>CM066173.1:40123359-40723359 GCA_033629205.1 Lithocarpus polystachyus
AGGTTGTGTTATTGGTAAAGTTAAAAAAACAAGCATTGCATAATTGATTAGGTTTTCCCGGTATACTGTATGTTTTTCCTAATGAAAACAAAAGTGGGTATCGAAATTGGGAAGTGATGTAGCACCAACCCACCAAACCTGTACTACTCAAACAACAAACTAAAACACTTTTCTTTGTTATACAAATTTTAGATGATTCTTTTGTTCTATTGGAAATTTTTACTGTGAGTTATTATTATTAGATAGTTACTTTATGCTACTATTCTGTAATTTAAACCATTTTTTCCTTAAATCCCAAGCACTTTTTATATAGGATGTGCAAATTAAACTACAAGATCTTTGATAAATGGTCTAAGTTAATAATAATAATAATAATAATAATAATAATAATAATAAAGTATGTGAATGATTAATATAATGTCATAGATTTTATATTTTTAAACTCAATCAACTTTCTCAAAAAAAAAAAAAAAAAAATCATACTGTATGAGTCATCAATGTATGATATCTTGCTCTCATAATAAAAATCACCATTTTAGGTGGACATTATAATTTCTTCTGTTGTATCTATAAAAAAAAAACACTCCATTAAAAAGACTCTCATTAAGTATCATATTATTAATTAATAGACTCCTATTAAATTTCTAATAAGTGCTATTTAATTTAAGTAAAGGAAAAAGTTAGATACAGTTAAAAAAATTGTGCATATATTTTATCCTTTGACCCATATATATATATATTTTGTAGGGGTCAAATGCCCAATTCTAGATTGTGGACCATGGGACTGTCCGAGGAGGCATACCTGCCCGAGGACAATAAATTACAAGAAAGATACATAGCCTAACTCCTCGCTATGGTTTAGCCATTATGTGGGTGGAGACGAGTTGTCCGAGAAGGATTACCTCTTCGGATGATCAAATAGACAACCAAGATGAACACTCCAGCATTTATTCTGATATTTCAGGGGATTCTTTTGATATATGAACATCCATAAAGTAAATAGGACAGGTGAAAGCAATAAGATACTATGTAAAAAGCTGCTACCACCGCATTTATTGTCCTGCAGCTAACCCTATGGCCGCATTAATGAGGAAGGGATATCTGAACAGTGACTCTCAACCTTTACAGCTGCTGTGTAAAGACTTTAATGGAAGGTTGATGGGACAAGTATCAAAGAAATGTCATTTGACTGGCACGTGAGAAAAAATGGAGTATAAAGAGAGCTAGAGGCAAGGAAAAAGGGGGATTGGAACATTGTAAGAGGAGAAAAAACAGGAGCAGTAGAGAGAGAAAAAGAGTGATAAGTTGTATACTTTCGTATAATTGTAATTCTATTCTTCTCGGACTAAGCCAATGACGACTTTATATAACATCAACGTTCTGTTTCTGTCACTTTGGTCTCAAATATATCTGGACAACTGTTGATTTCAGTCTAAACCTAGTTTTTCTAGCTCACTCGTCATAAATTCATTGCAGGGACGTTTTGGGCCTAAGTCAATCCCACTTGTGGGCCAGCTTTCCAAAAATTGTGTCCTTACATATATATATATATATATATATATATAATATTATTAATTCTATTTTATTTAAAAAGCAAAGGAATGGGAATTTTTTTTTTTAATTCTAATCCACTAAAATATATAAAAGTGATATAAAAATCTGTAACATATCTCACAATATTTGACTTATGTAACTCAACTCTTCATATATGTAAGGAAGAGAGCAACAAACTCACATAGACAGATCAACTGAAAAGAGAGGTAGAAAGAAGATCAAAGTAAAGAACTCTCTCATCTCTCTGAGCTTTGGTCAATTGGAGAAGTCATAGAATCTGTTTTAATTCATCCATTGCCATGGAGAGCAATAGCAAATCAGAAACAACAGGAAAAGTTTTAAGATGCAAAGGTTCTTTTGCTTCATTTACATTCCATTTCTATTGATTTATCAGCTTTAGTTTCTATATTTTCTAGACTATTTGGATCTGTATTATTAACTATATGTTGTTTCTTCGTTTGCAACCCAAACAGCTGCAATTTGCAGAAATCCGGGGGAGCCACTTGTGATAGAGGACATTGAAGTAGACCCACCAAAAGCTTGGGAGATTCGGATCAAAATTATATGCACAACCCTCTGTCACACTGATATCACCTATTGGAAAATGAAAACAGTAAGTTCTTCCCCACCATATTAATAACAAATAGTGCACCTATTTAGTCTACTCAATACTATCCATTGTAAATTATCAAAAGTTTTAAATGGAATTAGTGCATTATCTCTCAAGGGACTTGTTGCAGCTTTTCCAAGAATTTTTGGGCACGAAGCAGTTGGGTAATTTTAAATAACTCCACCTATCCTTATTTCCATTTCCTGAATGGTTATTCTTCATATAAGTTTCTAGCTTGTGCTATAGTTTTGGCTTTTTTGTTACATTCAATTTCTTTCGGTGGTGATAGTGTTGTTGAAAGTGTGGGAGAGCATGTAGAAGAATTTATAGTGGGGGATACAGTGTTGCCGGTGTTCCTACCGAATTGCAATGAATGCAGAGACTGCGAGTCTCAAAAGAGCAACCTTTGCACAAAATTTCAGAACAATTATCCCCCTAATATGCCTAGGGATGGCACTAGCAGATTTAGAGACATGAATGGTGAGATTTTGCACCATTTCTTGTGGGTGTCTAGCTTCACTGAGTATACAGTGGTAGATGTAACCCATGCTGTGAAGATTACTCCTGAGATTCCAGCTGATAAGGCTTGCTTGCTTGGTTGTGGAGTGTCCACAGGTTAGTCTCTGTAAATTTCTACATGAATTGATTACACACATTTTATAGACCATCAAATTGATAGGGCTGTACTAGGAAGTCATTGTTTTGTCCTTTTTTTTTTTTTGGCTATATTTGGCCAGAGTTTCGGATTGTACAATCTTTCAAAGAGTTTCAATGGAGTAACATTTTTCTGGTCGTATTCAACCGAATAATTGTTTTCTCTGGTTAATTATTTTGAAACTAATTAATAATTGAAAACTGGAGTACAAAATCGTAGTTGTCTGTGAAGCATAAGCAACCAGCAATCAAGTGGTTGGCAAGAAATAGAGCATAAAGACTTTGATAATCGATAACCACCGATGACTAATTATATCAACCGCTCGGCCATTGGGGTTGCTGAATGTTGCTTTGCATAGAGCAAGTCTAGGTCATATTGGCAATTTTATTTCCGGTCATCGGATAAATTTGGATTTTAGCCAAAAATAGTTGAATATGGCCACAACCAACTGCCTATGTTGGGCGAAGTGGTATCCCTCCCTTAGCAAAAGGGCGAAGTAGTGTCTCCTCCTCACGATCATTTGTTCGAGCCTAGGGTGCGCTTAGAGTAGAGTTTAGGTTATCAATATTTCTAAACTATCTCCCCTTGCCATAAGGGCTTGGCAGTATCCATGACCATGAGCTCGTGTTCGTTCATTCGAGCCCAATGGTGAGCTTGGGGTGGAGTTTAGGTTATTAGAATTTATAAAACATAAGGGGCGCAACTCACTACACAAGTTGGAAAATTTTATAAAGTGATAAGAAAGTCTTTTAGCTTCTTTTTTTTTTTTTTTGTCTTTTTTTTTTTAAATAGTCTATAACTTTTATGGTCCGTTTGGGTTGAGGAAAAGAAAGGGGGAGTAGGATAGATTTAGTACAAAATTAGCTCATATTTAACCAGCATTACTCTACTTCCCTCCATTCCCCCTCCTTCCCCCTTTCATCCAAATAGGCCATTAGCTTTTTTGAAAATAAATTGATTTTTCAATTTTTTTCACAAAAATTAAAGTTATCAAAACTAATATCTTTTGACAGGAACTATACAAATAAATTACCACAAATAAGATGTTTTCCATACGAAATAAAGAAGATTTTTTATGGAAAACATCTTATTACCACAAATAATTAGTCAAATAGTTTCTCAATAAAAAGAAGATTTATATTTTGATAGTGAAAATTTTGGATTACAGGAAATATATTGTTACAAATAATATCATTGTCATTAAATTATTGCTTAAAGGCAAATGTTAACAAACACCATGCAGTGCTTGTTAATATTGCACTAATATGAGTCTCATTTGATGAAAAAAATTGAACAAAAAGAAAAAGAAAAAAAAAAAAAACTGACTCTACAGCTTATTTTAATTTTTTTTTTCTTTATAAAACTGGTTCCACATCCTAAAAACTGCAAAAATATAACATAAAACTGCAATAAAGCTGAAAAAAAGAACAAAAGTTGCAATTAACGAGCACATTGCTTAAATACCAATTAATGTTAATAAAATAATAAATAATGTTGTAATTGTTATAAAAAAAGATTGTATTTATTAAATTTGCGTATGTGTGCGGTAGCGCTACTCGAAACCATCTTTCAAGAGTCAATCACACCTGTCATGTTACCACTAACCATCAAAATCATTGATGCCGCACCACCTAGCCTTTTATGGTGACCCCTACAGTCCTGTGGTGTTAAATTGTAAAATTATTAAAACAATAATAATTGGATCACATTATGTTTAAAATCTTTTGGTTCCCTACAATTTTTTTTTTTTCCAATTTTCTTTGTGTTATTTGCGAAGTGGAGGAGGTTACTACCAAAGTTATAAACAGGTTCTTATATAAATTTTTTTCTTTTTAAATCTTCTAAACTGGTTCTCCTGTGGTTGCAGGAATTGGAGCAGCGTGGAAGGTTGCTGAGGTGGAAGAGGGATCCACGGTGGCTATCTTTGGGCTTGGACCAGTTGGACTTGCGGTATGTAAACGTAAAAGTCTAAGATTACAAAAATGTTCACAATTTTTTTGTCATAAATATAATGTGATAG
Source organism: Lithocarpus polystachyus (assembly GCA_033629205.1). Lineage (NCBI taxonomy): Eukaryota > Viridiplantae > Streptophyta > Magnoliopsida > Fagales > Fagaceae > Lithocarpus > Lithocarpus polystachyus. The sequence continues at coordinate 40,128,199 of CM066173.1, forward strand.
AGTGTGATTAATGAAGAAAAAATAATGGATTTATGTGTAAGTAAAAGTTAACCATTACCGTGCATTCTTGGTGCGGTAGTCACTTCACAAGTATAAATACTTGTAGAGTGTGGGGGACAAGGGCCGGGATTTAAGTCTCTAGAAGGGAGTTTTACATGCATATACACTTAGATTAGGTTAGAGTAGAAATTCTATCTGGTAAAAAAAAAAAAAAAAAACTACTTATAATTTATCATGTCAAAATTGTAAAATAATTTGTGATCTTAAAACACCTAAATAGATTTATTTAACTCAATGGCTAGTCTGCCTGTGCATCTTGCTCCACGTTTCAAAGTCCACAGCTGGCCCATGTTGGGTTCCAATATCCATAAAAAAAATCGCAACAAAATCAAGATTCAAGACACGACGCAAGAGATCCAAAAAAAAAAATCAAGATGAAAAAATAATACAAAACGGTCTGAACAAATTTGATCATTACAGAATACAGACAAATCAAGATTGGGCCAACTAGGTGACTTTTTAGAAATTATAAGATTTGTTTAGATCGCAGATGGTGTCTATTCGCAAAGGAAATGGATATCAAAATCCACTAAATAATTGATACCGAAATGAGGAAAAAAAAATTAAAAAAAGAATTACTACTACCTAACAAAAGTCATTGTAATTTTAAATGAATTTATGAAGCACAAATTGATAACAGGTTGCGGAGGGAGCAAGACAAAGAGGAGCTTTAAAGATTATTGCTGTTGATTTGAATCCTGAAAAATTCGAAATAGGTAAGCTGTCTATTAATTGATCTAAGGTTTTCTATTATTTTCAGCATTACCATATATCATACTTCATCCCTCCCAAATTGTTGATCCTCTATTTCATTTTGGAAGGTCTCAAAATTAAGTCTTTTTTTTTTTCTAAAATTAATAAATAAAATTTCTATTTAAACTTTATTTTATTTAAAAATTCAATGTCATTTTTTTTATAGTTTAAATTAATGATGGTAGTTTTGAAAATTTGCACATTTTAATTGACAAACAATGCATTAAATGTTGTTCCAGTAAAAAGTTTGATTTTCTAAACATGACCAACATTTTGGGACGGAATGAGTATATAATATATTCAAGTAAAAGTTCAATCCATAATATAAATTGGATTCTAATTCTACTTTAATTTTGTATTAAATATCCTTTTAGTCAAACAATAATTTGATGTCAAATATGTTTAAATTTTCAATTCATGCTAAGTGTCATTCCTATGCATATATAGGGATTATAAGTTTCTTTTTTTGGGAAAAATATAAGCTAGTAGTAATTATTATTATATTTTTGAAACTGCTAGTAGTATTTAAAAGCTCAACAAGGTTTTCATTTTATTTTCATCCATGCAGGAAAAAAATTTGGAGTCACTGATTTTGTAAACCCTAAAACCTGTGGAAAAAAGTCGGTCAGTGAGGTAGGGATTCCTTTTTAATAAAAAGGTTGTGTTATTAATGGACACCGTAAGATGCCCATCAAAAATAACTTTTTGCAACTTTTTGTAGCATCATTTTTACTTTTTGTAGTTTTTTGTCTTTTTTGACCATTTTTTAGCAATTATTTTTATTCTTTTTGACAACATTTCAAATAATTTTTTATCATTTTTATTAAGTAAAACCCATATAAAAAAATCTTAACAAATATAGTATGATAGTTGTTAACATTTCTCTTAATAAAATTATCTTCGAGATTATTTACTGACGTTCAGTTTTCAAATGATTTTGAAAGAATAAGCCCTCCAATGCGTTGCATACTTGCATAGAAAAAGTTATTTATAGCCTGGTAAGTGAGGTACACCGTACACCTTTTAAAGTACAAAACAAAGCTATAAACGGAATGGCACATCATTTTTCATTTTTGATTTAACTCGTTAAGGAAAAAACAATAACACATATTAGTTGTGGCATAAACAGGTAAAAGTTCATTATGTTGTTGGATTGTATTGTATTGTATGTGCTCTTGGAGTTCCCATTTTTTGTGACATTGATAATCAGAAAATTAAGGATTTAACAAATGGGGGTGCTGACTATTGCTTTGAGTGCATCGGATTGGCATCATTAATGCAAGAAGCTTTTCTAAGTAGCCGAAAGGTTTTCTCTATCTCTCTCAACTTCTACTCTTTGTTTGATATGGTTCCCTGTTAATCTTTATTTTTTTTTAGAAGATGGTTCCTGTTAATCTGGTAGAATCATAGAACCATATAATGAGAGAATCCACAAGTTTTGGTTACTGTCTTACGGCAAGAAGTTGCAGAAGGCACATCAGATGTGACAGTTTAGTTTACGTGGTCTAAGATAATCCTAAAATCCACCATACATCATTAATGTGATGTGTAATGTGTCCATAGAGAAAGTGGTGTGTGCATTGCGTGAAAGTTAGGAATTGAAATAAACAAATGTGGTGGTTACTGTTCTAAATTAGTTTTTTTTTTAATTTTATTTTATTTATGGTGGTAATTAAGAATTCTTCGTTATAAAAACTAAATTGTTTTTTTTTTTTTTGATAAATAAAAATAGGAGTTCGTTAGGTTACGCTAACTTCCGAATAGGGCGCTAGAATTAAAGTCCTTGAGCCAACTTGTGTGGATGCTTACTGATGATGCGTTTGGGTGCCACGAGGGGCCGCAGCCATCAGATCAGTTTATGGCGAAGGGGAAGCCAGGCCCCAAGCGCTTTATCCTCTATGGGCAATGGAGGGGACAACTCAGAGCCTCAAGGGGTTGGAAGTCCCACATCGCTTGGGAGGCGCCCCCACATGTGGTTTATAAGCCTCTGGGGCGACCACATGTGTACCATCACCTGCTCATGTGCAAGTGATGGTACACCAAGGGTCGCTCCAGAAGCTAATAAACCCTTGGTGGGAGCGCTCCCTAGCCGATGTGAGACACCTGGGGGTGTGAACCATGCACCCAAACCCCACCAGCTCTGTCCTTAAACAAAAGGTTAGCGGGAATAAACCGCCTGGGGCCTGGCTCCCCCAGCGGCATATACCTTGAGGGTGATGGTTCGCCCTCCCACCTAAAAGGCGCTTTTCTGATGATGCGTTTGGGTGCCACGGGGGGCCGCAAGCATCAGCAAGTTTATGTGGGAGGGGGAGCCAGGCCCCAAGCACTTTATCCTCTATGGGCAATGGAGGGGACTTAGGGAGTTACCACGAGGGGAGTTACCACAGAGTCCCACATCGCTTGGGAGGCGCCCCCACCAAGGGTTTATAAACTTCTGGAGCGACCCTTGGTGTACCATCACTTGCACATGTGCAAGTGATGGTACACCAAGGGTCGCTCCAGAAGCTAATAAACCCTTGGTGGGAGCGCTCCCTAGCCGATGTGAGACACCTGGGGGTGTGAACCATGCACCCAAACCCCACCAGCTCTGTCCTTAAACAAAAGGTTAGCGGGAATAAACCGCCTGGGGCCTGGCTCCCCCAGCGGCATATACCTTGAGGGTGATGGTTCGCCCTCCCACCTAAAAGGCGCTTTTCTGATGATGCGTTTGGGTGCCACGAGGGGCCGCAGCCATCAGATCAGTTTATGGCGAAGGGGGAGCCAGGCCCCAAGCGCTTTATCCTCTATGGGCAATGGAGGGGACAACTCAGAGCCTCAAGGGGTTGGAAGTCCCACATCGCTTGGGAGGCGCCCCCACATGTGGTTTATAAGCCTCTGGGGCGACCACATGTGTACCATCACTTGCTCATGTGCAAGTGATGGTACACCAAGGGTCGCTCCAGAAGCTAATAAACCCTTGGTGGGAGCGCTCCCTAGCCGATGTGAGACACCTGGGGGTGTGAACCATGCACCCAAACCCCACCAGCTCTGTCCTTAAACAAAAGGTTAGCGGGAATAAACCGCCTGGGGCCTGGCTCCCCCAGCGGCATATACCTTGAGGGTGATGGTTCGCCCTCCCACCTAAAAGGCGCTTTTCTGATGATGCGTTTGGGTGCCACGGGGGGCCGCAAGCATCAGCAAGTTTATGTGGGAGGGGGAGCCAGGCCCCAAGCACTTTATCCTCTATGGGTAATGGAGGGGACTTAGGGAGTTACCACGAGGGGAGTTACCACAGAGTCCCACATCGCTTGGGAGGCGCCCCCACCAAGGGTTTATAAACTTCTGGAGCGACCCTTGGTGTACCATCACTTGCACATGTGCAAGTGATGGTACACCAAGGGTCGCTCCAGAAGTTTATAAACCCTTGGTGGGGGCGCCTCCCAAGCGATGTGGGACTCTGTGGTAACTCCCCTCGTGATAACTCCCTAAGTCCCCTCCATTGCCCATAGAGGATAAAGTGCTTGGGGCCTGGCTCCCCCTCCCACATAAACTTGCTGATGCTTGCGGCCCCCCGTGGCACCCAAACGCATCATCACTTACTAACAGAAACCTGCTGATAGCGGGACTCGAATCTAGGTGGGTTAGACGAAGTACCCAAGCCTTACGAAATGAGCCAAGCCTCCGTTGGCAAAAAAAAAAAAAAAAAAAAAAAAAAAAAAACCTAAATTGTTTGCCTGTTTAAAATACCAGGTTCTACCACCATGTACCATTGACATCATAATTATTCAATAAATATAAGTTCTTATAAGGTGCAAAGGGGAAGGTAAGAGTTAAGGTTCAAGTCTCTAGAAAAGAGTTTTACACACATATACACTTAAAATGTGTTAGAGTAAGATTTCTATCTTAGAATAAAGAGTCCGAATTTGGTAAGAATGGGTGTATACCCATGTTTTACACCATTCAATAAGAGATTACCACATCAGCATTTTTCTTAAAATTTAATACATCTTACCATACCTAATAACATCTCAATAAACTCCTAAATTGGTTGGATTTATATATGAGTATTAGAATTAATTGGGTGTAATTGTGCTTATTCTTAAATATGTAGTAAAATGATATGGCATGTTGATATTGGAGGGTTAAAACATGAGTTTTGCACCACGTCCTTACAAAATTTAATCTCTATAATAATAATAATAATAATAATAATAATAATAATTATTGTGCGTACCCAAAATGTGGTTATTGGGCTCAACCTCCACTTAGGTTCACAATCTATTTGAATTGGGTTTTGGATTTCCTACTATGGGTGATTCCATATTTGGTGACTTAATCATACTCCTGATTCTCTCCCCACCTTTTTTCTTCTCTATCACACTTAGATTTGGTTCCTTGCTTTCTCAAAAGTGATGACTCTCCTTTCACCATGCTCTCCCTCTCTCCACCTGCCAACTCCCTTTCCTCATTCTCTTTACTTATTTATAGCTCAAGAGTAGTGGAAGAGTCATGATTACTCTCGTGATGAGTGGAAAATGAGGTCCAATGTTATTATCCTTAAGTGGGTGAGTAATTGGAAGTGGGAGGTAGTAAGAGTGGCATTGGAATTGGTTCCCACATTAGAAGACATGTTCGGCAGCAATACTTCCCAGACAATATCGAGCATCTCGGGGCTCACCTACCCGAGAAATTGCATTCCCAGACAGGGCAGGGTCTCACCCTCGTTGTTCAAGTTATAATGGTTTCATTACGGTCTTTGGACTTTAGATGAGCATCAAGGCTCGTCTGGGCCAGGTTCTTAGGCCCTTACAAAACACCATGTATGGTGTCCCAAAACTCGAGGCCCAACAAGTTTAAGGCCCTAAACATGTGGCACCATTGTGATGGGTTTTATGGGCATCGGGTTTGAAGGGGAATAGCACTCCGTACAATAGCCGTATAATAATAATAATAATAATAATAATAATAATAATAATAATAATAATAAAAAATACCAGGTCTTTCACAATACATACTCAAATTATCCAAATGAAGTAATAAAAAAACATCTGAAGGATGTGTATCAAAAATCACAAAGTCTTCAGCTTGTTCAACACCCTTTTATAACCTTCTAGCAAATGCATCAGTACACTTGTTGCCTTCCACTTGTTACCAAATTAGTTGTGACTATCATTTAATTTCCTGTTGGTTTTGGTGTTGAAGTATTTATGTTTCAATAATTGGTTTTGCTAAAGCCAGGGTTGGGGAAAGACAGTGATACTTGGAGTGGAGATGCATGGCTCACAAATAAGTCTCAACCCCTATGAGTTTCTTCGCGGCAGAAGCGTGATTGGTACATTGTTTGGAGGTATCAAACCCAAATCTGATATCCCTCTCCTCGCCAAGAAATACCTAGACAATGTATGTTGACATTATTTCACTAATTTACGTTGGTTGCCCTCTTAGTTAGTTTCAGTTTTTCCCCTTTTAATTCAATAGTATTGCTCTTTTTTGTTTGTTGTTGAATTCTTCAGTAGTATTACTCAAAATTATTATATACCTATGTCTTAATCGAATAATTTATATCATATCAAATTATTAAAAAATAACTCCCATTCTTAAAATTATTATTGTATAACTACCAAGTCCGGAGAAAAGAAAGTGTAGGATAAATATTGGCATTCTTTTATGGTTTACATCAATCAAGCAATCGCTACTCATGGTGTTGATCATGATTTTGAATATTATGTGCTACTAGTGATGTGTGTTTGTGCTGCAGGAGCTTAGTTTGGACGAGTTCATATCTCATGAATTGAGCTTTCAAGACATAAACAAAGCCTTCGAATTGCATCAAGAAGGAAAGAGCCTTCGTTGCATTATATGGATGGATCACTAGATTGCACTGGCGGAGCGGAGCCAAGGAGAAACGAAAGGGGTCAGTTGCCCTTCCCGAACTCCTCAAAAGTTCATCCATCATGGTACCGTGTTATGTTTTGATTATAAAGACAGAAGTTTTATTTACTCAATGTATAAATGTACGAAACTTTGTTAACGAATGACTTCAGGTCAATGATAAGATGTATTTAATATATTATTAAATAATATTTTTATACATTTTTCAAAAAATATAGTCAAATTGTACAATATATATCCAAAACCCGTAATGAATCTGTATGATTCATATGAATATGTACTCCAATTTTAATTACCTTAATAACTCTTTTAGAAAAAAAATTTTTTTTTCTAAACTAAAAAAAGAATATTTTTGGTAGGAATGCCTTGAAATTTAAAGACAATGTCAAGAACAAGCCATACGCGACCAACAATCAACGCCTTCTCGAATGACGCGGGCTAATTATGACTTCTTGTAATGGACCCTAGATTGATCTGGCTTATGGGCTCATGAGAGTGAGCCAATTATTCCCTTAGGCTGGTAGCTTCTTTTGGGTCAGCATCTCCTAAAATTTTATTTTCTAAAATTATATAATAGCAAACGTCTTTAGTCCTCGAAATGCTGAAACAAATACCTACATTGTCATAAAAATTTCAGGTCTTTTAGAATGAAACCTTTTCCTCTCTCCGTAGAACTGTAAATGTAGGGAACTTTGTGAGGGTTCAAATTCCGTTGTATCACTGCCATAGGCCCATAACAAGTTAATGACTGCCATAAATCAGCTTGACATGTTAAGTGACAAAGTAATGATTATCCAACAATAACATTTTTCATGAACTTTTTAAAATGTGATTAAGGAAGTGTGATGAGGTCAAGCTTATCACATGGAGGTGGAGACGATGAAGATGACCACCTCTAATTTCTCAACCATTTATTTTTAAAGAATAAGTTAAGGACATTTTTTCGAGTTCATTAGTAACCAATATAAAGTAAAACAATATAGAATAAGTTTAGAGACACCAAAGTTTTTATAATGTGAAAATGTTTGTTCTCTGCTCACAATTTATTCCCTCAACAAGTTATTAAAAGAATAATAAAGATATTATTGATAACAAAATTAAGAAAATAAGTGCTCAATGATCAATCATTACATACCTAGGGAACAAAAGTTTGGCCACACAATTTTTTTCACAACATATTGAGATTTGCAAGTTATAAATGGTGAACAATAGAAATAATGTTAATAATAGGCTTACATGATGGTGGTTGTCCATGACTTATAACTTATTTCTCAATGCTTTTTTTTAAAGAGGTTGTGTTATATTGGCAAAGTTAACAAAGCATTACATAATACAGTAGGTTTTCCCTGTATACCGATTTCCCAATGACAATAAAATTAGGTATGGAAATCGGGAAGTGATGTACTACCAAGTACCAACCCACCAAACCTGTAATAGTCAAATAACAAACTAAAACTCTCTTCTTTGTTATACAAATTTTAGATGATTCTTTTGTTCCGTTGGAAAATTTTATGTTTAAATGGTTTATGTTTTTTTTTTTAGATAGTCACAATATATTGCTAACCCCGTAGTTTGAATATTTTCCTCCCTTAAATTCTCAAGTATTTTTTGTGCATGGAGAAATGCCAATTAAGTTACAATGCCCTTAACAAACGGCAGTTCTAAGTCCGTTTAGATTGAGGGAGAGGGAAGAGGAATAGAGTAGATTTGATCTAAAATTAGTCTATTTTCAACTAACTTTACTCTACTTCCCTTAACTCCCCCTTCTTCCTCCCTCTATCCAAACAAGGTATAACTTATTGATTGTTATATAATCATGTAACAATAACAACAACGACAACGACAACAACAAAAACAACACACTACAAAAAACGGGGCCTTTAGGAGCCGCGTTTTTAAAAACGCCGCGGCTTCAGTCCTTACAATGGGCCGCGTTTTTGCGAACGCGGCCCAGCATAAAGCCTGAGGCCGCGTTTTTTCAAAACGCTGCCCAAAAAAACAGCTTGAGGCCGCGTTTTTAGACGCGGCCTCAAGCTTTTATTGAAGCCGCGTTTCCAAAACGCGGCTTCAGTTTGAATGGGGCCGCGTTTAATAAAACGCGGCCCGTGTTTTGCCTATAGCCGCGTGTTAGACACGCGGCTTTAGGCTTTGGGTATATTTTGACCGGGTTTGTGTATATCATTTTGCTCAACCCTAGCCCTCATCATTTTGTGCTCCAGAGTTGGGTTTGTGTTCATCGGATGGGAGATGGAGGATTTTATCTCCGATCCGATTGGAGATGGAGGAGATCGGAGATCGAATCCTCCATCTCCGATCGGATCGGAGATCGCGCGAAGGAGATCGGATCGGAGATCGCGCGAGGAGATCGGAGATCGAGGAGATCGGAGATGGAATCCTCATCTCCGATCGGATCGGAGATGGAAGCACGTTCGTGTTCGGAGATGCATGGCTGGGTTTGTGTTCTTGGTGCTGGGTTTGTTCAATTTTTGTTCCGTTTATGTTCTTGTTAAATTTTACTGTGTTCATGTTCAAATATTTTACTGTGTTTATGTTTTTGTTCAAATATAACGTGTTCATGTTTATGCTCTTGTTCAAATATAATTTGTTCATGTTTAAATTTGCTGGGTTTGTGTTCTTGGCATGAATTCTAATTCTGGGTTTGCTTTTTGATGTGTTTGTTTGTTTCAAATTTATTTCTTTTTCATTTATTAGTTTTTTTTTTTTACAGAAAAATATTGCGTTGAAAATTAAAGCAATAAATATAATTACATTTATTGCTTTAATTTTCAAAATTATTTTTTTAAAATATTTTTGGCAGTAGCCGCGTTCTAAACGTGGCCTAAGGTAGTATGGTCTTAGGCCACGTTTAGAACGCGGCCATTGACCTTGGTCTTAGGCCGCGTTTTAAACGCGGTCATAGACCTTGGTTTTAGGCCGCGTTTTTAAAAGTGCGGCCATAGACCCAGGAGGCCTATAGTCGCGGGGTTTAGGCCACATTTAAAAACGCGGCCATAGCCTATAGCCGCGTTTTTTGGACCTTAGGCCGCGTTTGAAAATAATAAAAGAATGTGAATGATTAATATAATGGAGATTTTTATTTTAAACTCAAAGGTTTTCAGATCCAGACCGTTCAAAGAACCGGAAAAGGGAGAGATTCAAAATTTTTAAGGTTGTACTAAGGTCGGACTGTGATGACGTCAAAATTAATTTAATATTAATTAAAATACAAATAAATGTATTAAATGTGTAAAAATATGAAATTTTACCCTTAAAAAAATATTAAGCAATTAAAACGACTTTCAAATGTATATTAGTTTTTTTTATTTATAAAGTGAATAGAAAATAATAAATATAAACAAGCTTTAAAAAATTGTATTTATTAATCTTTCAAATAAAAAATGCATTTTAATTTAAAATAAAAAATTTACAATTTTCATATTCATATTTATTGATGTGAAAGAATAATTCTTGAACAAAAAAAAAAAATTAGAAAATACTATTAAGTAAATAGTGATAAAATTAAATCCAAAACTATTAATCTTGTAAAATTAAAATAACTAAAATATAAATTTCAAGAAGGCCACAAGGAAGCCTTCTAGTTCAGTGGTTAGCGTGTTTAGGTGGACGGTAGAATTTCTTTTATTAAAAAACACTCCATTAAAAAAATTCACATTATATATCATATTATTAATTAATAGACTTCTATTAAATTTCTAATAAGTGCTATTTAAGTGAGTGTTTGGGAAGCGTATCTAAACGACCCTTATTTTTTTTTTTTTTGAGAAAAACACACACACACACACACATATATACATAGGAGAAGGGGGATGAGATAAAGGAATACACTCACACGCCAACATCAAAACTGCATGTGGCAGTTAGTATCGCGGAGCAAGTGATAAACATCTTTTCAATATCACACCTTACCGATGTGAGACGACTCAACAACACTGAGTTTTTTTTTTTTTTTTTTGAGAAACACACACTTAAAAAGGTTAGGTACACTTAAAAAAATTGTACATATATTTTATCCTTCGACCCAAATATATAGTATTATTATTTTTTTTGTTGAGAATCCACCTACACAAATCAATTTTATATCAAAATCTGTACGTGTTTCACGATGTTTGACTTGCTACTCAACTCCATATACAAGGAAGAGAACAACTAACTCACGTAGACAGATCAATTGAAAAGAAAGGTTGAAAGAAGATCAAAGCAAAGAACTCTCTCATCTCTCTGAGCTTTGGTCAATGAAAAGTCAGAGAATCTAGTTTAATTTATCCATTGCCATGGAGAGCAATAACAAATCAGAAACTGCAGGAAAAGTTTTAAGATGCAAAGGTACTTTTGGTTCATTTACATTCCATTTCTATTAATTTATCAGCTTTAGTTTCTATCTTTTCTAGGCTCTTTGGATATCTATAATATATTAACTACATTTTGTTTCTTTGTTTGCAACCCAAACAGCTGCAATTTCCAGGATTCCAGGAGAGCCACTTGTGATAGAGGACATTGAAGTAGACCCCCCAAAAGCTTGGGAGATTCGGATCAAAATTATATGCACATCCCTGTGTCACACTGATATCACCTTTTGGAAAATGAAAGCAGTAAGTTCTTCCCCATCATAGAAATAACAAATATTTAGTTCTCCTATTAAGTCTACTCATTACTATCCAACGTAAATTTCCAATAGTTTTAAATGGAATTAGTGCATTATTCTCTAGGGACCTGCTGCAGTTTTTCCAAGAATTTTTGGGCATGAAGCTGTTGGGTAATTTTATATAACTCTACCTATCCTTATGAATTATTATTCTTCATATGAGTTTCTAGCTTGTGTTATAGTTTTGGCTTTTTTGTTGTGATATATAGTGTTGTTGAAAGCGTGGGAGAGCATGTAGAAGAATTTACAGTGGGGGATACAGTGTTGCCAGTGTTCCTACCGAATTGCAAGGAATGCAGCGACTGCAAGTCTCAAAAGAGCAACATTTGCTCAATATTTGAGAACAATTTTTCCCCTGAAATGCCTAGGGATGGCACTAGCAGATTTAAGGACATGAATGGCGAGATTTTGCACCATTTCTTGTGGGTGTCTAGCTTCTCTGAGTATACAGTGGTAGATGTAACCCATGCAGTGAAGATTACTCCTGAGATTCCAGTTGATAAAGCTTGCTTGCTTGGTTGTGGAGTGTCCACAGGTTAGTCTTTGAAAATTTCCACATGAATTGACTTCATACTTTTTATAGACCATCAAATTGACAAGGGCCGTACTAGGAAGTTAATATTGTCATTTGTGTCGTTCGTTTGTTGTCTATATTTGGCTACTAGAGTCTCGGATTGTGCAATCTTTCAAAGAGTTGCGTAAGTTTCAAGGGAGTAACATTTTTTATTTTTCTGATCCTATTCAACCGAATAACTGTTTTCTCTGGTTAATTATTTTGAAACTAATTGATAATTGAAAAATGGAGAACAAAATCGTAGTTTTCTGTGAAGCATAAGCAACCAGCAATCAAGTGGCGGCCAAGAAATAGAGCAGAAAGACTTTGATAATCGATAACCACCAATGACTGTCGGCCACTGTGGTAAAGTCACTTTGCTGAATGTTGCATTGCATAGAGCAAGTCTAGGTCGTTTTTGTTATTTTATTACCAATCAATAAGTGAAATTTGGATTTTGGCCAAACAGTAGGTAAGGGCCTAAACCTACTGCCATGTTAGGTGAACTGGTGAAGTGGTACTGGTATCTTCCCTTGTCATGAAGTCTTTGGGATATTTATGGGCTCGCTTTCGTTAGTTCGCTTTCGTTGGTTCAAGTCTTGAGGGTGGGTTTGGGGGTAGAATAAGGTTTTTAAACTATTGAGTTTTAGTTAGCTTAATTGTTAAAGTTTTTAATTGTTGAATAAAAAATTTGAGGTTCAGTTTTTGTTTATATAAAAAATTGATTGGTGTTTTGGTCTGATGATAAAGAATTATAGGTTAAAACAATCTCTCCAAAAATAAAAATAAAAAGTTTCTAAACTATACATATGAGCCACAGGTTCAAACAATCTCTCAAAAAATAAAAAAAAAAAGTTCCTAAACTATACATATGGGCCACAATCCACAACATAAATTGAAAATTTTTTAGAGTATTAAGAAAAAGGTTTTTGGCCTTTTCTTTTTGCTTTCAAACAATCTAAAACTTTTTAGTTTTTTTTTTTTTCAAATAATCTAAAACTATGTCTATATCTTTTGAAAAAAAAAAATAACATTGACTATACAAATAGATAACTGCAAATAAGATGTTTTTAGATCAACAATTAGTCAAATAGTTTCTCAAAAGAGAGAGAGAGAGATTCAAATTTTGATACATCAATTTTTGGAATATGTATATTGCGTGCCACATATTATATCATTATCATCATTAAATTATTACTTTAACTTTATAATTAATGTTAATAAAATATTAATAATGTTTCTCTAATTATAACTGTAGGAGGAATGGATCTTTTCCTAGTCAGGTATTGTCCGCTTTGGGATGGGCAGGGTTGACCCTTGCTCCCACCCGCACGGATTTGCTCAATCCCGCATCGAGGAGAGACGCCTCCCACTATTGTCTTATAAGCATTGAGCCTAATGAAGGGTGTACCAATCATGTGTAGCCGTGCGAGTGTGAGCAAGGGTTGACCCTGCCCATTCCAAAGCAGACAATATCTGATTGGGAGGAACGAATCTTTCTTCTGTCCCACTTTTTCTGTCCTTCTCAAAGCAGATAATACCTGATTGGGGAAAAATTCATTCCTTCTACAATAACTATTATTATTATTATTATTATTATTATTATTATTATTATTTGTGGTAGCTGTAGCTTTAGTTGAAACTCAATATTCAAGAGTTAATAAGACCTGTCATTTTACCACCAACCATCAAAATCATTAATTAATATAAATCATTCCTTCTACAATAACTATTATTATTATTATTATTATTATTATTATTATTATTATTATTTGTGGTAGCTGTAGCTTTAGTTGAAACTCAATATTCAAGAGTTAATAAGACCTGTCATTTTACCACCAACCATCAAAATCATTAATTAATATAAATCATGATGCCGCACCACCGACCCTTTTATGGTGATTCCTACGTCCACTAAAATTGACTAATTGTAGTGTTAAATTGTAAAATTATTAAAACAATAATAATTGGATAACTTGTTGTTTAAAATTTTTTGGTTCCCTACAATTTTTTTTTTCCAATTTTCTTTGTGTTATTTGCGAAGTGGAAGAGATTACTACTAACAGGTTCTCCTGTGGTTGCAGGAATTGGAGCAGCGTGGAAGGTAGCTGAGGTGGAAGAGGGATCCACCGTGGCTATCTTTGGGCTTGGACCAGTTGGACTAGCGGTATGTAAATAGATTTTATTGATCTCAATGGTTAATGTGGATTTTGCTCAAAATTTCAAGTCTACAGTTGCTCTGGTGCATTGTAGCTTTACGCACACATATATATTTACATTAGGTTAGAGCAGAATTTATATATATATATATATATATATATATATATATAATCCAAAGCTAGACCAAGTTTAGTTCCAATATCAATAAAGTCCCAACAAAATCAAGACACAACACAAGGGACCCCGAAAAAGAAAAAATAAAACCAAGATAAAAAAAAATAATACAAAAAGTTCAGAACAAATTTGATCATTCTACAGACAAATCAAGATTAGGCCAATTAGGTGACTTTTTAGAAAGTATATAATTTTTTAGATCGCAAATGTCTTTTCTCAAAGGGAATAGATATCAAATCCACTTATCAATTCGTTCCACTTATCGCAGACATGTTCAAGGTTTTTTTGTGTGGATGGAGGATGTTCCTCCACACCTTTATTCTGTACTTTCAGCTGATTTCGGCTAATTTCTTAATGAAAATTTCAGTTATTCCTTCTCAAAAAAAAAAAAAAAAAAAACAAACAAACAAACAAACAAACGTTCCACTAAATAATTGATACCGAAATGGGAGAAAAAAATAATGAAAAAAAAATTACTACCTAACAAAAGTCAATAAAATTTGAATCAATTTTTTTTTTTGAAAGCAATAAAATTTAAATGAATTTAAGAAGCACAAATTGATAACAGGTTGCGGAGGGAGCAAGACAAAGAGGAGCTTTAAAGATTATAGCTGTTGATTTGAATCTTGAAAAATTCGACATTGGTAGGCTGTCTATTAATTAACCTAAGGTTTCCTTTTTATTTTCTGCATTATCATTTATCAATATATCATACTCCTTTGGTTCCGAATAGTTGGTCTTTTATTCCATTTTGAAATGCCTCAAAATGATGTCTCTTTCTAAAATTAATAAATAAAATTTCCAACTTACCCTTTACTTTATTTAAAAAGTACTCAATGGCATTCTTTTTCTATAGTTTAAATTAATGAGAGTTATTTTGGAAATTTGTACATTTTAACTGACAAATAATGGATTAAATAATGTTTCGGTAAAAAGTTTGATTTTCTAAACATGACCAACATTTTGGGATAGAATGAGTATATAAATATAAGCTAAATTGCAAACTATATTCCTATAGAATTGTTGGATTCTTTTTATTTTTTATGCAAGATAGAATTCTACTCTAACCTAATCTAAGTGTATATGTGTGTGAAGCTCCCTCCTGGAGACTTGAACCCCGGCTCTTGCCCTCCACACCCCATAAACACTTATACTTGTGGAGTGACCATTGCATCAAGGGTGTGTGGTGGTTGTTGGATTCTAATTTAATACAAAGTTAAAGTGCAGTTAGAATCCAATTAAACTACACCCCTACTTTACCCTCGAAGGTTGGAAGTGTTTGAATTTTACACCTTAATGTTTTAGAATTTGGATTTTACCTCCCTAAAATTTGAAGGTTTTTGGATTTTTCTTCATAAAATTTCGGGATTTTTGAATTTTACACCTTAAAGTTTTAGAATTTAAGAGTATAAAATCCAAACATCCCTAAACTTTAGAGTAAAGTTCAATCCAGAATTTAAATTGGATTCTAATTGCATTTTAATTTTGTATTAAATATCATTTTAAGTGAACAATAATTTGATGTCAAATTCCTTTAAATTTTCAATTCATGCTAAGTGTCATTCCAATTAAACTTTAATTTTGAGCCAAATATAATTACATGAAATTTCATGCATTTAAACTTATAATATACTATATATAATTGTAATTATTTTTAATTGCGTCTAACATATAGGGATTATAAGCTTTTTTCTTTTAAAGGAGAAATGTAATTAAGCTAGTAGTTAATATTATTATTATTATTATTATTATTATTATTATTATTATTATTTGTTCTGAAACTGCTAGGAGTATTTAAAACCTCAACTAGGTTGTTATTTTATTTTAATCTATGCAGGAAAGAAATTTGGAGTCACTGACTTTGTAAACCCTGAAACTTGTGGAGAAAAGTCAGTCAGTGAGGTAGGGATTTCTTTTAATGAAATAATTATTATGATTATATACTAATGTTCAGTTTTAAAATGGTTTTGAAAAAATAAAAGCCCCTCCAACGTGTTGCATAGAAAATGCTTTTTTTAATAGCCTGGTAGGTGAAGGGGCACCTTTTAAAGTGCAAAACAAAGCTATAAAGTTCATTATGTTGTCGGATTGTATTGTATTGTATTGTATGTGCTCACTTGGAGTTTTCCATTTTTTGTGACATTGATAATCAGGTGATTAAAGAATTAACAAATGGGGGTGCTGACTATTGCTTTGAGTGCATCGGGTTGGCATCATTAATGCAAGAAGCTTTTCTAAGTAGCCGAAAGGTTCTCTCTCTCTCTCTCTCGCAACTTGTGTTTGTTTTAGAGAAAAAAGAAAAAAAGAAAAAACACTTGTCCAAGGAGATAGTGTGTATCTATATATAATTCAATAGATAGGGTAAGGATTTGAATCCTAAACTTCTCATGATTTATGTTTGATATGTTCTTGCTAATTGCTTCTTTTTTCTTTTTTTTCTCAAAAAAAAAAATGCTTTTTTTTTTGTCTTTTTTTTTTTTTTTTTTGTTGAGAGGATGGTTTCTATTGATCTGATAGAACCATATGGCGTGGCATCTTTTCATGGTTTGGGTGGTTCATGTGCTAACATTATTAATTAATTTTCATTCGTGCCAATGAGAGAATCCTTAAGTTTTGGTTGCTGTCTTACTCCAAGAAGTTGCAGAAGGCACATCAGATGACAGTTTACTTGGTAAAAAATAATCCTAAAATCCACCACACATCATATATGTGATGTGTAATGTGTCCATAGGGAAAATAGTGTGTGCATTGCGTGAAAAGAAAAAGTAAACAAATTATATTGTGGTTGCTGACCAAATTAGCTCTTTTTTTAGGCAATAAAGGATACTTCGTTAGAAAAACTAAACTGTTTGGGATGTTTAAAACACCAAAGTTCCGTTTAGTATGCGAGTTCAAACACATGTTTTTAGTTTTTAAACAACATTACACGTATTTTCACACACTTTTTCACCGACACGTATTTTTAAAAAAAATTTAAAACTGTTGTTTAAACACACGTATTAAACGGGCTCCAAATCTTTCATAATATACGCCCAAATTATATAGTAATAACAAAACAACCCTTCTAGCAAGTGCATAAGCACACTTGTTGCCTTCCACTTGTTACCAAATTAGCTGTGACTATCATTTAATAATTTCCTATTCGTTTTGGTGTTGAAGTATTTATTGATTCAACGATTAGTTTTTGATAATGCCAGGGTTGGGGAAAAACAGTGATACTTGGAGTGGAGATGCATGGCGCGCAAGTGAGTCTTAACCCCTATGAGTTTCTCCGCGGCAGAAGCGTGATTGGCTCATTGTTTGGAGGTGTCAAACCCAAATCTGATATCCCTGTCTTCGCCAAGAAATACCTAGACAATGTACGTTGACATTATTTCACTTATTTACTCTGGCAATATTGGCATTCTTTATGGTTTACATCAATTATCAGGCAATCACGTACTACTCATGGTGTTGGTGTTGCTCATGATTTTGAATATACTGTGTGCTACTAGTGATGTTTGTTTGTGCTGCAGGAGCTTCGTTTGGACGAGTTCATATCGCATGAATTGAGCTTCCAAGACATAAACAAAGCCTTCGAATTGCATCAAGAAGGAAAGAGCCTCCGTTGCATTATATGGATGGATCGCTAGACTGGACCGCTGCCTATGTTGTATCATGTTGTCAATGACAACAGAGGAAATCCATGATACTGTTAACCAATAAGTTGTTTACCATTTAAGATGAAGTCACTCTTCATTATTTTAATTGAATTATATTCTCAATTGAAGTTCTTCCTGCGAGAAAAAAAAAAAAATGTTATGCAATGGACGCTCACTAAATTTGGGTCATTTTTTAATTTAGTTTATAAGGTTTAAAATTTCAAATTTAGTCCATGATGGTTTACACTATGTCATCTTTTTGTCTTTAATAATGTGACCGTTTAATACTAAATAAGTACCTGAAATGTCACGGGACTTATAATGTTATGCAATGTATGCTCACTAAATTTGGGTCATTTTTTAATTTAGTTTATTAGGTTTAAATTTCAAATTTAGTCCACGATGACTTACACAATGACATAGAACTTATAACTCAATGACATTGTTTGCTCTCTTCTCAAGAGAAAGAAGAAGAAGAAGAAGAAGAATAAGAATAAGAATAAGACATTGCTTGCTCTCCTTTTTAAGAACTCCATATCAAGAATTACTTTTCTAGTGATTATAATGAGTATTTTTAGAATACATGTGTGTTTTGACATGTGAGTAGTGAGGTCTTTTTCTTTTTCTTTTTCTTTTTCTTTTTTTTTTTTGAGAAAAGTTTCGATCCACTTTATTGAAATGTGAATAAATTATGTTATTATATCAACATACACTAGGTATGAAATATCTGGTGGAACAGATTCCATCCATACAGATAAGGGGGAAGACTTTTTTGCTCTTCTAGCTAAAGCATGAGCTACTCCATTGCTCTGCCGCCTAACGTGAGAGAAAAAACAGGCCTTTTATATGTAAAGTTTTGATTGCAAAGTTTTTTTTTTTTTTTGGGAAATTATACTTATCTATCTTAAACTATACCATCGATTACACTTTGCACCCTAACATCAAGTTTTTTATTAACTTTGATAGAAAAATATTGCACCATGAGAAAATACTCAATTGCCTCTCTTCTCAATCCCTTAAAAACAAATGAGAAATTAAATTTTACTACCCTAGTTATACTTCTGATTATACTTTGCACATTAAACTTTGAAGTTCTATCCAAGCTAACATCAAACTTAATGCCGAAGTGTAAAGTGTAACAAAGGTCATAATTTAAGGTGCAAATCTTGCTTTCGAAAAGTTTATAATACAAAGTGTAATATGAAATATAGTCTAGGGTGGCAAAATACAATTTTCGCAAAAATTTTTTTTTTCGATCGATGTGGGATTAGCTTTGCCTTGATTTTTCAAGAGAAAATTCTCATGAATGGTTCCACCAATTCTTAACAAATAAAAATTCACCCAAATTTTAAAGGATGTAGAGTTCATTTTTAGTGAAAGGGTGGGAAAAATAATAAAAATAAAATCAGCAGGGGGTTTTCAATAATAAAAAAAACCTCAGTCGAGGTAAGTCAAATTAATTTATTATTTATCCTTTGAAAGTGCAACTTTGTGCAGAGGGTTATAGTTTACGCTTTCATTAGTTACTGTTGAGCTCGACATGGAACAAGGGGAGCAAGTATGCGAGGCCGCGAGGAGCGGCGACTTGGACAAGCTGAGAGCTCTAATAGACTCCGGTGCCGACGTGTCCTATTTCGACGGCGAAGGCCTCACTCCGCTCATGTACGCGGCCAAGCACGGCCACGCAGCCGTCATCAAGAGCCTTCTCGACGCCGGCGCGCCGTGGAACGCCCTCTCTCCCTCCAACCTCTCCGCCGGCGATTTCGCCATGGAAGCTTCCAACCAGGAAGCTTTTGATATCCTCGTCAATGCTGGTACGTACTTTGCTACTCTCTCTAATGGTGCTCTAGAATTTTCTTGTTAATTTTAAGAGGCAACGATTTATGCTACTATATGCTACCACTTTAGGCAGTGCTTTCATTATAGTGAAATTCTTATATCGAATAAATTTTTGGGTAGGAATTATTCGTTAGGACAAAACTTAGGTACAGTTTCTTAGCTTACCTAAATTTCTCAATTGAATTCAAACATGTGTTGCTTCATTGGCTAATGCAGCACAAGCATTGTTATCTTCCACCAACAACAATTAAATTCAGTTATGTAGTTTGTTGGTAAATGCAATGACATGTTTGTATCTAATTGGAGCCCATTGTTGCTTCTCTAGACAACTACACAATGGATATGTTTTGTTTTAGTTCAAAATAGACTTAGTCTCGCGAAGAGCCTTGTAGCTCAACTAGCACCTCCTACTGTTTCCAATGAAGATATCCAGGGTTTGAATCCCCCTCTCCCATTGCTAGGAAGCACAAACGTTTCATTTGGGGTGCCGTATCTGCATGCGTGTCCCATTTGTATCCTTTGTTTAAAAAAAAAAAAAACAAAGAGAGCATTCATGCTCTGAATAGTAAAAGTGCCTTTGAAAATTAATAAATCTTTATTCTTGGTTTGTATTCTAATTTCTGAACATCCTTTAATAGTCGTAGATTTTCTTTATTATCTATTGTTACTCTTAATTTGATATATATATATATATATATATGTATATATATAACATTATGAAAAAAAATGCTTAATAATATATAGAAAATAAAAATAAAAATATATTTAATAATTATTAAATAGACATGTTCCACCGTACCCTTGTCTTATTTTTTCAAAAATTGATGTGTTGCCGTATCGTACCCGTACCCGTACCCATGTCTGTGCTTCTTAGCCCCATTGTTACTTTCGAATTAGAAAACAGACTTAGTCTCTTTAATTATGTTTGTATACGAAGCTAATAAGCTTCGGCTCATATGGCACTTTTCCCCTCAGATAAGTAGAGGGTGGAGGGTAAGGTTAACTTACCAATAAAAAATTTAAGTAATACAAAATAAAAAAGTGTGTTTGCATATGAACAGGGATTCAAGCTGAATTGGTCCTAGGAACAATTGCGAGGAGAACAAATGAAAATGGTGATTTTGATGGAGCTTACTTGGAAGACAGGGTTACTTTTAGTGAGGATAAACTGATGGACTCTGATAGCAAGGCTGTCATGATGGCTTGGGAGAAACCATTGATGGAAGCTCATGCCAAAGCTGTTTGCTCAGGAGGTGGTCACATTCTGAACATTGGATTTGGAATGGGTCTTGTGGATACTTCCATTCAGCAATATGCACCTGTAACACACACTATTGTTGAGGCTCACCCTGAAGTTTATAAGCGTATGCTTCGTACTGGTTGGGGCGATAAGGATAATGTAAAGATAATATTTGGCCGTTGGCAAGATGTTCTTTCTCAACTTGAATCTTATGATGGTAACTCCAGAATCTTAGTTGCCCTTTTGGCTTTATGCACATGCTTCTTTATGTTTTATGTTTCATGAACTAGTGCACACTCAAGTGCAAGTGTACACACACACAAATGGAACAATAACACCAGAACTACATTATCTTGGCTTTTCTCTTTATGAGATTATCTCAGTGCGTTAAGCTGTGTATGCATGTTTTTTGTGTTTGAACTATATGTGCAATTCATATGAGGGCTGACTGGAATATTAAATTTAATAACTCCTGTTGAATTGTTTAATTTCTACTGTTCTTTTTTTACTAACTCATAGATCCTCAAAACATCAGCTGAATTGTTTAATTTTCACCATTTCCATGTATTATTTATGATTTTTTCTGTACCAGCTAACATTTCCCCAATCAAAGTCTATTAATGAAACATATAAGGTACGTAGAAATTTCATCAGCCTAACATGTATTACTTGAGAGGAAATCTGTATCCATTCACCTGTATATATTCTTGATACTGGAGATAGGATTGGAGTAAGTTAAAGCTGTCAATTTGGAGGAATTGTAGGAGAAGATGAGATTGATGCGAGGGCTTTCGATTAGGTGTGAGGGTAACAACATGCAGATTATATGAGAGAGAGAGAGAGAGAGAGAGAGAGAGAGATGATGTTTAAACTGGTGATTCAGAGGTCTTCAAAACATCAGCCGAATTCTTTAATCTTCACTATTTCCTTATACCAATTATGATTTTTTTCTGTACTAGTTAACATTTCCCCAATCAAGGTTTATCTATACAAAATATACGTTACGCATAACTTTCATCAGCCTAACATGTATTACTGCAGAGGATATTTGTAGCTGTTCACTTGTATATATCCTTGGTACTGGAGATGGGATTGGGGGCAGAGAGAGAGAGAGAGGATGAGTGAACTGGCGGCTCAGTTTGTGAGGGGAAGGAAATAAACAACTGGCGGCTCAGTTTGTGAGGGGAAGGAAATAAACATCAATGTGTCTCTTAAGATTATATGGGCATAATTTGGGTGCCAATGAATTGACTAAGCACACTCAAATGACAGTTGATTCATACGCTTCAATGTATCTGAGATTACTCTGACTGGGGCATAATGAACTTGCATGAATTGAGACAGTTATTCATGTCTTGTAGTTGACTAAATTAATTCCACTTTCCAACCTGTCCTAGTAAATCTGCAAGTCTATTTTCTTTGCTAGTAAGTTTTGAAATATGACATTTTTTTCTGAATGAAAACACAATCATTGGTACAACATGTATCCATATGACAAACCTGTATTGCCTTATGTTGAAATGATAACTCTCTAACATGTTGGCTTTCAGGTATTTTCTTTGATACTTATGGAGAGTATTATGAAGACTTGAGAGAGTTCCATCAACATCTTCCTATGTTATTGAAGCTTGGGGGAATCTACTCATTCTTCAATGGCCTTTGTGGAGGTAATGCTTTCTTCCATGTTGTCTACTGTCATTTAGTTTCTCTGGAACTTGAGAATTTGGGCTACTCCACACAGTTGATACCCTTGCCTGTTAAGGATTGCTTAGGAGAAGAAGTTTGGGAAGGTGTGAAACACAAATACTGGCAGCTTGATATGTATTACCTTCCTGTTTGTCAGTCAATGCAGGATTCTGAATGATGCTTGATTTTATTTTTTAAGGATGATTTGAGAAGTGCTTCTAACAAGTTACAAGTCAGTATCCTTTTTAATTAATGAAGCACTTACTTATTAAAAAAAAAAAGTTTCAGTATCCTTTGATGCTTGTGTTATCTTTTATTTATGAGTTTGAAGGGTTAAAATCCTCTTAAAAATAATAGTCATGAAATTTTCTAAATATTGGAAATATACATTTTTATTGATTTGAGCCTACCATGGCAATGAAACTTGAAAGCATCAGTTCAAGAATGTGTTAGGAATGTGGAATTTGCAGTGGAAACATAATTGATAAATTCATTTTGTATGTTCTTAGTAACCATGTAATTGCTCAAAGCTATAAAGAAACAGGAGACAATTGACCATGATCTTTAAACAGATAGGATATTTCTTCCAAAGAAAACCCACATACTTCCCTCAATTTCTTTATCAATTTCATCTAAAACCAGTGTTCCAGTGTTCTGCACTCTGAGTAGTGAGCATACAATAGACAATGCAAAAAAAACAGTAGCAACCGATCCCCCACACCTTAATATGTTTTTCCTTGATCCGTTGAGTTCCATGATAAGTATAAGGATTTGAAATTATACAATTCCTCTTAAGTTGTTCTCGGTGAAAGAACCACGTAAGTTTACTTTATCTGGTTCAAAGTTAAATCTTTTCATTATGTTAATTTGAGATGAAATTATTATAAAATAATAATAGAATTTTGTATAGCATATCAGATTGTATTACATTGTGGCTGACAATAGCTTGCAAATTTAGTATGCATGCTTATAGCTATACTTAAAGAAGTGGAAGGGGCACATGGCTTCATTATGGGGAAAGCAGGTGTTCCAATAATTGTGTAGGATGATACCTGAAATGGTCTTTATGTTGTTCTGTTGCCCATAAAGTTCTTATTGCAATTTGAGGGTTTTTTTTTTTGGGGGGGGGGGGGGGGGGGGGGGGGTGGTGGGGGAAGAGATGTTGGTGTTGTAATTTGGTTTAGAGAACCACGAGTACTACTAATTGCCAGCTTCCAACCAATCAAAGGACTTAAATATCCTACAAAAGCCAGGATAACAATAATCAGTTGGAAGGCCCATAATTAAATACTACAAGTCGTTTACATGGATTCACGTGCAGTAAAAGAGGTGATGTAGATGCCAGATGTACAAGACACCTCTCTAACTCAGTATTGGTTTTGTTACTATTCAGAGTAGGAAGCCGTGACTGTAACAAAGTAGCAGTTTCCTGTGCTTCCTTATTTACAATTGCAATTTCAGTAATCCTATTGTGGAAGTTGTTTGTAAATCACAAAATCAAGGTAAACTGCAAAACCAGCCCCTTTTTCTTCAATTTTGTGAACCATTATAGACAAGATGAGAGACTTTTAGAAATGTTACAACATAGTAATTCAATTTTAAATTCACAACCCAATCCCTTACAAGGTTTGCTGTACAATTATTTTTTCTAGATTCTTTCCTTCCCTAGGTTTAACAGCATCTGGAGTAAGCCCTGGGGGTGGAACATAAGAAAAAGGAAAACAACAAGACAAACTAAATCTTAAGACAAGGAGGGTGAGCATCTTGCCATCTACACTTTGTTGGCACTTCAGAGCTCGTGATTATGTCCAGCTGAAAGCAATCGGGCTACCAACAATGTGTTTCCCATCCGACCATTTCAAATGAGCGTAGCTTTTTGTACCAGATGGCATAGAAATGGTATTGAAAGTGACTGTGTAACTCTTCTTCTCATTCTGTTCACTAAAAGTCAGTGATTCTGGCTCTACCAAGATCTTCACTGAGGGATCTTGTGATGACACAGAAACCTTATATGTTGCCGGAGTGCCCACGTTAGTCAGAGTCCTAGTATATTTAACAGATTTGCTAGGTGCACCGTCGCCGCCCCTTTCATCTGAAGTTGTGTTTAGAGGAACAGCAAAAGATGGGTAATTAAAATCTTCTAGGCTGTATTTTTTGCTTGAATCACAGGTGAAATTTTGGTTTGTGACGGACTTAATATCAGCTGGGCTATAGTATAAGGCACATAGGAAGTCTAGGTAGTCATCAACTGTCACATCATATACAAGACCAGGATCAAGAGCAGCCAAAGGATTCACATGTCCAGCACCGTAGTCAAACGGTGTTGATGATTTTCCAGTAGCAACATCTTTTATGGTTTCCCCATCTGTGTATGTCGTATAAGCTGTGGTCATGAGGGCAGACCTAATGGCTGCAGGGCTCCATTCCTGGTGAACAGCTTTTAGGAATGCTGCTAACCCGCTTATATGAGGGCACGACATGGATGTTCCGGAAATGATATTGAAGCTCACATGCCTCTTGTCATTGTCCAACCCTGTTGGTCCTACTGCACCTGTCCACCCAGCTAGGATGTTGACTCCTGGTGCTATGAGGTCTGGTTTGAGTATTCCTGGAGTAAGCGGATTTGGACCTCTAGAACTGAATGCTGCAACCACTGGTGATGGTTGAACTCCTAATTTTGTGACTGCAGGACCAATTGTAGCTGTGGGATTAGAATCCGAGGTGATATAGGCCCTAATGGCATCGGCGGTGTTTAGTCCTAAAGCAGCTGTTGGCAAGAGATGTGCATCGGCAACTAGCTCCTCACCATAAGATTCTGTGTTAGCTAATATCATCCCCACACCACCAGCATTTTTAACTACCAAACCCTTTTCCGTCCTAGAATTTAAGCCTCGATCACATACTACAATTTTTCCAGCAACTTTTCTTGAATTTAGACTGCCACCCAAGCACAGAGAACCATATGAAGAGTTGCTTACATTACCAGCATAAACAAGTGGTACTAGAGAATCTGGTAACTGTTCCCCGTTATAGAGCGATACACCAGTGTAATTCTTCCCATTTCCAAGGCTAACTTCAACGGGGAAATCACGGTCCAGAGTTCCGGCACCCACAGTGGTTATCCAAGGCGCAACGTTGGTTAGGCTTCCTGGAGTTGGTCCACCATTTCCAGCCGAGCAAGATACTAGGATTCCATGGGATGTTGCTTTGAAAGCTCCGATGGCAACGATGTCTTTGGCATACGAGTTTACACCTCCCCCAATAGACATGGATATAACATGGACTCCATCCTCAATAGCCTTCTCTATCGCCGCTGCTATATCTGTGGTGAAACATCCTTCAGGCCAGCACACCTTGTATATGGCGACTCGGGCATGTGGAGCCATCCCACGAGCTGTCCCCAAAGCATAACTAAGGAGGTTAGCTCCTTCTACGGCTGACCCAGCTGCTGTGGTTGAGGTGTGAGTTCCATGGCCATCATCATCCCTAGGTGATTTCCATTCCGTCTGTTTATCAATATTTATGTTTCTTGCTTCATACCCTTTTGAGAAAGACCTTGCACCAATAAGTTTCCGGTTACAGCTTGATGAATTGAAGTTATCACCAACCTCACATTCACCTTTCCAGCCACTTGGTACCGGACCTAGTCCCGTGTCATCAAAGCTCTTTAACTCGGGCCATACACCTGTGTCTAATACTCCAATAATCACCTCGCTCGCTTGCTCGACTGTGGGGAAGAGAGTATCATCAGCTTTGTCTAATCCAAGAAATTTTGGTGACCGAGTTGTATGAAGCTCGTATCTCTCTTCAGGTAGGACAGCCAGAATTCCTGGCTGCTTTTCAAGTGATTCAGCTTCTTCAGCTGTTAGCTGTGTGGAGAAGCCGTGGATTATGGTGTCATAGGTGTAAAGCATGTCAGCTGAGTCTGATACTGACTTTAAAGATGCGGCATACCACTGAGAGTGGTCATTGAAACTTGACGGCATATTGGTCTTGTCCATGCGAATTATGTAAGTCTGCTTTGATTGCTGGTTTTGCTCTTCTGCTACTGCGTATGTGTAGGAAAACATTAGAAATAGAATCAAAACCATCTGTACAAGCCCGAAAGCCATAATCTTCATCTTCTCGCGGTGTCTTTGTGAGACTGAGAAGAGAGTTTCAGGTTATTGCGTGAGTTTAAGTTTTAGGGGATAATGGATATGGCGTAGATGCTTCTGTCATAGTTTGGGTGTTTTTAACATGGTTTTTTTGACTCGGACCGGACTGCCAGGCGGGACCGGGTTAACATCCAACAGGACACCGTTTACACGTTTTTAAAACCGCAAGTAAATTTTTATAATTAAATTATTTTACAACATTTTTTTTAAGAAAGCTTTACAACATTTTTATAAATAAATTACTTTATAATATTTTTATAAACTATTGATATAACAAATTTTTATTAATTTTTATCTCAGTCTAGACGTCTAGTTCACCGTTTGTTGCCACTAGACAAGCTATAATCTCGATCTCTTTTGCCTAAAACCGAGGAAAAGATGAAACTCAATACGCGTTACTGAGTTGTGAACTTTGAGTTTATTTTTAGGCTAAAATGTAAAATTGACTCTCTAAGTTTCGCCGTTTGTTATTTCAGTCCTCTAACTTTAGTTTTTGTCAATTCAGTCCTTTAAGTTTCAAAAGTGTTTCAATTCAGGCTTTCACTAACTTCTGTTAATACTCTATCGTTAAGGTTTTTTTTTTTTTTTTTCTTCTTCAGTTTTTTATATTAAAAAATGCAGAAAACTAATTTAAATTTAAAAAAAAAAAAGTAAGAAGAAGAAACTGGGCTCAGTGAAGAACTCTGTTCCCCTAGCCACTCTCTCTAGGTTGGATCCGCTCCTCTCCAAGATTTATTAATGGCCAACCACTAAGGTCAACCGGTCTCTGCTCCTCAACGGTCACTGCCGACTATCCTTGATTGGCGGTGATGGTCTTTCTCTTAACTCGGTCAAATAGGCCAGTCTTCCTCTCTCTCCGTTTTCTCATCAACCCATGGCTGGGCTATGGTGTTTGGTTGGTTTCAAAGTCTTTTGGATTTGGTGAACAACTTGGTTAAGCTCCCTCTCCGATCTGGTCTGTGTCGTTGGATTCTTTCTCTCCAATCCAATATGGGTGTCCTTGGATTCTTTCTCTCCATGATCTGATTTGGGTTTTCAAGTTTAGTTTTTAGTCAAATCTTTTCTTATTTCTGATTTTAAAAACCAAATGAACCACAAAAAAAGAAAAACCCAGAAACCAAAGAACTACAAAAAAAGAAAAACCAAGAAACATTGTTTCATTGTTGATTAAATAATCATTGTTTGTGGGTAGGGAATTTGTAAGTTGTATATGTTACTCATGGTTGATGCTAGATATTTGTTTGCTGTGCTTTGTTCTGAATTTTTATATTAAAATTTTGGGTCCTTTTGGATGCCATTTTTGGTTGTGTAGATACTGCTCTATCAGATGCAACCGAATATAAAAGAAACAAGTGCCACCTACAGACTTGAATGGTTATTCCATTGTTAAACATTTTATGAACCAAAACAAATTTGAAGACTGCATGATAAAGGAAAGCAATGGTCTCCATATAAGACAAGCAAAGAAATTTTTTGTTGTTTGTGTGCTCTGAATCTCGTGATCAATGTAAAGAAATTTTTTGTTGTTTGTGTGTTGGGTTTGTGGTGTGTTATGGGAATTCTTAATTTTTTTAAAAAAATTTAAATTATTTTTCTGTATTTTTTAATATAAAAAACTGAAGAAGAAAAAAAAAAAAAAAGAGCACTTAACGGTAGAGTATTAACAGAAGTTAGTGAAAGCTTGAATTGAAACACTTTTGAAACTTAAAGGATTGAATTGATTAAAACTAAAGTTAAAGGATTGAAATGACAAAAGGTGAAACTTTGAGGGTCAGTTTTACATTTTAGCCTTATTTTTATTACCTAGACACCACAAAATAAAACCAAGAAAAGAACGAAATCCCTGGACTCTAGTCTCTAGAACGAGTTTGTTTGGTTTGAGATATTTTACGAATTTACTCAAATATTTGATATACTCAAAAAAACTAACTAATTAATATTATCATAATTAATAAATTGTAAAAAAATATATCTTTAATCAACATATATATATATATAATATATATATATATATATATATATATAAGTTATCCTTACTCTAACACCAATCTCATCTCAAAACTTTGAACCTCTCAAAAAAATTTTTTTTTGAAAAATTTGATTTTTTATTTTTGGTTAAACGGTTTGGTTTTTTAAAATTATGATTTGAAGAAGAAAATTTTCAGCATACTAGTATTCTTCGTTTTTACATAAATGTAGGTCTAATGTACATGACACACATGAAATTCACGTTTATGTGAGAGGTGTACAGTGCACTAAATAAGTTCATGTTGTTAAGGATATGTAATTATTCAATACTTATGAATTATAATATTGTGGTACTCCTTTATCTCATATAAATAATAAGTCCAACCATGTAAGTTTGCTTGATAATAAGCTAAGTTTGAGATTATTTTGAAGCTAAATTGCATGTTTAAGCTTAGTTTTTTTTTTAAAAAATTGTTCTTTTCACTAACATAATAAACATAACAACTAAATTTTTTACCACTTCAAAATTAGTATTTAATAACTAATCTATAGATAACAAGATGCAATTTTACTACAAAATTGGTTATTTATGTTACTAATAAATTATAAATAATAGTATGATATCTTATAAACTTACAAAATCCAATTTCAAGTCTGTGTAATAATTTTTTATACATGTATGCATATAAACATAAAATTTATTATATACTTAATTGAGCCTCATACTTATGAACTTGTTCATAGACACATTATGTTTAAGCCTTACTCGTTTAATAACGGTTTCTAAACTTGGGCTTGATCTTGCCTTATTTGTTAAATAAAAAACTTAATTAAGATTTTTCCCCAAACCAAGCTCAAGAGGAACCTTTTCCAATTTGTAACAGGGTACATTTTATAATCAAAACTTAAAATAAAGTGATGTGGATTGTATATAGGAAAAGCCACAAGTTCACACTAACAAATAATCCTCAAAATTGCAAGATAGTTTGATAGTGTGACCACAAGTGTGTTGATTAGTTTTTGGTATTGGTAAGGGTGACAATGTTTGACAACCCAGACATTACATGGTATTGTTTGTCGATTAGTTTCTACTTTCTAGTGGAAATATGCAAATTGGTCAATATTATGTTTTATTTTTTCTATATTACTTGAAATAACTCAATTAATTAATCAACTTAAAATGGACCGAAGTGCTTTTACACAAATTCATTTATCCCATATAAATGAGTATCATTTTTATCAAACACAAATTTGAATTTTAAAAACAAAATTGAGTATTTAAACAAATTTTATGATTATATTGGTAATTTCTTTTATGCAACCCTATAGTCCTCAACTTTACTTAAAACAACAAACAAAAAATCTCTTCATATAATTTTATTTTTCCTAAATTATCTAAGTTTAAATATTGATAGAAATTCATTGGGTTCAAACTTTAAAATTATATGCTATTAGTACTCTAATTGATAATATTGTGAACTATAAGTTGCATGGAATTTGTTGATTATAATTGTTATAATTTATGTGCTTATAAAATATAAAAATATGTTAATTATGTTAGTTTTTAGATCATAGTTATTAGATAGGTTGAAAGTGGTCATATTTGTGTAAATCCAATACAACTTGTTTAACAAATTTGTAAAAATGAGCTATTTCCATGTCAACTCAAATTCGACCCATATAACATGTTGATAAACAAGTACTATGTCGACCTACTTAATAAAAGGTCATATCAGGGTTGAGAGAGTTTGATATAAATCCTAATTTTGTGGTGTTCATGTCCTCACCTCTAAACATTGGTGTGTAGATATTGAAGGATTTGGTTCAAGAGGAGTATGGCCAATGTGGTAATAGAAGCTCACGCGTACACAAGATATTACTAAAATATACAAGTGTAATAAATTACTCCTAGATAATGTAGTGGTCACAAGAATAAACGACATGTACAATACTATTAGACTCAAATATATGAGTGTAAACTTTGATTAAGGTGATGTAACTATGTAAGTCATTTAACTACGTATATTTATATTATGTAAAAGAGGTATCCCAGGCTCCTAGCTATTGGACTCAAATGTGGTCTCTCCGGCACAGCTTTATTCCGACCATTAGTTTCATGAGGAAAGGGGTGTGTACTTCAATTTCAGTAATTAATGGAACGTGTTTTTATTTTTTAATAAGTGAATCGAGTATGCTTTTTGGGTCCAACAACCCACTCAGAGCAAGATAATACTAATCCGTAAAGGATTTAGTGGAATCACCACTAATTGTCACATCTCATGGATAATGCTCGACTTTTGGCTCCTTTTGGAAGGCACTTTCTCCACGAATCAATTATGAACTACGTGAATTATGATTCCATAATTATGGAGTTAGTGGGGGTTTAACTGTTTAAGTAATAGCTCTATGTTAATGATTTCTTTTTACTATTTCATGTTTGTGGTTTTTTTATTATTTTTTATTTTTTTATATTGATGAAAATATTTGTGGTTTGAATCTTACATCTTCTTCCATGTTATGGTGCAACCGAAGAAATATAAAAGCATCAACCAAATATTGGGTCAAAATTAAACTGATGCCTATTGTTCTAGTTTGAAGTCGAAAACTCATGAATTTTGAGAAATGATGAAATTGGTCCTTCTATAATCTTTTTGAAGGGCACAATTTTCAAGTGGAGATTGGAACCTTGGCCAATTTTGATTGGTTTAAGACTTTAAGGCCTATTGGATTTTGATGGGTTTGTTTGTGATGGTGATGTAGGAGATGAGGGCTTTATGTGGTGGTGGTGATAATGAGGCGAGAGTGGCAACGAAAGAGCAATGAGATTTTGTATAACTTTATTATTACTGATGGCGTATAAACTGCCGATCAGGTAGGTTCGTCCAAATGGAGTTATGGTCCCGTCCTTCGTCCAGTTAGTATGGATCAACGGCTCCCCTAATGCGGTCACTGGTGTCGTGTCTGCCACAAAGTCTCTGATGCCAAAGTCAATATATCGGAGTTTGTAGAGAGTAATAAGAGAGTTCAGAATAACAGGATTTCTATGTAAGAATGCTATTAGGTCAGTCCATGTACCTTGGATTGGTGTTGGGAGTGGTTTATTTATGCTCCGATCTTTTTAATAGTCGTTGTGGCTATTATTGTGGTTTTAATACCCATCTTTGTAACACTTTATGCTCAATAATGTGGGTTTTGATAAGCCTCCAACGGTTTATATAGCTGGTCTTATAATCGTCCGAGGCATCATTAACTGCATTGAATGGTTTGCCTCCCTTCGTCAGTGACGTGGATATGTTGACGGATATATTTATTTGATTAGTCCTAGAGTAAGGGCTCGCTAGTCCTATCAACTACCCCCCAAGCTCTGTGGTCATCCTTATAGTGATGATCACCAAGAGGCAATTTTTTTTTTGACATGTCTCTTGGGGTTTCCCTCCGCATTCAATGTGCAATGGTGGCGCTGGGTGTGTTGTGGCCACATGGTGTGACTTGAAGGGTGAACTTAATGCTCCACTTTGTGTGACTCTTGGTTTTCCTGTTGCTTCGTTTTATCTTTCAGTTTTTTTTTTTTTTTTTTTTTTTTTTTTTTTTTTTTTGTGCTCAGCTTTTTAAACTATCTTTCTCCTCTTCTTTTCTTTACTTTTCGTTTTCTCTGTTGCTACCATTGCTGCTCTGTGTTTCCGCGCTGCCATTGCTGTTTCTTGTGCTTCCGAGTTGTCATTGTTGCTTCTGCGAATCCCTGCGTTTTGCCCCCCTCTCTCACGTTCTTTTGAGGTATGGCTTCCTTTCCCCTCTGCTTTTCTTTTTCTTTTTTTATTTGATGATTTTGTAGAAACTTCTTATTTTCCTTTTCCATTTTTGTGCTTTTGGTCTTTCTAGGACTTTGCCCTTCTTTTTTGAGTTCTATGCTTAGTAGCTTTGAGGTTAGGGCACTTTGTCTCTCTATCTCTTTCCTCTTCGCACGTTTAGGGGCTTCTTTGGGAACTTCTCGTAACTTTTGCCCTTTGGTTGGTAGTTTTGTAGGAGGGAGGAGTAGTTTAGGTTTAGTGATAGCAGATTTGCTTCCTTTTGTGTCAGTCTGTTGATTGGTTGGAGAATTTAGTGAGAGAATAGAGAGCCATGTCTGAGGTGAGATCGAGCGAGTTGGAGACCGGATTGTCATCTAGTAACGACCTCGTCGAGGGGGATACCGCCATCTCTGTTCCTAGAGAAATTAGGGCTTTTCATGCCCTTGAGAAGGTCTGTGGCTTGGACAAGGAGACACTTGCTAGATTTAGGGATAGGTTTCAATTCCCTAATAGGGTTAAGGTTCGTCTTCCTCGTGAGGAGGAACGAGCTTGCCCTTTCTCGCTTGGAGAGGTATACTTCTACAAAGCTGCCTTCCTGAGCGGGCTTAGATTACCCGTCCACCTGTTTATTATGGAGCTTTTAGGACATTTTGGTATTGCTCCTAGGCAACTTATGCCCAATTCGTGGAGAATAGTGGTTAGCTGTATGGAGATATATAGCCGCCACAAACGGGGACATGATTAGGGTGGACGAGCTCGTTTACCTGTATCGTCTAAAGGAGTCTAAGGAGCATAGGTATTACGAGCTGGTACCTTAGGAGAGGAAGACCAGGATCATCTGGGATCTACCTTCGTCATTTAGATACTGAAAGTCCCGGTTCTTTTTTGTGTCCGAGGATGACTAAGAGACTCCTTCGAGCGAGGTTTGGGGTGATCTCCCTAGGTTGCTCTGTCAGTGGAGTACACCAAATTAAGGTGCGCCATTATTTCTTCTAGTCCTTAAACTTTGGTTCTCTTTACGTCCATTTTGCTGTTACTAACTCCCTTGTCCATTGTCTTTGCGCAGTTAAGAGACGGCCCAAGCTTAAAAGCAGGCATAAGAATCGTGTTGAGAAAGCCATCAAGTACGTGAGGAAGATTGAAGATTTTGACGACTTGGTTGACCTGCGGTCTCTTGCTTTCCATTGCCTGGGCCCAGATCCTTCTGCTTTCATCCTTAGAAACATTGAGATCGAGGAAAAAAAGAGTAAGTGTTAAGACCGTCCATGTTGCGCCATCGTCATCCTTTCCTTCTTTTTTTTTTTTTTTTTTTTATAAGTGTTTTCTTTCTGTAGGAATGACGACAAAATTTAGCCAAGGAATGTATGCCCAGATGAGGGACAAGAAGTACGAGCCCCTTTCCAATCTCGGGGCCAAAACGGTACGGGTGATGGACAAA
Source organism: Lithocarpus polystachyus (assembly GCA_033629205.1). Classification (NCBI taxonomy): domain Eukaryota; kingdom Viridiplantae; phylum Streptophyta; class Magnoliopsida; order Fagales; family Fagaceae; genus Lithocarpus; species Lithocarpus polystachyus. The sequence continues at coordinate 40,162,190 of CM066173.1, forward strand.
AGGGCCTTCGTTACTCCAGCCACACTAGCCACTCCCGGCATCGAGACAGCAAGGATAGCCTCCCCAGCTACTTTAGTTGAAGAGATCACTCCTCTTGCGAAGAGGCAGTGCGTAGGGGACAAGGGGAAGCATAAAGCTGACTCTTGCTTGTCTAGTGTCTGGGACGACACTGGAGTTGCGCTGGCCAGAGCACAAGAGGCCTTCATCGCTGAGAAGATGAAAGTGTTCCAAGGCGCATCTCCTAATGAGGTCGTCAGTCGTCACCTACACAAGCTCGTCCAGGTAGAGTGTGCTTGTGTAAATTCGTCACTTTCATTTCTTTCTTCCCTCCCCACCCCCCCCCCTTTTTTTAAAGGGTCTGGTTCGCCTTTTCAGATGCTGGGGGAGAGCCTTCACATTACCTCTGAGTTCCTTACTTAGGAGGCTAAGGTTGCGTCTACAATGTCCAGGGTGGAGACCCTGGAGGTGGATAATTCGAAGCTGAAGAAAGACCTGATCGCCACCATGGATGAGGCCAATAGTATGAAGGAAAAACTTAAGGTCATAGGGGACGACTTCAGAGCAGAGCGCCAATTGACGATGGAAAAGGATGAACAGCTTCAAGCAGCCAAAGAGAAGATCAAGACCATCGCTGCTAAGGCCGTTGAGTCCTTTCAGCAGACTGAAGAGCATGATACTGTGCTATTTAGTTGGTACTTCAAAGGATTCGAGCTCCTAAGGCGATACCTTATTAAGCACCCTGTGGGAGTGGATCTAGAGAACCTTGATCTCGAGGAGGTTGACAAAGAGATGACTGCTGAGGAAGCTTCCCAGTTTGCGGCTCCTAATAGCGACGCCCCCGAGAGCGCTCCCCCAGCTGACGACATAGTCCCTGATGCTTGAATATATTTCCTTTCTTTGTTTTTTGTTTTTCTTTTTGGGTGCCCCATGTATTTTAGGCCTTTTCAATTTTAATTCCAAAACAATGTTTATGGCCCAGCGTTTATGGGCTTTTAATTTCGATGTCGAAACAATTATGGTTGCCCATGGTTTTTGGGCTTTTAACTATATCTGTGATCATGTTTTTTTGGGCATGATTTTCTGTTTGCTTTGGTCACCTCTTCCGTGTTTGCCCTTAGTTAAATTTCCTGTAACATAGCCAATTCTTGGTTTGCTTGAGAGATTCGTCAATAGCTTACATATGTCTTGGCACACTCTTATTACTTAGCCAATTTTTGGCTTGCGTTAGTGACTTACATCCGTCTAGGCGGAGTCTTCATCCTCCTGAGGTGTTCGTTAGTAACTTATATCTGTCTAGGCGGAATCTTGCTACTTAGGTAATTTTTGACCCTTTTGAGGAATTCGTCAGTAATTTACATCCGTCTAGCGGAATCTTGTTACTTAGGTAATTTTTTGATCCATTTGGGGAATTCATCAGTAACTTACATCCGTCTAGGCGGAATTTTGTTACTTAGGTAATTTATTTTTTGACCCTCTTAGGGTATTCGTCAGTAACTTACATCTGTATGGGCAGAATCTTATTACTTAGGTAATTTTTTTGACCCTTAAACTGCTGGGCTGGCTCGCATTAAGACATTGGCTGAATGGTTCTTTTATTACTTTCAGAAAGGAATACAATTATCTGTTACATTTATTGGTGGTACTTCTTCAAGTGCTCAATGTTCTAGGGCTGTGACAATCTCTGTCCGTCTACAGTCTCCAAGTGGTAACTGCCTTGTCTGGAGTAATGGACGACTCAGTAGGGTTCTTCCAAGGTTGGGCCGAGTTTCCCTTGGGTAGGGTCTTTGTTTACCAGGGTGACTTTGCGTAGGACGAGGTCCCCTATGTCGAGTAGTCTGAGCTTCACTGTTCTGTTGTGGTACTCGGCCATTTTCTATTGGTACTTCATCATTCTATTGGCAGCCACATCTATGATCTCGTCTAAGCAGTCCAAGTTGACCTTTAATTGATTGCCGTTGCTTTCCACGTGGAACATTTCTTGTCTGATGCTGGTTACTCCTACCTCGACCGAGATTACTGTCTCAGTGCCATATGTGAGTCTGAAGGGGGTTTCTCTTGTTGGCGTTCTTGTTGTAGTTCTGTAAGTCCACGGAACGTTTAGCAGTTCTTTTGGCCATGCTCCCTTTGCCTTATCTAGTCTAGTTTTGATGATCTTCAATGGCGTTCGATTAGTCACCTTCATCTGTCCTTTAGCTTATAGATGTCCCAGAGATGAGAATTGGTTCTTGATCCCTAGACCTGAACAAAAGTCCTTGAAGCCTTGACTGTCGAACTTTCGCCCATTATCTGATATGATCATCTGTGGAATCTCGAACCGGCAAATTATGTTTTTCCATACGAAGTTCTGAATATTTACTTCAGTGATGGTTGATAATGCTTCAGCTTCTACCTACTTTGTGAAGTAATTAATAGCGACCAATAGAAACTTTACCTGTCCCTTACCTCGGGGAGGTGGCCCGACGATGTCAATCCCCAATTGGGCAAACGGCCAAGGGGAGGATATCGTCGTTAGTCTCTCAGCTAGAAGACGCTGGACGTTCTCAAACCTCTGGCATTGTCGCACTTCTTAGTTTCCTTGCGTCTACCTGCATAGTAGGCCAAAAGTAACGAGTTCTCATAACTTTTCTTACCAAGGATCTAGGGCCTACATGATCTTCGCAAACCCCTTCATGAATCTCTTCCAGAATATACTTAGCTTCCTCTTCTTTGATGCATCTTAGGTAGGGCATGGAAAAGTCTCTCTTGTACAAGGTGTCATTCAAGATAGTAAATCTGGCTGCTCTCTTTCTGACCTTCCTAGCCTCTTCGACGTCTTGTGAAAGGTGTCCATCCTGGAGGAAGGATGTTTTTGGGGTCATCTAGCTGTTTGCACTCTGGATTGCAAAGGTGGGAACTTCTTCAATGCTGGGATGTTTCTGGACTTCCATGCTCGTTGGTTTTTCTTCTGACGATGCTTGCTTCGCGATTTCGTCTGCTATCATGTTCTGACTCCTGGGGATCTGCATAAAATTCCACCCTATCAAATTCTCTCGTCAAATGCTTCGTCAGCCTGAGGTATTTTTGCATCATCTCCTCCTTCGCTTCATACTCGTCTTTTATCTACCCTATTATCAGCTTAGAATCGCTTTGGAGAAGCAGGCTTTGAACTCCTAGGGCTTTCCCGACCCTTAGCCCCGTCAATATTCCTTCGTACTCGGCTTCGTTATTGGTGGCCGAGAACTTTAGCTGAACCCCGTATTTGAGCATCTCTCCGTCTGGGATGATAATGACGACCCCTACTCCTCCCCACTTTTGGGTTGATGAACCATCATTTTGTATCGTCCACTGTTCTGTCTCGTTGGGGGAGTTGTCTTCGTCCGAGAAAGTGAACTTGGCAACGAAGTTCGCCAAGGTCTGTGCTTTAACAGCTATCCTGGGATGGTACTCAATGTTGAACTGGCTGAGTTCGTTCGCCCATTGGACCATTCTCCCGGCTGCTTCAGGGTTGTTCATGGATTTCTTGATGGGTTAGTCCGTCATCACCAAGATGGGGTTCGCCTGAAAATAAGGTCGTAGCTTGTGCGATGCTATTATCAATGCGAACGCAATCTTCTCAATCCTTGTGTACTTGGCTTCTGCCTCTTGGACAGCTTGACTGACGTAGTAGACTGGGAGCTATTTCATGTCTTCTTCTCGAATTAAGGCTGCACTCACGACTGTGGTGAACACTGCCAGAAACAGATACAGGTTTTCCCCTTCCTTGGACGGACTGAGAAGGGGTGGATTGCTCAAGTAACGCTTGAGTTCTTGAAATGCCGCCTCACATTTATCGGTCCAGGAAAAGGCCTGCTTCAACGTCTTGAAAAGGGGCAAGCATTTGTCCGTCGCTTTAGAGACGAACCTGTTGAGTGTTATTATCCTTCCTATGAGGTTCTAGACTTCTTTGATGGTCTTTGGCGACGTCATGTCGAGTATGGCTCGCACTTTCTCCAAGTTTGCTTCTATCCCCCTTTGGGACACCATGAATCCCAAAAACTTCCTTGAAGCTACCCCAAAGGCACACTTACTGGGGTTTAACTTCATCTGGTACTGCTTGAGTGTGGCAAATGTTTCCCTAAGGTCGTCTAAATGGGCAAGTTCTTCTTTACTCTTGACGAGCATGTCATCTATATACACCTCTATATTTCTCTCGATCTGCTTGCTAAACATTTTATTCACTAACCTCTGGTAAGTTGCTCCTGCATTTTTTAGTCTGAAGGGCATTACCTTATAGCAATAGAGCCCTTGGCTCGTGATGAAAGCAGTTTTCTCCTGGTCCTCTTCAGCCATTTTTATCTGGTTGTATCCCAAAAAGGCATTCATAAATGTTAGTAGCTTATGCCCTGCTGTGGAATCCACTAGCTAGTCTATCCTTAGCAGAGGGAAATTATCTTTTGGGCAAGCTTTGTTAAGGTCTGTGAAGTCCACGCACATCCTCCATTTCCCATTCACCTTCTTCACTAGGACGACATTGGCGAGCCATTCTGGATAGTAAACTTCTCGAATAAATCCTGCTGAGAGCAACTTGTTAACTTCGTCCCTGATTGCTTGATTCCGTTTTGGAGCGAAGACTCGTCGTCTTTGTTGGATGAGTTTCTTCTCGGGGTCTACATTTAACTTGTGTTCAATGACTCTTGGGGATATGCCTGGCATGTCCTCGTGACTCCACGTGAAGACATCCAGGTTCTCCTTAAGGAACCGGACAAGTCTCGTCCTTATCTTGGGACTCAGTGTCATCTCTATCCTGGTCGTCTTTGCTGTTTCTCCTACGACCAACTCCACTGTCTCTAGGGGCTCCACTTTATCTTCCTCCTTCTCCTCGATCATCCATGTATGGTTCTCCTTAGCAACTAGCACAGCCTGGTAGCATTCCCTGGCCAGTACTTGATCTTCTTTTACCTCGCCCACACTATTCTCTGTTGGAAATTTTACCTTCAAGCAGTAGGTAGACGTGGTTGCTTTCCAATGGTTGAGCGTGGGTCTCCCGATGATCACGTTGTACGATGAAGGATAGTCTACCACCAAAAAGTCCAACTAACGAGTCAGCTGCCTCGGGTGAGCCCCCACTGTAACCATCAGTGTATTATACCCTTAAGATATACCATGTCTCCATTGAAGCTGACTAGGGGGGAGTCGAATGGTCGAAGCCTTCCTAGATCTAGCTTCAACTGTTGAAAGGAGGAGAGGTAGATGATGGTCGCGGAGCTGCCATTGTCCACGAGGATTTTCCTGGTATTGAACCCCTCTATTGTGAGCATTATGACCAGAAGGTCATCATGAGGCTGCTTCACTCCTCTAGCATCTTCTTCTGAGAAAAACATATCACAGTCTATCCATCTTTGCTTAAATGGGGGGATTCTGTGGACACTTTTCACCTGCCTTTGGTATGCTTTCTTGAGGAACCTAAACAACCCACTTATGGATGGGCTACCTGTGATCGTTTTTTTCTTTCCAATCACACTTGGCGGGCGCTGGGTTGTGTGATCCTCGTCCCTAGGTGAAGAATCACGCTGGTCTTTGCCATTGCCTCTAAACCTACTAGATTCCCCCCTTTTCACTTACTTCTGCAGTTTTCCTTTCCGTGTAAGCTCCTCTATCTGCTCCTTTAGGTCCTTGCAATCCTCTGTGTAGTGGCCGTGATCCTTGTGGAACCGGCAGTATTTCTTTTTGTCACGCACGTTGGGCGATGAATGTAATAGTCTTGGCCATTTAAGATAGTGCTCATCCTTAATTTGCGCCAAAATTTTGTCAACAGGCATAACTAAAGGAGTAAATTTTATCATTCGAGAAGTTTTTTCGTCTTTCTTTTTACTCCCGTCATTAGTCTGACGATCTGGGTGCTCCTTCTTTCGTCCTCTACGATCGTCCTCCCTTCTTCCCTTATCTCCCGGTCTTTCCACGTCCTTAATGGCGGCTAAAGCATCTCAGCCATTTTCTTAGGAGGATTCTTCGCGAGTGACACTACGAACTCTCTGGATTTCAATCCCACTTTAAAGGTCGTCAACTGAACTTTGTCGTTAGCTTCGTCCACCTCCAGAGTCTCTCGAGTAAAGCGTTTTACGTATGATCTCAGGGTTTCTTTCTCCCCTTGTCTAATGGTGAGTAAGTGGTCTGCTGGCCTCTTCGGGCGTTGTCCTCTGACGAAGTGGTGCAAAAAGGTGTTGCTCAACTACTCGAAGCTGTCGATGAAAGATGTTGGTAACTTTGTGAACCCTTCCCTTGCAGCTCTTTTGAGAGTAGTAGGGAAGGAACGACACAGTATTTCGTCAGGAGGCTGTTGAAGGCCTAGTGTCATCTTGAAAGTGTTGAGGTGGTCTCGAGGGTCCTTAAGTTCGTCAAACGGCTCAAGCTGAGGTAAGCGAAACTTCGACGGCGTAGGGCATTCCAAGACTGTCGTGGTGAAGGGCGAATTTGTTTCCCTGACCATTCTGTCTAGACTTTGGTCTGTTTTTTCCCTAATGGTGTTCCGCAGCTCATCCATCTCCTTTCTCATCTCCCAGAGAAGATCTGAGTTTTGTTCATCTAGAGTAACTGGCCCTCAACGGTCACTCCTTCTATTGCTATCTCCTTCGTCCTCTCGATCGGCCCTAGACCAGTTCTCCTCCTACTAAAGCCTTAACCTCATTTCTTGATTATGTCTGGTGAGCTCTTCGACGGTAGCTGCAAGAGCCTGGACTTGCAGAGCTAATGCTGCAGAATCCTGGTTGGACTCCATCTAAATGTAAAAGTTAATTGGAAACTACGCTTTCGAACCTAAGTACGAAAACGTCGTCCCCACAGACGGCGCCAAGCTGATGGTGTATAAACTACCAATCAGGTAGGTTCGTCCAAATGGAGATGTGGTCCCGTCCTTCGTCTGGTTAGTATGGATCAACGGCTCCCCTAATGTGGTCACCAGTGTGGTGCCTGCCATAAAGTCTCCGATACCAAAGTTAGTATATCAAAGTTCGTAGAGAGTGATAAGAAAGTTCAGAATAATAGTATTTTTATGTAAGAATGCTATTGGGTCAGTCCATGTACCTTGGATTGGTGTTGGGAGGGGTTTATATATGCTCCCATCTTTTTAATAGCTATTATGGCTATTATTGTGGTTTTAATACCCATCTTTGTAACGCTTTATGCTCAGTAATGTGGATTTTGATGGGCCTCCAACGGTTTATACAGCTGGTCTTGTAACAGCCCGAGGCGTCATTAACTGCATTGAATGGTTTCCTTCCTTTTGTCAGTGACGTGGATATGTTGACGGATATATTTATTCGATTCGTCCGAGAGTAAGGGCTCGTCAGTCCTATCAATTATTATTATTATTATTATTATTATTGAACACAATATCATTTATAAATTTACTTTTTTTTTAATTTTAATTTTAGTAAAAAAATAGTTCTCTATTAAATTTTACTCTAGAAATGAATTTTTAAATAAGGGTCATGCTAACGAATGCCCTTAGGCATTGGTTAAGAATCTATTTTAGGAAAGTTTTGACGTCACTTTTATGGGGAATGAAAAAAATATTAAAACATTAATTGCTTTTTTTTTCTTTTCCAATAAAAATTTTCTTTAAATGGATTATTAACTAATACTCTAAAGGCATTCGTTAGCATTTTCCTTTAAATAAACACATAATGTATTTTGCACATTATTTGCGTTTTCCACCCTCTTAGCTAACAAAAATGGCAATAGAATGCTCAATTTGGTCTTTTCACAGAGATCAATACTCCCTCCGTCCCAATTTATTTGTCCTGTTTGAAAAATCAAAATTTTTAAGGGAACATTATTTATTGTCTTGCCTGCCTTATAAAAATGTATAAGTTTGCAAAATTACCCTTAAATAAATTTATCAGCTTTTTTAGAAAAAGTTATTCTTAATGAGGCAACTAAAAAGGTGCCCCAATTAGAATCAAATAGTTTTGAAAATAAAGTAGAGGTATAATAGGAACATTAGTAAACTAATAACTTTTATTTTTAGATACAAGACAATATTTTGGGACATCTCAAAATGGAATAGAGGACAAACAAAGTAAAACAGAGGAAGTATTTTTTTTTTTTTAATTTCAAATTAAAACAATCTGAGGTTAGATTAATTTTGACCTAAAGTTGAACAAGTATATTTACTTTTTTCCTTATATAAAATGATCTGTGAATATACAAAGGCAAGGTACTCAACATATAAATCTTGAAGAACCCTAATGGCCTGTTTGGAAGTTTAGAGAGGGAGGAGAGTAGAAGGGAGTAGAGGGAAGGAAAATAGTGGAGAGGAAAGTAGATGGGAATGATTCCCCTCTACATTGTTTGGATGTTTTTAAAATTAGTAAGGGGGAAGGGGATAATTAGCCCTTTAGAAATGGTAATTTTGTTAATTTAGAAATGGTAAATTAGGGAATTCATTTGGTTAATAATTTATCCACTCTACTCTCCCTCCAAATCTCTCCAATTTGGAAGAATAAAAAATGAAGGGTTAGAGGTAGTTGAAACCCCTCCAAACTCCTCCCCCTCCTTCATTAAAAAACTTTCAAACAAGGTAATTGAATTACTCTCTCTCCTTTTACTCTACTCCCCCTCATTTTTTTAATTCCCAAACAGGCCATAAGAGGTCATTTTAGTATTTCTCAAAGTTTCATTAGATTCATGAGAGTTTGGGTTCAAACGATTGCTTCATCCTTCATAGTGATAACCTTGATGGATATGTAGGATAGGTGGGAGGTGGTTTGTTTATCTGGGACTGATGCCTCATTAAGAATAACGAAGGTGTATGAAAGTAGGCTCAAGCTAAGATTATGCTAAGCCTATAGATTTGCATTTCTAATAAAAGAAGAGTATATAATTAGATAGAAGTATATATAATTAGCCAGATCTTTTGAACTTTGAAGCTAGATATTGCCACATTAGCTAACAAAAAATGTTTTCTCCAAAGAACAAGTCAATTTATTTAATAAAAGTTTCATCACTCATGCTAAAAATTTGAGATAAAAGCTTCTTCTTCTTTTTTTTTTTTTATTAATGGCATCTAACATGAATTATCAAGGGATATTACAAAATTACTTTCATATGTACAGTATTAGTAGAGGTATCACACCCACAAAAAATTATATATATTTGTTAAGTTCAAGTCATACTCGATATAATTTTGATAATGCTATAATATTTGATAAATATTTTTTTATAAGATGTGTATGTTGGCAAATTTGCTAGATTACATTTTCTCTTTATACTTTCTATGCTTTTATACTTGCAAAATTTTAAGATGATAAAAAATTAATCTCTTTTTTCATTAATTATGCTAATGATTGAGCTAAAAAAATAAATTATTGTAATGTCTGACATTATTGAAATAGAAGTCTTTATATCTTCTCCCACTCCACTCATTTGAGAAAATTAGCTGGCATTGGCCTGCCACTAATTAATTATTGCTGATTAGAGATGAGTTAAGTGATTTCTATTAGTTTAATGTTTATTGTCACCTTCAAATTTAGCTTATTTTTGTCGCTTTAAAATAAGACACTATTTTTTTTGCAAGTATCGTTAAAGGAAAAATTCTGGTACCACAGGGACGGAGGGAGACTTGGACCAGGGGGGCAATGGCCCCCCCTATTTTTTTTTTTTAATTAATATATACATAGTCACTAATTTTAGCAATTTTATTATATAAAATTACACTTTGCTCCCCTTAATATTATCATTAATTCTTTTAGGAGCACTACTCTAGCCACAAAATTTTCTATAACATTTTTACAAATTGTTGTGGTAATAAACTTTTATTGGTTTGCATCTAGACTCATCTCTTACATCGCATTTTTACTTATAAATAGCCACTCACCACATTAATAATTTGTAAAAAAAATTTGTAATTCTAGCATTTCCCCCTTTTAAAGGCTAGAACTAAAATCTAAAGTAAAATAAACAAGCCCAAAAAAATTATTCAACAACAAAAATTACCAATAATAAAACTAAAAACAATTAAACTCAATCCATTACCTCTACCTTCGGCAAGCTACTCAAGAAGGGGCAAATTTGGCTCCGTCCCAGTGGTACCACCGTCGAAAGCTAGAGTTACTGCACGTAACTAATAGCAAAACTGCCTCCTCTAACTTCAAGTTCTGGCTCTGTCCCAGTGGTACCACACTCAATTACATAATTTTGCCCACAATTTGCCCATGGGACAAATTGTGGTTGGTGAAAGAGTAATAGTAGGTCTATGTGGAGATACCTTTTTACCAATCACAACTCATTACATGGATAAATTGTGAACAAAATTGTATAATTGGGTGTAGTACCAGAACTTCTCATCCTAAAAGACACCTCTCATAATTACTGCCTTTGAACGTTACTGTGATTGCCTTTGAACGTTACTGTGATGCAAAACAGTCAGCTTTCTGAACCCACACTTGCCTAACTAATTTTGACTTTGAAGGTTGAATCTTTAGTTGTAAAAGATGATTAAAATGTTGATGAGTTTGAATTCCTGGATCCAAAAATAAATGGCCTCAACATTTTCTTGATGCATACAGATCTTGACAGGAAAAATGTCCTATCATTTCAGCTCTCTGAAAGAACTTGATGCTCAAAAATCAAAATTATTTTATTATGTGAAAGTAATGTGAACTTTGGACCATATGCCATTCTTGATGTTTCTTTTTCAGTTGGTATCTTATCAGTTCCAAGTGTCAACTTCAAGGTCACTCCGTACATCGATAAAACACGTAATATGAAAAGGTTGAAAAAAACAAAACCTTAAATGCAAAAACCAGTGAGAAAATGAAAGAAAGTTGATTGGTTGTTGCCTTACTGTTAGAATTATTGATGATTTTCTATCAATATAGTTTAGTGATGGAATCTGGACTATGATTGGTTCTGGAATCTGGTTGTCTGCCATTTTTCTTTGTAATTTGATTAATTTCTGGGCAAAGAGTAAATACCTTAATTTTAAAACTATATAGTAAAAAATCTTTATTTTCAAAGCATTTAGCAAAATTTCTCTTAAAACTTTTGTGTAAAATTTAATATCTTCAAAATCGAGTTTTATGTGTATTTTAAAGTAGAACTCGATATTAAATATGCTAATGTTAAGTTCTACTTATAACTCGATTTTGTTAAAATCAAGTTCAAAAAACAGTGATATTTTGTTAAATGTTTTGGAAAGAATAGTATTTTGCTACATAATTTTAAAATTAAGGATATTTACCCATTTTTTCCCTAATTTCCAATATTATACGACAAACCTGTTCGGTTTTGTCTAGTTTATAAGTCACTTTAATCTTAACACTATTGTAATTAATAAAAAAATTTTAAGTTTTATTTTAGTAAGGTATAACTCAACTTATTTTTTAAGTAAAATACACAAATGAAAATAAATTACCCCAAATTCACAGCTTAATCACAACCTGCATTTAAAAACATTCTAGCTGTTTATTCTTACGAAATTTTCCAAAAATCTATTAAAATGCTTTTGTTTACTATTTTATTATATAAAGTAAAAATAAATAAAAGCAAAAAGCACATCTACTTACTTTCAGAAACTTTTTCCATAATGATTTTTTTAATTGATAAGTAAGTTTTGACTATAAATGATGATTAAACTAATAATTTATCTTCGTTTCCTAACTTGATCTCAATTTTAATTTCCTATTGGTTTTATGAATGTAGACTAGTGCAAGAATATTCATGATAGAAAAATTTAACCCAATCAATAAGAAAGCTAACCTAAAACCCTAGGTTTAGGGAGTGCGTAGTACGTACATCTCTTGGTTTCAAAAGAAAAGAAGTAAATCCACCTTACCTAATTGCACAATCTTTCTTCTTTTTCTTTTTTTGTTAAACATGGATCATATTAATCATTAATAGTACTATCCTGATGAAAACAAGTGAAAAAAATAGAAGAGCTATTAAAGTTCAAAGCCTATTGTGCTAGTGTCAGCAGCTTTGTTGGTCTCCCTGTAATAGTGTTGGAGACGAACCTCTTGAAAGCTTGGAGCATGGCCTTGCAATCAGCCACCAATGGTTGTGTTAGTCTATTAGTGCTAGGATACAATCTTTCCCCACCAATGTCTCCTTGTAGCAGCCTACAATCTTTCTTTTCTTTCTTGTTTGAAAGTAGAAATGTAGCTAGGAATCCATTTACTGGGTGAGCAAAGTGGTCTACCTAGTTTTAAATTTTCCATTTGTGTGGTCTAGCGGAGAGACATATACCCAAAAATACATTGCCTAGTGGTATAAATTATTTGATGGTTGGGAGTGAACAGGTTTTGAATCTTAGATGTTCTTCTTGGAGACAACAAAAGATGCCAACTAGTTGAACTATAAAACTCTTAGCTACTTAATATAAATTATTAACTACAATAACTTTTTTTTAAAAAAATTAGAGTCTCAATGACATTGTACTTGATCACAAATCCGAAATAATATATGTAATATGTTAATAGAAAACTCATTGACTGGATTGCTATATATATGTTACTTAGAAACACTAATGACTTGTTTAGTTGCATTTTAGATAATAGTATATTAGTTTTTTTTTTTAAAGAAAAATCTTAAATAAAAATTTTTCTCTAGTTTTATTTTCCCTAAACTGGGAAAAAAAAAAAGTTTTAAAGCTTACAAAAACACCATTCCTCTTTTAAAGGGAAAAAACAACTGTTATCAAAGAATAATTTTAAAAAAGTTGTAAAGCTACATATTATCCAATAAAGTAAGAACTATTGTGTAGCTGATTTTATTGTTAGAAATAACTTTTAGGACGCTTCCTCTACCTTTAAGTTTGAGGCTAAAGAAAAAAGTTTTTTTTCTCAAAAAAAAAATTTTAAGGTTTAAGGCTAAAGGAAAAAAAAAGTTTGAGGCTAAAGAATCAAAATGGAATCAATTATTGAGAGTTGCTCGTGTGTCTTTTCCCGTCACTATTCCTTTTTTAATAAAAACAAAGAAAAGAAAAAAGTCATTTATTTTTATTTTTATTTTTTATTAAAAGAAAAAGTTTCTTTATTGATACTTTTTAAAATAATTAGAAAAAGGGGTCATAACTCATAACTCATTAGAGTCGTTTTTATCTAATTTCTAGATCAAAATGTCTATTACCATAAAAAAAATAAGTAACATAATTTTTGTCAAAACTCGTTTATGTGGCAAGTAGTGAATAGTAAAGTTATAGAGCTACCACTTTTTTTCCCACCATTCAAAACTTGTCACATATAAGCGAGTTCTGACAAAAGTTGTGTCAATAGACTTTTATTTTTACATTAATCATCAACGACTTTTATTGAGTGAAATTGACAGTCAAAACTAAGATCTAGACTAATGGATTCTAATTAACTTAATTGGTAAAGTCTTTTGTCATTGAATAAGAAATCTAAAGTTCGATTCCAACTGACATCAAAGACCAATTGATGTCTTAGTCTAATGATAAAAATTAAAAACCTTAGATTCTCATTGACACCAAAAACCAATTAGTTTCTTAATTTAATGATAAAGAGCAATAATCAGAGCATCAAACATGCACCATATATTAAAATTCTTTATAAAAATTTATATAAAAAAAAAAGGTTAGGATCTAGACAACTGTATGTCCTCATTCAAAGCAAATAGGACACGGTTGGAATGTTGGACACGTCTAAAAACTATAGAGCACACACTATGGAATAAGAATTATAATTAAGTAAAAAAAAAATTACAACGGTAGGAGAGTAAGAGGTTCAATTCCCACTAACACCGATCAATTGATGTCTTAGTCTAATGATAAATACTTTAGTTTTCTATTGAAACTAAAAATCAATTGGTTTCTTAATCTAATGATAAAAATCAATAATCAGAGCATCAAACATGCACCATAAATTAAAATTCTTTATAAAAAAAAAAATTATAAGTTAGGGTCTAGACTACCATATGTCCTCATTCAAAGCAAATAGGATACGGTTGGAATGTTGGATACGTATAAAAACTAGAGAATACACACTACGGACACTTTAAAAAATATATGTGTGTGTGTATTGTGGTCTATGGAATGAAAATTATCATTAAGAAAGAGACAATTACAACTTTAGGAAAGTAAGAATCTCTTCAACTGTCAAGAGCATATAGCTCGATTGACAATCAAGAGTAAGATCTAGACTAATGGATTCCAGTTAACTCAACTCTTTGGTAGTTGAATAAGAAATCTAAAATTCAATTCCCATCGACAAAGACCAATTGATATCTTAGTCTAATGATAAAAACTTTAAATTCTCATTGACACCAAAAACCAATTAGTTTCTTAATCTAATGATAAAGAGTAATAATCTAGAGCATCAAGCATACACCATAAATCAAAATTCTTTATATATAAATAATATATATATATATATATATATATATATATAAAGTTAGGATGTAGACTACCATATGTCCTCATTCAAAGCAAATAGGATACGGTTGGATTGTTGGACATGTCTAAAAACTTGATAGTACAGTGTGTGTGTGTGTGTATTATGGTCTATGGAATGAAAATTATCAATGGTTTAAGAGCTATTTTTAGAAGTATTTTATTGAGAGAATAATAAAATAATAAATGTTGTTGACAATTTTTTATATTTTCCATAAAGTTGTGTCAAAACTTTCCAATTATAGTTTATTAATAATTACCTTAAGGGCATCCATTAATATGATCCAAGAAAGAAACATATTACAACAGTAGGAAAGTAAAGGTACGTTTGGTACAGTGAATAGGAATTACGACAAGAATTGTAATCTTTATTACTAAGAATAAAATGTGTTGTAATGTAATAACTAAACCTATTCATTAGTTTGGTTGTGAATTATAACATTAGAATGTAACTTAACATTTATTTTAGGAAATTTCATACCACACAATTATATTTTCTTAAAAATTGTTATTTTTAAATTTAAGAGAGATAAGTGTTATTTTTTATGATTTTTTATTTTTATAATTTTTAGATGTATATGGAAAGTTTGTCTACTTAGAAATATATTAAGTTTTGAAATTATTGCACTTACTAAGGAATAGCTAATACAAAATTTTAAAGAGGTGTTGAGGTTCTTTTTTTTTTTTTTTTTTTTTTTTTGGAGCCCAACAGGAAAAAGAAGCCCATCAACATGAGCAGAAGGAGTTAGAAAGTGGATAGAAAAAGCCATTGAGCCTAAGCGGCAAGAACAATGAATTATAGGTCCATGAAGCAAGTAAATGAATCTTGAAGAAGTAAATGGGCTTGAAAGGGCCCAAAAGGAGAAAAATAGCAAACCATGGGCAATGGATGTAGAAATAGTGAGAACGGGCTACGCCTGTCATGGCAGGCCCAAAGTATAGTAAGTATAGGGTAATAGGAAAATCGATGACCCCTAAGGGTGAAGTGTGGAGTAGTTAGGCCGAGGAAGCCCGATGAATTAATAAAGGCCTATGGGAAGCATGGAATTAGAGAGGGCCAAGAATGCCCAAAAGAAAGTAAATGGGACTTGGGAACCCGCAGACAAACATGGCAAAAAGGCCCAGTGGGCTTATTAGACCATTAGAAAAGAAAACAGACAACGAGCCCAAAGAGGCCCAATAGTCCTGAGTCAGTAACGTCACGGTGGGAGCGATAGAATGGTACAGCAGAAGGTAACAGCGAGACCTCAAAGAGTAAAAAGCGGTAGGATGAAAAAATAATAAGAAGAAGCCCGCAATCGAGCAAAAGCCCAGACCCTAAACAGCAAGATAATAAAGAAATTGGAAAAACAACCCACGCCACAAGAAGCTAGAGATGAACGGCATAATTAGCAGATAGGTCTTCGTACCGCGGCAAACGCATGAGCAGTGAGCATATTTTGGACGGACATGAAAGTGAAGCACGCGCAAGACCCAGACCCCACCAGCCTGTACCCAGCCAATACAGGGAGAGGTGGGTCATGGGTCAGAGGTAAGGGGGCATGGTCTGGCGGTGGGGAGAGGGGAAAACCTATTTTGAAGTTCTTACTCATGATCCTTTTGGTGGAAGTTTCCCACTGGGATGACATGCCACCCAAAAGAAGCAAAGTTGAGTTGGAACCGCTAGGTGCATGTCATGAGGGATGGAGAGAAAGAGAGCACCCACATCGTGGCAGGTAAGAATGCCACGGCAAGTAAACAAACAAAATGGTTCGTCTTCGCCTGGTGATGTGGAATGGCGCGGCCAGCGCAGGTAAGTGGCGCTAGCTGGGCACCTGACCAATCAATAATGGTCGGCAAGGACACACACACCAGACAAAGACGGTTAGAGGGTAAAAAGGTAAAAGCCAAACCGCGGTAGGCACTATATAAGGACACTCACTGTGCACGAGAAGAGGACGGCAAGATTGGCCTGGGAGAGAATAACACTAAATAAGAAAAAAAAAAAAAGAAGAAAGGTTTAGAGAACAGAGAAAAAGAATAGAGAGAACAAGGCTGCAGGCATGCACCGAATAGGTTGATTCCCTCTTTCCCTCTTAAACCCACGCTCTCTACTATCAGCAACCTGGGCATGAGTCATTTAGGACCGCTCCCTCAAAGCCACTAATCTTTCCTCTGGAGAAACTATTCGCATTGAGGAAACGTTGTTTCCTTATTGGCTTAGACCCCTTAACATATCACGGCAGACCAGCATTTATTTAGATTTTATAAGCTCACCGTTACTTTCTTTTCTTTCCTTTGTATTTATCTTTTCGTATTCATCTTTGCTGCCATTTCACTGAGATACATGTTCCTTGCAATGTCTCATTATTTAAATAAAGCAGACGAATCTCTTTGTCATCTTTGTTATATTTGCTTGCTATAATCATCTTAAGTAGGTCTGCCTGCCACGGGCATATAATCTAAATTACGACAAAACGGAGCGTGACTTGCACACAAGCTGGACCAAGGTGAGTTGCAATTGGACCGGTCCCAACTCTTTGATCCAGAATATTTTGGGCCTAGCACGGTGGGAGGTAATCCAGCCCAACGTTGCACAAAAAGCCCACCACATTTAAATTGGCGACTCTGCTAGGGAGTTGGGAAACAAACAGGAACAAACATCCTCGCAAGCAAATGCCGCTGAAATCCAGGGCAATGCGTAATATGAGCGTCGTGCCCTCCCAAGCAGAGTTTAGGCCAACAACACCTCACCAACGTCAGCCTAACCAGGCAGAAGGTACCACCGGAGTGGGGGCTGGACCTTGGCCGTAGACGAAGAATCCTAATGACAATGCCAATACCTTTGTTGAAGTGCTACAAACACTACAACATTCACAACAACAAATGATGGAGGAAATTCGTCAGCTGAAGACGGATAAGACGAAAGAGAAACGGAGCTAGCATGACCCAGAGCATGCGGCAGACAAAGAGGAGACACCAGTTAGAGGTGATCTGCAAGATGCAGGACAGCGTTATATTACTATGGCGAAAGTAGCTGCTCTTCTAGAGTAGGAAAGAGTCAGAGCACCAAAAGAAAGGTTCTATGCACGAAGGCCGCCTTACCCACTGAGAGTGCTCAGCAAACCATACCCTGAGAGGTAAAAACCATGAACCTTCGCGTAGTATGATGGCAAGAAAGGAAGTGCCGTTGAACACGTAAATAAATTTATCGACACTCTTGGCCCTTATGCGACAGATGAGGACTTGTGTCCTCAGGAATTTTCTAAGTCACTATGTGACCACGCTTATACCTGGTACATCGGTTTAAAGCCAGGGTCAATCCCAACTTGGGATGATATGGTGAATGTATTTTGCACTAAGTACTTCCACGGAGAAGAAACAGTGACATTCGCAACCTTGCAAGCTACCAAACAAAGAAGTGGTGAGGATTTAATGGAATATATCAAGAGGTTCAGAGACATAGCACTCAATTGTTACAACCACTGTGAGGAAAAGACACTTGTGGAGATGTGTATGACGAATATGATCAGGGAGTACTGAGCTGTTTTAGACAACTTGGAAATTTCCTAGTTTGCACAACTGTTACAAAATGCCAAGAAGACCGCTCAGTCGGTAAGGCCGGCTCCTGACAAAAGGAACGCCCCACAAGCCATGACAGCTTCCACAAGCGAGAGAAAAAGAAAATTCGATGGGAAAGAGCATGATGCTCCTCCACTAATACCATGCACCCCAAAGGAGTTAGATGTGCTCCTAGACAGGAGGATAGCAAACGGAGTTTTTAAGCCTAATCAAGCCTCTAGGGAGCCCACAGAAGAAGAGCGGAGGGACCCACGCTTCTGCCGATTGCACAACTACATGCAACATCCCACCGCAGAATGTTGGGCGTTCCGCAGACTAATACACCGCAGAATCAAAGAAGGAACCCTGGAGCTATCACAACAAGAAGTTCAAAGAAACCCACTCTCAAATCATAAAGGGAAAGGCGTACTAGCGGTAGTGATCTGTGAGGACCCAGGGGAGGACGAGGAGGAGAATCTAACCCTGCCTGCCGCAGCAATCACCACCCTACAGAAAACCTTCAAATTCAAAAACATGTTTGATCAACTAGGTCTTACAGCAAAAGAATGAAAGGTAGCCACAGAGGCTCTAGCAAGCATCACCTCCGGGGTAGGAGTAGAATGTTTGTCAGTAAAAGTTGCAGATGACAGAGCTTTCCTACAAGAATCAAGTGAAATCACTTTCAGTAATGAGGACATGGAGGTGGGATGCCCTGAGCACTAGAGACCCCTTTACCTGGCCGCGTCAATAAATCAGATTCCCATCAAGAGAGCCTTGGTAGATACAGGTGCCTCAGTAAACCTCGTTCCGTTAAGCACTCTACGAGCGGCGAGAATTTCAGAAAAAAAAAAAAAAAAAATCCAAGGGTGCCCAATGGAAGTAACTGGGTTCGAAGGAAGCGGCAAATACACCACAGGTCATATTCAACTATGGTTAAAGGTGGGCCTCATAGCCTCTTTAACCCGGTTGCACGTAGTAAAAACGGAGGCCTCATACCATGTGCTGTTGGGAAGACCATGGTTGCATAAACACCGATTAGTCCCGTCCACCTACCACCAATGTGTGAAAGGAAGGCTGAATGGCAGGTTGATACGAATAACAGCAAACCCATCACCATTCGAGCAAACAGAGGCCCATTTGGTAGAAACCATGTTCTACGACTAGTGGGCACCATCTGGGGAAAGTTCAATGTCGAAGCCACGAGGCACCTTTGTTCCTAGGTGGAAGGATATCCGGGACTACCCAGACCCTGATCTGAGAAAGTTGTTGTCTCAGAAAAGGAAGAGGAAAGAAGCAACTACCACAAAAGCAGATGATGTACCACAATGTGTCAGGTTCTGAGGCCCCAACGGCAGAATTATATACAAATTATGAAGGTGTGTAGGGCCCACAAGTAAACACAATCGAGCCCCAGACAAGAATGGCAGCACAAAAGCCTAGTGTGTTGCATAATTCAAGAAGGATTGGAGGAAAAGAATAACAATGAGAAGTTTGCGGCAGAAAAGGACGCGCAAGTCATGGTAGAAGAAAAGCTAAAGGAAGTCAACTTAGGGTCCGATTCACAGGAACCAAGGCCCATCTCAATCAGTTCAAAGTTGGCAGAAAAAGAGAGGTCAGAATTGATAATGCTGTTAAAAGAATACAAAGATGTTTTTGCTTGGGACTATAGTGAAATACCCGGATTGGATCCTGGGCTAGTAATACATACGCTGAATGTGGACCTGAGGGCCAAGCCAGTGGCCTAGCCTGCCAAGGTATTTCACACCGAGATAAAAGGACAGATAGTCAAAGAAGTACAAAAGTTGCTGGCCGCAAGATTCATCAAACCCATTCAGCATCCACGCTGGTTGTCCAACATAGTGCCGATGAAAAAGAAGAACGGGCAGATAAGATGTTGTGTAGATTTCAGGAGTCTCAACAGGGCTTGCCCAAAAGACAAATTCCCTCTACTGAATATGGATTTACTAATAGATTCCGCAGCAAGAAGCGCAATGTTCTCATTCATGGACGGATTAAGTGGGTATAACCAAATTAGAATGGAGCCAAAAGATGCAGAAAAGACTACCTTCAGAACACCCTTAGGCAATTTTTACTATACAGTAATGTCATTTGGGTTGAAGAATGCAGGTGTAACTTATCAACGGACAATGACGGTCATATTCCACGACATGATGCACTAAGAATTAGAAGATTATGTGGATGACATAGTGGTGAAATCAAGAAAGCGAGAAGAGCATGTCCGAGTATTAAGGAAGGTGTTTGAAAGGTGTAGGGCTTTCAAACTAAAGATGAACCCTCTAAAATGTGCATTTGGGGTATCCTTTGAAAAATTTTTGGGCTTTCTGGTCTATAGCAGAGGAATAAACGTAAACCCAGCCAAAGCCACAGCCACAGCAATCATGAAACTGCCAGCTACAGTTAAATAATTGAAAAGTTTATTGGGAAAGGTCTCGTATATCAAAAGATTCATCCCTGGATTAGCATCCATTACCTCTACCTTCGGCAAGCTACTCAAGAAGGGGCAAATCTTTGAATGGGGAAACGTGCAGTAGGCGGCCTTTAAGAGACTGCAACAGATCATGATGAACCTCTCCACTGTGCAAGGCCTAATTCACGGGAAGCCACTGTTGCTGTACTTAGCCACCAACCAATATGCTATGGGCACACTGATCACCCAGGAGGACAAGAACGGTAATGAGCAACCGGTTTACTACATCAGTTGTGCCCTGAAAGATGCAGAAACTCGTTACCCGAGGGCGGACAGGGCATGCCTGGCTATTATGTATACCTCACAAAGGCTACGTCATTATTTCTTGGCCTACGAGATGTGGCTGATGACTAAATCCCATGCCATGAAAGCCTTACTACAACAACCAATTCTCTCTGGCAGAATATCCCAATGGTTGTTACAATTGTTGCAATACGATCTAAAGGCAGGAACACCTAAGGCGGTAAAAAGTCAGGCTATAGCAAATCTATTGGCACAGTTCCCAGAAGAAGAAGAAGAAGAATTCCCGCTGGATGATGAAGTCCTAGGAGAAATAGCCATGGTAGAAGAAGTCGGAGAACGGTAGGTAATGAAATTCGATGGATCCTCTACCGCCCAATCAGGGGGAGTGGGAGTAGTTTTGTACCATGAAGAGAACGAAGCTGTGGCACTATCCTTTAAATTAGAATTTACGTGCTCAAACAACACGACAGAATATAAAGCTTACCTAACTGGACTAGCCACAGCCCTCGAAATGGGAGTCAAACACTTAAGAGTGATAGAAGACTCGAATCTAGTGGTCTGCCAGACCAAAAGGAGTTTCTCTTTAAAGGAACCCAGTCTAGCCCCATACAGAGCAATGGCCCAGAAGATGGCAAAGAAGTTTTCAACCTTTGAGATAGAGCATGCTCCAAGGAACGAAAACCGATTCGCAGATGCGCTAGCCGCATTGGGCTCACAAATAATCTTTGAAGGAAACAGCACCCGGATAGAGGTCAATAAGAGGAGACAGTCTATCATTAAAGCATTGAAGGAAAGGTTTCAAGAAGAACAGTGCGAAAAGGACTGGCAAAATCCCATAAGGGAGACCTTGATGAAGGAGGGAGAAGCTACAGAGTTAAAGTACTAAAAGATTATGCCCTGGTAAAGGGAAAGCTGTACTGCAGGATGCCAGGTGGGGTCCTGTCTAGATGCGTGGGGCAAAAGGAAGCCCAGAGAAAGTTAAAATAAGTGCATGATAAGACTTGTGGATCCAACGGAGAAGTCAATCTCTATTACAGGCTTCAAAGGGCAGGCTTTTATTGGCTGAATATGGGAAAAGATGCGGATCGAGTCTAAGTCCAATGTGAGGCTTGCCAGCTGATGGCAAATAGGGAAGAAAGCTACGCAGTGTTTATTAGCGAAGACTGGAGAAAGCCATTCACCCAGTACTTAGCAGAAGGGATCCTGCCACAAAAGCACAATAAGCGATACAAGCTCAAAAGGCTGGCAACACGTTACTTTCTACAAAACGGGGTCCTTTTCAAAAAAGGGAATGACGGAGACCCACTGCGATGCCTGGGCCCCGATGAAACAAAAGACATGCTAAAGGAAGTACACGCAGGGGAATGTGGGGAACACCAAGGGAAGAAGAAGTTATACAGATGCCTGCTACAGATGGGTTACTACTAGCCTGCCATGAAGAAAGACACGGCAGAATTCGTAAAAATATGTCATAGTTGTCAAGTACAGGCCAACTTAATTCACACCTATCTGCAAAGCTTGCACAACATAGTTACCCCATGGCCCTTCCACACTTGGGGGCTTGATTTGGTGGGACCAATCAACCCACCATCACATGGCTACATATTGATCCTAGTGGCTACAGAATACTTCACGAAGTGGGTAGAGGCAGTGCCACTCCGTAAAGTCATGGGAGGAGCAGTGGCAAACTTCATCAAGGAGAACATAATAGTGAGGTTTGGAGTACCCCACAGAATCGTTAGCAAACAACGGTACACCTTTTGTCAACAGTGATGTAAAGAGAATGCTGGAGTTCTATCAAGTCAAGCACCACCGCTCATCACCCTACTATCCTCAAGGAAATGGGCAAGCAGAAGCAATGAACAAAATCCTCATAAAGATCATCAATAAAATGAGTCAAGAATACACAGGCGGATGGGCAACACATCTACCGAATGCTCTTTGGGCTTATCGAAATTCATCAAAGTCAGCCACTAGGTTTTCACCCTTTTCTCTAGTCTACGGGACAGAAGTAATGAGCCCAACGAATATAAGGACTTCATCATTAAGAGTTATGCAAATGCAGGAGAAGGAGAAAGAAATGGGAGTCTTTGTGGTAGAAAGGTACGAAGACTTGGAGGGGCTTGATGAAAGGAGAGAAGAAGCCCAAGAACGTAGCCGCAGATACAGACAAAAAATGACGGAGGCCTATGGCAGGATAACCAAAGAGAGAGTATTCGTAGAAGGGCAACTCGTGTTGAAAGTGGCAGATTATGTTAGGCAAGGCATGGCAGGACCATCTAAGTTTGCACCAAAATGGGAAGGGCCCCTTGTGATAAGGGAGGCGCATTCAAGTGGATATTACCGTTTAACTCAGATGGATGGCAAAAGACTTGAATGATACCATCAATGGGAAGTGGTTGAAATGTTATTACGCTTAAGGGCAGAAGCCATGTAGTCACCTTTTCTTTGTTCCTTTATGTTTTGATTTTTTTTTTTTTTTTTTTTTTGTTTCCTTCAAATGACTATGTCACAAGACATGATTGTAACATTCTTTCACGTAATGAAAAAAAAATAAGAAACATTACAAAAGGCATACCACGTCATAGTAATAGATGAAAATAGTAGCAAAGTGTAGCGTCATAATTACAAACCCAAATTATGACAGTCTCATAAACTTTTTTTTTTTTTTTAAAAGAGAGGAGAAGAAAAGAAGAAGGAAGAGGTGAAGTCCAGTAGGAAATACAAAAACAGGCAAACCAAAAGACAAGTGAACTAAGGGGAAACTATGTCATCAACGAAGCCCAGAGATGAGTGACTGATCTCCAAATCGGCTGGACTCACCAATGCTCGAAAGAAGACGCTCACGACGAGCCTCCAAGTCTGCCACCTCCTTATCAGAACCTCAATCCGTGTGTCAATGGCATCGATAGCAGGCTGAATTCTCCTCATAAAAAGCGCTTGGGCAATCTCGTAGAGGTGATCCAAAATAAACTCCACAGCGAAGCCAACACTTACAAGTTCTTGAACTGCAGCTCTCCACCGAATAATCCTCTCAGAAGAGATAGTGTCAACAAAGTTATGCTCGATATCATGCATCACGCTCCCGAGCATTTTCAAGAAATGCTCTCTAGTAGAACGGCCCAGACGGAATCCTTGCATAAAGTCACCGCGGTTGCTATAGATCGCCTCCAGGTGAGAAACACAATCCTCAGGGACCCTGAAGCCATGGAAATCCACGTAAGGAAGGCCAAAACCCCAGAAATCTGTAGGACCAAGATCATTAACCTTAAGCTGATTGAAACGAGTAAATAAGGCCACAACCTCACTCACTGGGTCTGTAACCGCGACAGAACTGCTATCCAACTCAAACTGGGAAGGGGCGGTAGGAAGTGGGCCTGTCGAAAAAAAAAAAAAAAGGATGTAAGGAACCACGAGCCAAAAAGAATGAATTCACAAATAAAAGAGAAGAGAAAGGGTGGAAAGAGGCAAATCAGGACCTGTGAAAATAGGGACTATAAAGGTAATAGGAACAGGTGCAACAAGTGCGATAAGAGGAGTGGCCGTGGACACATCTGCTGCAACTCCTGGCTCCTTGGAGGTTTCTGCAAGAATGAATGCGCAAAGTAAAAGGGTGACACCAGAACAGATACATGAACAAAAAAAAAAAAAAAAGAGAGAGAAAAAGGGGGAGGAAATGAGACTTAACAAGATAAGGAAATGTGTACCCATAGATTCAACCATGCGCTCAGCACCTTCATCATCCTCCTCAGAGTCAAAAAACCTTTTCACGGCAGGTTCATCATCAGGATCCTCGAGAACATCCTCAGAGCCCTCAGAAGACAAGTCTATATCAAGCCCCCGTATAGCAAAGCTTGGAATGGAGAAAGGAGTAACTACTAAGGAGGAACCGTCCTTCACCGCTTGAGAGAGAGTTAGGAAAGGATCACTGGTGGAAATAACAAGGGGGGTGGCAGGAGAAATGACCTCAAACTAAGAAACAGCGAAAGGAATGGCTCCTTTCGGGGGGGTAAGCATCTCGGTAAGAATAGGATCAGTCTCCCCAACCCTCTCTAGATGAGTACCCTCGCCTATGGATACCGACTCAGTAGGAGGAGTAGGGACCTCAGTAGGGATACTCGGTGGAGCAGTAGAAGGAGCGGACGTCGCGAGTATTACACCAGTCCCACCAAAGAGACCTCCCATGGGTGTCCCTATGGAGGCAGAAAGTTCCTTAGCTGTGGGACGGTACACAGAGAGAGTCTTGGGTTCGTCCTGGAAAAAAAAAAAAAAAAAAAAAAAAAAAAAAAAAAAAAAAAAAAGGAAAACAAATGAGTCCGTAACCGGTAATGATGCTGAAACAAAGACAAACAGACAACGGTGTATGGCAGAAAAGATATGGGCAAAAGAAAGGGAAAGAGAAGGAGGAGACATACTTCGGACTCAGGCTCGTCAAGTGGTATGGGATGAGTAGCAAGTGTATCTTTCTTATACTTGGACTGCAAAGGGAACAGAAGACAAAGACAAGGAGATGGATCAACAAGTGTATGAAGGTTAGCCACAGAAAGGCAAAGACAAAGAAGGAAAGGCAACGTTAAAGGCGACATACCCGCTGCTCAGTGGTGGTAGGGGCAGAGTGAGGGAAGGACTTCCTCTTACTACCTCTTGTCCTGTTAGAAGGAGAGGCACCGGTGGATAGCTGTGGAGCGGTGGACTTGGACTTACTAACAGTAGGACGCACACCAAAGGATACAGTACTTGAATAAGCTTCAGAAAAATCACCACCTTTTTTAACAGACTTGGGTTTGGCAGAACCATTCTTAGGCACCGAAATGTTCATCACTTTCACTCTCTTCTCCCAACCTGGAGAATAGTCACTGGCGTGCCAGAACCAACCTTTTTTCTCCTCATCCCACTCGAAGATGGCAAACCGATTCTGTTTCCTGGCATAGGGAGAAGGGAGAAACCACAAATGCCCACCAATTCTTGCTCAAACGAAGTCATCACGGCCTGCCAATATCCATGCATGGTAGGAGTACAAATGCCTTCTCTCAGTGAGCCTGGAACGGTGACTGCGGTAAAACGCTGACTCCAAAATGCAAAGGCAGTATGCCTCAGGAACAGCCGGACAGATGTAGGAAACTCCATGAGAAAAGAGAGATCATCGAGAATGTCTTGATCTAACCCAAATTGCCTTCTTACTCGGTTGACAGGATAATGTACAAACCTAAGGCCTTCGTCAGCTATATAAGGCAACCACCCAGCATTGGTGGTCGCCAAATAGGTAACCCTTGTCTCATCAAAATCGGTCAAGGAGTGGTGGTGCCAACGGTGTTGACAAATAGGCCCATGACAGAGTCAATGCATGTATAACCACCTAAATTCCTGTAAGCTCTCCAGGAGAACCCAACTTCTTTGTCAAAGAATTCAACGACGAAATAAGCAATGGGCTTTAAACCGGCCCAACGGAAAGCTAGCAAAAAATCAAACTTGAATCTGCCACAAAAATCGGTAATAACTTGCAGACAAGACTGATACTTATCTTTAGCAAAGTGGACGGGCCTGCATTTCGCCAGGTGCTTCGCACAACGTTCATTTAACAAGTGCTGTGAACAGAGGAGGTGACTATGTGGCAGGAATCTGCCTGACTCTTGTCACTCTGCAGGATGTCTAATTGAACATACAAGTGTCCCAAAAACATAGGAGCCAGCGGCAAACTTACTCTGGTTGATATTTTGATAGCTAATAGGAAGTATAAAGGCTTTACGGTGTAGTGAGGATGGGAGGCAAAGATGAATTTACACAACCAAAAGGCGATAAAAGCCGCACGGCAAGTAGCGGTGGAAATCTTGGCGATATAACTGACCCAAAATGATAACTTCGCATTACCACTCATCCTCCTCTTCAGTTCGGCCTCAATGGCCTCCTCCTCTAGAGAAAGCTCCAAGGCGCTAGGGTCAACGTCGCCAAGGATGGGTAAGAGCAACTGATTGGCTACATCTTCCAAAGTTACAGTGACCTCACTGTAGGAAAAGAAGAAAGTGTGGGTGGTGGTGCACTATTTACGGACCAAGTGACGGAGGTTGAAGAGGTCCCTGAAGTTGGATAAACAGCGAGAGGAAACGATGGCCTTCAGTACGCCGGCTGGCTGGAACAAGCCCATGAAACCCATGTCCGATAACTCTCTGTCTACCTATTCTCTCCAACCCAAAGCAGTACCTGACCCAAATTCAAAATGAATAGGCACAGGGAGTGAAATGCCTTGGCAAATGATGAGATTGGAGATCGAGGAGGCTAATAGAGCCCAAGAAGTGTCTATGTTTCGCCAACAAAGAGCAAGCCACACGCGGCCAGGCGGTAGTGGTGTATAATCACCAGGAACCTTTAGGAAGTGAGGATGGATGTCATGCCAAGGATCAATGAGAGGGGCGCACTCACTATCTGGGTCGCACTGCGTCTCTTCCTCATCGGAGTGGTCCGATTCAGAATAAACGGCCTTTTCACCTATATCACGAGTGGCAGGAGGATCGGAGACAACTTCCTTTCCTTTACGGTGTGAAAAGCCTTCGCTCTTCGCTGGTGTCATGGCACGGGGTTTTGATCGGAGTAAAATGGAGGGGAGTGTCTTAGGAGAAGAAAACGATGGAGAAAGGGAAGCAGGGAGAATATTTGTGTTGAAAGGAGAAAGAGCGCTTGTGGAAGGATTGCGAAGGGATTTATCCTTAAATATCAGCGTCATTAATACCGATGTGAAGGGATGCGATGGATCAGCCATCAGAAGAAGGATGAATTAATGAAGTAGCGGCTGTGTATCATGATAACTGCTAAACTAGGGAATGCGAAGAGACAGCACTGTTCACGACAGAAATAAAAAATAATAATAATAAATAAATAAAATATATATATATATATTCATATATGAACACATGTATAAGTTGGGGACCACCGTTTGAAAAAGCCCGCGAAGAAAAAGAAGGAAGAAAGACAGAAAGGGCAGAGAAGTCTTTCATTTACATATGAATCACAGGCGTGCTTCATATGTTCAGGAGGCTAAATGTTGAGATTCGTTTTTTTTTTTTTTTTTTTTTTTTTTGGGAGCCCAACAGGAAAAAGAAGTCCATCAACATGAGCAGAAAGGAGTTAGAAAGTGGATAGAAAAAGCCATTGAGCCTAAGCGGCAGGAAGAATGAATTATAGGTCCATGAAGCAAGTAAATGGACCTTAAAAAAGTAAATGGGCCTAAATGGGCCCAGAATGAGAAAAATAGCAAACCATGGGCAATGGATGTAAAAAGAGTGAGAACGGGCTATGTCTATCACGACAGGCCCAAAGTAAAGTAAGTACAGGGAAATAGGAAAATCTATGAGCCCTAAGGGTGAAGTGTGGAGTAGTTAAGCCGAGGAAGCCCGATGAATTAGTAAAGGCCCATGGGAAGCATGGAATTAGAAAGGGCCAAGGACGCCCAAAAGAAAGTAAATGGAACTTAGGAGCCTGTAGGTAAACATGGCAAAAAGGCCCAGTGGGCTTATTAGACCATTAGAAAAGAAAATAGACAACAGGCCCAAAGAGGCCCAACAGTCCTGAGTCGGTAACGTCGCAGCGAGAGCGGTAGAATGGTACAGCGGAAGGTAACAGCAAGACCTCAAAGAGTAAAAAGCGGCAAGATGAAAAAATAATAAGAAGAAGCTCACAATCGAGCAAAAGCCCAAACCCTAAACAGCAAGACAATAAAGAAATTGGAAAAACAACCCACGCCACAAGAAGTTAGAGACGAACGGCAGAATTAGTAGGTAGGTCTTCGTACCACGGCAAACGCATGAGCAGCGGGCAGATTTTGGACGGACATGGAAGTAAAGCACGCACAAGACCCAGACCCAGACCCCACTAGCCTGTACCTAGCCAATTCAGGGAGAGGTGGGTCATGGGTCAGAGATAAGGAAAAATGGTCTGGTGGTGGGGAGAGGGGAAAACTTATTTTGAAGTTCTTGCTCAGGCTCCTTTTGGGGGAAGTGTCCTGCTGGGATGACATGCCACCCAAAAGAAGCAAAGCTGAGTTGAAACTGCTAGGTGCATGCCATAAGGGATGAAGAGAGAGAGAACACCCACACTGTGACAGGTAAGAATGCCACAGCAAGCAAACAAACAAAATGGTTCGTCCTCGCCTGGTGATGTGGAATGGCACGGCCAGCGCAGGTAAGTGGCGCTAGCTGGGCACCTGACCAATCAGTAATGGTCAGCAAAGACACACACACACCAGACAAAGATGGTTAGAAGGTAAAAAGGTAAAAACCAAACCACGGCAGGCACTATATAAGGACACTCATTGTGCACGAGAAGAGGACGACAAGATTGGCCTGGGAAAGAATAACACTAACTAAGAAAAAAAAAAAGATAAAGTTTTAGAGAACAAAGAAAAAGAATAGAGAGAACGAGGCTGCAGGCATGCACCGAATAGGTTGATTCCCTCTCTTACTCTCAAACCCACACTCTCTACTATCAGCAACTTGGGCACGAGTCATTTAGGACCGCTCCCTCAAAGCAACTAATCTCTCCTTTGGAGAAATTATTCGCATTGAGGAAACATTGTTTCCTTCTTGGCTTAGACCCCTTAACATATCGCGGCAGACCAGCATTTATTCTGATTTTATAAGCTCACAGTTACTTTCTTTTCTTTCCTTTGTATTTATCTTTTCGTATTCATCTTTACAGTCATTTCACTGAGATTCATGCTCCATGCAATGTCTCATTATTTAAATAAAGCAGACGAATCTCTTTGTCATCTTTGTTATATTTGCTTGCTAATCATCTTAAGTAGGTCTGCCTGCCACGGGCATATAATCTAAATTACGACAAAACGGGGCGTGGCTTGTGCACAAGCCGGACCAAGGTGAGTTGCAATTGGACCGGTTCCAACTCTTTGATCCAGAATATTTTGGGCCTAGCACGGCGGGAGGTAATCTAGCCCAACGTTGCACAAAAAGCCCACCACAAGAGGAATAGTTATTTCTCATTTTAAAGAATAGCTATTCATAAGGAATGATTATTTCTTGTAATAAAAACATAACCAAACTAAAGAATAACTATACCATAGAAATAACTATTACATTACAACGTCTATTACAGTCTACCGAACATGCCCTAAGATTCTCTTCAACTGTCAAAAGCATTGTAGCTCAATTAGTGAACACATTTTAGTAGTTTCAACGGAGACATTTTGGTTCAAATCCTTCCTTCCAACTATTGAATTATAATAAGAATTTAGATTATTTATAATTTTTAGGGTACTTGATGAGTCCATAAAAATTAGTAAGGTCGTCCATCTTAATGGGCGATTATTGTGTCATTAGTAGGCCATCAAAGATAGATGAGTAACCGCCTAACACATTCAATAACGATCATCAAAAGCCTTAAACCCTCTCATCAAGATAAAAAATGTTACAATTAGGGTAA
Source organism: Lithocarpus polystachyus (assembly GCA_033629205.1). Lineage (NCBI taxonomy): Eukaryota > Viridiplantae > Streptophyta > Magnoliopsida > Fagales > Fagaceae > Lithocarpus > Lithocarpus polystachyus. Next base: position 40,192,252 of record CM066173.1, read on the forward strand.
TAATCACCCTCATTTATGTCCAACAACTACCTAAATCACCTATAAAAAGGACAATTTGTCGATTTGCTAAGGTACGTCTGAAACTATTACAAAATATCATCTATATACGAAAGATATGGGTTGATACTGACTTAAGCATCGGAGGCTCCCTCACCGGGCACAACCCGGTGGTCTTTTCAATGAACTCTCTTTATCTCGCAAGTCCTACAAAATCGTCAGGAACTCCGGATTGGACGAGTGACCCAACTGACAATTTTGGCATCATCAATACTCATAGAGTTTTTTTGATCTTAATCATTCGCTTTATAATAAATTGTTCAAATAATGCCACATCATTAATTTATTAAAAAAAGTCCTTCAAATATGAATGAGTACGACACATTAGCTATTAGGAAAAACAAATTGACACATCCGCTCTGTATGTTTTGCTAGAAAACCTTCTATAAAGATAGTTTTTCACATTTTTCAGTGTTTGGTAGTAAAAAAAAAAAAAATTAGTCAACAAAAAACTATCTTCAGTCAACAGAAAACTCTTATATATATATATAATAATAATAATAATAATAAAAGACTTATTTTCCATAGGAAAAAAACTTTGGAAAACAATCTCTCTCTCACACGGTGCATAACTCCTATAAATATTATCTTCTTCTGACCTACGGAAAAAAATATTTTCTTTCACCAATTTAGCCTTTCTCACAATAAATTCTCTCACTTCTTCTCCTCCCTTTATTTTTTCTTTCTTCTCACACCCTCACTATCACCCCCTCTGACCTCTTCTCTTCTCATAGATTTCTCTCTCTATTTGCCTCTCTTCTCTTTTTTCTCCCTATTTCTTCTCCCCTTTATAACATCATTCTTTAATAAGGTTTTTAATTTTATTTTTTCCTTCTCACAGATCTGTCAACGGTTCTACAACAATTTTTGGTATATTTATCAAACTATTTGTACTTGATTAGTTTGCCAGTAAAATTATTTGGCCCATGTGGTATTTTGAACTATTTAAAATATATGGAACTTAAGGATATAATGGTTATTTTGAATTATTAGAAGTATGGTTTATATATATATATATATATATATATATATATATATTATGTACATTATTGTTCATATACATGAGCAAAATGAGTCTTTGAGATCATGATGGATAGCTAATTTTGATTGTATTCGTTGTCAAAATTTTAGTTTTAAAACCAAATTCATTCTTGGTTTAATTATTATTTATTTATATTGATTACATTAGGTGGGCTACACAATACATATATTATACATGTTTTAAATTATACAAGAAATGTTATAAAAACTATAGATACCAAACACCAGAAAACATTATCAAACCTATTTTCAAGATTATTACCAAACACCCAAAAATGTGATAGTTTTTTAGAAGGATAAAACTTAGATACAGTACCTTAGGTGCTGTATTTTAAATTCCCCTCTTAAGATTCAGTCATGTGGTTATTTAACTAAAAAATATAATTTTATCCCATTAAAAAAAAATATACATGACAAAATCTTAAAAAGAGAAACCTAAGAAACAATACCTGATTACTGTACCTAAGTTTTGCTCTTTCTAGAAAATGCTCTTTGAAAAATAAATCATTTTTTAGAAAAGGTTAATATCAAAACAAACAGAGCGATTATATTTTAAATCATTAATTTATTTTATTTTATTATTTAAAAAAAAACAAAAACAAACATATTTAGAAAGCCAGATTTATCATTATCTCTCTTCTCTCTGTTCTTATTACCATGCTGGAATAAAGAGCCCATATTTCTTATGGTCTGTGCGTCATCAACTAACTGGGCATTTTGCAAACTTTTTCTCTTTTAAGGTTTTCAGTGCTAGATTTGTTAACAAAGTTTGGTGCCCCACCCTCCACAGCGTCCTTGGTTGCTCTGTGGTTGAAAATGTTAAAGTAGTCCTTTTTGCAGGCTCTACTTCATCTTTTCCATGACCAAGTACTTTTCCCATTGTAAAAAACAAAACAAAACAAAACAAACAAACAAACAAACAAACAAAAATTACTTTTCCCATTGTAAGAAATTAGTTTTGTTTTGCAATCTTTATTTGGGTTTGCAAATTTTGCTTTGCAATCTTTATTCACTCTAATGCCGGAAGAGAAAACCCAGATGTGGTTTATTCCCTTATATGGGATCGTGAAACACCATGCTGCCGACGGTGAGAATATAGACGAGAGTGATGGTGGTAGAGATTTGGGTTTTCTATTTTTTTTTTTCGAAAAACTAAAATGAATTAATAAATTAAAATATGATGTGTGGCATGTGTCGATTTCTTTTTCGTATAATAACTGATTTTTTTTTTTTTTTTTTTGAGAAAGAATAATAACTGATTTATCACTCATATTTTAAGAAATCTTTAATGGGTTTATGATATGGCATCATTTTATCCATTAATTATAAAATAAATGGTTAAAATTAAAAGAATTGTATGTAGCAAATTACCCAAAAACTTTAGAGAATCCAATTCTTATAGTAAAATAAAAGAAGAAAAATTAAGGATATATATTTCTTACTCTTTAGGCAAAACGACCCATTTGATTATTTTTTGGGCAATTAAATTACCTTCGCGTTCACAAAATGACCTCTTTTACACTATGAGGAATATCATGAATCTGGTGCATGTATCCACGTACATTGAATACATGGTATATATTTTCCTCTTTACACGGTTCACTTAACTGACACATGTTCTGTCATTCAACTGTGTTCTGCTCATCCCAAAAGTTTGTTGGCATAAAAAGATAAAACTTCCCCTCAATTATTAGAGCACCTTTTCTTTTTTCTTATTTTTTGAATGGAAGTAGAATTATTAGAGCACTTGGACCTGATTAAAGCAGTGAACTGCGAAAGGCAGCACTCACACTAATAAATAAATATGAACACGTACAAAGTTCATCACTATCAAAAGCAGTAGCCGACACTCATAAAAGAATTGAAGCATGCCCAACTTATTGCTATTTTTTGGAATTGCACCAGACATTTACGGCTGTGTTCATATTGGTGGGGGCACAACCGACAGGTCAACCTAAGGTAGTCCCATCAGCTTGCTAGAGCAAGCTTCTTTATTTTTTAAATTGAATCATTAGCCCAAAAAAAAAATGATAAAAGAGAGAGGCTAATGTAAGGGCTTCTTAATCTTTTTTTACATCCAAAAATACTACGAACATAATTAAAATTATAATTTTACCACAAATTATCTCGTAATCAAGTTGTGAGTAATAAAGTAAAAGTAGAGGGTTTATATGAATTTGCAATTCCGTCGCTCACAACTCACCATGTAAATAAGTTGTGGTAAAATTGTGATTCTAGCACTACTGATTTACATTAGCTTCAAGGTAGTTTTGGTCAAATTTAGTAAATATATATAATTATATATATTGCAGGGGTGAAAGGCCCAATTCTTGATAATAGGCTATAGGCTTGTTCGAGGAGACTAGTCGTCTAAGGGGACTGGTTGTCCGAGGACAGTAAATCATGAGGACTGTACCTGGTTTAACTCCTCCCTGTAGTAAAACTTGTGTGAAGGAAAAAAGGAGTAGTCCGAGGATTACTACCTGGTCGAATAATCAAAGGGACGATCTAGGTAAATGTCCCAGCGTTGATCCTGTCATCTCTGGAGAACGTCCAGGTTCATGTAAGCAAAGAGAGCAAGTGGCAACAAAGAGATATTATATGAAAGGCTACTGCCACCGCATTTATAACCCTGCAGCTAATCTCCTGGCCACATTAATGGGGAAAGGACATCTGAATAGTGACCTTCACTCTTTACAACTGCCATATGGAAACTTCAAGTGAAGGTTGATGGGACAAGTATCAAAAGAGACTCACCTATCTGGCACGTGAGGCAAATTGGCCTATAAATAGAGCTGGAAACAGAAAGAAAGGGCATCGAAGAAGGAGGAGAAAGAAGGAAGTCATTCAGGAATAAAACAAGAAGAAGAAAGATACAAGTACTCAGTACAGTTACCTAAACTCTCTCCTCGGATGAAGCCGATAAGAACCCTTTACCATTTCAATGCTTTAATTATGTTAGTCTGGTCATAACCATACTTGGGCCACCAACCCACTCGTATTCAATCAAGTTTACTTCGACCCACTCTCTCTCTACAAATTCATTGTAAGGATACTGTTTGCATCTTGGGCCAAAGTCCATTGCACTTGCAGGCCCATCCCGCCGAACTGAGTCCCTACATATATATATATATATATATATATATATATATCATTTTTGCTATTTTATCAAGCGTATACCTACATCAAAATTACAATTTTAATATTTATTATTCTGCTCTATGTAAATTTTTTTTTTTTTTTTTCCTCTCCCATCTTTACTTTATTTTTCTACTCATTTTAGCCCAAAGAGACAAAGCCATCACAACTCGCATTGCTAATTGATACAACCGAAGGATTTTAGAACACCAAGCCATTAGGCAAAAAGACAAAGCCATCGTCACTCATAATAGCCAAATCCATAAACTACAAACCAAAGTCGGCGCATAAAATAGACAACCCATATCAAACCATAAACCATGAACATAAACCAACACAAATCCATATCAAACACAACCCAACCACCCGACTCAAATCTGGAAATGAAGCCATCGCACAACCACCTGATTGATTTGAAGAAAGAGGTAGGGATGACACTCACATAGCCATCAATAATGGTATTGACGAAAGGTGAAGATTTGTTTAAGGAGGAGCTCGACAATGGAGGTTTGATTCGAAGGAAGAGAGAGAGAGAGAGATGAATATAAATTGGGCGTAAATTGGTTTGTTGATGAACAATGTCTCAATACACTTATTAAGACACTATTCATTTGTAAATTTTTGGGACAAAATATTGAGACTAAATGTATGAGAGTTTTAGGGGACTTTAGCTATTTTTTGTTTAAAAGTTAGTTTAGTGAGACTGATGCTAGTGCCCTCAGCGTTAGATCTTACTTTTATTTATTTTTATTCTTCTATAAAGACTCATTGGACTTCAGCCAACTCATATATTACCATTTACCACTCAAAGTCATGGTTTAGTTCTTAGGGTCTCGGTACAAGGGAGGTTACAAATCCAAACCTTTGGGGCGATGGCATGATTTTTAGTTATTTAATAACTATTACCATTTACGTATCACTTGAAACCACTGATATTTTGGGTAAAACTGAAGTCAAGCTATAACTTAACCTAGCAAAAGGTGTGCTTTTTTCCCCCTTTGTCCAAGGCTCTAGGCCTATCAACCATTAGTTCTTCAACTGAAAATGAGTTAGTATAATTATGCTTAAATGAGTTGTCACCACTAATTGTTCCTCTCACTTATTTATTTATTAATGACATAGTTATTGATCTTTAATTTTCTAGAAATTTTGCAAGTATGAAGAATATAAGAAGAAGATATAATCCAATAGTGGATTTGTCAAAATTTACCTCCAATAAAAATATATTGAGTAAATTTGTATCCTAAGGATAATCAATTTTGTAGCTAAGCGTTATGGAAATAAATAAAAAATAAATAAATAAAAACCTTGTTTTTACAACTTGAATGCTTATTTGGAAAAATGAGTTCATCTTTTGACAGATCGATATTTACATATAACTAAAGAATTCATTTCATTTTTAATCCTTATCAAAATATAAACATTTTCTTCCTCTCATAGTATGGCCTTTCGTTTTTCTTAAAAAAAATAAAAAATAAAAAAAACCAAAACCAAAATCAAAATGGGCCAACGGTTGGGAGGGTTCACCCAACAGTCGGTTAAGTTTTTTTTAAAACAAGAACGTTGAAATTTTCATATCATTAGCCCAGCTCATTTTCTTTATGGGCCTTCGTAATTGTCAATAGTTGTTGTCTGCCTCAATTGCTTTCACTTGAGCTTCTAGAAATAACTAAATAGATTATATATATATATATATATATATATATATATAACATTACTTTTTTGAGATTGAGAATTATATAAATAATATTCCAACCTGAGTTTCTATAGGAAAAAAAAAAGAGGGATAGATTTAAACAAATACTTTATGCTTCACATATGAATCATATGATATAGCTCCTCTCACATCTCAACTGAATGTTAGCTCTCTTATAAATCATGCAAATTGCTCTATCCACCAGAATGAGCTCACACGCGTTGGCTCATCATGCATGCACACCCTCTCGCCTCTAATTTTGCTGCAACGGCTTATACGTCCCACAAACTCTTAGTATTAAAAACAACACTATATATATGCGTACTCCTTTATTGGAATCCACACTAAACCTAAGTATTATCAAGTTACTTTGATTGCATGAGCTACAAATTAATTACATAATCATAACAGCTCAGACAATACTTTCTTCTGAATTGAGCTTGTTAACTTTCTTACAATACGTAGTAGAAAGGCTAAAAGGCAACGGGGAATATAGTGGTAAGCTCTAATCTTTGATTTCATCTTTTGTTATCTATCAGTAATAATTCAATTTATTGTATTTATTTTAGATGTTTTACCTAAGCAAGTGTTGTGTTGTGTTCTTTGTAAGGGTGCAATTGCATTTCTACTGAGGAGAGTCATGGGAACAAATAATGTGGTCTCGTGGGGTCTCATTTTCATGGTTTTGGGGCTCTTTAGCTACACACTAGTTGAAGCTAACAGAGAAGGAAGGTTTTGGAGTGGTGAGAGATATGGATCAGGCCATGTGCTACATAGTAGGTTGAGTGAAAGGGCTAGCCATTTAGGGCTAACTGCTGGTGGTTATAACGGAGGAAGTGGTGGAGGGGGTGGGATTGGGTTGGGTTATGGTGGCAATGGGGGTGGAGGAGTTGGTGGTGGTGGTGGTGGTGGTTTTGGATCTGGAAGTGGTGGCGGCGGCGGAGGCTTTGGTGGTGGTGGGGGCTCAGGCAATGGAGGGTTTGGTTCAGGTGGTGGTAGCGGTGGAGGGTTTGGTTCAGGTATTGGTGGTGGAGGGTATGGTACAGGTGATGGTAGTGCTGGCGGGTTTGGTAGTGGATGGGGCAAGGGTGGTTATGGTTCAGGTGGGGGAGGTGGTGGAGGGGGTGGTGGTGGCTTTGGGCCTGGGTATGGTCAGGGTGGTAGTGGTGGAGGAAGTGGATTTGGCTCAAACTCAGGCTCAGAATATCAAGGATATGTTACTGGCACAAGTTCTGGTGGGAGCTCATACTTGCCTCCAAAAAAGACATAATTGAATTTAGTAGTGTTGTTTAAAGCTATAATAAGGATGAATGATTTCTCCAGGTTTTAATGTTTTAAACCTCAAAACTTAAGAGGGAATCATAAAAAAAGGTAGCAATTATGTGTCTTTTTAGTTTACTTCCTAAGTTTGATATGAAACTTGAGCTATATTATGTAATAAACCAAGTAATTGACTATTATTTTGTAAAATCATGGATGGAAAATCTTTTTTTTATTTTTAAATTCTACAAAAGTCAATAATTTGGTGCTTGGAAATTTTTCAACTGGTTGTCAAAAATCATTTGTTGTATTAGAATTTAGAACATCCAACCCAAAAGCAGCTTAAGCAATTATGAGGAGGAATCAATACCTAGCAAACGTGAAAATCACGAAAAATTTGGATAAAGTTGTCTGGGAAACTCAATAGTATCATCCGCCAAAGATGGTCCTAAGCTATCCTTTTGGAAGCTGGTTAATTCTTTTAATACTCTACTTATAGTTCATGTACAAAAAGGAGTGATTACGCTAGAAGCCTAGAAGACTAGGAAAGGAAACTACTATTCTATTGAGATAGCAGGAATAACTGATATTGAAAATAGCAGTTTCATTGACTTCTCAAAGGATTTAGCCTGTTTCCTGCCTAACATTGGAAATTGCCAAATTATAGCAACCTTTTCCGGTCTTTTCAACAAGGAACTTGTATTGATAACCCACTTTGCAATCAAATACTATCAAGGGCACAAGTTCTGTTTCATGGCCCAAAAGCCATTGAGATAATAGGGACACTTTAATTTAACCAACTAGTTCACCCTTCCCAAAAGTCTAAACGTGAAGGGCACTTTCAATTGCATGAGAATGAATTTTAGATTATCAAGTTTGACAAAAGCAAATATTCTCTTTTTGGTGCAACTATCTTAGACACATTTGCAACGCCTCTTGGACATTCCTTTACGTAATTCCAACCTCCATCAAGTGATGCCAATGTCAAGCATAAAAACTTTGAAACGCAGCAATCGAAACAAAAAGGCAAACAATGTAGGGAAAATCAGACAAGGAAAAACTTCCACGTAAAATCAGTATATTATCTTGACCCGCCAGGTAATAAATTTTGGGATTCGCAGCTGATACATATATTATTCACACCCATATTCACAATACATACATAGCAAGTTTTTACAACACAACATCATGATGATCTTAGGACAGATTAAATGATAGTATAAACAGCACAAGAACTTCTTATACTTGTAGCACATTTAAACTTGTTGATAAGAATCAGTCCTGCTGCTAGTCAAGCAAATCCAGGAGAAATAGCCCCTGTGGTTGGGGAGATCAATAAACAAAGCAATTCTTTCATTCTTTCGCCTGAAAATTTTCACACTAGACTGTGTTATATATAGTTTTTTCCAATCATTTGGATTCCTAAATAACTATTCATGACATATCAACAAAGGTCAGAAACTGGGTGATTAGATATTATGGGAAAACTTTTAGATCTAACCCAAAGGGACACATCAAAGCAACTTGATATTGGGAGGAATTATAAGTATCAAATATGAGCAGAAAACTGCAGGGCTAGAAATGCCAGAAAATTGAAGAAAACAATTGAGAAAAGCTTATAGGCTTAAAACATATGAGCAAAACTTCTAAACCCTTCCTATTTGAACCAATTCAATCCAAAGAAACATTCGGATTAATCATTAACTCAATAGTTAAATGATTGGCAGTCCTTCCTTTAGTTCATTTATCAGCCAAAAATGTACATCAGGACCAAATTTCAAAACAAGCACAACAAACATAAAATCTATAGTGCTTCTAATATTATTGTTCACTCTCTAGACAATGCCAATGCATAAGGCACCTTCTATTATTCAACATAGAAAGCCAGATAAAAGCTGATATAACTTATCCTCCCAAATTGTCAATACAAAGGTTCACTACATAGAAGGGTAAGCTCCTTTGCCTTCCATCAGAGGTAATTTCTAAAGCGTCAAGAGTTAAGACATTGAAGGTGAGAAAGGAGAATCTTAAAATGCTTCTTCTATTATTCATGTACAAAATAGCTGAAGGTGCCAGGAAGTACCACCATAAGTTATAAATCATGAAAAAAATTTAAATCAAAGCTTTGATTAGAACAAACTTCAGAGTCATATTTATGGGCTTTGTTATAATTTTAATTTTATGAATGTATTGACACAAATGAATTAATTGAGTTCATTAATGCAACACAAGTTAATATCAGACCACTGATTCTCAGGAACAATGTATGGCCAGTGCTCTACAAAGCAAGATAGAAGTTTCTTTTACAAATAGGAAGACTCAAGATCTAGAAGCGGTAGAAAGCATCTAAAGCTATCATATTGTTCAGAGTACAATCGACATTAAGAAATGTATATCAGGAGTGGTGAGGAATAGGAAAATTTAGAGAATAACAAATATAGCACAGTTTATGGGATTTCAAAAGTGAAGAAAATAAAATAGAAGCTGCTCCAATTTTCTTACAACTTTTATTTCAGTGTTATTTTCCTTTTACTTCTTTTCCAACCACACAATCATTTTAATTACTGAAATATTGAAATCCACTACCCTTCAAAAGGTTCTAAGTATCGCTAAAAAAAAGGTTCTAAGTGATGAGGTTGGAATCATGGATTTGGACTGCAACTGCAATAAATTTTAGGAGGTTCCTATAATATTGCTTTGTTTCTTGAAGGTTTTTAGAAATTTTTTCTGTACATTGTGATTCAGTATTAACATAGTTAGCACCTAAACTGGTTCTTTTCATGAGCTTCTTTTCTTTTTACCTCCTCTCTAGCGACAAAAGCATAAAGAATCCAGTCTCCACCATCTGTATTGTAAAATGAACTTCTGCAAATTATCTACTCCACGAAACCTCGTGGCCTAATGGTACTTTGAGATAATTAAAATGAGCGATAGGTAAATTAAATGTGAACAATTTTATTATCATACCTTGTCCTCCAAGTTTGAGCCTCCAGTCTGATCAGCTTCCTCGGCTCCACCCTTCTGTTCTGGTTTCCTGCAAGGAAGAGGCATGTACAAGAAAAGTGAAACACAATAAACAAAGATAAGATATTTTAGACAGATGGAGGCATAAATTCTATTAGTCTACCTCTCATCTATATAATCTGGGCTGGCATCAGGAGCAACTTTACTGGATATTTCAGCTTCTGAGGATTCAGCAACAGTACTGGATACCACAGCTTCTGAGGATTCAGCTTTAATGCCTCCCTGTATAAAAAATTATTTCCAAATAACTTGAACCAAACATTCTGTCATTGAAGAATCCAGAAAGACAAAGTGATCAAAAAGCAAAAGACTTACAGCAAATTTGTCTTCTGTCCACCCAGGAACTCTATCTGCGAGAAGGTCCATATACTGCTCCATTGCCACCTCTGGACTCATGTTCCCCAGCTTTTGCCAAGCATTCCTTGCACAACGTAACCAGTGCCCTCGATCACTCACACATAGCAGCTTTCAACCCTGTTATTATGACTAGCAATCAAGCTATACCGTGTAATTTGGTATAGGGTAGTCCCTAGAGTGTTCTCCACATTCAGATTTTTTCTAAGTTTGAAAAAGTTTTCCGGTAAAAAGATTTTACAAGTGTTATTGTGTAAGGTCTATTTTTGAGCACCTAAGGAAGTGTATCTAATCTTGTACAATTTACTTGGGATTGGGAACATAACTGGTAAGAAATTCAAAGAGAGGAAAAGAATTTATAGGCCTGAGAAAATATTGACTGGGTAAGGATTTTTGGGAAGGAATGCATAGAACTAACCTCAAACAATGTGACATCTCAGACTAGGTAAATCCTTAACCCTTCCCCCTCTTACTAAGTGGCTGTAAATGACCCTTTTTTTCAATCTTTTCTAAGTAAAAAAGATTGAGAAATAGAACCATCTAATCCTTAAAATGCTGGAAGGCCATTACATATTCTCGAACTCACCAATTGAAAACCTAAAGCCATTTCTAATTTTAACTTCACGGCGTCATGAACTAAAGTTTATCATGCTAATTGCAGATTACGGTGTTTTCTTCTGTATCCCAATTCTTAAACCTCAAATGGGTGATCATCACTAAAGTTTATCTCCCTAATGCAACAATTCTATATGCGAATTGAGAAGTATTCAACTCAATCTTAACCTCAGTCAAGCACAATCTATTGATTAAAACAATTCAACAAACAAAAATACAAAATAAACATCTAAAACCAACCCGAATCCAATTTTTTTTTTCTTTTTTTGAATAAAGAATTTAGAAAGTTGAGGAAATTAAATTTAGTACCACTTGGCACGAGCAGAGAGCTTGAGAGGCATAGGCTGAGATTCACGACAAGGACCTTCGGTAGCAACTTTGTGGAGCCCATACAATTCCAATTGCACATCACTCCCTACATTCACCAACCCATCTTCCTTGTCCCCTGATTCCACGACGAACTTTGCTGCCGCCGCAAAAGCTTTTTCCAACTCGCTCCTCTCTATTCCTTCCCAATCATCTTCCTCTTCGCTACAATCAAACCTCGTCTCCTCAGATATTTCTGCAATTACTTCCTTCTCCGTTAACGATTCTTCAACCTCCGCTTTCTTCTCCAAGCTCTCTTTTACGATCTCAACCTCCGTTAACTTCTCCGGCAATTCAACGACCTGAGGCTCTTCTTCCAAAGCTCGCTCTAGTGACTTTTCCGGCAGTTCAGGAATTTGATCACCGGAAACTGTCTGAATTTCCACGATCTCCTCGGACTGAAGGTGAAGAGGTCGCTCAACTCTGAATTCTTCGACCTGTTCTTCGAGGGATTCATGGAGCTTCGTCTCGCTTTGGAAACTCTGAACCGTCGAGAACTGAATATCCTCCATGACAATCTCTTGAGCATTTGGAGTCGATTTCACCTGCGAGTCGTGATCAGAGCCACCAGACATAGCCATGGAAACGAGCTTAGCTACGACGAGAGAGAGGATGAGAGTGAGAGAGGCTGTGACCAAGAGCTCCTGCACTAGCTCCATGGGGTTCAAACTCCGAAGAAAGTTACAAGTTACAACACAGAGAGTCAGAGAGATGTTGAGACGTAAAAGAAAGTGCGTTGTCAATCAAAGAGTTATACAAAGGAAAATATAATGATGAAGAAAGGAAGAAAGAAAAAGGTGGAGGAGAAACAGAGAGAGAGAGGAAAGGATGTTTGCAGAGAAGAGCAAAGCATATTCGAGCTATTTGCTGTGCTTTTGCCAAATTTTATAAAGCCTCATGGGTCCCGCCGTCCCGTTATTCTTTTCTTCGCAACTTTAATTACGTTGTTGAAGACTTGAAGTCGCGCAGGGGTGTTGATGTTGGCGTCTGTGTTGTACAATTCTTCGAGCAATGATATTGCCACAATTTATACCATTTATAATACAATTCATTTACGCGGTGAGTTGTGGTAAGTGAAAGGGTGATGGTGGGTTCATATGGAGTACTCTTTCATTAACCACAACTCGTCACATAATCAAATTGTGACACAAGTTGTACTATCAAAATTATCCACGCTTATTTAGAACTGCATTTAAACTCTACCTATGCCCATTCTATCTAGGAGTTTTTTTTTTTTTTTCTTTAACAAAAAAAAAAAGGGGGGGGGTTCAGACTTGTGGTCACTCACCCACCCACGTGAACCCTATTAGCATATGGTGTGGGACTATTTGAGTAATAGTACGTCAGTGACAGAACCATAAAATATTTTTGGAAGAGTCAAGCTAAATATACATATAAAAAAAAATTAAATCCAAAGAATAACACACATTCATACATACATATATATATATATATATACACATGTAATATATTATTTATTGCTGATACTTGAAAAGCGTTTGTAATTTTGATTTAACTAATGAAATTTTCTTACATAGTAATAAGTCTTTACATTTTTGCAACATACATATTAGGGCTATCAACGACAACTCAAAACCCGCTAGAACCAACTAACCTGGCACTACTTGAACCGAGACTAACTCGAACAGAGAAACTCGTGGTTGGTGACAAGTCTCCAATAGCAAAACCTAAGGGGTGCAAGTCGAGCAGCAGTTTTGGGTTTCAAAACCCGACGAAAACCAAACTAACTGAATGTCTCTCACTGAAAATACCACCCCTCTCTCTTTCTCTCTCTCTCTCTCAAATCCATTGAGATCCATCGAGATCTAGACCAAATCCGACGAGATCTTGTCGATATCCAATGAAATTTAGCAAAACATAATTAAATTACATATGGTATACATTAAGTACACTTTAATTTAATAAGCTGTGTATGACTTAAGATTAATTAGAGGGAACAAAAAATGCATTAATTTTTTGTTACCAGTTACCAAGGGGCGAGGGTAGTGTATGCGCCCCACTACCCTCGCCCCTTGTGGAGGTTACCAGTTACCACAATTCCTAGACTCATAGATGTATATTTCATCTTTTACATTATATGCTTAACTAATTGTACTTACATGTTTTATGAGAAAATTTTGGTTTGAGATTTCCTCCTTGACCTGTTATTAGAAAGTCTTGTAAATTTATTGGTTAAGAATATTAGTTCATGACATTAATTTGTTATGACTTAACGAAATACTTGGCTACCACCGCCTATCTTAGCAAGTTGGTACTTGGGTTCTATAGTGACCTGTTGCTCAAGGGTTCAATCTCCCGCACTTATCTAACCAAAAATAAATAAATAAAACTTGGCTATGGCCTATGAATGATAGATAACTACTTCTAGAAAGATTCATTATTTTTTCTTTTTTACTTGCAGTCGATTATATATGACAAAAAGTGTGGTACACAAGTTGTATCTAGACTTTTTTTCAAATATAAAAGTGCATTAATAAAGTAGTCGGTTGTGATCTCTATATGAAAAAAAGAAAATTACTTTTACAAAGATTCATTACTTCCTATTTACCGCTTACGCTCTATTATTTGTTATAAAAAGTGTGGTACATTAGTCGTATCTAGTCTTTCTCAAATATGAAAATGCATGGGTAGGTTTTTAGATGTTATCAAAGAGCTGGCCCCTAATTAAAAGAAATGTTATCAAAGAACATGTTTACCTTTTAAACACAAGAATGTGAATCATGTGATGAATGCATTTGCGCGCATATTCCGCCCATGTGATATTGCGACGGCGGGAACTCTAAAGACGTAGGACTATAGGAGTAGCTCTTTAGACTTCTTAAGATTTTTTTTTTTCCTTTTTTTTTTTTTATGTGTGTGGCAATTGGCAAGTGCCAAGTGGCAACGTTACTCATAAGTGTTTATAGTAATGAATTAATGATGATATTGTTGGTGGGTGAGAATAGATGATGAGGCTTCGAGTCATACATGCGGCCATCTTTTTTATCTAAACAATAAACTTCATTAAATTCTCTCTTGCCTTTTTCTTTTTCTCCTTTTTTTTTTTTGTAAAAAAAATTAAAATCATTATAATTCTATTTCTCACTGTTCGAAGAGTGCAACGAGGAGGCTTTTCTTTTTAATTTATGCAGATAGACGCATCAGTAGGTCACATCTATTTTAACTAAATTGAAATATTTGAGTATTTTAATTAATTCAATTAGTAAAATTTTTAATTTTTGAATAAGAACTATAGGATTCAATCCTCCCTGCACAAAAATTTTTGCCTACACTAAAAATTGATTGGTGTTTTGAACTGATGATAAAGAAATATCATCAAGAGCGAATGTTATAAGTTAAAACTATCTAAAAAAATATCTAACAAAATAAATTACTTTCTATCTAAAAAAAAAAAACTAAATGGTAATATATTCTATTCTTTTTCTAAAAACAAAAAAAGTTCAAGCAATTCTAATATTCGTGGTCCAACCCACTCAAGCAATCTGCAGGTTACGTACTCTTCTGAAGTTAAGAACTGTGCTTATATTATGTAAATAACTAAAAAATGGTGATTAATTCATAGTTTGTGATATTCCGATCAGATAATGAAGGTAATTTGGTATCTCTATTGGCTTACTTCAAGCCTGGCCCTTTTGTTGCCTTTGGTCCTAACAATGACTTTTTGTGTAAAGATAGAAAAGTCAACTACTCTGGGCTTGGGACATATGGCGTGCACTGTGACCAGTGACTTATGATAATTGTCATAGTGGATATAGATTGAAACAGTTAGGCACCTAAAATCTGTTGTGATATCCAAGTGGGAGTAATGCTATATATCTACGTGTTATATCATTTTAACCGATAAAACATCCTATTTGATTTAATGTAACCCTAATTTGGATTGAGAGCGATGAGGGGAGAGTATAGGAGAAAATGATTCAAGATGATTAGAGTATACTAAATTTTAATATATTCTAGCTTGAAAAAAGTTTAGCTTTAAACTGATGAGCTATCTTTTTTTTAAGAGAGAGTTTCAACTTATGGCCATTGTTTTAAAAACGAGTATGGTAAAAGAACCGAAAAATGAGCTAATTACGGATTTTATGGTTAAACTAGGGTCCAACTGATAGTCGAACCGATGACGTCATAAATAATTTAATTATTATTTATTTAAATTATATAAATAATTAATAATTTTTTAATATACTAAAACTTATATCAAAGAAAAAACAAAAACTTATTAAAATGAAATTTACTCCGAAAATGTTTTAAATAAATAAATTGCATCCATAATTTAATCTTATATTACAGTCATCAAGATTACTATATGTTTAAGCAACAATATAAAAAAAAAAAAAAACAAAATTAAGAAAAACCCACCTCTGATATCAAAGCCAACTGGTCCAAAGTCCAAATCAAACAACAAAAATATTGAAAACACCAAAAACAAAGCAATAGTACTACTGTGATTGTGAATTGAACCCAACTAAAAAAGCAATAATATATATATACACACACACACACCTGTAGGAAAATAAAGATTGCGGTTGAGATAATAAATGTAGAAGCACCAGAGGGAGGCAGAGAGGAAGTAGATCATAATATCACCAATGCAGTTGCGAACCCACGACTGTATGAAGTGAGGTAGTGGGTCCCACAATTTCATTGGCAAGAGACTCCCAAGCACAGTGCAGTTATACAAGGTGGCCTCATCCATGAATAGTTGCAGATATGCACTACTACTTCCAGTGACGGACCACTACAGGGCAAGGGGTGGCCATTGCCCCCCCCCCCCCCTCCCCCCCAAATTTTTTAAAAAAATTAAAATAGTATATAGGATAAACAAAAAATCCCCAATTCACCAATATTTTAATTCAATAATTCATAACCAAAAAAATCTCAAAGAAAAAAATATCCCTCATGGGGTTACAACAATTTTTATGACTTTTTTAATTGATATATAAACTATGGGAAAGTGAATTGTAATATTTATATTTTTTTTAAAAGATAAAATGCCAAAATTCTTTTAGAAGCCAATATTGATGACGTAGTATTGCCAACTCTTAATATTGATATCCCAATTTTTTTTTTAAATCCTCAAACAAAGGTTTGAAAGAAAAACTTCATTAGTGTTGTAAAGACACAAATTGCGGACCGAGCCTTTGAACAGAATAGGTTGGGGCCCAAGCTGTATATGGTATCCTTGAAATGAATTTGTAAAGAGAGTGGGCTGAAGAACACTTGACTGAATTCGTACGAGTTGGAGGCCCAAGTATGATTGCGACCAAATTTGTATTAATAAGATATTTGATTGATACAATGTTCTTCTCGGCAAAATCCGAGGAGTATGCTTATACAAATACTATGAGTACTTCTTCTTTTCTCTCTCTCTCTCTCTCTCTCTCTCTCTCTCTCTCTCTCCCCCTTTTCTTCTCCCCCCCTCCCCCCTTCTCTATTTATATGCCCTTCCTCTATTACGTGGGCTTTTCTTGATACTTGTCCCATCAACCCCCACCTGGAGTCTTCATCTAGTAGCTGCAAAGGATGAGGGTCACTGTTCAGGTGTCTTTTCCCATTAATGCGGCCATGATGTTAGCTGCAGGATCATAAATGCGGTGGCAGCAACCTTTTGTTTAATATCTGATCTTTGCCACCTGTCCTCTTGACCATATAAATCAGGAGATTCTCCGGGGGAGCTAGGATTGACGTTGGAGCATTCATCCGGGACACCCTTTTGAAAATCCGAACAGGCAAGCCTCCTCGGACTAGTCCTTCTTCCATGCGACTTATACTTTAGAATCGAATGGGGCTGGACAAACCCCTCAAGATTTGTTGTCCTCGGATATATAGGTCTCCTCGGATAGGCCCACGGCCCAAGATCTGGCATTGGGCCTTTTACCCCTACAAGTGTGATTTTCAGTTGCATCCAAAAGTATAAGATTATTATATTGGTGAGTTGATCAACATGATAAAATCAACATATTAATTCCAATTACCCAAAATTTGGAAATCTGAAGTCCTCTTCTTTTTTTTTTTTTTTCCTTCTTCTTCGAAAAACGTTAGAATATCATGTTGTAACTTTCAACTTTTTTGGTTCATGTTATATCCTTCTTGACTTAAATATTTAGGTACTAAATTGCAATTTTTTGTCTACCATGATTGTTTTTATTAATAAACCATGTCACATGAAATTTTTTTGGTTCATGCTTTGGCCCCCCCCCCCCCCCCAGGTTCAAATCCTGGTTTCGTCCCTGACTACTTCCATGGTGGTGGATGGATGGTCCAATGATTTTTCTAGTCTGGTTCCAATGACGAGTCACCGGAAATGTGCGTGAGGTGAGATCATGAGAGTGAGGTATATTCATGATTTCAGAGAGAGTGAGCTTGAGTTTGAGTGAGGCAGAGAGGAAGAGAGCTTAAGAGAGCTTGATTTCAGAGAGTTAGGCATGATATGAGGCATTGAGAGGAGTCAGGCGTGAGATGAGAGTGTTTAGGAGTCTTTAGGCTTAGTTTTAGCCAAAACGACGTAGTTTTAGAGGGGAAAATGACAAAAAAATCCCAACCGGCCAATAACTGGTTCGACCACACCGGTTTTTGGTTCTCCGGTTGAACAAGCCGATTTTCAAAATTTTCTCGGTTTTTAAGCTATTTTCGACCTTTGGCCATAACCAGACCAGATTAAAGGCCCGTTTCCTATTGAACCGGCCGGTCCGGTCCGATTTTTAAAATTATTCCTATGGTATCTACTTCTGATGATAGCTCTTTATCATCAGACCAAGACACCAATCAATTTTTGGTGTAGATGAAGATTGAACTCCAAATCTCTTATACAACTATCAGAGATTTTACCAGTTGAGCTAACTGGAACCCACAACCGATGAGCTATATTAATAATACATTATGTGACAATTAAAAATACTCTTTATATATAGATTTAGTCGCATGACTTTTTTAACGAGTCATATAACTTGTTTGAATAATAAACATGAATAGTTTTATAAATCTTAGAGAGAGAGAGAGAGAATAGTTTACAAATCATTAAGTAGTAAGTTTGGAAGAAAAACTAGCTAAACCTTATCCTTATACCCTTTCCATTCTCTCTTTTTGGGCTGAGTTTGAAACTTTGAATGTATTGAAATTAAAGGAAGCCAGAACGTACGGATATTGGTTTCAGTTGGGTTTGGGCTCAGATATGATACTATGAGGTTTGAGGTCCATTTGTAACATTAGAGCCTTAGTTAAAACTATGAGTTGAAAAGTCCACTTCTCCTTGACCCGGTCATTTTCAACTTGGGGCTTACATTAGCTACTTTTTCGGCACCTTCTATAATGACGAGGCTTCGGCCTAAAATAGGAATGAGAGAATAAATAAATTAATAGAAAAGACTCATAAAGTCAATTTGGATAACGATCTTCTCAATTTCAAAGCAAAGGAAAGGGTTCATTTCATAGTCAAATGGGCCCTAAATCCCAATATTGTATATTGTTTTTAATATTGTCACTTCAATCCTCAAATCGTCTTGAACCGGCCCTACTTAAAGAGATCTCAAATGTTTGATTTTAAGTTGCATTTTTTTAATTCACAAAAGAGTTGCATTTAATTTTATCTAAACTCAAAACTAAGAATTAAAATAATATTGCGCTTAATTTTGTCTCATGAATGATTTTAATTTTAAAGAGTCCCTCGTTAAGTTGATTTCTTAAAGTTGACCTCTAGACTAGTATGAGAGACCATTAAGAAATCTAACCAATAAAATTTCTTTTCCTTGCAAAAAAAAGGTAGAGAGCAATAAGTTGTGGAAAACCTTGCCCAAGCATGACCATAGCACTAGCAGCACCTGTACATTAAGTAACCAATGCCTAAAAAAGTCATAGACGGGAGATACATGCACCTATACAATTAAAAAAAAAATGATATTTTTCTTTCCATGATAAAAATTATAAATTTTTTTAAACTAAATTCATTTCCATAGAAATATAGTGAGACACATGGACACGGACAGATGAGAACTAAAGAGTGTGCATATTATCATCATCATCATCATCATCATCATTATTATTATTATTTAGCAAATAATGATAATATTCAAGAGTATAAATAAAAGGAAGATGACAAGGAACATGCTTATTAGCATCAACAAGAGTCTAGAATAGGATAGAGTTGATAGACTGAGGTCCCCAAGTTTGACAAAAAAACCCTCCAACGAGCTAAATTATAAGGTAAACGATAAGCCGCGAACAAAATAAGAAGGGTGCATGTTCTATGCATATCCATAATGTATTAATGTATACGGCATTTGGTAATTTATTAGTGCTGTAGTTTCTAAACGACCACCCAACAACAACGACTCATAAAAATGGGAAGCTGATTCGGCTTTTTCCTTGAGCCATTAATTTCTTTATGAGTTGTATAGGGCCCATCAATTACGAAGACTAAATGGTCACCACAAAATTATAGTGAGCTCCAGCTATTTCTGTTCCTGCTCATGCACTCAGCACTATGAATAGTATACGGGATTTGATCACAATTAAATTAAGCACGGCATGGGCATGGGCACGTGCATTTGCAGATAATCCAAGGCATGGTTACGACTTTGGATGAACACAAACCGAACAAAACAAAATGGGTAATTTGAATGCCATTAAAGGATGTTTGGTTCGCCATAATGTTATATTATGACGTAATCTTATATTAATATAATCTTAATACAAGAATATAACATTATATTATTTTGAGAAGTAAAGAGATTAAGATAATATAATTTATTTTGTAATTTTAAATTATGATAATGTTAGAAAAAATAAAATAAACTAAAAGTTTTTATGTCACATCATGTTAATGTGTATCACATTAAGAGTACATTACAACAAACCAAACGATCCCTCAAGAGAGAGGATTTCGGTATGTTTAAGCATATTGCCAACAATAAAATATGGATAATGATTGCAAGTATCTACCTAACAATTATTATATGTTTATCCATTTTTTTTCTCATTTTCATTAAATTGATTTAGTAATTAAAGAAATAAGTTGTCTTTAGCTAGGTTGGATAGGATAAGGATTACTCCACTATATTGTCAAATCCTTTACCCAAAAACCATTTCATTTTCGAGCCAATTGAGACTAAGTTCAAGAGTAAATTCTTTTTTTTTTTTTAAAAAGATTTTATTAACACAAATGTCCTCAGAGTATCTGTTAACTTTTTCCTTTTTTTTTTCAATCTAAAAATTGATCTAATTGATGTCATAAATAAATACTACTAAGAGATGGGAGTAAAATTCATAATTCGATAACTATAGTGGATAAAAAAAATTATGTTCATGTTGGGATGTTTGATGTTTGAATTTTGATGTCAAGCGTTCGAAGTTCTATTATAAACAGATGTCTTTGACTCTTTGTTGTTAGTGCACTATTGTGGTATTGCCGTTTTGATTGATGGTCTTTTTGCAACTGCGTGCCATGGTGTTTTTTTTTTTTTTTTTGCCATTGTGTTGTATTGTGTATCGGTGAATGTATATTAATTGTTATGATATTTCTGTTGGTTTGCTGAACTTTAATGTTTCATTCTTATTTAGGAGTATAATATTTTCCATTCATTAAAAAAAATATGACTTTACCCAAAAAAGAAAAGAAAATAAATGATATGACTAAATCTAATTAAGTTCCTCAAAAAAAAAAAATCTAATTAGCATTCTTTAGGGCTTTAATAGATTTTGCACATGATCAATAATTTAAACAAATATTAAAATGATAATAGTATTTAATTAATGTTGATAATAATAACAATTCGATTCACTCATATTAAAATAAATGAATACACTTCTACTAAGAACGTTTTACTTTTAGTTTTTCTACTTTCCAAAGATAGAGATACCACCCACCTATTTGGCGAGATGGTATCTCTCTCTCCCCAAGCCTTAGAGCTTGGAGTTTGAGTTTTGGGGGGGGAGGGGGTGTGGTCTCAAATTTTGGCTCAAGGGGAGCACTTTAAGATAGATTATAATGGACTTTTTAACTTGGTCTAAAAACAAAAGGGCAAATAGCCAGTATAACCATTTAATTGAGTACTAGAATACAAAATTCATCCAATAAAGTTTAGGACAAAATTTAAGTATAGTTTTTTAAGTTCTGCAATTAAATTCAAACACACAATTGTGTTGAATTTAATTACAAAGATAACATTGGCTGTAATGCAATCATATTTTTAAATTTCATTAAAAAACTTAAAGTATATAAAAGTAGCTAAGTTTTAGCCTAAAATTTATAAAAATTAAAATATTATTGGTTAAATTATAATCCAAACCCTTTAATTTTGACCCTTAAATTTAGTCTTTTAATTTTTTTTTTTTTTTTCATTTCAGTCTATATATTAACTGTAAACTATTTTTAATTCTTCCATTCATAATTTGTCCAATCTCATAATTAGTTTTAGCATCTTTTTTTTACTTTTCAAAACAATGTCATTTGATGGACTTAACGGTGTGAATTGGATGAAAAGATCATATTGAAATGTAAGGGTGCGTTTGATTGATGTGAAATGAGGTGTGCAAATAGAGGAGTGAGAAAGATTGGAAGATGAGTATTTGGTTGGGAGTGGGGAGAAAATGAGAGTAGGGGAGTTTTCTCCTAGCCCACCGTTTAAGAGGAAAAAGTTACCTGAATTGAAATTACGTCAAAATTTAGAAAGCTAATTAATAGTTTAGACAATATGATTTTGTCCTTTTAAAGCAAAAAGTGAAGCTTAATTCTCGTCAACCCCATTATCAGAGATTCTTTTTTTTTTTTTTTTTTTTGAGTAAAAATTAATAATTTACATCTATTATAATTTAAAAATATTTTTTTTAATTTTTTAAACAAATAAAAATAATAAATTTTAGAAATAAGCAGTAACTGTAATTTCTTTTTTGAATGTAAAGGAAAAAAATTCTAAATTTTAGGATTTATCTTTTTTGATTTAAAATAAAATTTATTATTTGACATTTATGACCTTATTTTTAAATAAAGTTACCTTTCGTTAATGAGGGTATTTTTAAACCATATAAAAATCTAATTAAAAAAGGGAAATTCTATTACCGTATATCTTTGATGCGATGACTACTCTACAAATATAAATATTTATGGAATATGGAGAATAAGGATCGGAGTTTAAGTTTTCTAAAAGAAGATTCACATACATATTTACTTATATTAAAATACAGAGAAATTTGTATTTTGTTAAAAAAGAAAGAAAAAAGAAAAAAAGGTCTACGTGATAAACGAAGCAGGAACGCCAACGTCAGTTTACACGTGTCTCGTTCCAAGACCGTTATCTTTTTCATATTGATTTTCATTTTGCTCTCTTTTCTGGCTCCCACTGTGGCTGTGGGGTTCATATATAAAGGTCATCACCCTGGGGAAATTTCCTCGTAATTTCTAACACAGACAGTGTTCTTCTTTCTTTACCATTTGGGTACCTTTTATAGCTTCTGCTTTGTGAATCTCTTTTCTCCTATCACAAAGAAGAAGTAGCAACTATGGGTGGAGGCAATGGTCAGAAGTCCAAGATGGCTCGTGAGAGAAACTTGGAGAAGCAAAAGGGCAACAAAGGTTTTTTTTTTTTTGGGTTTTTTTCGAGGACAACAACAAAAGCATAACTGGTTCTTTTTGTTTTACTACCATGTATGTATAAGTCCATAGTTGTAGTAAGATCAGTTTAACTGAAGCAGGTTTTAGAATAAAATTCTCAGGCCCCAAGTAACTAAAAGCCCGACACTTTCATAGTTTGTTATAATTTCTTTGCAATCATAAGTTATCTTACTTGGTTTTTTATTTGATAATTTGTCTGATCTCTGCGCAGGAAGTCAGCTTGAGTCGAACAAGAAGGCTATGTCTATCCAGGTAAATTCTATGGGCTTGATTTTATAGGCTTAAACAATATCCATTGTAATTTAATACTAAAATTGGGCTTCTGATTATGATTTTTGTAACCCTGTTTCCGATTGTTTCTTGGTTTTTCTTATACGGGATTTACTCATATGAACTTTAAACTTTGTTTTTAAAAAAATAAGGAATGAAAAATTTAGATGAGGGAGAGTGCTTGTGATCGTTTGGTCACGTTTAAAATGCACTAGTGAGGGAGGATGAGTTGATTCAAGTCGAGGAAATTAAAATTTGTAGAGTAAAAGAATAATGTGTTCGATCTGTTGAAAATCCATAATCGACACTAAAATTTTGGGACTATGGCTTGGATGCTTGGTTTTTGTTGTATTTGTGAAAAACTAAATATTCCCAAAGAATTGACCCTCTTAATGTCAAGGCAAATAGGTAGGATCTAAATCCATGTGGGAAAAGGATTGTGGTCTAAGAGTTTGTGAAGGTACTTGCAGCTGGATCAAGATTCTCTTCATTTTCTTTCTAATTCATGAATCTATCTGTTTACTGTTTAATGGTACCAAGTTATTTGAAAATTTATCACATCAAATAATTTATTCTAAATGATGTAGCACTAAGTATACTGTATACCTTAAGATTTGTGGGGAAAAAAAAATATTGACCATGTTGAAGCATATAACCTCTCTAGGAGAAAGAAATGATTCATGGCACCATAGAAGGTCTTCTTCTATAAGCATTAGAATTCAGTTGTCTATGGTTGACTGAGAAATAGTTGGATGAATTATGATCTAAGGTTCAGCCAGAGCTTTCTAATAATTTGGATTCCAACTGTGAGGTGCAAGTAGAATAGGGGCATAAAGTGCCTAGGACATGTCTCTGCCCCTTGGTCCTGCTTGCCATAATACAATTGATTTGTACAAAATGTTTTATTCTTTGGAATAAATTCCCAATAACTTTAGGTTGTCTCAAAATGTCAGTTCAACTTTTTCTCCATAACAAGATTTTAGCCTGGACCATTTATCAGTTCAAGTTATGTAATGGTGTTCTTGGTATTCTCTGGAATAAATTCCCAATAACTTTGGGTTGTCTCAAAATGTCAGCTCAACTTTTGCTCCATAACAAAACTTTAGCTTTGTGCACACGATCCTTTTAACATTTAATTACATGTATTGTGATGATTATAAGTTCTGAATTTTATATATTCTGTTCAAACAAATCAGCGGATAGACCCATCCCTTTAACAACATGAAGATTTTGATACAACAGTATTGTATTCATTGATGTTGCATTGATGACCAAGAAGCTTTTAAAGGTGATTACAATTAGAGAGTGCACATTTTGCATCTTTTCCATCTGAATTTTTTTTTTTTTCTTCTGATTCATGGTTGGTGTTGATTGCAGTGCAAAGTTTGCATGCAGACATTCATTTGCACCACATCAGAGGTGAAGTGCAGGGAACATGCTGAGGCAAAACACCCCAAATCTGATGTTTATGCATGTTTCCCTCATCTTAAGAAATGAAGTTATATCGAGGAGTGCTTGTGGAAATGAGTGCCACAAAGCTACACATCTCGAATGTCTTTTTTGTTGCTAAGTTTACAGCTTATGCAAAACAATCACTCCAGACTTGTGGGGGAAGCCCTGAAACGATTGCTTTACATAAACTTTAAATTAAGTGACAATTAGATATGAGAGATGAAGCTTTGCACTCATATTTAGTTCTGTATTAATTAGCTTGAAAGTATTTGTGGAACTTACCCAAAAAAGGAACAGTGTGTGGAGTATTTTGTACTAATTATTGATGATGCCTTTACCGTAATTTCGTATTAGAATCTTTTATGATTTTCTGTGATCCTGTCAGTCGTCCTTGAATTGAAACTTTTCTAATCAATACTACTGCCATCTCCTAACAAATCCATTGGTCCATTGGTATAATCAATAATGCACGCCTTGAACTAGCATGTGAATAGAAAAGTTTAGGATTACACAATTTTTCACAACCTTTTTTTTTTTTTTTTTGAGAGACACACATACACACACACACACACACACATATATATATATAAGGGAAAGGAAATGGGAATAAGATAAAAGGAATATACTTACACGTTAATACCAAAACTATATGCTCGTGACTTCTTATTATAACTGTGACGGAGCAGAGTGTGATTGGTAAAAAAAAAAATTGTGAGTCCATGTGTAAGTGATAGTTAATCACTTACAATCTGTCATGTTAGAGTTGTGGCAAAAAAATTGTGAAATAATTTGTGGTTTTAAAACTACTCACATGTGCATGGGCTCTTAATTACTTCATTGATTTTATTCCCTTTATTTATTTACGAGGTTAATACTTAATACACTAGATTTTAAACCCAAATCCTCATCCTTAACACATTCTTGTACGAGAAAGAAGAGACTTCTGACTTCTAAGTAAGATTTCTTTTCTCAAGTTTTTTTTTTTTTTAAATATTCATTGGCAAGATTACTGCATTGTATTATGCCCACTTTTTGCATGTGTACTCATTTAGACACGATGGCCTTTAATGGTAGCTTATTGTGGATGAGAAAATCAAGAAGTCGCTGATTTTATTCTGTTATTAGGCCCTAGTTATATAGTTTTGGGACAATTTTCTCTTTCTTTCAGGATATAAGGCCCAACAAAAAAAGAAATGAAACAAAATTGCTCTTCAACGTTACAGCGATGAGTATGCGTTAGACAAGCAACAAAATTGCTCCGCTAGTTTATTTGGCTGAAAAAAGGTATACAAGACGTCAGTGGACTGATCAATAGGGAACAGTGTTTGACCCAAGAAAATGTCTCGTCTATAACTGCAAATCACTTAAATTCTTTCACTAAATCCATGGCAGAGTTTGGTTTTCTAAAACCTACAAAAATAAAGGGTTCTCAACCGTTCAACAACTATGGTATCCAAACTCTTTTTTCCAGTCAGATACACCAAAACATAGTTAAGGAACTAAATTGTTGGCTGGGGCAGCATAAAAGCCAAGTGGATTTCAGAGAGAAAAATGCAGACGACGAAGGCAATGAACCCATAAACTTGGGTCAACTAAAACGCCAAGCACAAACTGTTGAGCCTAACAGTAGATGGTAACAACTGAGGAATCATCCATGGCTATCCAGGATATTCCAGATAAGTTAATATCTAGGATGTCATGGTAGAAACTCAGCTGGAAATAAAGGAGAGAAAAACAAACATTTACAGTACCAATTTTACTAAAAACAGCAAATATCCAAAGTCGTTGAAACTTCATACAAAAATTGAGCTAAGAGTACAAAATACAGTCAAAAGTTCAAGTTGAAGAATACCAGCAAACAAGATATCTGTGCCTGACCAATCACCTAATCTAGTGAGGTATTTGTCATGTAGTAAACCATACACGAGCTAAAACACATACAAATGGCCAGAATGGAAAAGGGACTCAATATGAGGCTACGATTACTGTGTCCGCATCCTGCTGTTCTCTGCACTTCTCACCTGGAGGAAATATGGATGAGCCTGAAATACAAATAAATGAATTTAGAATACTGGTAATAATGCTAGACAGCATCCGGAATAAAACTGAAATCAAGAAAAGTGATGGTTGAACTTAAGAAGAGTATTTAGTTTCAATTGGGGATTTCAGTTGGGACACACAAAAAAACATTCAACAAAACAAGGCTGTCTATTTTAACACACTGGCCTACACTATCTAAATTCCCCCACAAAAAAATACCCTCCAATCTGCAACCTATTTCCAAGAGAATAGTATTTAAAAAACAAATGGAAACCATTTTCCTTTGGACCAGATTTTAGGACAACTGGAACCAAAGGACCCACCCAACCTTCCTCCTAGGGTTTAGATTCTGTAAAATTCAATTTAACAAAATAATATAAAGCATATGCTTGAACTTCAGCAGGATCGTAAGAGGTAGATGGGGGCAGAAAAAAGAGAAGGTAAAGCTTAAAAATCCTTGATCTCAAGCATAAAGGGTAATCCAGAGAGCACAATTGTAATACTAGAAGTCTAGAAGACATGTTCCAACCCTATTGAGGGCACAAAGGAATACAGGAGACAGTGAACCAGGCAACGATGGGGAATTATGGCCTGGTAACAGAATACATCTAGGCTAGGTACTCAAAACTGATCAGACAAATTTGCTAGATTCAGAGCCCAGACATAAAAGACTAGACAGCATATTCAAAAGTCATTAAGAAGCAATGACCAACAACAATAAGATTTCATATCCTTAATGCTGGAGAACTCATGAAAATAAACAAAATCGCAAAATTGTACTGGTTAGAAATCATTGAGAAGCAATGACCGACAACAACAAGCTTTCTTATCCTATATGCAGAATTGATTCCTTTTCTTACTAGGATAGTAAGATTGGAACTACATTATTTTTTGATAACATAGGGAACCTTTATAAAGAAGAGCCCTTTGGACTCACTTTTAGTCAATAAAACCTACAGACAACTAATTTCACCCTCCAGAACCAATTGCAGTGTAATCCAGGACCATTCACTGCCCAGGAGCAAGTTTGGAACTCTATTAATAGAATATCGGGTTCAGTATAATTCTACAATTTGCTTGAGAGATAAAACTTATTGTTTGAGGTTCTTCCTTCAATTTCTTTGTGCTGATTCCAAGCAAACCCAAGTGCTGATTCCAATGTTTTGTTTTCTCTTACTTGGTGCTCATTCCAAATATGCCTAGGTTCTGGTTCCTAGGTTTATTTTATTTTCTGTTCTTCACTGACACATGAGAGAGAGAGAGAGAGAGAGAGAGAGAGAGAGAGAATAGAAAAGCATACCATTGCTTCTTTCGCTGTAAGCCTATCTTGGTGATCATACCGAAGGAGTTTATCTAGGAAATCAATGGCCTGCAATGCATGTCAAACAAATAAACAAAAAAGAAACAAGACTGATGTTAAAAAGATAACTCATAACAAACTAAGCCAAGGTCAATCTAATGGTATTCCGAATTTTAATGTAAATGACCTCTGGGGAAACTAGATGCTGATTATCTGTATTGATAAACCTGGACCATGGCTTCCTGCTGTGCCTGCAGTGGATTAAAATAAATAGAGCATACCATAAATGAGTATCATGCCAAAGAAATATGATTTTATTCTTTCAAGAAAGAAAATTTTCTTTTTTTATTGATTTATTTACTGTGCATGTACACTTTACATTGTAGACAATATTGTACACTGTCCATGCAAATGTGTACAATAGCGTGCACTTTACATGAACAATTGAAAGTAAACCTAAAATTGTCCCAAGAAGAATTGTTTAGAAAAGGGATAAGAAGCTAGAAAATTGCATCCTTATGATATAAAGAAAGGCTGAAGCCTTGGGTTTTTTCAACAATAAGATTTAAACCCCCAAACCCATCCCAAGCCTATAGATTGCTTTTCCACCATTGTACAATTGCAAATGGTCACTCCTAAATCACAATCTTTGTTTAAGTTTTATAATGATTTGCATGTTTGAGAGGCAAAGAATTCGCAAGTGGGTTAGGCATACCTCCCAACAAGAGCATCAAGCTGCGCATCAAGTACTAGCTGATATTTGTTAAGATACGCATTCAACTCATCTGTCCCAAGAACCTGAAGAAGAAGATTATAAATCATTTAAGCATTTACAATCGATTTCTCATTAATTTATTGTTCTTTGCAGTTCATGAAACCTTAACATCAGTGCTTATAAAAAATTATTATTCTTCTTTTCAAATTGTTCCTGCTTCTATTCAACCGGCTTAAAATCTTCATATTTGGACAAATATCATATTCTAAACCACTGAGCTCTAACTCATCTGGCACCTCCTCCCCTTATAAATTCTAGTTGGAGGGTGAGCTTGTGGATTCAAGACCCATTGGGTAACTTACCAATAATAAATAAATAAAAACCATGTGCTACCTTCTAACCTGTTGGTATAATATTGCAGCTCAGCATTACATATTTTGCATGTCAAAAATGATTCAATGCAACTCCAACGATGTGGCATTGATATTGACAACAGTCAGGGTTTTCAAGTTAGAAGAATTGCATACAAAGAGCATACCAGATTCCAAGTTTCTATTTCTTGCATGAACTAACAAGCAATTATTGTGGAAATTTATTTGATTGCTATCAAGAAAACCCTTGTGGTTTGTTTAGATAAATGAATTTAAAGAGAATAATTTGGATTTCAATCTCAAATTTAAATGACTTGAACGGGGTATGAATAACAATTTTCTTTTTCTATTGATAAAATTTGTGAAGGGATTTGAACTTTACTAATACGTGGATTTCAAATAACTAGTGTCATTTCAAATCCATCATATCACAAGTGTTTTTGTTTGAGTAAAATCTTTCAAGTTCACATCTCATGTGTTGTTAAATTTATATCATGCAATCTGTACTAGGAATTTTTTTCACAACCCTTGATTTTAAATCCTCAAATCCAAATGCACCCTTCAAGAATTTCAGCATGCATGGTACAGGAGCAGAAAATTTGTGAAGATGTAAAGGAACATGAATTGATTAGATCCCACAGATCCTATATTGTGTGAGAGCTTCTCCTATCTCAAACATGAGACAGGATATGTACTTGAGGTAATTGGTTCAGCTTATCCAAGACACATGAAATTTAAATCATTGCTTGGATGTCCTAATGGAGCTTTACAGGTTGCATCATCTTGACTTAAATGCATGTATCCCCATGTTTCTAGGCTTCAGCCCACAAATTGAAAGCAGTTAGCATGTTGACTTATGAATCATAAAATAGGCTACAGTTCACTCAACACAACACAGCAACCATTAAACTTTGGTTAATCTTTATGGTTGCACTTAAAGCAGCAACCTAGTAAGCCACAGCTTAAGTATCAGCAGAGCATAGCTGTCAAGCTCTGCACCTTGATCAGCAGCAACTTTATGGAAAACCTAG
Source organism: Lithocarpus polystachyus (assembly GCA_033629205.1). NCBI lineage: Eukaryota > Viridiplantae > Streptophyta > Magnoliopsida > Fagales > Fagaceae > Lithocarpus > Lithocarpus polystachyus. The sequence continues at coordinate 40,222,608 of CM066173.1, forward strand.
AGCCCTATAATAGCAAGGTGCAACTCATTCAAAACCTCAGTTTCCATCAAATATTTAAGCCGAGGCATATGGTCAACCCAGTGTTACTTACACTACAGGTGAAAATAAAAAGTATTTACAGCGCATCTTGACGTACAATGATGGACAAACCAAATTTACATGGTAATGTAAATGGTTGCTCGAAAATTTAAAATTCCAGGGAAAGTACCAAAATTACCTTGGCAATTTTGACAAGCTGGTCATGATTGTCATGACCATAAAAGAATGGCTCCTTCCGAAAAATCTGCAGGAGAAAAAAACAACCCACAAGGAATATCATCATGGATGACAATGAATATATCATGGACCTTTCAACCAACTATAACATGCTGAATGGAATACACAGTTCCAGCATAACTATTACCATTCCTGCAAACATACAGCCCAGGCTCCACATGTCCAATGAATAGTCATAGTCTTGTAAGTCAACAAGTAGTTCAGGCCCCTTAAAATACCTGAAAACACAATGGCTAAATTTGTTAACTTTCCGCACAAGTGATACTGAATGTGCATGATTCACATATCAAGAGATCAAGACTATTTAAATATAAAACCATGAACCATCCTAGGACACTCATCTCATAGAACAATACTAACACTCTATAGTTAACTTTGATAGTTGGGGCACAAAATTTTAACGATAAACTGATCAACATCTCCAGTTGGTGAGCCAATGAGCTCTAGCTAAAATGGCACCTCCTTCCCTTGTAAAAGCAAGGTGAAGAGTGAGGTCACAGGTTAAAAATTCACCAAGTGCATGTGTAACTAACCAATAAAAAATTATCCATTAAGTGATCAGGATTAAGATGCTAAGAACATCCATGTATTATATCAACTTGAAGGGGTCCCCAAATCACCTTCTAACAAGATAACGATGCCTAACATTTTTCTTTCAAGTTTGATTGAGGCAAAAATCAAAATTTGGATGAAGATCCAGATGAGTATAAAGGGAAACAAAATTGTAGCAAGTTAAAAAATTTGGTGCTACATAATCAACATAAAAATCAAACAACAATTGGCACAACATGAATGACATGATGAAAATGGCTAGGGTTGAGCAATGTTCGCTACTTTATCTTCTATATGCCAATGCTACCAATGGGGCATGAGGTTCAATTAGAGAATGACTGACACATCTTATTTTGCTTTGAGGTGGTATTAGGATCACAAACGTTAAAATCAAAATCTTACTAACAAATCAGAATCCTACTTTGGATTGGGGAAAGAGTCTTGAATTAAATCATAGGATTATAATTTATAAGATTCTATTTTGATTATAAAATAAGGTGAAAATTCACAGGTAACGATGATCTATGTTAAATAATCATTAAAATACTAAAATTTGACAGAATTTAAACTTCCATGCCCTGCATCTCTACTAATTAAAGAAATATTTTATATTTCTCAGCACAAATTACTCACAAGCTAATAACTACTAAATACCATATCATCAATACACGAGCACAGAACAAAGTTTTAGAACTTCAAAAGTCCAACAATGTTCATGTTTCCAAATCCAACCCCTTTCACTATGGTAACAAGAAATTCACAAACATACATAATGTTCCAAATTACAAATACACAAGCAAATAACAATTTTTTTTTTCAAAATTCAAAGTTCCAACACCATTACGTTCACAAATGAAAGGAGTTTTTCCTGGTCTCTTATCACAATTTTAATCACTCCTTTATAATTTACTCATTCCATTCCAAATCATTCCTTTATGAACTACCAAAAAAAGTGTAAAGGTCATTAATTCAAAAGGCTCAAAGGACAAATAAAAAGGCCAGAAACATTCCTACCAGAACAATTGTCCAAATCTCACTTTCACTCTACTGTGTTTATGGCTACACCAATCCTGATCATTCGATCCTATGATCTAGATCATAATTTTGATAACCATGAACCATGATTAGGATTAAAGATCAATTCAGGGAAGAATGAATATAGCATAATAAAAATAAAACAAAACAAACAAAAACAAAAACATAATAAAACACACAGGCATTTTTACCAAACAGAAGCCTCTAGGACTGGAAGAATGGTAACTTTCTGGAATTGCACGAAGTTCTAATTCTGGACAATTTAGATGTATTACCCGAAGTTAAGCTTAGTCTAGTGTTCCCCTGAAGTTTGTAAGGGCCTAGGCAGGTTTTCTATGCTTTCTAAGTAGTCTCTTAAGTATTCATTTGCTAATTTACTTTAAAAGACAGTCCAATAGAAATAGATAATCCATATCCTTCAATGGTTCTTGTTGCTGACCAAACTAGAGAAGACATAAATTTTGGAACTAATGAAACCATCAAAGACTGTGTAGCGAAGGTAATTATAAAAAAAAAAAAAAAAGAGGCAATCCAGCATTCTTGCGTCGTGCCTCTTCTTCAGCCCCTAACCACAACATACATAAATTCATACTTGATATCATATAAATAGCTTTTATGGGCCATATCATACTAGGATGAGAATCTTGTCAAACTCATTAGTTAATCAAAACACATAATATGTGATTAAGAGCTGCATAAATAAAAATAAGTAACAATTACATTGGTTGGTTAAAGAGTTTGTCAAATCCACGTAGGCTCACCTTGAAGCTACTCGAACATTGTATTCTTTACTAGGATGGTAGAATTCAGCAAGACCCCAATCAATCAAGCGAAGTTTTCGCAACTCATGGTCAATCATTACATTGTGAGGCTTGACATCTCGATGCATAATGCCTTGCGAATGGCAATAATCCAATGCCTGCACTTATAGATGACTTGAGTTAGTTAAGCATGCAATGCTACATCAACGACACCTTCGAAACTTGGCCTCTTCAACATAATAATCAAAAAATTATTACCAATAAACGAAAAGGACAAAGTTTTCCTCCAACCTACTATGTGGTGATTCATAAGACCATCCATGTGTATTGTTTTAAACAAGTCACATGACTCATTAAAAAAGTCATGTGATTGCAAGTACACATGGAAGGCCCTTTAACTGCCACATAGTGGGTTGGAGAAACTTTACTCCAAACCGGTTTGGAGGTAAACTTTTTCTTATATAGGAAATGAGAGGCAAAGTAACACAAGCCATAAAATTATCGAGAGAGAGAGAGAGAGAGAGAGAGAGAGAGGGGTGGGGTGGGGGGGCCTTCGGACCACAATGCATGACATGGCCATCTAGCATAACATTCAGGTGAAAAATACTTATAAAAACAAATAATAAAAACATTCAGGTAAAAAATGTTTGATGAACAATAACTTGCATGTACCAATTCCGGTAAAGAGAAGCCTTCTACTTCACTTAAAAGTAGCAATTAATAAAATTTTCATATTGAACAATTTATTTATTTGTTATGCATTTTACCTAATTAACTAACAATTAAAAGTTATTCTGCAGGATATCAGAGTCAAGCACAATTCACTAGAGTTTAAAAGAAGAGTCTTGGAAGCCAGTAATTTGCAACATGATCAGATGAAAACCTTGAGAAGCTCGTATATATAGTAGCGTATGTCATAATCAGTCAGCGTGGGGTACAGAACTTTGAAATCTGTACTGTTCACACATTCAAAGATCAAGCTAGGAGTCTTTGAATGCTGATCTCTAACAATATCAAGCAGCTTCACAATATTTGGGCCTCCACAAAGATTCTGTAGGATTTTAATCTCCCTCTTTATCTGCAGGGTAGCAAGACACATTACATTAATGTGCATAAAAAATCACACAATTAACAAGCTGATAACAAACAAATTCAACTATATAACATTTGCAGTGCAACTGTACATCCTAAGCAAACAGATATGGAAGGGAAGATTTTGAAGTAAAACATCAACTTATGGAAACAGCTACATATCCCGTAGAAAGAACCTCCAAACCCCTAAATTAACCTATACTCTCTATTATTTCCTTATTGACCAAAGTCATTCTGTCTTTTCCTCCATTCTATTCTATCTTAAACTTGCACTAATGAAGATACTAAATTTAGATTTCTAAATTGTGAGTTGTGACAAGACAGGAATGATTAAACTTTCATATGCTTCAACTAGAATTAACAAAATCAAAGTTCAGAGCCTCAGAAAAACTCAAATATAATTAGTAATTTTGATTTCTAATCCCATGTACTACAAATGTAATTTCTCTTCCATAGTGACCAAAGTGTAGCATAATACAAAGCATAACGTAGCACAATCACTAAAAGATGAGAAATCATACAACATGGCTTTTTTATGACGCATTAACCATGAATTTGTATTATTAACCATGAATTTGTCAATGCAATTCTTCAGAAAAATTTAGAACACCCTTTTTTTCAAAAATAAATATTAAAAAAAAACAATATTTTTTTATCCAGAGCTTTGTAACAGAAAGTAGCATTAAACGTGAAACATCAGTTTCACCAAGGTGGAAATAAAAATGCAAGAATTAATATATTGACCAATAATCATGCTACTTTATGGTTCAACACTCATAAGTTATCAGATGACAACAATCTGAGTTTGTGTTCGAAACGACATGAAATCGTGACCAACACCACACCCACAGGCTTAATATTCTCATCATAAATCATACATTGCAAGTTTCTGGATGCATCCTGTTGTATAAGGACAATGCAGAAGACCACTCACCTTCTTTTTCTTGACAGGTTTAAGGATCTTGATAACGCATTTCTCATTGTTGGTAACATTTATACCCTCAAACACTTCACTGTATTTTCCTCTTCCAATTTTTCGAACAACCTCATAGTCATCTTGTTCACTGAGTACAAACAATGTGAAATGAAAATTTTAGGAAATGTACATTTGAAAAAGAAATGTAAATCTCATAAACTCAACATCAATTATACAGGAGAAAAGACCCATGGTTTAAGAGAGAACAATTCCGCATTAATTCCATCAATCCTGCTTCAATCTAAGAGTATCTTATATAAAACAGTAGACATGGTGGTGGCTCCAACAATAATCTATAAGGATAACATCGCAAAAAATGGTGTATTTCTTACTCTCTCTTTTTTGTCACTATTTATGCAGATTCAGACATACCCAGATATCTATCCTTTAAATAAATTCTATTCCCAAGGCCAATTTCAACTAATCAGCCGAACGAGAGAACAAGAGCCACTTCCTGATTAAAACTGAGTACCATTGTAACTTCCACAGTTAAAGATTTAACCTATGACAAAAAAGGAAACCTCAAATTTCTGTCCACTTCCATGAGTATACCAGAACAAATAATTATAATCTATGTAATCAGCATTTCGATCACAAAAGCGAAAATTCCCAGCTAGATTCATCACATCTGACCCAACAATCCACAAAAAAAAAAAAAAAAAAAAAAAAAAAACATAGAAGTTCCCAATCCACATAACCTTCATCTATATCCTATGCCTACAAGTAACCTATTGGCCATTTAAACCATAATTTCAACATGTCAAAAAAAAAAAAAAAACCTACTAAAAAAATCAAGGTTCCTTCTCTCTCTTCTACGTATGGAAATTTTGTTACAACTTCAAAACCATAAAACCAAACCTTAAAAACATAAAACCAAAAGAGTTCCTAGTTCCAAAAAAGAAAAAAAGCTAATCCTAGACATAGTATAAGACATCTAAAAAAAAACCCTAGATCCCATTCAAGGAGAACTAATTTGAAACAAAAAAGAATGGATAAGATAAGGTATTATCAATTATGATAAAAATAGAAATACTACCCCCATTGAACGGTGAGAGACTCGTAGTCCCAGTAATCTCTAGGGCGGTGAACATTGATGTCTGCGTAGACTCGAGCCCTGGACATGGCTATGGCTTTGGTTTTGGCCCCCAACAGTTTCAAAGAGAGCACCCACCCAACCTTGTTTGTTTTTATATATATGGTATGTGTTTGTTTGTTCACACTATTCAGTAGAATATTTTGGTGTTGAGTCTGTTGACGATAACCGAAAGAGTACAAACAAAAACACCCTCTAGTCGGCCCCCGACCCAACCTAAATTAAGGAACAAACACAAACCCCAAACTGCGTGTCTGTCTCTGTCCCACTTCTATTGGTGTTTACTGTTTACTACTTACTAAATTCTAGCAAGTGATTATTATTAATTAAAAAATAGTAATAAGACAATCAAATATTGCGGCAATGAATATGGATTCCTTCATTTATCCAATGTTAGATATATATATATATATATATATATATATACACACTTTTTTATTTTTAGAATTGCCTCTTGCAATTCTTGAGCGGTGCAAACTACTATACATAATTAGGCCAACAATAAATAAATAGTAACATCTTTGTTAGCAAGGTAAATTTTTATTTTTCACAACTAAAACCTCTTTTAGTAAGTTTGGTGATGTAGCTTGTTTCACAACTTTGTTTATATTATGAGTGGTAAAAAGTAAAAAAAATGATTTAGTTGTAGATTTAATTGAATGTGATCGTCAACTATACATAGTCTGTTATATCAAAAGATTGTGATATCCAAATAACCTAGCAACCCGATGAATTTGCTTGACCCAAACTCACTCACGGGATTTAGATGGTTTTGACTGCAGAAAGTGGGTCTATTTGTTCAAAACCTGCCTAATAGAGATGTCTATTACATTACGTCATTACCTATAATATAAGGAACCCTTTAGTTATTGTATCTGATTTGAAGCCTTGGCTGCGTGATACCACATTACATGTATATATGCTTATCGTGCAATTTATCATGATAATATTACCATAAAACATCCTCCTCTAATAGATTAAAAGTAATAATGTTTTTGGAAGTTTGGAGGAAGATATTAATAGAGGGAATAATAGGGAAGTATAAGAGAGGAGGCCGGAGGGGAGGGGGAATAATTATAAGTTCCCCTTATTGGAATGTTTTAAAAATTAAGGGGAGGGGAACAAGTATACTTTCCCACTATTTGGATATTTTAAAAATTAAGAATAGAATAAGGAAAAGAAATGATCATATAAATTCACAATTATTACAATCTTTTGCTAAATTAAAAAGAAAAAGAGAGAAAAGAAAAAAGAAAAAGAGAAGATAGAAATTGACAATTTAATTTTATTAATAAAGGTTGGTGAAGATCATCATTTTTTTTTTTTTTTTTTGGTTGCTAAAGGTGAAGATCACCCATCATCAATGTGGTTTTTAGATAATCAGGTGGTCCGAATCAGCTAAAAATTCAAGGCGGTCACAATTTGTTGGTTGACGGTCACATTCTATCTTAAATACAAGTCATATGCTTGGAAGTTGGGACAATAATAGAATTGATTGCTGCTTTGTAGGGTTAGTCACATTCTGTTGACTACGAGACATATATGGTATGCTATTTTTGGTACTGTAAAATGACCATAAAAGAGACATTACAATTCTTCAAGTCTTCAGGTCGAGCTGAGTTTGTACTCTGTAGAGAAACACGATTATACAACACAAGCCAGTAGAACTAATGCACTTCCTGGCAAACTTCTTAACTAAATTACAAAGAATTAACAATGAGATAAACAGACGTGAGGAATTTATATATATATATATATATATATATTTCAGAGTACACCTTCTGGTTCAGCTAGAATAGCTGAGGATCATTCTAAGCCAGTGATGCACTTGGAAGCTAAAATGCTTGCACCATGTTTCCCTTATTCAGTGGTGGCGTCAGAGCGAACTCTCTCATACAAGCGATATATCAGAGAAGACCTAGACATCTGGGGTTCCCTTTCCAGGACTGCAATCACATCTTTAATAGAGATGCTACGAGCAACCCCAGTTTGAGCCAGAGTAATTTGATTCCTTCCAGATTTTCTAACAGTCCCAGCTGAAAGAAAAAGAATTTTGGGGAGGGAGGCGGGGATACAAATTCAATGAAATACATTACAGAGAGAAGGTATATAGGACATTTATTCAACAAATAATCAACTAAACTAATAATAAAATAAAATAAGTAAAATCTTGCTTGCAGGATCTGTTGGACGAGACTGGTGGTAATAAATGTTGATTGTATTACTCAATTCTTTATGAATTTATACTCTGAGCAGCAAGTTGTTCGACCATTTCTAGAAGTCTTGGTATTTCCAAGGATATCCGGTGATAATGCAGATTGGCTAGATAGACCCTTTGTGGAGGCAAAATTTTTTGATGTCATACAAAATTTTAATGGGGAGAAGTCGCCTGGACCAGATCGGTTTCCAATGGCTTTCTTCCAAGCATGTTGGGGTATTCTCAAAACTGATCTTATGACTGTATTTCATCATTATTTTGCTAAAGGTCAGTTTGAGAAAAGTTTGAATGCAACGTTCATCACTCTCATCCCTAAAAAAAATTCAGCAATTGAAGTCAAAGATTTTCGCCCCATTAGACTTGTTGGGGGGTTTATAAAATCATTGCTAAGGTCTTAGCCACCAAACTTCGCACGGCTATGAAAGATATAATTTCATCTGCACCAAATGCTTTTGTGAGGAACAGACAGATTCTTGACCTTATGCTTATTGCTAATGAATGCTTTAATAGTAGAGTGAAAACTGATTTGTTAGGGATACCTTGCAAATTAGATGTTGAGAAGACTTGTGATCACGTCAACTAGGGATTTCTTATGCCGTTACTAGAACAAAGTGGGTTCTCTGCTAAATAGAGGCGGTGGATTTTCTTTTGTATATCTACAGTTCGCTTCTCTATTCTAATAAATGGCTCTCTTTATGAGTTTTTTGAGAGCTCCAGGAGGTTGAGACAAGGTGATCCATTGTCCCCTTTACTGTTTGTCTTGGTTATGGAAGCCCTTGGGAGAATGTTGGATAAAGTTGTCCATGATAGTCACATGTCAGGCTTTGGTGTGGGTCATTTAGAGGGAGATCTCTAGCGGTGTCTCATCTTCTCTTTGCGGACGACACTTTAATTTTTTGTGATGCTGATCTGGATCAGGTTTTGTTTCTCCGTATGATTCTCATTTGGTTTGAGGCAGTTTCTGGTCTAAAGATTAACTTGGGCAAGTCAAAGTTGGTTCCTGTTGGTATGGTGCATAATTTTGACTTATTATTGAATGTCCTTGGTTGTAAACAAGGTACTCTTCCAATGAAATATTTAAGCCTTCCTTTGGGAGCTAAATTCAAGGATAAGACAATATGGAATCTAATTCTGGAGAAGATAGAACAGAGATTAGCAGAATGAAAACGTTTGTACTTATCTAAGGGAGGTAGAGTCACTTTAACCAAATGGAATTTTGGTGATGAACCAAAATTCCATTTGGTTAAATGGGCTACTGTATGCACTCTCATTGCTTCAGGTGTTTTGGGAATAAGGAAGGTAAAACTTTTTAATGAAGCTTTGCTTGGGAAGTGGCTATGAAGATTTGGGATGGAAGGGGCTACCCTTTGAAGGCAAGTGATAGCAGTGAAATATGGTGTGGATGGAGTAGCTGGTGTACTAGGCCTATTAATGGTCCATATGTTGTTAGCTTATGGAAAAATATTAATCGGGGCTGGCTTTCTTTTTCTTGCCACATTTTATATGATATTAGGGATGGGTCTAGGGTGAAATTTTGGCAAGACGGTGTGGTGAAACATCTCTTGCAGCCAGTTATCCTGAATTGAGTGTAGCTGAGATTATAAAGTTTGATAATGAAATCCTATTTTGGGATGTAAGTTTCTTTAGGGGTGTGCATGCTTGGGAACTTAAGGCGCTGGCCAGTTTCATGGATACCATATATGGTGCTTCGGTGAGAGGGTTTGGTAAGGATAAAATGTGTTGGAAATCTGATAGAAAGAAAGGCTTCACGGTTAAGGATTATTGCAATCTCTTCGTGGGCTCTAATGACTATTGCTTTCCTTGGAAAAGCATTTGGAAACAGAAGATTCATTCTCAAGTAGCTTTCTTTGTTTGGACTGCTGCTTTAGAAAAATGCTTAACGATTGACAATTTACAAAAAATGAAGGTTTGAATATTGAATTGGTGCTACATGTGCAAATGTAATGGTGAATCAGTCGATCATCTTTTTCTTCATTGTCCGATTGCAATGGATATGTGGGCTATGGTGTTTGCTTTGTTTGGAGTGAGCTGGGTAATGCCGCAATCTGTAGTAGGGCTTCTAGCATGTCGGCAAGACAGATTTAGCCATCATTGAAATGGGTATACATGGTTGATGGTTCCCCATTGCTTATTATAGTGTCTTTGGAGGAAGAGAAAAAGTCGGTGCTTTGATGACAAGGAGAGGTCCATATCAAACTTGAAGCTATTTTTCTTTAAAACTTTAATGGATTGGTTGGCTGCTTTGCGAAACTAATCATTTTTATCTTTTCTTAATTTCGTAGATGCTTGTAATTTTTGTTCTTGATTGTTTGACCCCTTGTACACTTCCTGTGTACTAAGGTGTTCCCTTTTTTTGATATTTTTTTAGAGAAAGTTTCAACCTATTGTGTCCGCTCCTAATGATAACTCTTTATCATCAAACCAAGACATCAATCAGTTTTTAGTGTAGGCGAGAATTGAACCCCAAATCTCTTATACAGCCATCAGAGACTTTACCAGTTGAACTAACTAGAACCTACCCCTTTTTTAATATCAATAAACTTTTACTTATCAAAAAAAAATCTAATATTAACTTTAGCAAATTTCCAGCTACGTAACTTTCAAAATTGAAATCAAATTAAAGCACACTTACCAGAAGCAGCAACAGGAGCTGCATTGCCCCTTTTCTCTGTTTCTTGATTGTCCTTTCTTCCAGATGTTGATAAAGGCTTGCGACTCACATCTTTACTTGGTTGAGAACCAGATGTATCCACCCCTCCTTCACGTTTCTGCCGGGCTTGCTCAGCCATTAGTTGCCATTTTGAAAGCATGTCATCTCCTCCAACAGCAGCACGGGCTGCAACATTTGCCGCTGTTGTCCTCATTTTGTCATCTTCCTCTTTGTTTGCCTGTACCGAAGCAGATAGCAAAGTCAAGAATTTTGATATTTGGTTGAGTGGTGATGATATAAATGAATTATCCTGTATACCTTAAGTGATTTACCACGACCATCATCTTTCTCCTTGTCACCATCAACTCCATTATTACCCTCAGGCTGCATTTGGAGAGATATATCATACAATATCAAATATATAGAACTTTAATCAGACCCAAAGTAAACATTGTGTGTGTGTGTATTTTACAACATCAAAAGAAGTATATTGCCATTTGCTCATTTAAAGAAGGGATACTTTAATAATTCAGTTCGTCGTCTCATAAAGTGCAGGGGCACTCACATCATTAAGTCTCCGCAGCTTCTCTGCTTCAGCCTGTTTTTTTTCCCATTCCTCCCTAGCTTTCCTATTCATTGTCATGATTTGTTGTTGAACATCTGAGGTGACAACAGTTCGGTGTCTTGGTTTCTCAATATCAACCCGCTACAATGATCCACTAAAATTCAGATCTATTTAATCACCGATAATTTAAGTGAGAATAAAAAAAGAGGAAAAAACCTGACCTGTTTTGACAGTCTGATTAGATTACTTATTAGTCCGCGCATTCTTTCTTCCACGCACTAAAGGTTTAGTTGCATTGCATAAGAAAACATGTAACTTGTAAGCTTTAATAAAGAAAAAGGACCAAGTAGCTAGCATCTCACCAGTGACAAGCATCGCTCCACATCGTTGCTTTTACACTTCAAACCACTTTTGGCAACTGCCAGACAGACAAACACAAACATGCACCATATATCAAACTCTATTATTTTTGTTGACATGCAGTTAAGCACAAAGCGAATAGAAGTACAATTAGAACACTTTTATAAAGAGGTATCAACTAATGTATTAACTGATCTCAGCCAGCTTTTTTTGGAGAGGAGCTTTCTGCAAAATCAGCCTTTCTTCTTCTTCTTGCACAACTCTTCGAGATGCTTCTGAAGCTCGACTGTCCTCCTTGGGCCCAGAAAATAGCTGTTCTTCCTCTTCCTATTTAAGAGCAGAATGACAGGAGAGTTTTGAGCTTGTCTACTTTAAGTGTGAATTGTTTAACTTAATTAGCTTATACTTTGCAATAGGCAGAACTAAAAATGGGAGAATAACATACCCTAAGATTTACTCCACTGACAGCAGTGACATCATTTAGTTGTTCAATGCTTTGATCTGAAAAGGCTCCAGATATTTTTTGCTTTTTACTGTAGGATATCAGATAAATTTTACATAAAGAAAGAGTTTGACACAATGTTAGTGTGGAAAATGAACAAAATCACATTGAAACCATTGATAATCATCCTCAAGTCGTAGTACAACAGAAAAAGTTATACACCTTGGCAGAGGTGGTGATGAACCATGTGCTTCAAGTGGTTTCTTCTGGCCAATAGAAGGCTTTTTGGGAGGTGTCCTGGCATTAATACCAGCAGAAGAGGCTGTAGATGGGATTTGAGTGCCTAACTGCTATATTGCAGAGGCAAGAAGCAAGTTAGCCATCATCAACTATGAACAAATGATTACATGACTCATACATTTACTTTGCATAATTATATTTTTGCAGCACAAAGTAAACCAGAGAGAAAGTAAGTCCATTTTAAAATTATTCATCCACACAAGGTTTTTACAGTAGAAGTTAAAAGGAAAAATGTAGCATTTAAGTAGAGGTATATAAAGCATATACTTTAACATAATATTGCATGACCAGCAATAGCTATAAAATATAAATATTCCTAGCAATACATGTGTGCATTAATATGTACATACAAAAGGAAGAAAATAATATAACTCCAGTCTTAACACTACAATTATGAAGAAGCATATGATAGAGAAGTGACAAGACATAACACGTCAGAATAATTTGAGTTTTCATTAGTCTTGAGTCCAACTTCAATGACATTTCTTGGCAAAATAATCTGACACAACTCAAAGAGTTTCAAGTATATCATATCACTTTCGATCAATACTGCCTTAGGTTGTTATGGAAAAATATTAGATAACGAATGAATTTGAGGGCCAGTAAACAGATTTTAAGTGTCCTTTATGAGCACTATCATTTTTTATTGGTCATTACACAGGAATCCAATGGTCTTGATCCCACAACATCACCCCTTCATTGTTCTTACATGGAGAGGAGATACCATTTGAGCTAGAGCTCATTGGCCTTTTACAAGCTCCATATTTGAAAATGCAAAGTGATCATTGAATTGCTTTGCAACTTTTAACTCTATCTTTGCTCCAAAATCTCCTCCACACACGTAGCAGCAGGTCCCTACTTTCTTAAATATCACTTAAAAAACATAATTTTCCCGATATGATTAATTAAAGGCACCAAACCCCCCACCCCCCCCCCCCCCCCAAAAAAAAAAAAAAACCAGAGATTTTCACAGTATACTTGATCAGGGAGATTTTCTTAATTAATATCAGGGAGATATTAATTAAGATTACTTCTTGAATCGAAGTCCACTCTTCATTTAAAATTGAAATACAATTGTAAAAACATGGGAAATCTATTGATCAAAACCTCAAAAATTATATGCAATAGAGAAATATTGATGATGAAGATGAGATTACTGGGACAGTAGATTCCAATTGTGCTGTTATGGAACGAGAAACTGAATTTGAAGGCATCATGCTCGTAGAAGTTGAAGGACCCATCCTAGTAGACTGCTTCTCTGTAGATTCTTCCTTTATAGTTCCAGGAGTTGTATTTCCCTGTTCTACCTGTGCAGCAGAACCAGAAGACAATCCATGTGGATGGGGAAAATGGAGTTTGTGCTGCTGCTGAGTAGGCTGATCAATCACTTCCTGTTTTACACCAGCCACTAATGATGAAGGGGCAGAAATTTGTTCTTTATTTGTTGCTGATTGCCAAGGAACCGGATTCTGTTGTGATGTTGCGTTGTTTGCCAATTGAGAAAGAGATCCACCCTGAACTCTCTTTGGATCATTGACAGAATTCGGTCTCTCAAACTTAGGCATGCTCATGGCTTGTGTTGTCCCACCTAATTGAGTTGAGCTCATGTTCTGATGTTGTGAAATTTGCCTCATTTGCGCATCATGAGGTTGTGGTTTGACAGAAGATGTGGAAGTATTGACATTTGACCCAGAATATGGGTGATAATTACCACCACTACCTCCATAAATGGGTGGGAAGTGCAAATGTTGTTGCTGCTTGTTAAGTCCTTGTGCAGGAATTGAGGATCGCTCCCTTTCTTGATTGACAGTGTTCACATTGGAAGAAGTCACTTGGCTTACGGGCACTCCATGAGAATCTGACGGACGATTCACCTCTCGAGATTTCTGAGCATTGTTTTCTATGGCTGGATAGCTTGAATCAACAACTGAAGAGGGAATATGCGAAGGGTCTGCAGAAGAGATCGTGCCCTTCTGATGAAGTTGTGCAAATGAATGGGGATCACTGAATTGTGTGGAACTGGCATTGACAGATGGCATTCGCTGAGGGTGTTGCCGTGCTGAAACGTGAGATTGTAACTGCAATTGGTTGGCACTTGGCTGCAGGCATAAAACAGGTTAGTTTTATCTTGATTACAAACCACTACATAACTGACTAACACTTTGTTAGGGAGTTCATAAATAAATGAATAAAATTGAATGAGAATATTATAAAGGAATTGAATGAAATAGAACGTATTTAAGTAATGGAAATGAAAGGAAAAGAATAGAATAGAATTAAGTAATCTTGTGGGAGTAACATTAGAAGGAATGAAATGAAATTAGTTTATAACAACTTTACTATAATACCTTTATTTTTAAATAAATGACTAAATGTATAGGGTATTTTGGGAGTTTTAGTTAAATATTATTAAACTTAATTACATTTCTTCCCAATTTTAGGAGGAATGAAAGTTTGAGGTTTTGAAAGAATAGGAAGGAATGAGTTTTTCATTCTACCTATTCCCTTTCCGCCCACTTAAACTCCCAGACAAAGGAATGTCTTTCCATTCCCTCCAATAAAACTCCCAAACAAGGAAGTGGAATGAATATTCTAAAATGATTATTTTCATTCCATTCCTTTCCCTCCTCCCAAACGAAGTGTAAAAGTATACCAAGATCACCATGGTCAAAGGAATGGAATGAGTAAATCATAAAGGAATGTAATGGGGTGTATTTAAGTAATGTAAGAGAAAGGAGTGGAATAGAATTGAGTAATGTTATTTGGATATTTTAAAATAAAGGAATGAAAAGTAAGTAACCTTGTTTGGGAGTAATATAGAGAGAAAGAAATAAAATCATTTTATGATAATATTACTATTAGACCTCTATTTTAAAACAAAAGGCAAAGTATATAAGGGTATTTTGGGAGTTTTAATGAAAATTTCATTAAACTTAATTCCCTTCACTCCAATTCCTCCCAATGTTGGGGAAATAAAAATTTGAGGTTTAAAGAGAATAGAGATGAATGGACGTAAAAGTATTCTTTACTTGCCTGTGATTGTATTTTCTGAATTGCCATTTTGAGCATTTGGTCTCCCACAATACCTCTCATGAGCCTAACAAACCCTTCTTTGGGGATCTCATTTTTCTAGAAAAGCATTGATAGTTAAGAAATTAGTTTCATCAGGAAAATTAATGATACACCCAGTTCATTCACACAAACGGACACACGCACCTTTAGTTTAGCAAATATTGTTTGAAGTTGCATGGCTCTGTCTTTATCAAGTTGGGCTTGCAAGACAGGCAACAACAAGCCAAATGGTACTTGCCCTGCTCTATTATTATGATTTATTGGGTTGCTTGCCCGCTCTGTGATTGTTGCCTGTTGATTACTTATCTTCTGTAATTTTGAATATTGAGATTCACCTTCAATACTAGAGCTTCTATCTGGCTCATGTACTAGGATAGGAGTTTTTTCAGAAATCTGCATACCAGTTGTTTGAGGATTCTGGACGGGAATTTTTTGAGGATTCTGGATGTGAATTTGTTGAGGATTCTGGATGGAAATTTGTTGTGCCGGCCCCTGTTGACAATCATCTTGGGTTCTTTTCTGTGACATTTGGAGGCAATTGAGTTCCTTCGAGGCATCACTCTGTTGCTGCTGATTTTCAATAACAGATCCATGTTGCTTTAGCTCCATTCCAGATATAGTCTGTTCTTGCTTCTGTGCATTTCTTTGGTCTTGTGGATTTTGACATTCAGTACCTTGATCTTGGCTAGCAGTTTGCCACAGTGGTAATGACTGACTGGGAGCATGATTGTTTCCTTGAGATAAAACTGTCACATTTTGCAATGCACACGTAAAATAATTAAAAATTTGTTACACAGGACATATCCAATGGTTAAATATAAGAGAACACCCAAGACATTTAATTGAAATGCTTGGAATCAATATCTTCCACGATAAAATTTTCCTGCAGGAAAGTGCTTTCTATTACCAACAAGACTGTAGAAATAAGATAATAAAATTTAAATTTCAAAAGCACTATCATAGAAAAAAAAAATCATGATTGCATGAAATAAAGGGTTGAGATGTCTGGATGGAAACCCATGTAGGCAGAGTTCTGAAATCTTCACAAGTTTTGAAATCCTCCAAAACATGATATTTTCACAAGTTTTGAAACCATACATTGTGATATTAAAGAGGACCAAAAAGAAACAAAGGATAGTGGTAATTAGAATACAGGAAAGAAAATACACCAATGAATTATTGCAAAATTTTTATTCAACATTATTAATTTATAATGAATATCAGTCAGGGGCTAGCTAACCCAGAACAATCTATCACCTAGTTATTTCAAAAACTATAAAAATATTCTTCTTTGTTCAATAAGTGTACATAATAATATTTCATTAAGCAAGTGATCCCTATCTCCCAAATGATTATTTTTATCCAGTTCCAAAAGTTCACTGTAACTGTAATTATTTCCAAAACTTGGGGGAAAAAAAATGCAATAACAGTGATTTAACACCATATCTGACTCCCTAGTCTATATATACTATAAAAAGTAAGTCTACTACCACAACAATTTCCACAACTTTGGCCACAACTTGCCGGCAAGTTGTAAGTGGTGTAAATAAAATGGTGGGTCCATGATTCCACCACTCAATAGTCGCCACATGGTAAAGTTGTGCAAAGTTATGAAACTAGTTGTGATACTAGATTTTTTTTTTTTTTTTTGATAAGTAAGAATGCTATATAAACGAAAGGCTACTCTATGCAAGAAAAAACATAGAGTAAACCCAAAAGATACAAGAGGAAGAAAACAAAAAAACAAAACGGAAAACCACACGACAAAGAAAATTACAAAAGAGAAAGAGAGCAAAGAAAAGAGGGTAGAGAATCACTAGACGTGAGTCCTCAAGCCCAAGACCAATCAAAAAGAGACCCACTAAAGAGGCAATCAAATGAACAGCAGAGCTAGCCATATCCTCAAAAGTCCTCTGATTCCGTTCCTTCCAAATACACCATAGGATGCACAATGGAACTAAGTTCCAAATCTGAGACGAATACTTCCCCAACCAATTCCACCAGCCAAAAAGCAAATCTGGGATCAATCTAGGCATAACCCATGACACACCAAAAGTACTTAAGACAAAGCTCCACAGCCGAAGCCTCTAACTTATTTTTAACTTTCTGAGAGCTTGCCACGTAGGATTTGAAGCTCTCACAATTTTCCACATAAACAATATTTTAATAATTAAAAAACCTCCCTTTGTCCATTAAAAAAACCCAACAAAATTCTGAACAGTCGAACTCTGAAAAAAAAAAAAAAAAAACAGCAACAACAACAACAACAACCACCCAACTTTTCACCTCCCACCTCTCTCTCTCTCTCTCTCTCTCTCCTGGTCAGTTCCCTCAAAACCAAATTGTAAACACCACCCCCAAATCTTCAACTCTCACCATATGGTTTTCCAAACCCTATGTAATTTAACCTCTCAATCACTTTCACTGTCGCAAGCTGTGAAGCCATGCAAGCATCTACATTTACAAATACTACCCGGTTCCCTTGCGGGTCTACAACAATAGATGTGCGAGCTCGGAGCCTGAAGTGAACCCCAGATGCAATCTGTTCTGTATTAGCATATCCCATCATATTGACATCAGCAGCTGGTCCTGTGATGTCATAACTTCCAAGTCCAATCAAATATTTGGAATCTGAGACTACTCCTCTACCATTCCATAACAGGAGTACCAAAGCAATCCATAACCAAATAGCTGCACATGGCCTCCGAACACTCGGATTAAACATAAACCCCATTGCACTCAACCACGTAGATAAATCAAAGCTCAATGTAACTTCTCTTTCTGTAAACCAAATAGCACCATTCGAAATCTCAACCAAAGTAGCAGTAACTTGCACCAAGTTGTCCACCTAAAGTGTTCTATTTCTAATTGGTTTCTTTTTGGTGCTTCGTTCAAACCCTTACCTTCCTCACCAGGTGCGTTTTTATTTCTTAATTTAAAATAATTATATTTTTTTTATCATCAATGTTTGTAATACTGCTTTTTGTCTCTATAATTTTCACCCTCTCTTTCTCATGTTTTTTTAGTTCGACAAAATGTTTGAATGAAGTCAGAATCAACTGAAGATGTGGCTTGGTAAATTTTTGGTTTCCGTTTCTCAATATTGTGAAAAATTTACCTTTGATAGAAGTTATTAATTAGTTTATTAGAAGTGGAATTTTGTTACTATTCCTACCTGAAGGTGAGTCATGAGTGTTTGATGATACGTCTCAGTGAATTTCAGTATATACAGATGATCGCAAATTTACCTTTGATGTGCTTGAATTGTTATAGGAGTGGAAATAAATAAATAAAAATCTAAAGATTAATGGTGTTATTGATTTAGTATTGGTAGACACATATTAATATGTTAGTGTAATTAATTTAAAATTTTGGATAAACACTTGAATTGAAACTTAGCTGAAACAGAAGTTATAGATCTAGTATGTATTCTGTGAATGCCTATTTGTGTTTAATCTGTGTGACATATTGGTTAGTAGGTAGTCTTGCTGAGTGAACTAGCTTCATGATGTGTCCAGATATTAGTATGCATGTAGATATGCACATGTTTCCTTACTAATTTGATTGTGTTTCGGTATTAATCTCAGAGGACTTTCTGCACTTATGTTCATCGTGTAAGGTTAGCAGCATGAACGCCTGTAGCCACGTTGTATGTTTGCCCCTTTAGATGGGAGATAGGAGTATTGGGAAGGGACATTAGCAGCATGAACGTCTGTAGCCACATTGTATATTTGCCCCTTTAGATGGGAGATAAGAGTATTGGGAAGAGACAAGCACCCTATTATTTCTTTTGTCCTCGATATTTAAATGAATCAGAAATTTGATAGGAAGAACGCTTAAAATAAGCCTTGATTGTATTTTTCAACCTCCTCCTCCCCCTCCCTTTTTATAATTTTTTTTGAAGTAAAGGAGCTCTCCTTTCATTTATTTGTATGGATTAGATAATGAACAAAGAAAATCAGAAAAGATTGAGAAACAATAGACTGCAGGTCTTCTCCAACTTGCTTGATGATAATATAGTAAAGCAACAGAGGGGAAAAGAGGGGGGAGGGGAGACTCGTACATGGGCAAAGAGAAATGTTTGATTGTAAAAGGAGAGAAGTATTTAAAACTATGGTACCTGAACATGTTTCACAAGGATGCAAATTGCAAAATCATTGACATTAAATATGATTAACAATTGATCTCTACTGTAAAGACTAAGAAGAATAGAGGACAGTTTTATATTCTTTAATAAGAAAATAGAAAACCTTAGACTCTGTCATAGCATAGGAAAACCTACCTCTTAGATTGGTGAAGAAACATAAGGCACATATCTTTTCAAAAATTTTTTTTTTTGGGGGGTTCTCTTTTAGGTTCAAGCTTTAAAGAAATTTCTGAACTGAAGTTCCTATTTGCATATGAACAATTTTGGCAGTTCCATTGGCTACCGAAATCACTGTCTTTTGTTTGGATAGACATGCAATATGTTTGATAAATCCCAAATTTCAAATACTTTGAGGAAATTGAAAATATCAATGTGACCTAGCCCTTCAGCTGCCCAATAAATTTCAGGATGTCTATTTGATAACATGGCATGATGGGATAATATGGTCATTTTAACAATGCCTTCAATATTGTAGTTGATTTCTCTTAATATGCTAATTAAATAATATTAAGAACTGAAATGATGATTTTCTTTCTCTGATTCTTTACTGTTAGCAACAACATCACCAGGCTGCATTTCTATTCTAGGTTTTCTGGACGAAGCGCTATAAGAACCGGAGGTTGACCTGGAGTTTGTGCTTGATGATTTTAAGGAGATTTATGTTATTGATTCCAAAACAAAATCAATTACCAGAGCTAAAGTTTTGGTGAGAATATTCGTTTGTGAATATTAGTTTTAAAATTGCAATGATTATTCTTCTTATGCTTCTTGTGGATGTGGAATGGCTATCTGCTTCTTTTCCTGGAGTTTTGATTTTTTTTTTTTTTTCCTTTCTTTTTGTTTTGGCTACCTTTTGCTTTTGATGAATCACTTTGCTTAAGCAGTTTAGTTGTAGGACCATGTTTCCAAAAAGAAAAATGGTGATGCTTTAGGTGATTGGTGAAAATTTTTAGGTTCTCCCCAACCCCCCCCCCCCCCCTCCCCCCTCGCCCTCTCCAAAAAAAAGGATCCTTGAAAAGGAATTGAAGATTTCTAATGATGGAGATATATGTAATAGCCATCAATCGAGGCTACCACACAAGATTTCTAATGATAGAGATTTATGTAATT
Source organism: Lithocarpus polystachyus (assembly GCA_033629205.1). Classification (NCBI taxonomy): domain Eukaryota; kingdom Viridiplantae; phylum Streptophyta; class Magnoliopsida; order Fagales; family Fagaceae; genus Lithocarpus; species Lithocarpus polystachyus. Next base: position 40,243,278 of record CM066173.1, read on the forward strand.
TATTTTCCAAAAAGTAATTGAATGTTTCATATCAAAGATAGGGATGCATGATATTGAAATCCTAATGTGCAACATTCATTCAGAAATAAATTACAATATTAAGTTTTCATGTTAAACTATAATGAAATGATGATTGTAAAAAATAAACAAATATTAAATAATAATTGATAATCAATAGCTTTCCTGTGTATCGCACGGGTTAGCGACTAGTTCACAATAATCCTAAAGAAAAAATGCATCCTTGGTTTTGTGAAATCCTTATTAATAAAATTCTGTAGATTCCAATAAACGCTTAAAGATTCTCAAACATGGCTTCTTTCAATACCAAAATCCAAATACAAATAAAACTTCACTATTTTTCAAAAAAAAAAAAAAAAAAATTTTTTTTCTTGGGATAACATATTGAACTTTTCTAAAGAAGAGTCCTTTGAACTCGCCTCTAGCCAGTAGAATCTACAAGCAACTAACCCCATTCACCAGAACCAGTTGCCAGCCAAATATAATCCAACAACATTCACCCACAATTAGCTCAAACTCAATTCTAAAATATCCATCTTCAAATTTTCTTTTCTCAGCTATTATATTGATAGTGTGTCTGTGTGTGCAAAAACTCTGCTCTCTGCCTAAAATTCTGCTAATTAAAGACCCACTTATAAAACCCTGAACTAAACAAAACAAAAATACAAAATACAAAATTTATGTAGCCCTATGTAGTGTAAATAAAGAAGCTGTAAAATTGAATAGATTGATGTAAAGAAGAGTCCTTTGAACTCAACTCTAGCCAGTACAACCTACAAGCAATTAACCCCATCCGCCAGAACCAGTGGCTGGGTTTAATCCAAGGACATTAACCCACAATTAGCTTAAACTTAATTCTAAAATCTCCATCTTCAAATTTTCTTTTCTCAGCTATTATATTCATAGTGTGCCTGTTTGTGCGCAAAAACTCTGCTCTTTACCTAAAATTCTGCTAATTAAAGACCTACTTATAAAACCCCAAACCAAACAAAATACAAAATTTATGTTGTAGCCCTATATAGTGTGAATTGAGAAGCTGAAAAATTGGAAGAAAAGAGAGTACCGTTATCAGAATCAGAGGGCTGAGAGTGAGAGTGAGAGTGAGAGTGAGAGGTGGACGCATCTCCTCCAATGTCTCTGTTTAGGGCAGCCTGAAATGCCTCCACGTCAGCTCCCGAGTGCATACTCTCGTCCTGTGGCGCATTGCATTAGCCAAAATTCGTTAACTTTTTAACACCGATTTTCACAAAACTTCAGAGATAGTGAGAGAGAGAGCGAGAGAGAGAGAGAGAGAGAGAGAACCTCGTCTTCTTCGAGGAACTTCATTATTGGATCCATGGTGTTCTTCTCTACGCGAATCTGCGTTCTCTGGTTTGAAATTTTGATATGATTTTATATAAATATAAAATATTGCACAGATTGAAGGAGATGATAATATATATATATATATATATATATTTTTTTTTTTTTTTAAAGCAACTTTGTTATTAACTTTTATAAATAAAAATGGACTTTGCTGAAAGAAGAAGAACAAGAAGAAGTAATGAGAGCAAAAACTCTTAACCCGATCCCAATTTATAGCCCTCTCTCCCGATAGTGGTTTTTAGTCGGGTCGGGTCTCCTTCTGGGCTCACGGGTCCATTACTAAACGCACCGGCACGACTCTATTTGATATTTCACTGAGCTGGAAATACTTTGAAATAAAAAATTTTAATTTTTAATTAAAAAATAAAATAAAACAAAATTCGGGTTTACCGGTTTAAATTAGTTTTTTTTTTTTTTTTTCACTCAAAAAGAAGAGAGAGATTAAGATCAGTTTGGCTTCTGCAACATACTTTGTTTTATGGTTTCATATTCAGCAAATCTATTCAAAATAATAATAAAATTAATAAAAACCACCATTGAGCTATTTGTTTTGAATAGTTTCTAATTTCTATTAAAAAAAGTAGCCTCATCACATGTGTTTTGTGTATGCAATGAGGCTCTTTTTTGTATTTTTAATTTAATGTCATAATATTTAAAAGAAAGATAAAGATAGTGTCCTAGTTTTTAAGATATTTCTTGAAGAGAGTTGATAAAAGTTTAAAATTTTGAATTTAGAATAAAAAATGATAATTTAGACCGGAGAAGAAAAATGAAAAGGCCTAAAACTTATAAATTTTTTAAAAATAGTAAATTACTCTTTCAACCAGTTTATGATTTAAAATTTAAAATTACTTAACTAAAAGATAGATAGGGGTATTTCAAAAAATTTAAGAATTTGTATAAAGATATTTTAATACACAAAATGATAAAATCCAAACAGGAAATCCCGTTATTAGTAATATAGATACATAATAGTCAAATAGGTTTTACTATTAGCTGCCTAGTTAGGTAGTTTAAATTAAATGTAACCCAAAAAAAATGAGTTGAAAATATGCGAAGGCTATAAAACTTAGAGCATCAGCATCAGAGATTGTAAAAAAATTATGTTTTCTGAATAGGCAAAATTTGAAGCTTTCTCTTCTCTCTCCTCTTCACTAATCTCTCTCTCTCTCTCTCTCTCTCTCTCTCTCTCTCTCTCTCACCACCACCAAATAAAATAAATAAATAAAAAATTGATCACCATTACCACCTCAAAGCCACTACCCACTACCACCAACAACCAATCATAAACAGTATATATAAAACTCAGCAGTGACCACCATAGGAGGAAAAAAAAAAACTTAGAACATCCCTGAAACTCGCCACCACTAGAGGAAAAAAATTTAGCCGATCTTCTCCTTGCCAGTCTCCACCAGCTGACCTCCTCCTACGGCAAGGGTCGATCTCAGTAAGAGAAGAAAGAGGCGATGGGTTTGGCTTTATGGGCTTGGCTATTGATTTTTGTTTAATGTGGTTAGTGGGTTTTTCCAATAATTGGGTTTGTTGTGGTCGATGGGTTTGGTTGGTGATTGGGCATGCTGTGATTGGTGGGTGTTGGGGGGAAAATTTTGATGTCCCCAAGTAGAATGTGGGGTAGCCAAGCCGAAACTCGACGATGGGCCTTGAGATAAAGCCCAAAGGCTTTCGGTGTTGTGGAAGTCCATCCAAGCAAGATATAGAGGCTGCAAGACAACATTAAAGTACAATAAACATGTCAATATTGTTAGTTTGTTATATTTTTTAGTCCTTTTTACAGTGTCATAGTTCAAATCAGTCCTCCAGCGGTAGGGGTGAAATTATACTTAGAGTCCAACAGTCCATAACTAAATAAATTTAGGGAAGTGTTCACTCTTGAGGGGTCCTTGTATGTCTTGATCAAGAGAATTTATAGCACTTTCAGCCATCATTACATCAATATGAGGGAAGAATTCAATTGTTACAAATATATTATATCCTTTATCATAATAATAATAAACAAATATTAAGGGCTCCATTGTAACAAATAAAAGAGGAAAAATAGGATGGAATGAAGGGAGAGAAAGACCCCCAGCTCAGTGCAGCAAGTATTAAGCTAAGGTTTTGATGAGTGTATGACCATAAGACATGAATGAGGTGAATGTGGGCTATTTTGAGTGAGTGAGATCAGATTAATGCTGAGATTGAAGTTTTTTATGAGTAATGGGTTGTTTGTGACTAGTTGGAGAGACATTGAGTTGTGTTTGTGTGAAAAAAGAAAAAGAACATCTAAGATTAGATGAATGTGGGCTAGGGATGATGAGTGAGATGGGATCAACACCAAGATCAAGGCTTTTTGTGAGTGGTGGGCTATTTATGACTAGTTTATGGGTTGTGATTGTGTGAGGTGTGAGAGGAACGTCTGGGTAAGATGAGAGTGGGTTAAGGATGATGAGTGGTGGGCTTGAGGAAAGCTAAAACACCAACAAAGATGGAAAACGAACCCCTGGTTTTCAGAGGGGGGTGGCTGCCTCCTTGTGGGCTGAGGTGCTTGTGCTTTTATAATGAAATTTCAAGTAAGCATTAATTAACAAAAATCCAAAAGAAGATGACGACCCATAGATGACGAAATCAAGATCAAGTTTCTTGAGATTTTGGTCAGAAGTAGAAGATCTACTTTATGGGCTGCTTTGCTTCTTTGGGAAATGAGGGGTTTTTGCATTAATTGCTTGGATTTTGGGCTGAGTTTGATTATCATGTTTAGGGTGTGTATCAAGAAAAAATCCTAATGCTGCAACTGAGATTTGGTCCCCCAAGAAGCAAGATTCAACACCTCAAGCCAGGTGTCAAGTTTTAGTCTACTTCAGGGGGTTCCGCTGGAGATCTCTTTATGCCCTCCAAACCACATGTTCCCAATTTTTCCCCTTTAGGATTCATGGGCTTGGTACATGAATCATGTCTTGAACGTTTTTGACATGTATAACATCAATTTGTTGAAGTTTGAATAATTTGGCTTCAGCACCCCTTCCGCTGGAGGTACGGCTTTGAGGAAGATGATGGAGTTTGATCACCCTTTAGACTTCAGCTGATATGACAGCTCTTTGGCACTGTTCACGTTAGGCAGAGAGTGGCAAAAACCTGATGGGACAGCCCTTAGTTCATTCTCAAAGGCTTAGTTTTCTTGTGCTGGGTTGTGTGCACATGTTGCCATGGATTTTTATTAGTAAATATTTTTTGGGTTTTAAATAAATATGGTAACAACCACTATAATTGAATAATGTGATGTTTCTCATGAGTTTCTCCATAGATAATCCTAATGGATATGTAGGATGTATAATTACCATGAGTTTTGGTAATAAATATTATGAATGTTGTGATGTAAGATAGATAGTGAACATGAATTTATAATATAAATAAATGTCATGGGTCTAATAATCATGATATTCCATAGGCTTTTATAGGATGATTGCCATGAGTTTTGAGAATAGATAATTCATAAATTCTATGAGCTTGTAATAGTAATAGTTTTAAGAATCCAAAGTATTGTTTATTGGACTTTTAAGTGAAATAACTATGATATAGTATTTTGCCAAGTATTGATAACCTTGGGCTTTTTGATAAAATAACGCCAAGTAATTAGCTTGGGCTTTTAATAGTGCCAATGAGAATTGGGCTTTAAATATTGCCAGCGAGAACTGGGCTTTGAATAAATAAATTGCCATGGGTTTAAATCATGGGCTTTGATCATGAATTTGAATTCCATTGATAAAGTTGTTTTGCCATGGACTTGAATCATGGGCTTTGATTTATGGATTTGAATTCCATTGATAAAATTGTTTTGCCATGGACTTGAATCATTACCAAGCATAAGTATTCTTGGGTTTTAAATAGAATGGTGTGTATAAATAAAATTAGGTGTAATAAAAAAAAGTACCCTAACATTTAGCCCCCCGAGTCACGTGTGATCAAATTAGTAGTAATTCTATGTTTTTTGAAAGAAAAATATTAGGATCACACGTGCGAGAGTTTTTTTTTTTTTTTTTTTTTTTGGGAAAAATGGTGGCCTATTATAGATAATGAGATAGGAAAATATTTGTGGGCCAATGAGAAATATTCGTGGAGGCATAAAATAATGATAGTTTGGTATTTTTTGGTGAATAAATAAAAGTGATTAAATAGGATTAGAGCATGTGGCTTGAGTGAAAAAATTGTACTTCAACCTTTTAGCCCCCTGAGTTTGTGTGATCAGCTTGCGTTTGGTCACATATGTGAGTTTGAATGAGTCCATAGGCTTGTGTTGCATGGGTTGAAAGAGAGAATTTAGCTGTAGGTGGAATTGAAGCTACTGGCAAGGAGGTTGAAGAGATTGAGCCTCTTTTGCCACTGCCTGATCTGTGGTGCTGTTATTTTCATTGTTTCAGCAGTGATTTAGAAGGATAATCCAATTAGTGCACCTCTGAAGTGGGTGCTATGAAGAGATATTCTAGTCACGAAACTGCATGGGCTCTAGCCGCTACTGGTGTTTTGTACCCAGCGATAAGAGCTTCTGCCAGCCCCCATTTGATTTATGGGTCTTTGTGGGCCCATTATTGATTAGCCTAACTGAATAAGCTGAGAGATTGATGATAAAGTGTTTTATTGACCCCTTCATAAAGCCAATATCATTGGTGATGTGATATTGTTCTGCCATGAGATTGTATTCCATAATCTGATGCGCCGCTGGAGTCTAGAGATGCTGAATTTAATAGTTGTTCGGTTTATGGAGGAGATATCCAGATACTGTGGTGGAAGCCCCCCAAGTTTAATTTAGTGAGAATTCCAGCCGTGATGAATCTAGACCCTCCAATGATGGTTATTTAGATCAAACTGATACTTTTGTTAAGTCAATTATTGGTTCCATAGGTCCAACTGTCATAATGAAGCAATGTAGGGGAAGACCATTGCCGGTAAGATGAAGATTTATGAACCTATGAAGATGTTTCTTCAAGAGCTCGTTATCTTCTTACATCCTTTTTCTTCTATTCCTTGTCTTTATTCATGGCCTTGCATTTTTCTGCCCTTATGGTTCCAGCAACTTGGTGATGAAGACATAGCCGAGGAAGCATGATGACGGATTTGAGGATACAGACACAGACTTTGGTAATTTTATGCCCCTTCCCTCTGTCTTATGATGAATATTTACTGTTGATGCATTTTCACTTTAGGTTTTGCCGTTGAAGACATAATGGCAATTGACAAAAATCTTGTTGATGCTGTTGCGGCTGGAGGGTTTGTTTCTGCAGAGCTCCAGTTGTGATTCTGCCATATCTTCATGATGTTCCTTAAAAAAAAAATCTCCAAGCATGATTTAAAGTTGCTCATATTGCTAGAGGGAAATATGGCTTGATGCTGTTCATTTGCTCTTTTGTCGTTATTGCTGGATAGTTGACTCTAGTCTCTTACTTTACAACAGTGCATGGAAAATTTCCTGATGTTGCTTTTAAAGAAAAATATTAATCTTCAAGGGTGCTTGAAGGCATTTTAAAGAAAAATTCAGGCTTCATGGTTGGAGGCAAGATTGGTGTTGATATGAGAGGACTATTGTTCTGGCTGTAGGTTGCTATATCATACATGTTGTGCAGCTGAATCATGTACTACTTGTGATGATGAAGATAGCTGATCCGAGGAGAATATTGCATTAATGTTGGCTGAACTTTATTCTTTGATCAGAAGGATGAGATCATGTGTCTTTCAACAGTGTTTCCCCTTTAGTGGAGATCTTTGGCAATGGCTTTGTTGGAGTAGATTCTTATATTTTCTTAGGTGTATCTTTTCAAAAATTTACTTTTGTGATGTATTGTAATGTAATGTAACATAATCACTATGTAATGTGAAGTATGTTGTAAGCTTATACAACCATAAATGTTGTATTATATGAGATGTTTTGAAAATTGGTTCTAGTCATGTATGTTGTGTTTTATAATGTGAAATCAGTTCAGCGATGTAGTACTACGTTTTATTTAGCCATGAATTTCCTTTGTCAAGATATTTTGATTGTCAAAAAATTACAATTCTTAGGCTCAAAAAATTAAAGCATGGTCATAAAGGTAATATCTATTTTTGAAATCACTTGCTAAATGCATGACCATTTTATTTTTTGAAGTCCCAACCATAAAGGCCATATTCAATTTTGAGTATGTAAAGGTTTGAGATATGAAAAGTGTTTTGATCATTGAAAGATTGATAGAATTGAGCCAAAATACAGCCATAAAAGTTAAACAATTTATTTTGAAAATGTTAAGTTGCAAAAGGTTTGTTCTTGCAAGTAAGTTTGAAATACAAATATCTATATAAAAAAAATGTATCTTAAAATATTTATAGTTTTAAAATAAATGTAAGATATTCATGTTTTAGAATAAAGATAACGCTTACTCTCTATTTTCAAAGCATTTTTCAGAAAATATGATTATTGAGTTGAGTATGGTATAACTCCAGCCATTTGCCAGGTTTCATGAGATTTTAGCCTTCTGCCATGGCTTAGATCAAAGCCCCCAAGTGTGGGATGGTTGATACCCTTGATGATGCTTGAGATTCCAAGGGTTCCAATGATGTGAATATAATGATCACAGTCTTGAATATGCGTGGGGCTGCCATGGCTTCGATGGCAACAAAGCTTCTTTAAGGGATGACTGCCAATCTACTTGGTCCAACGGTTGGTTGCAAGGAGTTTCTTGGATGGTTCGAACTCCTATATTGCGATAGAAAATTCTCATTGGTTTTATGCCTACAAAATAGACAAATTTCAAAGTATAAAAAGCATAACGATGGTTGCAACAAACAATATGTTTCATATAATAATTTTCGATCAATGGTTGCAATAATGGTAAAGATAAAGTAATATATATTTGACGTGAAAGCTTTGATTGAACGATGTATGTGATATAATATTAAAGTAATTTGTATTGAGTGATATGACAATAATAGAGTAGCATATATTCAATATAAATCTAAAGATAGTGATGTGATGACTTATCTTGAAAATTCACGACTCAAGCCGTATATCAGTGAACTAATGGCGGTCCAGCAGCACGGCGACATGGGTACAGCGGTGGAGAGTCCATCTGCCATGATAAGTCTCTCCATGGTTTGATATTGAGAGCATTTATCACTAAGTTACGATCTGAACTTAGCATCATGTTGTACTCCTAAGCAAAGATGTCAATGTACTTGTTATTAGATGGAGAAGGTACGTCATGTATTGCTGGAGGTCCCTGAAATGGTTCCGCTATGCTGCTAGACAAGAATTTTTCTTCCATTAGATGTGTTCTCTCCCGGATACAGCCGTGAGAATTGTACTAGCTTCATTTAGCCTAGGACCCCTTTTATTTGAGGCAACTAAGCCTCACATGTCATTATGAGTAACAATATATATTCATCCATTTTGCAGCCGGGCTTATTCACATTATGGCTGCGATTTGCTGCCAGATGCTTCCTTATGCTTTTGTTTCTTTTAGGTATAAAAGTGCTTTTAAACTCATTTTGGGATCATTTTTGATTGGCTCAAAACCACTGCTGCCTCATGCATCATTTGTGATGGTGAGGTGAAGTTGGCTAAGCTTGCGGTGAAGATTGCAGATTTAGAGAACGAAATTGCAGCAAAGTCAGCGGAACTATCCCTTTTGACAAGTCAAAAGAATTCAATCATGCTGTCCTTACCCACCAGCGGTAGCCCCTCCTTCACGGAAACCTTTAGTGGCATATAAGGCTTGATACAAAACAATTCAAGTATAGATTCATTTATAAGTTTATATGTGTTTGCTAAATAAACTCATTACATATCATATACTATATATAATAGCAGAAGCTGAGAGAAAGTTGATCCCTACAATTTAGGAGGTGCTGCCATATAGGAAAAAAGTTTATCTAAAATTCAAACACGTATACAGTTTATTCTTAAAAATACAGTACAGTGCACCATTTTAGAAGAGTCTTATAAAAACCCAACCCGCTTATAAAAAAAAATAAAAACCCAAAACAGACATACGTTGCCGAAAGAAAAGGAGAACCGAGAAGGAACGATAGAGAAAGAACTTTGGTCTGTCATAGATGGTGGAAAGAGAAAAATCTAAGAAGAAAGTCAGGCTTTGCAACCATCAAACCACCGTACCCTCCACCAGTATGGTCTTTGTTTTTTTGTACCAAAGGTCAGCGTACTCCCTTCCTCTTCAAATACTGTTTTTGTAGTTTGAAAGATTTAAACTCCCCACCGTTGCTTTTCCTATCCGAATTAGAATCTTAAATCTTCAATATTTCTATGTTTTTGAATTCAAAACTAACAATTCCCTCTACTTAATTTTCTAGGGTTCTTCTTTTACCCCCTTTTTAAAAAAAAAAAATAATAAGATAGGTTGATTCTCTTTCTTTGGATGCTTTGTGTGGGGACAGAGGCCCAAGACTACGTATTAGGCCATGAAGAGGCTAAAAACCCCAAGATCATGTAGTGGGCCTTGTAGGGTTAAAGGCCCATACCGCGCATTGAGCCTCCAGCTATATCCGAGGACGTGGTAGAGTCTGAGGAGGGAGAAATGGACATGCAGAATCCCAGATTGCGATTCATTACATTTGGGGTGAGAGAGGCAGTTCGAGGAGTGACCCCAGCTTTAAGGAAATGGGAATCCCCAAAAATACCTAAGGAAAGGCTGCCACCACCGCATTAATTGTGCCGCACTTACACTTCTGACCGCATTTATTTGGAGAAGACCCTTGAACAGTGCAGCTTCAGCCACCGCGACTCATAGAAGACCAAAAAGGATGCATGATGGGACATGTACTCAAGTGAAGAATCAGATGGTTGAAATTGTAAGATGGAGATGGTATTGAGAGAGCTATATAATGTGAAGGAATCCTTCTTTAAAGGGGGACATTTTTTTGTAAAAGAAAAGGAAGAGTTGAAATATAAGAATTGACCTTCTCGGACCCTCGTTGAGAGGAGTTCTTCAAACTTGGGCCTTTTTTTTTTTTTCTTTCTGGTAACCCTAACCTATTGTACTAGCTGTTTAAATCATTCTAGCCCAGCTTTCGCATCACATCCTCTACAAATTCATTGTTTAGGGGCAATTTGGGCTGTCTCATCCAGTTTAGGCTGGCCCACCAACCTGTGTCCTTACACTTTGGTTTCTAATTATCCCTCTATATATTTTATTTATGGTAACATTAGGGATTTTGCCCTTGATTTATTGTGGTTAAAAGTAAAAATTCACCTTGGATTATTTAAAATCTAAATGTATTAGGTGAACAACTTAATTTTTAATATGCAATTTGTTTGATAAAATTACTGATCAGTCTTTTGTTTTATTCTAAAATTCTTAATCCACATTGCCAATTAAATTGTGAAAGGTTGTTTCGTACGCATCTCAAAACTCTTTTTTTTTTTGAATAGGTTTAGATTTGATTCGTTTTTGTTTTGGGTTTTTGGGTTTTCTATCAAAATGTTTGTTTCCTCAATTTTAGATATTTGCTTCTTTTTTTTTTTTTTTAAGATTACAGAAATCACTAAATCATTGAGATTAAATAAGTGTAAGATTGAAATCATTGGGTATTTCCGTTTCTAACATTATTTTCCTTCTTCAATCTTATTTTAGGTTTTTCCTACCAGAATAGTACGCACCAGATAGAGTCCGTAAGGCATACGTAGATAAGCGTATACTGTAACCGATAAAGTTTTTTTTTTCTTTTCGTTTTCAAATTTGGGGATTGAATATGATTTAGGTTTGAATTTCTTGGTAGGATTGGTTTAGATTTAGTTATAGTTAGATTTGGTTTTGAGTTAGGTTTCCATTAGCATGCCTCTGATAGGTAATTTGGCTGGTTGTTTATTTTTTACATTTTAAATTATTTTTGCATTAGTTTTGGATTGGTTTGGTTTTGAGTGATAATCTAATACTATATATAAAAGCAAAATCTTTTTCCGTGTTGCCACGTTAGGAAAAAAGACCACTTTAAAAACAATCACATATAGAGTTAAACTTTAAAAAACTGTATGGCACACCATTTGGAGAGTCTTCTTTTTTTCCTTTTTTTTCCTACTCAATTACCATTTCAAATTGTATTAGATTCGCAGATCCTTTTTCCCTTTACTGAATGTAATTTTATAGGGTTCTTTTTTTATCCCATCTAACTTTCAAACATGCTTGTATTTAATAAAGAAACTTTATATTGTTTGGGTAGCGCAAAACACTGTTTGAAAGCCTCCCATATACGGAGAAAGAGAAAGATAACAGAGTTGTTCTCCCTCTCTAAAGTTTTTTGTTTTCTGAAACTTCTCACCATTGATTTTCCCTGGCTGATACGTCTAGGGTTCTTCTTTAATCCCTTTTGAAAAATAGATGGCTTTATTTTCTTTTTTTGATGCTTTTGTCTCGAATTATCATCTCTGGTATCTTAATAATGGCATGGCCAACATGGGACCCTACCCATTACATTAATTTTTTGTTTCTTCCCTCTAAACTAGGCTTGTCCAACCCACCCACCCAGATTGACCTGAAAACCACCGGATTTGAGGCTTGTGACTGTTGGTGGTGGGCTCAGACCTTTGAAACCAATTTGGCGGGTCGGTTGGTAGGTTTTTGCTTCAAAATCCGACTCTAATTAACCTGACCAATCTCCACCAACAAAAAGCTACCATTCGTAGTCATTTGAAGCATTATTGGGTCAGTTCTCACCAAATATAGCGAGATCTAGAGGATTTCGGCAAGATTTTGGTTGAATTTCAACCAAATCCGACTAGTGTTGTCCAAATCGACTCCTTCTTAACCCGATTGTCACCCAACAAGAATCCAACTAGTTTGACCCAAGTCCTTCACTGGTTGGCGGCGGGTCTAGAAACTGCACACTCGATTTGGTTGGGTCATTTCTGAGTTAAGCATAAACCCAATCCAGACCGACCCGTGAACACCCCTACTCTAAATTAACTAAGCACCACTTTATAGATTTTAGTTACATTTAAAAAAATAAATAAATAAGTGGGCCACATATGATCCTTCCCCATCAACCATCTAATGTAAAGTTATGAATTATGTTAGTTTTTTTCCATTCATAATAATTACAAACAAGTATTTTTCTAGTTCTTCGCCATTTAAAGTGAATATAAAAATTGTATTTTGAACAATTGTTGAAACTATAGACAAGGATGAATTAATGAACAGATTTAGTTATATGTAAAGCTTAAATTTGAATAATGGCTAATCATAGCCCAAATTTTCCAAATATCACTGGTGAAGCTAAAGTCGTCAGTCGTTCAGGTAGCCCCGGTGCAACCTGCAAGAACATAAGAGAAGATAACAAGAATGGGTCACTGGTATGGTGCCTGCCGGCGAGCGTCCGATGATAAAGTTAGAATGAGATAGAGAGAATAAGATTGAATACATTTGGCTGGTAAGAATAACTCAGTGTTTGTACCTTTTACCATTGGTGGAGCGTGGTATTGATATGTCCTTCTTCTTCTAGCCGTTGGAACCACCATTAATGGTGGTTTAATTCTAGGTAACGTTTTTTGTATTCAATGTGAGGGAAGGGGAATCTCCTGATATTTAATGTGTGAGTATAGGAGCCTCTGAGTTGTCGCCTTGTTTTGTCAAAACTGTAACGGTTCTAGCAATAATGTCAGCATTTATTGCTATAGCCTCGTCCTTAGCTGTGTCTGAATGAACGATTTTATCGAACTCATCAGTTGCCCCTCATTCCTGAGTCATCAAGCTTCTTTACGAGCCTGGGAATCTGGAGAGTCGCCTAACGTTTCGTGTTCCCCTAATGATTCTGTTTCCATTGTATTTATGGCGACGTGACGGCGTGGCACGCTTGGTGACCACGTGTCATGCTCTGGTTGGCTGGACGTGGGCGCATTCCTCGACAACACCTTTGGGTTTCCCGCATCTCAGTTTTCTTTGGGTAGGTTTTTAAAGCCTTTTTCCTTTCTCCTTTCTCTTCTTCACTTTGATTTCTTTTCTTACCTTTGTACCACTTCCATTTTCTGCGATTTTTTTGAGATTCCTTCCTTCTTTGAGCTCCAGCCACTTTGTTTTTTCTTCTCCGAGCTCCGGCCACTCTGCTCTTCCTTTTTCAAGTACGGCACTATCCCTTTCCTGATCTTGCTTCGCTTCGCTTCGACTAAGAGCTTCTTTCCCTGCATTTTCTTTCTTTTCTTTTTAATGTATGAGTATTCTGAGGTTAGGCGCCACTGCCCCTTTATTTCTTTTCTTTTTGCTCGTCTAGGGGTGCTTCTTGGGTCTGGTAGTGGCTGTCCAGAGGTTGGGTCTTTTATTTCTGAGAGTAGTGCTCTAGGTTTAGTCTTAGCTAACCTTAGTCCCTTGCTGCGTTAGTCCTTGGATTGGTTTAAGTTTGTGAGGGCAATGTCAATGGAAGTAAAGTCAAGTGAGTTGGATACAGGCTTGTCGTCTAGCAACAAAGCTGTGGAAGTTGACATCGCCATCTCAGCGTCCCCGTCTTTAAACCCTTCGTCTTCCTCCCTACTGTGTTGAGGGCTTTCCATGCCCTTAAAGAAGTGTGTTCTCTAGAAGAGGATACACTTTTCAGATTTAAGGATAGGTACCAAATCCCTAACGAAACCAAGATCCGTCTCTCTTGCCTAGGTCAGAAGGTTTGCGCCTTCAATCTTGGAGAGGTAAGTTTTTATGAGGCTGCCTTTCTGAGCGACCTTAAGTTCCCCGTCCATCCTTTCATGATGGAGCTCCTCCACCACCTAGGTATAGCACCAGGGCAACTTATGCCGAATTCTTGGAGGATCATCATTAGATTGATGAAGATATGGATGATCGTAACGGAGGGAGATGTGATTAGGATGGACGAACTTTTACATCTGTACCGTCTGAAAAAGTCAAAGGAGTTTGGGTACTATGAGTTGGTGCCTTAGGATAGGAAGTCTCGCCTTATCGCGAGTCTACCCTTGTCATTTTGCTATTGGAAGTCTAGGTACTTCGTCTCTGGAGATGGCTGGGAAACCCTCTCGGACGACTTTTGGGGAGACGTACCTAGGTTGCTGTGTAGGTGGGGGACACCCAAGCTTGGTGCGTCTTCCTTCATTTCTATTTTGTGTTTTTTTTTTAAAGTATTTACCTTTGGTTCGTCTAATTCTAACACCTCATATTTGTTTACTTCTTGCAGCTAAGACTCATCCAAAGTTGAAAAGTAGGTACAAGACCCGCGTCAAGAGCGCTACGGAGTACACGAGTAGTATTGATGATTTTGATGAACTGATTAACCCCAGGACATTGGCTCGTCATTTCTTGGGTCCTGAACCTTCCCCCTACGTCTTGCGCACAATAGCCAGAGAAGAGAAAAGTAAATACTTGTCGTTTAGCACCCTTGTCCTTCTCCTTCCAGTTTCGTTGTTAACATCCTGTTTGTAGTGGTCTTTTGCAGAAATGGCGACCAAGTTTAACTAGGAATTATATGCTAAGTTGAAGGCCAAGAAGAACGAACCCCTATCCAGCCTTGCTCAGAAATGTCCTCAGGTGGCGAAGGAGGTCGTTGAGACCACTGCATCTACTTCTATTGCTTCTGACCCTAAGGCTGCTTCTCCTGCTACCTCCGTTGAGGAAATCACTCCTTGTCCAAAGAGGGCTCGTGGTAGTGACAAGGGGAAGAGCAAGGTTGATTCCAGCGTTTGGGACGACGCAGCCACTACCATGGGGAGGGCTCACAACGTCGACACTCCTGAGGAGCTAAAGGGTCTGAATTCTATTCCTTCTCACAAGCTTGTGATTTGTCATATCCATAAGCTCATCCAGGTACACTCTTGAACTTTATCCTTGTCACTAAAATTTCTTTTCTTGCGGTGATTTCTTTTCTGTCTCTTATTGTAGTTGTATTTTTGTTTAACGTCTTAGGATAAGCTATCCATATTACCACTAAGTACCTAACCAATGAAGAGAAGGTTGTCATGGCCAACTCCAAAGTTGATGCCCTAGAAGTTTAGGGTTCCTCTTTGAGGAAGGAGCTGATAGCGGTGATGGACGGTAGGAACCAGATGAAGGAAAAGATCAAGGCCCTGACAGACAAGTTGAAGGCCAAGAAGCTACTGACGGAGCAGAAGGACGAACAGCTCCAAACAGCTAAGCGCGAGGCTTCAAAGGCTGGAGATGAAGCAGTGCAGGCTTTTTAGCAAACTGACGAGTACAACGACGTCCTTCTTGGATGGTACTTCAAGGGTTTTGAGCTGTTGAGAAGGTACTTGACCAAACACAACCCTGGGATGGACCTAGACAACCTGGATCTTGAGGCCATCGAAAAAGAGATGGAAGCTGCTGTTGGAGACACTGCTGATGAGGGGGCTGGTGATGGTGGTGACGACCAAGCTGCTTGAGTTTTTTTAGAAAAAAGTTTACTCTATTTTTTTTTTTTTTGGTTGCTCCGTCTGTTTTGGGGCCTTTTACATTTATTGTTGAACACTTTAAGGTTTTGGATGCCCTATTTTTTTTTTTTTTGGGCTTTTACATTATGCTTTTGAACACTGCATTCTATCTAATTCAAATAATTTCATCTTCACTTGACCTTGCAAATTTTTTTTTCCCTTCTGTAGAGATTTTTCCTTTTAGTTGTATTTTATTACTTTCACGTTTGTGTGTTCTAATAAATATTACTATTTCCTCAAAAAAAAAAAAAATCTAAATCTCCCATGGCTACACAATTGCATTTGTTGTAGATAAAGATAATCTAAACTAAACCCACCCCACTTCCCACTTTATCCGTTTACACTACAACAACAATAGTGAAACTTGAATTTTTCACAGCCAACCACAGTTGGCTTCAACGTCGGCAGTTTTGGTAGTTTTAGGTAGATGGATCAGTTGGCTTGTTTTTTCAGAGTTGATCTCACCTAGAACGTTTTCATTGATAGCGATGGTACATTGAGAGGTGACCACTACTGTAAATTGAGCAAAGGCCAAAGACGAGAGAGGGATTAAGGATGGGAACAACAAAGGATTTTATTTTATTTTCTATTAGATAATAATTATTGAGATAATGATGTGGAAACTATGTTATATTCATCACATGGAATTATACTTAAAAAAAAAGTCATATCAGTTAACAAGATATCACGTCATTGTTCCGTTAGCCACGTAGGCAATAAAACTAATCTATATCATATTATTATATTATATATAATAAAAGTTGGGTTTAGATGCCGTAGTTGCACCACGGAGCTTCACCAAATTGCAAAAAAAAAAAAAAAATTTAGAATTTAAAAAAAATAAATATAAATTTTTTTTGTTTTTATCTTCTACTCTGGTAATTTCTAAATTGATAAAAAATATTAATTTGATTACAATCCAAATTCTTCATCTAATCCTTTTTCTATTATAATTTTTAAGTTAATAAAAAATATCAGTTTGATTACAATTCAAAATCTTCAGCTAATCCTTATTTTTTTTATATTTAAATTATATTTCTACACGTAGATACAATTTGAAGGGGGAAAATGTGGATTGTTTTAAAAAAAATTATAAAAAACTTTTAATTTGAATACAATTTAAATTTGTTAAAATTTAAATGATAAAGTTTTCCATAATTATACTATTTTTAAATTTTATCCCTTAATTTGAATAAAATTTAAATAATAAAATTTTACATAAATTATATTATTGTTAAATTTTAGATTTTCCACAAATTCACTATTTTTATTATGGATAGCCATAAATTTACTTCACTTACACATACTCAACATTCATGGGTGAAGAGAACTATGGTTTTTTTTTTTTTTTTTTTACTCTGTAGGTACTTGGTAGATATATATTATCCATTAACCGATTTTTTTTTTTTTTTTGAGAAAACATTAACCGGCTTGATATGTTTTCATTTTTTTTTTCTTATAATAATAATAATAATAATAATAATAATAATAATAATAATAATAATAATTATTATTATTATTATTATTATTATTATTATTATTGTTGTTGTTGTTGTTGTTGTTGTTGTTATATTTTGTGCTCAATAACTATTTAGATAAGCACCATACAATCTGACCATATCTATACAATCTAACCATATCTACAATTTTGTGGCTAACGTGAAAATGAGTTATGTTTAGAAAAAATTGTTGCAATTTGGTAAAGCCATTTTACTGTTCACACCTTTACACTTTCACAAATTAGACTAATATTAGACTTTTTGTTCATATCAACTTCTTCAATGTGAGGTGTATATATATCAAATAATTCATAATGAATACTTACCATACGGTTCTTTTTCTCTATTCTTCTACCTACAACCTTGCATGTATGTATTTGTTTTCTCTATTTTATTTTTCATTAATTGAATAGGTTTTGTGTATTTTTTTTGTCTTTTATTTAACCTAATTTTTTAAGTTTTATCCAATTTTATGATTATAGTTTGAAAATCAATCATTAAATATGCTTAGACATGATTTTTTAAATTATTTTGTGTTTAATGACATGGGTTCCAATGGTAATATATTGCTTTCATCATCTCAATTTTGATTTAGAGAACAATATTCTTTTTAGCTTATTACTAAGCATGTCTTGATAATTTGATAATAAATTGTTCATAACAAGAGCATGAATACGTATAGTGTACAAAGGGATACTCAACAATCTCACAAAGATACAAAATTCTCATTAGAGCACAATTGGTATGTTACAAAATTAATAATAAGTTTTTTATTTAGATGTTATCATTTTATATTTGATAGTTAGTAGACCAATACAATTTATTTATTTTGTTATTATAATAAATATTTATTTCATTATTGTTTATCAGATGAAATATATATTTTATAAGTTTATTAGATTTTTTTATATTTTTTTTAAATTTAAAAAATAAATATAATATAATTTTTCTTCTCCTATAATCTTTAAGTTTATAAAAATCTTAATTTGATTGTAATCCAAATTCTTCATATAATTCATCTAATCCTTATTTAATCTTAATTTGATTACAATTCAAATTATTCATCTAATCCTTATTTTTTACGTGTAATGTATTATAAAAAAAAAGAAAATTTTTTTTAATTACTACACTACACGCTCTATCTTTAATTGCAGAAATGTTTTTAGATTTTTAGATTTTTAAAAAATAGATATAATTTTCCTTCTCTTATAATTTCTAAGTTGATAAATTTTTTAATTTGATTACAATCCAGATTTTTCATCTAATCCATTTAACAAACAAGTTTAAGTTTAAGTAAGACTCTTATTCTATATGTTCTTATCGACTTATTTAGATAAAGTAACAATAAGTATTGTATCAATTTTTTTATAAAGTAATAATTTTACTATTAGCCTAATTTAAAGGTTAATTGTTGTTTTTTTTTTTTTGTGTGTGGATAAAGTATCTAATGATAGCTGTAAGGACACAAATTTGGCGGACCAGCCCAAACCGGATGGGACGGCCCATGGTGTCTAAACAATGAATTTTTAGAGAGTGGGATACGAAAGCTGGGCTAGATTGATTTAAATAGTCAATACAATAGGTCAAGGTCTCTAGAGAGGAGAGACAACAAATTTGAATTCAATAAACTAATTCTCAATAAGGATCCGAGAATGTCAATTATAGCACTTGCAGTCCTTAGTTTAGAAACAGGTTACACTTGATATTTTTTCTCTTCTTTTCTAAGGAGGATTCCTTCACCTTATATAATTTTTTCAAGATCATCTTCACCCTACACTTGTCAATTATCTAAGTCCTTACTTGAGTACATGTCTCATCATGCATCTTCTTTTGGCCTTCTGTGAGTTGCGGTGGCCAAGGTTACACTGTTCAAGGGTCTTCTCCACATAAATGCGGTCAGAAGAGTAGGTGTGGCACATTTAATGTGGTGGTAGCATCCTTTCCTTAGATATTTTTAGAGATTTCCATTCCTCCAAAGCTAGGGTCACTCCTCGGATTGCCCTTACTTATCCCAAACGTGATAAATTGCGATCTGGGATTCTGCGTGTTCATTTTCCTCTCCTCGGACTTTATCTCGTCCTTGGATATAGCTGGAGGCCCAATGCGTGGTTTTGGGCCTTTAACCCTTCGAGGTCCAATACATGATTTTGGGGTCTCAAGCTCTATGAGGCCCGATACACAGTCTTGGGTCCCTGGCCCCACAATAGCTAATATGTACTAACATTAACTAAACTTAATTAAAAAAATCTAATTTAGGTCAAAACAAAAAAAAAATTAGGATAAAGTAACCCAAAAAAAGCTAATATATATATATATATATATATATTAAATAATGACAAATTTTGCAAAATAATAAGTGACAAATTCAAATCCATGTAAGTTTGAAGAAAAGCATTCAAATTTTTTTTCATGATATTGACAAAAAATAATAATAATAATAAAGAATAAATTGTCTTATACATTTTGAACACAAACAATTTATTGCACTATTTTAATAAGTTACTACTTATATATATATATATATATATATGCATTTCATAATACCTTAGTTTCACACAATATGAATTTATTATATAACTTAAAAGTAAAATATTTAATTATTTATTCTGTTATCTAATTTTAAGTAAATTAATAAAAAAAAACTATTTACATATAAATTTTGATTAAGTCGTACATCGCACGGGCATAATGCTATATATATATATATATATATATAAAACCGAAGCATCTGAAACTCCCACAATTTTCCACGTCAGCATAATATTTAAAAAATAAAAAATAAATCATTATCTTTTTTTTAAATAAAATTATTTTTATTTAGTCAAAACTTAATAAGAAGTGAAACTTTATCTCTCTAACAAGTCCAACTTAAACTCAAACTCAAACTCATCATTATCATTTATTTTAAACACACACATCCTTCCTCTTCACTCAAACTCTATTGTTTTGCTACATGATAGAAATGATAAGCACGTTTTCTATCTTGAAAAAAGAAAAAATGAGATAAGCACATTTGAGAAGTTTGACTCAAAACAAATGCTACACTCCGGTTAGAGAGGTTTGGATCCAATAAAACTCTATAGTCTATATTGCATCTAAATTCAAACCTATAAATATGTTACATCAATGCTTTGGATAAAAAAGCATCATCAGAAGTAGAAAATAGAAGAGAGAATTTGAGAAGAGCATTGAGCTTTGACTCTGGGAGTATGTGATGGCAAGTAGGGGTGGCAATTTTTATCCATATCCATGAACCCGCCCATTACCTACCTTATTTGGATAAGTCTTAACCCAATCCATTTAAATATTTGGGTTAAATGGGTAAAGACCCATTTGGTTATTTTATTAGATGGGTCTAAATGGATAAATCCACTTATAACCATTAAACCCATCTAACATTTAAATTTAAATAAACTCATGAAAACCCACTTAACTCTTCAAAAATCTAAAACTTAAATAAACGATATAACTTCCATAAATTCAGAACATTCAGCCCTCAGTCAAATTAAAAAAAAAAAAAATCCTACATTTTCTCATCATCCAAACAGACTCTACAAACACAAAACCAGACTCCAACAAACACAAAACCAAAAATAGTGTAAACGGTTTCGTCGAGAAGGACCAAAGGTCTCTGAGAGCGTCGGTATCGACTACGAAGAGAACGAAATCGACGATATCGGAGAACGGTATCGGAGATCGACGACAGTATCGGATATCTTGGGGGAGAACGGCATCGGAGATCGACGACGGTATCGGATTTCACCCTAAATGAACGGTATCTTGATATCTCGGGGATCAACGATATCGGATTTCGCCGGATTGACTACGAAGAGAACGAAATCAACGGCGAGTGGAGCTCGACGGGAGAGTTGACCATGGCGGTTTCGAGGTGCTAGAGTCGTTGACCCACGTGGTGGAGATCGGAGGAGCGGACCTTGTAGCCAGCGCCGTGCGCCACTCTGAGGTCTCATCGATGGAGTGAGTCTCGAGAATGAGGCCACACTCAGAGCACACAGTGTCGCCTGCTGAGTGGTCTAGCACCACCTCCGTTGCTCGCTTGCAATGGAGGTTGTTGCAGAGAAAATGAAAAGCAAGAGAAGGAAAAAGTGAATTTTGAACCCTTTTTTTTTTTTTTTTTTTAAAGTTGACTTTTTCACTTACTTTCTCTGATGGTCCAAAAAAATTTAGAATAGAAAAAAGTCTTTTTTTTTTTCTCTCAATAATGACTTTGTTTGGTTGTTGAGAAATGAATTTTGTGAAAAGAAAATGAAAGGAAAGAGCAGGAAAAGTAATTTTTGAACTTTTTAATTTTTGTTTTTAAAGTTTTTAACAAGTTATTTATTTATTTGGGTTAAATGAGCGGGTTTTTAATTAAATGGGTTGGGCGGGTATTGGATAATTAATTTATATATAAATGGGTCATAAATGGATAAATGGGTAATTACATACCCAACCCATTTATGATCCAACCCATTTATGACCCAACCCGCCCATTTGCCACCCCCTAATGGCAAGTCATCAATTATTATGTATATGGTAATTCAATTTATATATCTTTTGTTTTGTTTTTTTGTTTTTTTTTTTTTTGATTTGGATGGATTCACAAATTTGTATGTTCAATTGCTTCTTTCTTATCTATTCTTGAGGTTTGGATATCAGTTATCAAGTACTAAACAATTAAAATTCAACAATAAAACTCATAGATATTGCGACTCTTATTTTAGAAAATATGTCAATGTTAACAGATTTTTCAGAAGAGCAAATCCAAAAAAGCCTTAGATTTAGTGGTCAGGATCATGATCATGACCATGTTAGTAATAAATAATCAAGAGCTTATTGCTATGGACACTATGAGCTGTGAGATCGCAACTTAAATAATATTCTATATACTCAATAGTAGATTTTAAATCACTTTTGAAAGAACTGGAATTTGTCTCAACTTTTTCTTCTTCTTTTTTAGATGAACTTTTGGTCTCAATTTTAGCCATTTCTTTGTTTTGGATTACAGGTTTAGCCATATAGTGGATCTCACTAGCATGACATCGGTTCTTTATCTTAAAGATAAGGCTTCTATTGCTACAACAAGAACTATTTAGGTATCTATCTCTTGCAAGCATACATGAACTTAAATTGTTTTTTAATGTATGCATGCCTTATTATTTTCCAATAGTTTTCCGTGTATCGCACGGGTTAGCGACTAATGACAATTAATAAAAGTACTAACATCACTCATTTTTTAAACTTGAAGAACCAATAGCACGCACTTGAAACTTAAGGGACTAATTGCGCATATAGGATAAACTTCAGGGATCAATAGTGTAGTTTCGCATTTTTTTTTCTTTGTCCATGAGAAAAAGATATGAATTTTTGTTGTGAATCAGTCGATAAGAGTTCCGTGCAATCAATAACAAGAAATTTTTAATATCGGTCTAATCACTGCTATTTAACTTGCATATGAGAAAGATACATACAAAGTTTGACTTATCCTAAGAGAGATAGAGACATTGACATTAGGTACAACGTTAGGAATTGGAAACAGCTAATATAGATGAGATGATGGTGGTGGGAAAATAGAAAGTATCCGAATTTGGCACATGTATACATAATTGACCTAAGCCATCCTCATTACTTGATCTCACAATATATTATTATATTGGCAAAAATGCAAAACTGACCCTCTAACTTTCAACGTTTTTCATTTCAATCCTCTAACTTTCAGTTTTGTCATTTTAGTCTTCTAACTTTCAATTTTTGTCAATCCAGGCTTCTATTAGAACTCAGTAAAGGCTGCTGTTAAACTCACTAAGAAACGACCGTTTTACCCTTTTTTTTTTTAATTTCGGAATTAAAAGAAAAAAAAAGAAAAATCTGTAAAAAAAAAATAATAAAAAAAAAACATTTTAAGGGGAACGATCGTTCCCCTTCGGCCCTTCCCCTGAAATCTTCTTTTTCTTTTTTTTCTTTTTTTGAAAACCCCCTTCCCCTGAAATCAAAACAAAGACACATTGAGACCCAATCCCTAACGTAAATCCCTAACATTGAGAGAGGAAGAATCGGTTTCAACAAAATGGGTCAGATTTGAACAAAAATTTGGCTCTCAGTGCTGCAAGTTCAATTACATTAGAGCACAAAAAACACATTGCAACATTACCCAGAAATGAGAACTGAGAGACAAGCAATCCAAAAATACAGACACAATTTATAGATGATAATAGTGGTACCAGCGCAAGATTTGATGGCGTGGATCTTGAGGAGCAAGATGAGGACGCTGGCCAAATGGGTCATATCACCAGATAACCTGAATATATTCATCTTCACTTCTTTGTGTTTGGTTTCTTCTTCCTCAGATTAACTGCTTTCGTCTCACAAAGATAACAGAGAGATTCAAGCTTCTGGGGTTGTTGAAACCGATTCATCTCTGATTTTTTTTTAAATTAAAAATAAATTGAAGAACAGAATAACTGGATCCGACACAAACTTCTGGGTTGTTGAAACCGATTCTTCCTCTCTCAATGTTAGGGATTGGGTCACTGTTGACATGGGCGAGGCCGACTTTGGTGCTGTCTTTGAGGGCGCCATAGGCTTTTCTCCAAGTTTGTAGCATCCCCATTTTTAACGCTCGCTCAGATCTCTCTCTCCCTCTCAAAACCAAAACCAAAAAAAAAAAAAAAAATCTGTTGTTGAGAAGGGGATTACGTGGTTTCCACCCCTTGTTTCTCTCTCTTTCTCTAGGATCTGTTGAGCGCAGAAGAGAGAGAAATCGATCAAAATGACAGGCTGCAATGAAAGAATGAAAGAACGAAAGAAAGAACAGAGAGAAATCCTCAAAATTTTTTTTTTAAACAGATTTTTCTTTTTTTCTCTTAATTCTAAAATTATAAAAAATAAAGGGTAAAACAGTCATTTCTCAATGAGTTTAACAGCAGCTTTAACTGAGTTCTAACGGAAGCCTAGATTGACAAAAATTGAAAGTTAGAAGACTGAAATGACAAAACTGAAAGTTAGAGGACTAAAATGAAAAACGTTGAAAGTTAGAGGGTCAATTTTGCATTTTTGCCTATTATATTTCTAGGAAAATCCCTTTCTACAAGAGATTCCTATTAATTGGAGGCTTATTCCATGTCGCTATTCCTAGATCTAGGGGAATATATTCGATGAAATAATTTCTTAGAGGTATTTTACCACATCCTCAAGGATTTGGCCCACTTTGTTTAGGACCACTATAAGGTCTATTGCCACAAACGTATCGACACAACCATAAAATTCTCAACCATGTGATTCGGACAATGGTAATGTCTAATTCAAGGTCCCATCGGTAGGTAGCTTCTCCGGAATGGATAGACTATTTATTTTCTTCAGTTTATGAAGCCTTTATCTTTTTATTTTTTATCTATAGTTTGCATATGTTTTTGTTTTTTTTTTAATTATTTAATACTGGGAGGAAGGAAAATTTAAACCGAAATCTAATATAATATGGTATATAATATGTTAATTAGTTAGTTACTTCAATAGTTTAAAATGATAAATTAAGGACGAAGTTAATTTCTCAACCCAAAAAAAGAAGATGAAGTTAATTATATATTTATATGATAATTTTTAATTAGACAAAAAATTGAATATAATATTTTTATTTAGTTTCTAATGTGACCTAAAATCTTTTTTTTTTTGTTAAGAAACTAGTAACTTTTATTAAAACGAAGACAATATCGCTACATCATGAGCCACAACAAACTCAACCATAGAAGGTGTTTCCTCTATCCAAGTTACATAATCAACGATATGTCTAGCATATTGCACTAATAAATGTGCAGGGCGATTACCCTGTCGACGAACATGTGAAACTTGTGCCGGTCAAAAGTCTTACAATTTGTGTCGAATTCCTTCGGTTATATTGCCTATCACCGAAGATGGATCAATGCATCCAATCACAGCATCACAAACAACCTTGGAGTCGCATTCAAATAAGACATCTCGAACCCCCACATCCCAAGCAAACAGTAAGCTCTCCTCCAATGCCATAGCTTTAGCCTCCTGCGACCCTAATGGTAATGGAAGGGATTTACTAATTGCTGCTTCAACACGCTCATCATGATCCTGAATAATAACTCCAACTCTGGTTGAGTTGTTATTTGCAAAAATTGTAGCATCACTATCAACCTTGTACCATGGTGTAGTTGGAGTCTCCCATCGGACTTCTTCCATATCTCTGGCCTTAGAAAACTTTAGATTGGCCATTTGGAATTCGTCTAGCATGTGTCGCGCCTTCTGCAAAATAGCTAGACCTGTTTATCTAGCTTTCCCTTGTCACACTTCATTACGATTAAACCAAATGGCCCAAGACACCATAATGACAAGTTCCAATAGATCATTCCCTACTCTTTGTTCAAACTCCAAATGCCAAATTAGGTCCTTAAATTCAGGGAAGTTGACTCCGTGTGCATCAAAAGGAATACATGATAATGTCCAGATTTCCTGTGCTTTCTCACAACCCTAGAAAACATGCCCACTACTCTCTGATTCCAATCTGCAGGCCTCACAGGGGGAACTATCAATCCCTTACGCTTACACAAGTTAGCCTTTGTTGGGATGATGTTTCTACATGCTTGCCATGCAAATGATTTGACTTTATTAGGAATGTTGAGACCCAAGAGTGTCTTCTAGAACAGTGTACGATTTTGGTTGTCTGATGTTTCACCCGTGCTTCCATACTCATCTCAGTCAACGCAATCTTATAAGCACTACAAGCTGTAAAATCCCCTTTTGGAGTATAAGTCCATACCATTTGATCACATGGAAGCCGAAGACAATGAGGAATGCTTAAAATAGCAAAAGTATCTAAAGGGGAGAAGAGTTGTGTAATCATATCAACTTTCCAAGCTCGAGTGTAAGGATTAATAAGCAATGAAACCTGGGCATCAAAAAATCGGACAGGATGTGAGCTTAAAGGTAGATGGTTGATTAAGCCATTTATCCTTCAAAATATTCAATGAATGCACATTCCCGACCTGCCAGCGATGCCCTTTTTGAACAATGGGTTGTGCTGCCAAGATGCTACGCCAAACAAACGACTGATGATTGCCAAGTTTAGCTAATAGGAAGTCCCCATCTGGGAAATACCATGCCTTAAAGACCTGATGAACAAGTGATGTGGTATTATTTTGTAATCTCCATCCTTGCTTTGCCAATAAAGCGAGATTAAAAGCTTTGAGATCGTGAAAACCTAAGCCACCCTCCTCCTTAGGTAAACACATCTTCTCCCAACTTAACCATGCCATTTTGCTTCTCTCGCTAGTTTGCCCCCACCAAAACTTATGAACCATACTAGTTATTTCATCACATAGAGCATTTGCAAGTTTAAAGACACTCATAGTGTAAGTTAGCACTGCCTGTGCCATTATTTTAATCAAAATTTCCTTCCCTGGATTAGATAATAGCTTCTCTTTCCATCCCGATAGTTTACCATCCAACCGCTCAATTAATTGATGGAAGGTGTTATGCTTATTCTTCCCTACTAGAGACGGGAGCCCCAAATACCTCTCATGTTGTTTAATGATCTCTGCACCAAATTTATTCCCGATCTCATCTTGGACTATTTGTGGCGTGTTACAACTAAAGAAAAAGGAAGTCTTCTCTTTATTCAACTGCTGGCCTGAAGCGAGCTTATATTTTTCCAAGATATCAATTAAGTTAAAGCATTCCTCTCCTATAGCTCAACAAAAAATCAAACTATGATCCGCAAAAAATAAGTGAGAGATCGAAGGTCCCCTTGCACATGTAGCAATCCCCTTTATGATACCATGCTCCATTGATTTTCTAATAAGGGCTAACAGACCTTCTGCACAAAACAAGAACAGATAAGGGGATAAGGCATCCCCTTGGCGTAATCCCCTAGTAGGGGTAATAACGCCTCGGGGTTTTCCATTGATTTGAATAAAGTAAGTAACAGAGCGCACACACCTCATCATAATATCAACCTATTGAGTGTTGAAGCCCATCTTGAGCATAATTTTTACTAGGCATCCCTATTCCACCCTATCATAAGCTTTACCCATGTTCCATTCTTCTTTTGGCTTATGTGATGCATTGTTTCAAAAGCAACCAATACATTATTAGTAATAAGACACTTGAACATAAAAGCACTCTGATTCTCACTAATAATATGGGGAAGAAAAGTTTTTAATCTATTAGCAAGAACCTTTGAAGCAAGCCTAGATACAACATTGCTAAAGCTAATAGTTCTGTATTGCGTAATATTAGTTAGGTTCTTCACCTTGGGGGTTAGGGTAATATGGGTTTCATTAAAGTTGGGTGGGATAATACCATGATTCAAAAAATCCAAAACAACCTGTGTAACACAATGTCCAACTAAAGACTAGCAATGTTGATAGAAAAGAGGAGGCATACCATCGGGTCCTAGTGCTTTTTTTAGGTGCATCTGTTTGAGGGCTCTTGTAACCTCTTCGGCCTTGAACTCCAAACTTAGGGAACTATTCATCGAACTAAAGACCACTGGTTGAATGGCTTCTACAACCTCAGTTGCATCACAATGTTCATTTGATTGAAAAAGTTATTTGTAATACCCCATAGCAATATTCTCCACCATTACGTCCTCCTCATGCCACACACCATTTTCATCACATAAGCCTTTGATAGTATCTCTTTGAAAGCGATTTGAGGCCTTTACATGGAAGAAGCCTGTGTTTCGGTCCCCACTAACCAACCATGTATTGCGAGACTTTTGGTTCCACAATGTACTTTCTACATCTAACCACATATTCAGGTCCTTTCGGCATTGATGAATTTCAACTTCATTTTGTCTTGTCGTCCTTCAGAGCTCTAGCTCATGTAATCGCTTCTGCAATCCATCAATTTTTCTTCCCACATGGCCAAATTCCACATTGGTCCATACCTTTAGTCGCTCACAACACTTATGTCCAAATGAGTTTGAAGAGAAACTTTGCAGAATCTCTTATATATATATATATATATATATTTATTGGATATGAATTTGTGAGAGACCGCGCCCCCGGCCCCCTTTTTTATAGGTGTGATGGGCCAAACCCACGTGAATAGGTGGAGTCGTGTTATTGCCTCTCAAAATGGAGGTTCGACTAGTAATATTTTCCCCTTTAGATTAAGGGTTTTACAATGGAGTCGCCACTTATTTAATTATTGGAAAAATAAGAAAACCGTAATTGAAAAATTCCTCATTTTATTAATTTGAAATTGAATTTACATTGATCATAGGAAAATTACATGGCTTTAGTCCTAGATACAATCTAAGATAAAGTACGTGGCTTTGTTTCCTAGTTACAATCTAGAAATTGAAAATTACATGGATAAGCATTGGTCTACTAACTCTTGATCTAGGCTCGGAGGCTATGTTACAAGGTGGGAAGGTGTTAGGCACCCACCTTGCCCGGTGAAACCGGTTTTCTAGACTATGGTGGTCAACATTCATATCATATCATCCAATAAGTCAATCAATTTACATGTTGAATTTAAAGTGTGTGCATGTGATAAACCCTAATTCAATTTATTAAGTATTGCATTTGGATTAAAAAATAATTTCTAGTAAATGTGTGTGAATGGTGATAACCTAGATTCAAGGATTTGAAAGAATTATGAAATAAACATGTTTTTCATATTTTTTATGTGGATTTAAGATTAAACTAGTGTAATGCATGAACATGTGATGAACAACTAAGAACATATGAAGAACACATAAGAACATTTAAGAACGTTCAAACATATTCAAGGGAATTTAAATAGTTACTATCATGCTATAATCCTAAATTCTCATCATGGCAACACAAAAAACAAGTTAGGGAAAAAAATTATACCTTCATGCAAGATCCATATGGTGGAGGAAGAGACTCTTAGAAGAGGTCCTAAGGGTGGAGGGAAAGAAGAGTTAGGAGAGGAAGAGTGAGTCTCACTCAATACCTTGAGTCTCAGGAAGACCAAGATATGATAAGACTACTCAACTTCACTAGAACTCAAGAGAGGGGAACAGAGGGGGTTTTTTTGTGTGTCTTGGAATGAAAGAGAGGGGAGTTTATATAGTAATGGTGGAGGAAATATGAATGGAAGGCCATTTAATGAGGGTTGACAAAGAATCATAAACCTAGACCTCATTTTAGCCTTTGGGGAAATCTTGTGCATTAAATGGAAAGATTGGTAGGAGTGGGGAGCAAGCCAAAATTCGGTTTTCCCGTAGCTGTTGTAACAGTCTGTAGAGCCAACTTCGAAAAATTATATCTGACTCAATTCTGATCGGAATTGGCTCGTTCTTGTGCTCAAATTGAAGCCCCAGATGTCTAGTTTCTGAAAAAATTAATCTCATTCATAGATTCAAAATATTCTAAGAGATATTGATGATATGGTGAGCAGAGGTCATTTGTTAGAAAATGGTTTTAGCACAATTAACATTAATAGGTCTCAAATTAGCTCCCAATTAACATTAAATGGCTCCAATCACTCCCATTTCAGACTTAATTGGTCCCAAATTTACTCTAATTAAAAGATAATTGCACAAATTACTCATTGAATAATTAATGCTTAACTATCTAATTAATTAGGTGTGTGCAACCTTACCATAAAATGTAGTCCTAACCAATCAAATTATGACACATCATTGATCTCAAATTGATTATACTTATAACCAATCAAAATCAATCGCTCATAATCACATATAGTCGGACTCAACATGTGATAGTGCATCTCAGCCATTAAAACTTGATTTGATGATAACTTTCAATCTTGTGGTCCGATTAAGGCTTATGACCAGTCGATTTGATTGTTATAACATTAAGATCATTTTGGTGGAATGAGATTAAGGATCTAATAACCAGAATCAAGAAGTATATTTCCAAGAAAAAATTACCCTTTTACCTTCCATGTGAGGTTAAATGCGGGTTGCAAAATGAGGTGTCAACAGAATTTAGACAAATTCACAGTTAAATTGCATTTTTTTTAATTATATTCTTCATGCTTGTAAAATTTCAAAAAAATCAAAGATCAATGGCTATGTCATCAATTAAATGCTTAAATTTCAAGTTTTTATAGTATTAAATTATGCATAAAAATTACGTTTATGGATCGAATAATAATTACTACCCGATTTGAACAAAATTTAACATACATGTTAAGAACATAAAAAACATGCAATTTAACGATTGAATTTTCAAAATATAGTCATTTTAACTTTTTAGTGGGAGTTTGAAGGATTGGAAAGAAACTTTGTCGATTAATTAAATGGCACTACTATTTGCTATATATGGGTGGTAGCCTTACAAAATTGGCAATGATACAGTGGCTCTATATGGACTTAGTTTATCTATAACCTATAGGGCCTAACTAAACTAAGTTATGTGGAATTCGCATTGATTTAGCTTCCCTAATCATTGATTTGATTTACAATTTTAGCTCGTGATTGGCCTGCAACACTAATCCTAGCTGGAGAAGATGCTTAAATTTAAAATCTGAAGAGTAAAATGTCTGCTTTAAACACTATGTATGATTTTCAAGCTTGGTTGACTTCTAGAGAGAGAGGACAATCAACGACAAATTGGGCCACTGAAGCTTGACTAGAGGATAGGAGAGTCACAATTCATAGAGTCTTTCAGCCTCCCCAAAGATACACTAGTTAAATTTTTTCTTGTTAGAAATAAAGTCTGATTGAAATGTGTAAAGTTTGGGCAATGAAAGGGTTATTTGGGATGCGTAAAGTCTAAAATGTGTAAAGTCTATAGGGGAGATGTATATTCATAATTGTATTCATTATTGCAACCTTCTCATGAACCCTACAAGCATTCTAAGGTTCTATATATATGTGGGATTGATTTACTGTTATTGTACACATCTAAGAGATATAAAAAAGGTTTGTGGATGGCCACTTAAATACAAGAGTTTATCAATATATATTTCTTGTTTTCTTCTTACTTTGTTTTATTTATTTCTATTATTTTACAACACGTTATTAGCACGAGTCTCTACCCAATTTCGAAAGGAAGTTGTAATCCTATTGTTCTTGAAACATCAAAGGTTATTTGTGTTGTTCTCTTAACTTACTGTAAGTTTTCTTTTCTTCCAAAGAATTAGTGTTTATCCTATCTCTTTGTTATTACATTTTATGCTTATAATTTTAATAATTATTTTAATTGATTAAAATTTTTTTATGGATCTCACGTTATGTCTATATATATATATATATATATATATATTGTTAAAATGATTAGTGATAAACCAACTCAATTATAGCTATAGATATATGTAACGTATATTGATAAATTTTGAATGTGTATGTATTGTTTCATTACAATCAACTTTTGAATATGTATGTGTAGTATTGTTTCATTAAAATTGTGTATAAGAAAAAAAAATTAGTTATTTAATTTCTTTTGTAATTATATATTTGATATACATGTCAAACCTTACAAAGTTTAAATTTCTTATGTAATTATGTAATTAATTTCTTTTGTAAATATATATTTTAGCCAATCATTTCTTATCATGGATCCTTGATACTAAAATTTCATCTGGAAGCAATAAATCTTGATGAAATCTATATTAATGTAATAAATCCTAAAGATATTATTATGGATGGCAACAAAGTATCCCAGAAGGATTGTTCAAAAGCAATAATTTTTATTTGTTGTTATATACATAAAAATTGAGTACTTTACTATAATAGACCCCTTAGGAGAATTACAAGTTCTAGAAGAACTTGATCATCCTAAAAGCTCAGTATGACTAAAGTTGCAATAAACTAAAGGTGCAAGTGAATTAATCTAGCACTTTAAAATTAGCTCACAATTAAAATTATATAATAGAAGACACAAATATCATGTTTTGGATGTGCTCTTGCAGTAGCAATATTGAATGCATATGTTCATAAAGTGTTAAGAACTAATATTTTATCTTCTAATGGCTTAACAAAATAATGAGTTGTTGCTGAAAACCATTAAAGGGCCATGAAATTAAGTGTTATAGGTGTGGTATAGAAGGTCATTGGTCACGTACCTGTCATACTCCTAAACATTTGGTAAATTTGTACCAAGCCTCCATAAAATAAAAGGAAAAAGGAATTGAAATGAACTTGGCTAAACATAATGGTCCTGAAGATCCTATGAATTATCTTGATTTTTTTCAAATGGAGTGCATATGACTCATCTTGATATGTCGTTGATAGAAAATTTGATAATTTGATTATTGATGAAAATCTCCATACAAATTAATTATTTTCTTTTATTATATTATTGCATTGTAATAAGTATGTTTACTTTGCTATGTCTTATTTACATTTGAAGTAATAGAGTTTAATTTATGTTTTGCATATATAAAAATGCATGGGTCTTACTAGTAAAATCGACTCCAAGATGTCTAGGAAAGATTTTTGTCTAGCAGACAGTGCAACAACTCATACAATCCTTAAAGATAAAAGATATTTTCAAAATTTAAAATTATGCAAAGCCAATGTCAATACCATATCAGGTTCATCGAACTTAATTGAAGGCTTTGAAAGAGCGATTATCATGTTGTCAAAGGGCACAAAACTTTGTATTGATCATGCTTTGTATTCTTCTAAATTAAGCAGAAATTTACTCAGCTTTAAGGATATACGTTATAATAGTTATCATATTGAAACCAATAACGAAGGCAGTGAAGAATTTCTTTATATTACTTCAAAAGTATTGGGATAGAAGCTCATATTAGAAAAACTATCTATTTTCTCTTCTGGGTTATATTATACTACAATGAGAATAGTTTAAACAAATGTTGCAATACACCAGAAGTGTTCGGACCCAAAGGTTTTTATGCTTTGGCATGATCGTCTTGGATATCTAGGATCAATAATGATGCGTCGAATTATTGAAAACTCTCACGGACATCCCTTAAAGAACTAGAAGATTCTTTTACCTAGTGATTATCCATGTAGTGCATGTTCTCAAGGTAAATTTATTACCAAAACATCACATTCAAAGATTGTTGTTGAGTGTCCATCTTTCTTAGAAAGAATTCAAGGTGATAAATGTGGACCAATATACCCACCTTGTGGTCCATTCAAGTATTGTATGGTTTTAATTGATGCATCAACCAGATAGTCACATGTATGTCTACTTTCTACTAGAAATGTATCAAGTGACTTCAAATTATTGCTCGACCTTTGCTTATGAAATCAAAATTACCAATTTCTACTTGGGGTCATGCTATTTTACATGTTGCATCATTAGTTCGCATTAGGTCAACTACTTATCATAAATTCTCACCATTGAAACTTGTACTTGGCCAACAACCAAATATTTTTCACTTGCGCACATTTGGCTGTGTTGCATATGTACCTATTACACCTCCACAACACACTAAGATGGGTCCTCAACGTAGATTTGGAATTTATATGAGTTTTAATTCCCCATATATCATTAGATATCTTGAGCCTCTAATTGGTGATGTTTTTAAGGCACGTTTTGAGGATTGTCATTTTAATGAAACAATCTGCCCACTATTAGGGGGAGAAAAGTTGTTACTTGAAGCACGACGTGAGATTACTTGGAATGTTTCGACGTTATCTTATCTTGATTCTCGTACAAATCAATGTGAACTGGAAGTTCAAAGGATTATTCATTTGCAAGGAATTTCAAATCAATTACCGGATGTATTCACTGACAATAAGAAAGTAGTGAAATCTCACATTCCAGCTACTAATACTCTAGCATGGATTGAAGTCCCTGTAGGACAATTAGTTAATACAGCAGCAAATGAATCAAAGCCACACCTGAAGCGTGGAAGACTTGTTAGTGTTAAAGATAAAATTCCCCAGAAGAGAAAAGTACAAGAAAAACAAGTTGCAGCCTATAAAGAGGCTATACCCAGGTCACAGAAAAAATTGATCTATCCAAAACTTATGAACAAAAATCTCCTGAAATTAAACCTCCTGAAGAGTTATCCTTTGAAGAGAATCAGGTACCTGAAAATAATGAGATCTCGATACATTATGTACATATAGGAGAAATATGGGATAGAAATAAAATTGTTGTCGACAACATATTTTCATATAAAGTTGCCCTTGATATTACCAGAAGTAATGATAATGAATATGAACCACAAACCATTGATGAATGTCAACGTAAAAATGATTGGCCAATGTAGAAAGAGCCGATTCAAGCAGAATTAAATTCACTATTTAAACGTGAAGTTTTTGGACCTGTAGTCCGAACACCTAAAGGTGCAATGCCTGTTGGATACAAATGGGTATTTGTACATAAACGAAATGAGAAAAATAAATTATAAGGTACAAAGCACGATTTGTAGCTCAAGGTTTCTCGCAGAGACCTGGTATTGATTATGAAGAAACATATGCTCCTGTAATGGACGCAAATACATTCAGATTTTTGATTAGCTTGGTAGCAAAATAAAATTTGGATATGCGATTAATAGATGTTGTTACATATCTGTATGGATCATTAGATAATGATATCTACATGAAAATCCCTGAAGGATATAAAACGCTTGAAACATATAATCCTACATCCCGAAGTATGTATTCTATCATGCTACAAAGATCCTTATATAGGTTAATGCAATCCAGACGCATGTGGTATAATCGCCTCAGTGAATATCTTTTGAAAGAAGAATTTGATAATAATCCAATTTGTCCATGCGTTTTTATCAAAAAAAAAATCAGAATCTGGATTTGCTATTCTTGTAGTATATGTTGATGATATAAATCTTGTAGGGACTCCAAAAGAGTTAACAAAAACTATAAATTGTTTAATGAATGAATTTGAGATAAAAGATCTTGGTAAGACAAAGTTTTGTCTTGGCCTGAAAATTGAACATCTTCCAAATGGAATTCTTGTTCATCAATCAACGTATATTTGAGAACTCCAATGGTGGGTCGGTCACTTGATGTCAAGAAAGATCCATTTCGACCACAAGAAGATGATGAAGAAACTCTTGGTCCTGAAGTACCATATCTTAGTGCAATTGGTGCTTTGATGTATCTTGCAAATTACACACGACTTGATATAGTATTTGCAGTTAACTTACTAGCAAGGTATAGTTTCGCACCAACTCGAAGACATTGGAATGGAATTAAGCATATATTACGCTATCTTAGTAGGAGTACTGATTTGGATTTATTTTATCCATATGGATCAAAACCACAGTTAGTTGGATATGCTGATGCAGGTTACCTTTCTGATCCACAAAGGCCAATCACAAACAGGATATTTATTTACTTATGAAAATACTACTATTTCATGGAGATCTGTTAAGCAAAAAATTTCTGCTACTTCCTCAAATTATGCAGAGATTATTGCAATTCATGAAGCGAGTCGTGAGTGTGTTTGGTTGAGATCGGTAATTCAACATATTCATGAGAACTGTGGATTATCATTAATCATAAATAGTCCAACGATATTATACGAAGATAATACTGCTTGTATCACTCAAATTAAAGGAGGCTATATCAAGGGTGATAGAACCAAGCATATTGCACCAAAATTCTTTTATACACATGAGCTCTAGAAGAGTGGCAATATTGATGTCAAGCAGACACGATCATGTGATAATTTAGCCGATATGTTCACTAAGCCATTACCAACTGCAACTTTTAAGAAGATGGTGCACAACATTGGCATGCGTCGACTTAAGGATATTTTTACCATGAAAAATGGAAGTTCTATGTACTCATGAAGGGGAGTAAATTTTCTAAAGAATGTGTGCTGATTGTACTCTTTTTCCTTCGCTAAGGATTTTTCCTACTGGGTTTTTCTTTGCAAGGTTTTAATGAGGCAATCATAAGACACTAAAAGTTATATAAGAATATTGTACTCTTTTTCCTTAACCAAAATTTTTTTTCCCACAGGGTTTTTCTTTGGTAAGGTTTTAACGAGGCATATTCTTAGAAAGTGGTCATTCAAGGGAGAGTGTTAGAAATAAAGTCTGATTGGAACGTGTAAAATTTGGGCAATGAAAGGGTTATTTGGGATGTGTAAAGTCTATAGGGGAGATATATATTCATAATTGTACTCATTATTGCAACCTTATCCCATGAACTCTACAAGCATTCTAAGGTTCTATATATATATATATATATATATATATATGTGAGATTGCTTTACTGTTATTGTACACATCTAAGAGATATAAAAAAGGCTTATGGACGACCACTTGAATACAAGAGTTTATCAATATATATTTCTTGTTTTCTTCTTACTATGTTTTATCTATTTCTATTATTTTACAACATGTCTATCTTTTTTTGGAGTTTCTAGTTGCCCATAAACCGAATATATTTCCAATGGCTTCCTCACTTCCCCTCAAAAAGAAGAAAAAGAAAAAAGAAAAAGAAAAAAAAGAGGGGTCTAAACTCAAGTAAATTGCCAACTTGCCATAGTAGTCACTTGGTCATTTGATTCTTTATTTGGAATGGTAGTTACCTCTTAACACTTATATGAGGAAGTTGGATCAATTTGTCAAAATATTGGACTTTTTTGGACTTAAATACATCTTAAATTTACATAAGTACATCAGTTGAATTAATGGACTTATCCATTGGATTGTTGTTAAGGTTAAACTTTTATTACTCTCTCTTAATTGAGTTTCTTTGCAGTCTCAATTGTTGTTTATTTTAAATATTATCTAGCAACTTATTATTTGTTGAATTCTCTTATTTTTATTATATTTTTTGTTCTAATATATATATATATATATATATATACACACATATATATCACTTTCGCATTTTCAATATAACAAGGCTAGGGATGCATTTTAAGTTGAACAAATGTCTATATATTTTATATAACCATAACAGGTATTCAAAATTTTTCACAATTTTTATTATACATCAACTATAACCCTTCACATC
Organism: Lithocarpus polystachyus; assembly: GCA_033629205.1. Lineage (NCBI taxonomy): Eukaryota > Viridiplantae > Streptophyta > Magnoliopsida > Fagales > Fagaceae > Lithocarpus > Lithocarpus polystachyus. The sequence goes on from CM066173.1 coordinate 40,280,437, forward strand.
AATGACTATGAAAAATTATGTAATCCAGCAATAGCAACAACAATGAAATGAATCCTCAAAAAGGCACACTCCATTGACTTAACTTCGTTGGTTTTTCTACAATTTTTCCTAATTTGGCCGCTTGTGCTTGTGAGTGGGCTAAGGTTCCCCATCCTCACCATTGCGTTTGCAAAGTCTACTAGAAAGCTTGCGGAGTTGGAGCTGTAAGCGTTAACTTGGAAATCTGTGGAACCCCCATTAAAGAGTTGTTGGTCTAAGTGTAAGAGACCCTTGTTGCATATCAAATTCTTGAAGTAAGCATTGTCAAAAGATGTTGGACTAGTCAAGTCTAGAAGGGCAAGATTGTTGTCACCACCAGTGCTTGGACAGTTCGATTTCAATGAAGTTGCAAATGAAGAATCTATGTTGGTTTCGTTGTAAATCCTGGTTCGTAAAACTGTGGACCTTGCTTGGCTTATTGTGTGAGATCCTAAACAAATTATAAAAATAATGTTTGGTCAATTTATGAGGAGCCCTTTCTAAAGGCATGAAGGATTTAAAAAATTAAACCAACCTGATAGGGCCACCAATTCTTTGGCAGTGAAAACTTTGTTTGAGAAGGCAGTGAAAAGGCCACTAAGATTCAATGTTGGAGCAGGGATGTTGGAATTAGCAACACTTAAACTTGCAGTGGTAAAGTCTCTTCTACCCAATTGAATCGTCCAATTAGTCCCACCCAGCTGAATCAAAACAAATAATATGATGAAAATGACAGCAAAACAACAAGATGTTGATTTCCCTATAATATTATGGTTCAAATTAAAGTTCATAATAATGTGAAGTTGTGACTTTTTCTTATTGCAACAACCAAATCTCTCGCAGCAATGGCTAAAATGTCAACACAAGACACAACACCAGGGCAAATATTTTCCAATTGAGATTTGATAGTGTCTACTATGTCAAATCCCCTTAATGAATTATTGTTGGGACCAACTGTTTTCTCTCCAATGAAAGTTAAAATGTCGTCTAAGAGAACTGTTGCATCACACCCCTGTTACATAATATTATTCAAACTCGTTATTTATTTAAGTTGTGTTAAAAGAATCCCATCGTGTGTCTCATCACAAAGGAAAATATTAAAGTTATTATTAATTTTTGTTATAAAAGATTTACAATATATATATATATATATATGATTTAACAATGAAAATCATTGGTGTCATATAAATTATATAATATATATATATATATTTGCATTTAAAAGTTAAGACGATAGTTTATAAATTTTATGCAGTACAGTTTATAGCAGCTATAGTCTATACTCTATAGAATCACTCTCCCGTACAATTGCACCCATGTATATATGTTTATATGCCTCAAACATAAGAAGTTCAAATTGTTTAATATTATATATATATATATATATATATATATGTTGTCATGAATTTCCATGAAATTTATCCTTCATTTTTCTTTTGGAATAAACAATTAAATGACTCTATATGGCTTATAATACAATATTATGTCAATGTATAGTATGTGAAATATAAAACTTAGCAACCAGCCTGGCCAAAAGTGACGGACTTGACCCCGGGACTGCTACAATCTCTTTAATAAGAAGCTAGCCAATATTAGCCATCAGCGTCTTGATGTACAATTAGATTATTTATGCCAAACGAAGCCAATAGCAATTATTTTACTGGAATCTTTAGCGACATTTGGTCCCGTGGCTTTTATTCCAAAGTTGTCACTATCAAATAATATATCTATATAATTATTCACAACTAGGTTAAATGATTTGTTGTGATTAGTGTGTAAAAATAGTGTCACTGATAGATCCATATAAAGTAACGTTTTTATGATCACAGTTCATTATCTTAATATAATATATATTGTGGAAAAAAAAATTATGTTTCTAACATTCTTATATGAAACACATTGCAATTAAGAGCAATCATCCTTCCTCATAGCATCAACAACTCTAGGCAGGAAGGAGCAAGGCAAAACAGGGCCAAAAACAAAGTAACAAAAGAAAATCTTGATACGAGGCAATGCGAAATAAGTGAAAAAACACAGACACACGAATACGTATAAAACCTTGAGAAGTCAAACATATAACTTAAAGATAAAGATGTCTGTGAGTTCTAAAAACAAAGCATTCATATGAGAGAGAGAGAGAGAGGACTTGCATTAACAAAGCAGTCATGAAAGTGAAGACGGAGCAAGGACGCTCCCATGCGTTTCTCACTTGAGTCTACAGCTGATTTAATGGTGGAAAGGGCATTAGGGCATTAGGGCATGATGTTGCATAGAAATTAGAGGACAACTGAGCTGAGACCATCCCCACAAGAAGTGAAAATAAGAGGCAGAAATTAATTATAGTAGTTAGAATTGCTGAGCTAGAATAAGACTGAGCCATAATGATTATTGAAGAAGAAGAAGAAGATGAAGATGGCTTTTTGCTTTGTTGGGTGGTTTAAGGCACTAGAGTTATCATGTATTTATGCAAGAGTTCCAGCTACCATGCATGTTGATGTTGTGGAATGCATTTTTCTCATATATATCACGGCCGAGTCAACGTTATGAACAAAAAAAATATATAACTAAATCAATATGTGTGTACAATATATTATATATTAAGGGAGTTATCATGGCTTTGCTTTTTTATTATTAATTGGCATTTTCTAGCTGTTGGACTATTGACTGGTCATATTCGTTAGAGTTCCACTCGGAAGTTTTTTTCTCAACCGGGGGAGCCACAACTTTTCCTAACTAAGGTGCAGAATGATCAAAGAAAAGTATAAAATGTAAAACTTCTATTTTCATAAATAATTCAAAATTAATGAATATTTTTCATAAATCTGTATGTATGTATATTCATATTTTATGGGATAGTCTAATATAAATTTAATACTAATTAATTATTAGTAAGTAGTTTAATTTAGTTATCAATTTCTTTTTGTTATGTTCCTCAAAAAAATAATTTCTTTTGGTCCCTCTCTACCCTATATTCCTGACCAGATGAGACTCGCTGCATACTCTTGAGATAATATCCTTGAAACTCGCACTTGATGCCAGGATACATTTGGCAAGTAGATCGCCCCAAGGCATTATCTCTTATCCATAGCTATGCTCGGTAGCATTCACTATTGTTCGGTCTTATGGTTATGCTTGGTAGTGTTCACTAATGTTTGGTCCTAGGGTTATGCTCAGTGTAGCGTCGAGGTGGGCCAGGTCGGTTTTAGGGAGCAGGCCATAGTCTTGGTTGTCATAGTAAAGGTCCTAATATAATTAATTTCGTACTCCTCTTTAACAATATACCATAGGTAAATTAAGTACAATAATTTAAGTATTTTGCATTTGTATTTCGTAATAATCATGTGTATGTTTTACGTACATAGAATTAGGAAACACCATCCGTACGTTCACAGTTCATTTTTCACTAATTACTAATTCAACAATAGGGTTTAAAAAATTGAGGTTTTGGCATGAGGGTTTTTGCTATTTTGGTCTCAATGAAGGCAAAAGAAAAGAGAATTTGTTTTTTATTAAATATATAGTCCGATAATTCTGCTAAGAAAAACTTGAAATAAAAGGACAACGCCAGTGGTTTTTTTTTTTTTTTTTTTTTGGCATTAGGACTATTTTAAGAAAAAAAATTTCCTATTTAATGTATCCAAAATTTTTTTTCAACCAAAAAAAAAAGTATTAATAAGCTTTTACAATTATAAAAAGCTCCAATCTTTATTCAACGTTGCTCCCTCCTTCCAAATTCCATTAAATTATATAAGGTCTTATAGACATAGATGACTTTGATAATTATTTTAAATAAATTTGAAGAAATAGAATAATCATCTCTAGCCTACGACTTGAAACTAGTCCATTTACTATTGTTAACAATTTTATGGTTTCTATATTAATTGTTTAAGCAATGTTACATCACCCAATAACTTGTTATTGAATTCATATTTTGAAAATCTCACTGTTCAATTACATGTTCTATATGTCCTTAACAATTATGTCAATTGAATGTTATTTACCATTTGATCCATAAACTCATTTTTAATGCATTAATTTAAACTACAAAAACTTGAATTAAAAAAATTAATTGATGACATGGCTATTAATCTTTGATTATTTTGAAATTTTGCAAGCATTGAGAATATATGAAGATAATGCAATCTAACAGTAGATTTGTCAAAATTTGTATCCAATAAAAAAATATTGAGTGGTGTAACATTGTTTAAAATTAAATCACGTGTAACTTGAATCAAACCATATATATATATATATATATATATTTATATATATAAAGAGTAGAAATTGTTGAGAAAGTCCTTCTCTATGCTTTAGGACCTAACAGTAGGACCAAAACATGTCGCCCTATTAGTATGAAGACATAAGTTGATGAATTACAGGCACAACTGGGCCAGGCAGATGTTTGTGGTGTCTTCAACTAAGGAAAATTATTTTTATTATTATTCTTATCCATCTTTCATCATCTGAATCTTGGTTTAATAAATTTGTAAATTGTTGGTTTCTATCTGTTAGGTTCTAAAAGTTTAGAACAATTGGCAAATCGTGAGCACACAAGAACATGTAAGCTGCAGAAAGAAGATTTCAGAATCTGCCTGGTTCGATTGATCGAAAAACAGGCTTGATCGATCGAGAATCGTATCTGCAGAATTTTAAGTTGGCCCAAACAGCAGTTCTAGCCCATTAAGGATTAGGGTTTCAAATCTACTTCTCCCACTATATAAAGGAAACCCTAAGCACGTTTTTTATAAGGCTTTTTAGAGAGAGAAGAGTGTGCCTCTTTTGTATTTAGGGTTTTGTTCCTAAAACCTCTCTTATAACTTCTACCGGTGTTGTTCCTTGAAGAATCTCAAGATCCGGTATTGCTGAAGTTGCTGTCTTCTCTAGTCATCAAAGATGCTGATGATCTAAACCTTCAAGGGTGGTCTTGGAGTCACAAACAGGAGAGTTTGTGTTGCTAAACCTTTGAGTGGGATCTCAAAGTCACAAACGGTGGTGTTTGTGTTTTGCAAAGGTCAAAGAAAGAAGGAGTCCGTGGATCTCGGAGCTATCATGGGGTCGTGGTAGTAAGTTTCCTACACTTGGGTAGCAATAGGATGTTAGTGGTCTAAGTCGCTATTGTGTAAACTTCAATTCTTTCATAGTGGATTTGCTATTTTACCTTGAGGATAGCTAGGTTAAATCCTCCCCAGGTTTTTTACCGGTTTGGTTTTCCTGGGTCATCAGATCTTTGTGTTATTTATTTTCCGCTGCTTTGTTATTTTTGCTTATCTGTGTTAACCTAGTTTTAATTAAATTACCTAAATTAATCACTTGGCTAATTCTCTAGGTTAATCTGTTGGGTTTAAGGGGTCTAAACGAACTAACAAGTGGTATCAGAGCAGGTAGCTCTTCTGTTGTAGATCCTTTGATCTAAGAGTTGATCCTTGATCCCTGTTATCATGGATAGTTTTAAGTGTCTTACTGTTTTTTATTGTGATGATTTGAATAAAAAGGACACTGTTGTTTCTGTTGATTTTATTGATGCCTTTGAAACTCTTCGTAAGGAATTATCTAAGTCTTTGAAAATTGCTAAGAAATTTAAAGAAGAGTTAAAATTGGCTAATCTTGAAAAAGAGGAATTGATTGTTAGATTAGATGAATCTAATATAAAGAATGAATTTTTGAGAAATCAAATTTCCTCTCAAGATGAGAAGATGAAAAGCTTGGAACAAGAGTTAGTTGAATCTAAAGCTAAAATTGAAAATTTGACTGATACCAAGCCTGTTGTTGATAACAGAAGTGTTTCTGTTTCTCTTAAGCCTAAAGCTGAAAAAGTTTATATCCCTCCTTTCAAGAGGAATAATAAAGAAAAGGCTTATTTTGCTAGGTTAGACAAAGGTAAAAGTTCTGATGTAGACGCTGAAGTTTCTACACCTAAGTCTAAACCTACTGTTAGAGAGCAAAAGAAATCTGTTTTTGTGCCTACTTGTCACCTTTGTGGTGTTGTTGGTCATATTAGACCAAACTGTTCTTTGTTGAGGCAAAAACCAAAATCTGAGACTAGATTTGCTGTTAGGAATACTGATGTTCCTAAATTTGTTCCTATTTGTCACTTTTGTGGTGTCTCTGGTCACATTCGTCCTAATTGTCATAAATTGAAATTTAAGTGTTCTGTGTTTCAGTCTAGGACATGTGATGATATTTCTCCTGCCATAAGTCCAAATAAATTGTTTCATATTCTTTTGAAAAATTTGAGCTTGTTGGCTTGTGAAAGGAATTTGCAGGATTTTAGTCTTTCTCAGAAGATTGGTGTAATTTCTCAAATACACTCTGCTTCACATGGATTTTCACCTACAAAGCCGAAGACTCGTGCTATATGGGTGAGAAAAGATTCTCTAAGGTGAGTGTTGTCGACTTGTCCCTGATTTAATTCTTTCAATTATTTGTGGACATGTTTTGTTTCTGTTTTAGGTTGTTTTTTTATTATTTTTCTTGAGGATTACATGAATTATGATATCTCTCTTGATTTAGAACATGCTTGATATTGTGGAGAAACTTGAATAGCATGTGTTATATAAGTGCTAAGCTATTTTTGATTTTGTGTGAGTATGTACTAGCTTGTACATGTACTCAAGGGTTAATTAAGAAATTGATATTTCTTATTTGTGTACCCTCTATAGCTTAGTTAAGCACTGTCATGCATTGCATTTGCATTTTTTTTAATCATTTAGCATAAAGTGTGCTTTTTAGTTTTGGTCATAATTTTTTTTAAACCAAAAAAAGGTTTTTATGTATTTTGTATTATATATCTTGGATTTATAATTAAGGTTGGCCATATTATCTTTACATAACATGTTTATGTACTTTGTTTAGCTTGGATGAGCTTATTTTATTGCACTTTACTAGTTTAAGCTTTGTAGTGCATATTGTGTGGGAAGATGTTTATAGTTTTTGATCACATGATCTTGATCTTGAAGTCACATGCTTTTGATTGTCGGACTTGGACTTATTGAGAAAGGCATAAATAACCATCTCACCACTGTTTATTAGCCAATCATGAACACCTTAGTGCATATCGTAAGATTTTGTGCTCGAGAAAGTGTAGCACATGCATAAAAAGAACATAAGGTGTAGCCTCGGATTAAATTCTAAAATTGGTGTGTACATTATTAGGCTATAATGAATTCAAATTAATTAAAATTGGTGTGTACATTATGAGGCAAATCAAGAAACTTACATGATTGCAAGCTTTTATTCTAGGAGATGTGAGAGTTATATGATGTAACTCTTTAAGTAATAGTCTCTTTCAATTTCATGTGATGAATTTTGTGGAAATTGTGATTGATTACTATGTGCTTATCACCTCACATGTTTCTCAAGCTTATGCTAGTTGCACACACTACACAAGTTACTCTTTGCTAAACTTGGTACATTATATTGTGTGTGATCTTGTTGTGGCCATCCAAGATTATATGTTCCTTGATTTTGATGCAAAATTTGAGTTTTGAGGACAACTTGGCTGATAAACTTGTTTTTGAATGATCTGGGTTGAATTCATGTGTTTTTGAAAAACTTTCAGTCTCATACTCATGCATTTCATTCATGAAATACTATGCTTTGAGGAGTTTCTGCATTAAATTGCTCTGTTTTTCAAAAATTTGAGTTTTCCAGAATTTCGACCGATCGAATCTGTCTCTCGACTGATCGAAATTACGATTAAAATTTTTGGTTTGATTCTGTCTGACTCGATTGGTATTCGATCGATACTCGATCGATCGAAACTGAAAAATTTTCAGTTTTTAGAGTTTTTGACCAAATTTTTTTTCTTGCATCATTTATGTTTAGGATTCACATGAGTTGCATTGTTTTTGTATCCATCTTGCAGTTTTGCAGTCATATCTCTCATTGTTTTCACACATAACATGCATACACTTTGCTAAATTGGGTACTCAACTTGAATTAGAAATTAATTGATTAATTTTTGAGTCCTTTGTACATTTTCGTATATGCTATTTTTCTTAATGTGTGAATTACAGACAATATTTTTCTTAAGAGATATGATGGATAATCAATGTGCAAATATTTTCTCTACTCATGCAACTGTTTATGGGTCACATAGTGTCAAGTTTGCATTTATTGAAAGAGAGAATATTTTTCTTCATGAGTATCCTCAACTCATTTTTTTTGGGTTTGTGTGTCTTTTATTTATCCCCACCTCCTATATTTTCCCCAAAACTGTTTTTCCCAAAAATTGTTTTGTCTTTCCTATTTTTATAGGGGGAGAAAAGTTTTTTTTTTTAACCTTTGTTGTTCATTGGGGGAGATGTTGCTCTTTATAGGGGGAGTTACCTCTATTTTCTATAGAACTAAACTGTTTTATGTTCCCTTGGTTCTCTTTTTTCTCTCGTGTTTACTCTTTGTTTGAGTTGTATTTGTCAATACGTGACAAAAAGGGGGAGAAATAGATGAAATGTGAGAATCATGTTTGTCTTGTTTAGGGGGAGACAAAATTGTTTTTGAAAATAGGAGAATATAAAAACTTTTTGATGTATCTAACTTAGGGAGAGAGTTAGTTTACTTTTGTTTTTATATTGTGCTTCATTTTGTTTATATGTCTTTCTTTCCACACATGCGTTGATGTGTTTGTTGAGTGTTTCAGGAAAGACAGGTGCATTCTGATCAAGATCTTCTACCTCTTCTTGGCAACTTCTAGGTTAAGAGTCTTAGATTGGGATTTGTGATGTAATTGGGCATTTTATTGTATTGGGATTTGTGTGTCTGTTTCGGAAGAAGTAGGAATAATGGAAAAAGAAACTCGATTTCTCTAAAGTCGAGTTTCTTTGATACCGCCTTTAGCATATAAATGAGTTACAAGTAACTCGATATCCTGTTTACCGAGTTTCTGAATTGCCGTCACATCAACGTGTTGCGTCAACAATAACTCGAGCACCTGGATATCGAGTTTTAGTTAAACTCGATTTAGTATATATCGAGTTAGTATATATCGATTTAGAACCCATGCACGTGTCTCGCTCCTGCTTCGCTGAAAACCTTAAATCTGTGGGGTCCTGAAAAACAAACTCTGCGAGGTGAACACATTTTGCTGATCCCAAAGACAGTTTTCTTGTCACTAATGCATCTTGATGAGATTGGCGAAATGACCATCTCCTGATCGTCCATAGGGGTGACCATCTCCTGATCGTCCATAGGGGTGACCATCTCCTGATCGTCCATAGGGGTCGTCCATGAAGTAGTTTGGAAAAAATCAAGTCCACCTTCCATGAAGGGAGGAGCCGTCCATAAATGAAGCACTGACATAGACGAAGTGTACGGACGACCATATGACCCTTAGAAACTTTTGAGGTACAACTTCTACATGCCCAAGCGCAAAGTTCAGGAGAAAGAATCAGACCCGTGGATGTCGCCGCAATTACCTCAAACGCTTAACTCCCTTCAGCGGTTAATAACTTTCATAGCCGTTGAAGAAGTTATGTCAATGTCCACAAACCTTGGAGCAGTTATAAAGCGAATAACCGCTCTGAGGTTCACTATATAAAGACCGGCCTACTCCAAATGAAAGTAAGTTTTGAATAACGTCGCTTCCCTCCAAGTCTGAACATTATTTTCTAAGGAACTAACTTCACCATCGGAGGAGTTTTGGCCGGTCAACCCCGGTCACCCTTTGATTGTCTTCTTCCTTACAGGTCATTGTAAACACTGATCGCCACCGAAGCCGGAGCATTCAGCCTACTGATTCTCTACATCATCAGTTGGCGCCGTCTGTGGGAAAGGTTTGACTACGAAACTTGTGTTTTCCTTCCTTTGACAACAAGGCTGGATGGTCCGGACAAGGTCAAGGGCCACAAGCCCAGGCCACCAGGGAAGTAGAATTGCGTCGAGCGTTCCCAACCATGAACGCCATACAGTGCCTATCGTGCAGCCGCCTTCCATCCAACACATGCATCCAACACATCCCCTATTCTTCATTAGTGTTGTGAATTAGTGTTGTTACAAGAGGTCTAAACAGTATGAATTGAAATGGGGTGGTATACATGATGTTGTATACCAAATTGAAATGGGGTGGTATTCATCGGGTCTTTATTTCCCTAACTGTATATGTTTTGCTTTAGATTGCTAATTTTTGGTGAAGGTGTAACTTTAGATGCATTTGCATTTAAGCAGGCAAGCTTGAAGGGTTCTTGAATGCCTTGTCAATTCAATTTATTAATTAATGTGGGTTGTATACTAATTTTTGGTCTGGTTACTCCTCAGAAAGGAGGCAGCCCTGCAGCAAAGGGAGGTTTGTAGTTCCAATACTGTTGCCATGTCCTGTGTGGCAAAGGTGCCAGACTTGAGACGTACGATGGATGAAGTTGTCAGACCAAATGAAGAAATCCAGCAGTCATACTCAGAGAACCGGCCATCTTTTGAAGAGAAGAAAGTCATGGTGTCGAATGTGCAGACACCATGACTGCCTACAACCATTGTTGGCGACAGATTTCCAAGTTTGAAGTTACAATTGTGAAGTATCAAATATCTGGGCTGGACATTTTATTTTTGTACAAAAACTGTCGTTAAATGTGTAGCTTTACTTGCATGGATGATTTCCCTAACTGTATTCGAAACGAGGACATGAGTTGTTTGATGCATGTCTGAAATTGTTGTTGTGTATAGTTTGGTTGTGAACAGGTCCACTTTTATGATGAATAAACAGCCCAAATTAGCTGTACGCTTAGGTGTGAACAGTGTTGCAGCAGCTGTTACTCCATGCAGGAAATATATTTCCAAATTATACCCTATCTTCAAGCTACAGAGATTTCCGCACGAAGAAATGCTCCCAAACCCACTACAATCTGCCCATTGTAACCATCCCACCATCGTTGTTATTGTCAAATGGTAAATATTGCTCAAATGCTTCACTCACCTATCTTTCACACCTTTAAAGCATAGTTTTCACCCAAATGCTCCACTGACCATCTAATCGCAAGAAATGCTCACCACCAACTTTTATAGGCCAAAGGAAAATATTTACCAAATTATGGAGAAGACAATTTGTTATCCATTCCAGCTTCTACTGCTGAGTCTTGAGCAATAAGAAATGGTCACAAATTCGCTATATATAACTTGACAAACGTCAGATGAACATAACTCGATTACCAAAAATTCGAGTTATGCGGAAGACCCTTCTGGACAGTTCGATTCCTGTTCGACTACAGATGGATCAATCCAAATTAGTAGTCATGGGGCCGGATTAGGAACATAACTCGACTTAGTAGTAATCGAGTTACGTGGAAGACCCTCCTGGTCCCTTGGATTCCTCTTGGACTGCAATTGGATCAGTCCAAATATCTGGGCTGGGCGAGGGAGCCCAGTAAAAAGTAACTCGATTTACATATAATCGGCTAATGTGAACGTAACCCGGTACATATGGAATCGAGTTATGTGAACTGGCTCGTGTTAGTTACAGTACACTTTACTCGATGCATTAGTAATCGGGTTACGTGGAAAACCCTCCTGGTCCCTTGGATTCCTCTTGGACTGCAATTGGATCAGTCCAAAAATATCTGCGCTGGGCTAATGTGAACGTAACCCGGTACATACGGAATCGAGTTATGTGAACTGGCACAAGTAACTCGATTACCAAAAATTCGAGTTATGCGGAAGACCCTTTTGGACAGTTCGATTCCTGTTCGACTGCAGATGGATCAATCCAAATTAAAAGTCATTGGGCCAGATTCGGAACATAACTCGACTTAGTAGTAATCGGGTTATGTGGAAAACCCTCCTGGTCCCTTGGATTCCTCTTGGACTGCAATTGGATCAGTCCAAAAATATCTGGGGATCGGTGGGGGGGCCAGTACGAGTAACTCGATTTTCTTTTAATCGGGTAACGTGCACGAAACCCGATTTATATGGCATCGAGTGATGTGAACTGGTCTCGTGTCAGCCATCCGACCCAACATGGATTCCTTTCAGCTTCTCTAGAAGACAACATGGATTCCTTGGACGAGAACAAAGCACATAACTCGATATTCAGTTAATCGGATTATGTGTAAAACAGACTCTTTAGTACTGAACGTATGAAGCATCAACAGTTATTTACAGTTTGCACAAAAAATCGAAGTGAGGATTTGCAGAACGATGACTTCTCAACGGCGGAGAGACAATGAGGATGGTCCCCCTGATCTGAAGGCGAAGGCCCCCCACTTTTTCAAGATTATTATGCCAGAAACTCTTCGAGAAGGAAAGCTTGTAAGTATTGTAGGAAGTTCGGTATATTTTTGTCTCCTCAATCATACTTTTATATGAACGGCGTCCACTTGATATATGTTTGTTGTGATTCTTGAAAATATTTACATTTGTTGATGACCAAAGTGATGAAAATCTGTGAACATGGTTGAGCAGTATTATGAACTCGTATTTTGATGTGTTTTTGTGGCGTCGGGTATAGTTATAATTGGGTAAGAATTCCTGCACTTTGATGGAAAATACAGGTCAAGAACTTAGTTCAAGAGAATAGGATTCGAATAGGCAATGAAAACAGAGATGTGAACTGGGAAATTAGTGGAAATAGTAGATACAATAATTAGAAGCATAAACATATGGGGCAGAGCCATGTTGCTCCTTGGGGGTGCCATGGCCACTTTAACCAATTTTTAAATTTTCTCAACAGCATATATAGCAAAAAGCCAAAAGGATATAGGGCCCCTCAGATAATTATAATCGCCCCCCCCCCCTCCCCATTTGTTCAGAATACTTAAATTTTGTCTAACAGGTAAAACTTCTCCTCGAATAAAAGAACCCTGACTAATGCAATTATTGAAAGACTTGTACTTAATCTAGTGGACAATGACCTACTCTCTAGCCATAGAATAGATGTTAGCTCATTGCAAAGCATCTGTGGGTTACAGTAGTGTTTCATTCTCGTGGTTAATTGGCTACATGTCTTTCCCTTTAATTTCCTTGTCGATATTGCTGCCAGCCTCATTGTTTAGTTAATATTAACAAAACAAAACTCATCTGAAAACAGTCACACAAAACTGAAAACCCTCACAGCTAATACAAACAGTACTATCCCATTTTTTTCCATCTCATTGCTGCTATAGTAGAGTAGTGAACTTGGAAGTATGTGAGGATGTGAGAGAAACATGTACAACTGTATTCAAAGGAGGCAAGTAGAATGCAGATGAAGACGTAGAAGAGTTCATCTAAAGGGTGTTTTTAACAAAGTAGATATAAACATTTCTTTTACTACATGTGTGAGTGAGTGGTCTCCCAGCATGCTGAGACTCACACATGCTGTGTGTGAGATTCCGCCTCCACTTAGAAGGAGCATTTTAAGCAAATCATAGTTCTCGAATTACTATAGGATGGCTTGGAATGAATTGAACAAATTTTAGGGAAAATTATACTTTACTATCTTCAATTATACCCTAAGTATATAGTAATGTATGTGTAGTCACATTTTACAAGAGTTCGCCCCCAGAAGATTGAAAGATTGGCGCCCCCTCCAACACGTCACTCATAAAATTCTTCCCATCCCAAATCCCAACTGTGCAGTCATGCAAGCATGATAGCCTTTTGTCTTTTCCATTATTCGCTAAAGCATGATATCCACATTTATAGATTTTTAGTTTTTAGTTATACAATTTTTGTGTAGTACATCAGATTACCTGGTTCACATCATATGTATTGAATTTAATTGTCGTTAACCATAATAACCCGTAATGTATGTATGTTATTGCTCATGTTAAACATGTGCTTGAAGTTAATGTTTGAACCTAATGTATTATACTTATAATATTATACTTACGTTATGGAGATTTTTTTTTCAGCGGATTCCAAGGAAGTTTATTCACGAATATGGAGTTGAACTGTCAGATATGGCCATTCTTACAATTCCAAATGGTACAACATGGAAACTCAAGTTGACAAACCGTGATGGGGAGGTTTGGTTTCAAAATGGTTGGTGCGAATTTGCAAGCTGTCATGCTTTAACCCTGGGGCACTTGCTAGTTTTCAGATATGAAGGCAATTCACACTTTCATGTACTGATATTTGATGCCACTGCAACAGAAATAGACTATCATTTACATGACCAACTCCAACTTTGTAGAATGGAAGACAATGACAGTGATGATAACTCTGTTGAAATCATGGACGGCTTTACTAGGGGAGAGGGTTCAGGTGTGAATCTTACACAATAATTTTCAAATTTTAACTGGTTGATTGTGTAAGCCTGTTTACTATTAATTTCATGTGCATGACTTCATATTTTCATGTCATGTCAGGATCAGGTCATGGTGTTGGACCGGAATCTGCTTGCAATAGGAATTGTGGGCCATCACATGACCAATGTCCTAAGAAAGATGGTGGAGTAGATGAAAATCTTGTAAGAGCCAGTGCTTTGAAATCGGAAAATCCCCTTTTCACGGTTATCATTCATCCGTCATATGTTAATGGCAAGGATCGTGCGGTAAGCTTTCAAATTAATGTATTTTGTTGGGTTTCCTCAATGCATGATAACTTTGATTTTTCATAGATCAATTAGGAAGCATGTAGCAGATAGTTGATGGGTATAGGTATTGTTGGTAATGATTTGGGTCTTTGTGTTTTTAGGGGAATTGAAGTTTCATCTATATTTAACAGTGTCGCCTAGATATGAAATATTATCATCTTAGGTTGTAGACAGAAATCACATGCTTCATGTAGAGTAGATGGATGAATAACATTATCAAATCACTGGCATCCGCATAACTGCCCGTCAACCATCAGCATAACAAATAATAGTATTGCATCATAACTGCTTTAATGAAGTGTGGGTTCAACATTAATATGAAATATATATTCAGTAACTTATTTGTACAGAGTTTACCCCGTGACATTATCAACTACTTACCGACAAAAGGCCCTACGAAGGACTACACCAAAGGAAGTATACACACTGTGAAGCTCCAGGTTGTGGACCAATTATGGCCTGTGAAGTTATATGTGTATAAATGAAGCGGGGGTTCATCATGTGTCGTATCTGCTGGTTGGTCTGCATTTGCGAAGGGAAATGGCTTGCAAGTAGGAGATGTTTGCGTATTTGAGCACATCATGGGGGACGATGTTGTGTTCAAAGTCCACATTTTCAAGTAATTATAAATGGTTACAAACTCTAAAGACCAAAGTATATAATGTAGATTGTATGGGAGCTTCTTACTTTGTTGTTTTTTGTAATATGCCGATAGTTGTGACGATCTAACGTATTTACATATATATGTTTATGTCTCTGTGATATTTGTATTAGTGAGGATTTTGTTGTCTTTTACATGACATAGTAAGAGTATGGACAGTGATTAAAGAATGAGTTTAAATGTGCTTGGTGCCAAATGATTGATGGGGGGTTGCAATGATTTTCCTAGCACAACAATATACCTCTAGCACTTTCATCAGTTTAAAGGTCATTGAAAAAGTTGATAGATCTAAAATTTAAAACAACATATACTAGCCCAAAAACATTTGTGCAACAACACAAAATCACCAATGAAAAGGCTAAAAAAAATTAAGTCCAATTAACCAAATTTACTGAAACAAACAACTAGCTCTTTAAAAAGTAATTTGTGAATAATTTTGCCTTTACCCAGCAGACGCACACATCAAAAACTCAAAAAACAACAAACTCTCAGTGGCTAAGAAGCTGCCGAGCTAGAGGGCAGAGTCGCCTCCCTTAACTTAAAGTTGTAGCTTCGACCCTGTGCATTGGGTACGTTGTAAAAGTGATTTCATAGTAGCGTTCAGTACAGCAACAAACGCTATTATTAAGTTGAAAGATAGAATAATTAGTATACGTTTTAGAGATTAAGCTGAGAGAACTCGAGATCAACCAAATTAGTGACCACTAGTGCAAGACAAACTGGACTTAGCTTGGATACATAACTCGAGTCTACTGTAATCGAGTTATTTAGAGAACCCCTCTGTAGACTTGAATTCCTCTTGGACTGCATATGGATCAGTCCAAATATCTGGGCTGGACGTCGGAGCCCGTGAACATAACTCGATATATTTAGAATCAATTTCTGTTGAAAATATTACGTATCCAAGTAATAACCCGTAACTCGAGCCTTCATATATCGAGACATGAGTAGGACCCCTCTGGACACTTGGATTGGTCTTGGACTGCATGTGGATCAGTCCACATATCTGGGCTGGCCGTGGTGGCCCGTTGAACGTAACTCGATTTCTAAATAATCGAGTTATGGCAGTAGATATCCCGAACCAACAAACATTTGGATTGCTCTTGGACTGCATGTGGATCAGTCCACAAAACCGGGGGCCCGGTGAACATAACCCAACTTCTCAATAATCGATTTGTTCCTTTACTCGGCTTTCAGATAATCGAGTTATGTGGACGGCCCATAGGTCCCATTTGGACTGCATGAGGATCAGTCCAAATGTCTGTGGGAGTAGCCTGCACATAACTCGATGGATTTGGAATCGAGTATTATGATAACTCGGTTACTCTGAAATCGAGATATGTGATTACCCACCTTTATAAGCTCTCCCCCAGTTCTGCAGCATTTGCAGCTGTCCGAAATTCCATCTTCGATTGCTCTCGCTGCATCTGGCTAGAATCGACAAATTTTCGCACAAATTCTTCGAAGGCTTGACATAGTAAGACTCTTTTAACTGTTATTGTCTTTAAAATTACACATTGGTGGTGCTATGTTAAGCATCAATTTTTGATTGATGCTTCAAACTTCATTGTCTATGTAGATTGTGATGAAATTGGGTGTTTGTCTAGTCAAATGCGTTGTTGTTACTAAGGTTACTTGTCTAGTCATTGTCGTAGGTTGGCTTCAACTAGTCTCCTTCCACAAAATGAGCTTGCCAATGGCTCCATATATGTTTTCAACATCCTTATGCTATTTGTATGTCTGAACTGTACATTGTGCAATTTAATGTTTTTTGGGGCAAAATAGGTGAAACTTATTACATGCATAATATTATGTTTCCTGCATAATATTATTGTTGTTAGAATGCTTTCTATCGGTGTGTGACATTATTGAACATTTTGACAAAATTCAATATGTTAACAATTTGCATAGTATTACTAAGCTTGAGTTCAACTAAAGCTTAGTAATGTCTACGGCTCTGTCTTCAAATTATTGAGTCGGACCAAAATGCATTACAAGTATTCCACCAACTACACAACCTGTGAATTTATCATGAAGTTTTTTCATTGTGTTGTTGCAAACTGTATATCAAGTACGTTGCATGGATAATTTTCTACACATGCTAGTGCATTATTCTCCAAATTTTGTTCTCTGCTTCAAACTTCATTGTCTATGTAGATTGTGATGAGATGATCTGTTTGGATATGAAAATATCAATGGGTTAGGTAGTATGAATGTTCTGTGTATCTCGATTTCGTAATGCAGCAGTTGGTTCTATTTTTTTATGAGCTCATCGTGATTCCTCTACTGACCCTCAGTTAGTTATGGCTCGAAAGAGGGCTAAGAGGGCAAAATCCAAAGCTGCATCCGAACCTGAAGTGGTGTTTGATCAATTAAGGTTCCTCACGCCCGAAAATGAGCAAACCTTTGAAACCTTGATTAAGCGTAGGTGTATTTGGGGAGAAAGGCAAATCAATCTACATGAATTGCATCCTTCTATCCATGAGAATCTACAGCGTAGGCATTGGCTGTCCCTGTGTACAAACATACAACCCCCTCCAGCTGACTTGATTAGAGAATTTTATTCAAATCTCTCGGTGCATGAGGATCTCGGTGGTCACAGAGTGGCATCGTGCATACGTGGTGTGCCGTTTACAATAACTCGGAATCTTGTATCTAAAGCTCTTGATGTACCTATAATTGATACACCTACTTATCCATACTCTAGGTCTCCTTGTATTGATGATGTTATGGATGTCCTTTGTGGACGATCAGTCACTCGAGGTTCTGACCGAAGTATTAGCTCGAGTGAGTTGACTGAGCTTAATTATATATTCTTTAGGATAGCTTGTCACAACATTTTCCCTATCTCTCATATCCATACAATCCCTGTAGACAGGTGTTTCTTTCTTTACGCCCTCGTCACCAATAGTTCCATTTGTTTTCCTTCCCTTTTCATTGAAACCATAGTAGAGGTGCGTAGGAGCAAGTATAAGAGGCATGGTTTGTTTTTTCCGGTTCTCATCCATAGGGTCCTCAAATATTTAGGATTAAATAACTTTCCTTCCCAAGAGTTGGTTCACATCCAAGCCCCCATAGGAGCCACATTTTTGAAACAGCGAAGTGCCCAAATGAAGTTTGTCGAAACCAGTGTTGGTTCATCCAAGAGACCACGAGTACGGTCTACTACTGGAGATGTTCCAAATGAGGACATGCATGGGGATCCCACAGCTACTGCTGCCGAGGATGGCGATGATGAGGTAGATGTTGACACTGCTGCTGCAGCACATACAAGCCCTCCTCCTCCCTCTTTTCGTGCAATGATGGAGACCATTATGACAACTCAGGCAGCCCAGGGGCAGCTTCTCGATGGTCTTCTTGCCGAGGTTGCAGCTCTGCGAGCGGACTTAGCTGACTATAGACGTCCTCTACTACCTTCTCCACCGCCTGACTCTTGATGATTGCCATTGGGCATTGAACTTAATAAGAGACGAATTTTTTGTTGTTGCTGTAGCATATTTCGAGAATTGTATGACAGTTTTATGAAGTGGCTTTAAGGCAGTTGAAGATTTTGTTATTTTAGTGGCAATTTGAAAAACATGGTATGAGTTACAAGTAATTGGTGAATAACATGTATGATGGTTATTTTCATGCCCAATGTTACTATTATTAGTATTATTTAAAATCCTGTTCATATAGTGTTTTTCCAGCCTGTATTGACATGACAAACCCTAATAACTTCAATTGTAATGCTTGGACCATGAAATGAGGTTATAAATGCACCACAACGATGACATTCTTTCTACCCCGCTAACTTCGTAGGTTGATTAAGCTATGAGTCGCAATGCCTCAACATCAAATCGTACAATGCGAAACAAGTTTGGATCTACTTCAACAAATGGATCATCACAAGTTCCAACAGATCAATAACTACATACATACACAGACCACTATGGAGGGAAATGGGTTGGGAAGAAGAGAGATTTCGTTAATATGCCAATATACACGTACGAGAGTCTTGGAAGCGTTGGGCACATCATGGTTGGCAAACCTACAAAACTAAGTACAGATACCACCACAATAGAGTTCACAGTAGCAGAACCATTATGGTCAACCCTATACGAGAAGCGGTGTGAGTTAGAGGTGTATTGTCGATGGCACGGGTTACGAGTTCCTAAGGCACGCTCAGCCGAGTTACCTAGAGATCAACCTACCAACATACTTGCTCGTCTTGAACAAGAGAACAATCAAATGCAAAGGCGACTAGACCGTTTTCACTCAATCCAAAAAGCTAGGAAGCATCTAAAGGGGAAGGCGCAAGAGCGAGTCATCAAGTTTATTAATGAAATTACTGCATTAGATGATGAAAGAGATATTTCAGATTTCTCAGATTCAAGCAATGATGATTTCCAAAAATTTCTACCTACGAACATTAGACGTTGTTGTTAATGTCTACACATTCTGTGCAATACAAAACGTTGTTGTTAATGTCTAGCAAATGATGATTATGTACGTTTAACTTTTGCAGCTCTAAAGATGAACTGTTCATTACTTTTGGCTAAGTTTATATGACATCAGTTTCTCATTTTTTCTCTGCTGTTCTTTGTTGCTATGTACGATTCATGTGCGGAAAGTTGGACAATGTCCATTGCTTTGTAATGTAGGAAAACCCTTAGGAAGTGAAATGACATTAAGAACTTAGATTTATTGCACATTACTTGTAGGAAAATTTAATAGATCCAATACATACAGACTCATCCAAACCACGCAAACCAACCACACATATGATTCAATAATACGAATAATTCATTTATATGAGTTGTTTTAGTCGCGGAATCATATACACGTATCCGTGTATCTTAGTTCTGATAGTGTACTACTTTATATAGATACATTACATAAAGACTCATCCAAACCAGACTAACCACTCACTCACCTAGTAATCCATATGGCTCACACAACACACTGTCACAACAATATTTGGTTTGCTTAAAAATAGGGTAAATGCCTAAAAGCCTGAGCAGCCTTTAAAATGTTTCATTCAAGTTATTGGTTTGTTGTAGCATTGATCCATATTTGTCCCTAACGTTGCGATTGTGATGATCGGAACCCATTGATGTAAACCTTGGGAGCATAGTTCTCTTCATGTAATTTTAAAAGGGAGGTTTGAGAAGTATGTAACTACAGTGCATATCCGCAAAAACTCCCTGAAAAGTTTGTAAGAGCATATTTATGTAAACCCAGTGTTGCTACACTCATTGCTCGTAATAGTAGGATTTGGCAAGTGAGGTTGAACCTTGTTCAGTCATATCATCCATGCTCACGTGAATACACATGTATTCAACCTTTTGCAATGCAGTGTTTTCGAGGATGCAGAGGATCCCTCAAAAGTGTAAGCAAAATTTTGGGGGTGAGCAGTTCCACCATTGCATTACTGATTTTCGCAGTTCTGCATGTGATGCTCAACAGCTCAACACTGTTGAACCTTGACTACAAGTACCCATCCTCACTCACGTGAATACACAGATGTGCCACTCTTTGCGATGCACCTTTTTTTCAGGAGGCAGAGCATCCCTGAATTGGTTATGCATCAATGTTGGGGGATGAGCTGTCCACCATTGCTACACTGATGCTCGCAGTGCTGCATGTGCTACTCAACAACTTTGCATTGTTTTACAAGATGTCCAGTCATATCACCTACACGCATGTCAATACACAGATATGCCCTTTTGCAATGCACCGTTTTTAAAGATCCAGAGCATCCCTAAAAAGTTTATGATACATTTAACACAGCTTAACACTGTCTCGTCAAGTCATCATATGAAGCACAGGAATGCTGAATAGTCTTCAACAAGACATACCAAACTGGTCAGAGGAAAGTATTAAACCACTTCCATCAAATATAAACCATACCTGTGATCAAAGTCCCTAATTAAATATAATCATCATCACTAGTTAAAAATTTAAATAGGTTATCCTAGTCCGAACTCTGATGGTCAACGACGTGAAATATTGAGACACTAAGCACAACAGGCTTCCTCTTGATCACCTCAAAGACATAGACATCTCCGTCTTCTAAATTATTATCTTTCGAAAATGCAACCCATCCCTTCCCGAATCTCATTGCTGAACATAACCCGGTTTTGATGGGCGATAATAGCACAAGACATTGAAGTGTGACAAATTGCATCCCAATAATATACGTGGTAGAAAATTCAACAGGTACATACTGCACAAGAAGGAGAAACAACTAAAGCATTAGAGCATATACTTAAGAGAACATCATGATCACATTATGTATAAAGGCTCACCATATTAGGCGGCCGCGAGATACCCATGAAAGAAGGATTTTTTGGCTTGAACTTTTCGGCTACTTGGATTGCTCTCTCTCTTTACTCAAACATTATATGCTATTCCATTTTTTTATAACAAACTTTGCTCTGACTTCATGCTTTGTGGGTTTGTACATTGAGGGAGATATGTTTGTATCATCTTCATCTAAGTCTATTATTCCTACCTGATGATCTTCCAATTTATAGTTCTTGCTGGGTGGATATTGAATCTCAGTGCCACTCTTATCAAATATAAGAACATGGAAGCTTGAATTTCCTTCATATCTGAAGACTACAAAATAACCATAACAGATAGAATAGTATTGAACGAAATTCTGCGGACCATTACAAAACCAAATGTTGTTATTAGCTTTCTTTAATCCCACTTACCAAATACTACCATAGGGAGCAATGAGTGTAGCTACGGTCGATAGCTCAACACTGTTGAACCTTGACTACAAGTACCCATCCACACTCATGTGAATACACAAAGCATCCCTGAAAAATTTACGCATCAATTTTAGGGGTGAGCTGTCCACCATTGCTACACTAATGTTCGCAGTGCTGCATGTGCTGCCCAACAGCTTTGCACTGTTGAACCATGTCCAGTCATATCACCTACATGCACGTTAATACACAAATATGCATCTTTTTGCAGTGCACCGTTTTTAAGGATGCTCTGCATCCCTGAAAAGTTTATGATACATTTAACACAGCTCAGCATGTCTCGTCAAGTCATGTCATATGAAGCACATGAATGCTGAATAGTCATCACGGGAATAAATACGTAACCTCTTTTGTAGTACACATCACCAGCCCATTGCTATAGCACAAGCTATAGCCATATCAAACAGTTATCTCAGCAAACCACATGCACCAACAGACGCCACTGTACAACCAAGTCATGTTCTCCTTAACACCTCGCCACTGAACAATACACTTTTCAGTCATATCATCTTTATTCACGTGAATATTTATCCTTACATATGATCACATCCATGTGAATACTTGCCCTTGCAAAACCCCTATATAAAGTCCCACTTACATCTGTGTTGCAAAACAACTACACATACTCAAGTCCCATTTACATCTACCCTTGGAAAACATCTACACATACCAATCCAAAGTCACATTTTCCAATGTCAATGCGCAATTGGATGCTACCTCATTTTCCAGATGACTATAGAAGGGAAAGAGATTCCGACGAGAGGGAATACTATGCCGGACTACGGCGGGAGTGGGACTTTCGCGTGAACGAATCCAACGCTCTGCAGGATGATCTCGTGCGACTTGGAGCACCTCTTGTCGACTGTAGCTCGCTCACACTGCCACGGCGAAACATGCACCAGTATGAGCGTGCAGTGACTAAAATACAAAAAGACAACAATCTTATGATACTCCGTAGGTCAAGGTATCACATGCTACAACTGGCGGAGGAGCTGGCCGCCGCAACGAATAGGCAACTCACTCCAGTAGAACGTAACAATGTCCTCAACTACGAGGACTACCTGTCAGAATGAATGCCTATATGGTGTGTGTCTTATGTCTACAGGTTAAGTTAATAATGTTAGTATCGTTAGTGTTCAATATGCAATGCATGCATATTGGTGGCATCGTGTAAGAATATTTAAGTTTTTTGTGTTATGTCGTAGGTGCAGCCACCACAGCCAACAGGCAACTCACTTCGATGGAACCTGACAATGTCCTCAACTACGAGGATTACCTGTTTGAGTGAATGCCTATGTGGTGTGTGTGTTATGTCTAGGGTTAAGTTAATAATGTTTGTAGTGTTAGTGTTTAATATGCAATGCATGCATATTGGTGGCATCGTGTAAGTTATTTTAAGTTTTTTGTGTTATGTCGTACGTGCTTATTGAAAAACAACGTATGTGGGAATATTTAACTTTTATGCGTTATGTGAGAATAATCTAGATTACAAATAACATGCATACTCCTCACAATCAATAATAAGGTTTACGTAGTACAAATGCAACACCAATGACACACATACATATAAAACATAGTTATGCAAAATAGTTCTCCAACAAAGTCTAATTACACCCCGGCATAATTACTCTTCATCTGACATCTCCACATCTGACTGATAAATGGGATCAGCAAGAAGTGTTTGCATGAACTGAGCGTGCTCGTACCACCCACCCTCCACTGACTCTCGAATTTCGACTTGGGTCCGATATCGATTAAGACGTATCTTCATTCGATTATTTTCTTCTCTTATGCGATTTAATGCTTTACGAAGTTCGTCAATCGTGTCTCTTGGCATCTGTGATGCGAGTCGCCGAGGCACTGGCAACTTAAAACCAACCAACTCATCATAAAACATTTTCTGTTCGCGAAATAACCAAGCCCACTCCTGTCTCATGGTATTGTGAACATAAGCACTATTTCGCAGATTCGGATTGATTGGATAGATGAACTCATCTTCCAATACCCAACAACGACCCATAGCAGTGAACACATCATGAGGCCTGTAGAGTTGTGGATTGCCAGAACCAGACATTGACGCTAAATACAATAACATCAAATAATCAAGTTCACAGTGTGCATCAACTGTTGGAAAATAATGTAATTATGCATAAGATGGTACACGACAAAGACATTCATAAATTTGTGTACTATTTACATGCTAAAAATGAAATACTAACACTAACATTTTACCATAAACATCAGACGTTGTTGTTAATATCTACACATTGTGTGCAATACAAAATGTTGTTGTTAATGTGGTGTGCCAATGAATAATGATAATTATGTACGCGCCCCTATATGATTATGACTAATGCTAATTATGTGCAATACCAACGTTTACTGCAACAAACATTTCGTTCTCTTATAGTAAACATTTCGTTCTCTTATAACCAATGTTTACTGCAACAAACAACCAAAACCACACCAATGTACTTACTTCACACTCATTCAACCAAAAAAAAATAAAAAAATACAATATCAAATGAACATACCATTGCCCTAAAATTCTTGTGACTAACGTTTACTACAACAAATAACCAAAACCACACCAATGTACTTACTTTACACTCATTCAACCAAAAAAAAAAATCAGTACAGTATCAAATGAACATACCAATGTCCTAAAATTTTGGTGTGAGTTTTTTACCTGAGGAGATACAAATTTCAGTTGAGTCTAGAAGCAGCTGTGGATTTGTGGAGCAGATTGGAAATCAGTTCAAGCAAAGAAATCAGTTAAAGCAAGACGCTCTGAAAGCGAGGATATGTAATGGTGTTATAAACCAATAACTCGATTTTTAAAACTTCGATTATGGTCCATAACTCAAGTTTTATATATTCAAGTTATGTTAACAGACAGAACCGTACGCCTGACGAAAAGACAGTGTATACCAAGCGCATAACTCGATATAAGAATACTCGGTTATATAACTCGATTTTAAAGAAATCGAGTTATTTAGGGATTCAAAAAAGAAAATGCCACGCTGGAAGGTCCAACGTGGAAGAGAGCTTAATTTATCTCGATTAATCTAAAATCGAGTTATTTATAAAACTCGACATCTTTGATATCGAGTTATAAAATAGGGACATTTCCCTGATTAGTTTGGAAACTGGGGCAAAACGCTGCTTAGTTTCTCTGAAAAGGGCATTTGCCCATTTTGCCCTTTAACAGTATGAAGTATGAACGCAATTTGTTGTAGAGAATCTTGTTTGGCGAATCGGAAAAGAACGATGGCAAAGATTGCCAATTGCATAAATGCTTCACTTCTAAGCCACCAATTATTACACCAAATATTCAATGATTTCACATACTCTCTTAAAAGAATTTCCCTTTCTGTGATACCTTTCACTTCAATCTCTATATATAATTTCCTTGCCATAGTAGCATTGCATGGTGATAGGTCAAGAAAGTATTGATCCCTTGTAATGAATTAACCAATTAATTAGCCAAATTGATTAATTAATCAGATTAACATACAATATGCGTGCCAGCATAAAAAAATCACCAACTAAGTAAATATGCAATAGAAAATAAATTGACACGGTGATTTGTTTACGAATGGGGAAAACCTACACGGCAAAAACCCCACAGGGTGATTTTAAGGTCACCACTTCCGAGAATCCACTATTATCATAACAAGCGGTTACAAGTAAAGGAATCTCAGTACCTTATACCTACCTACAGTTGAACCTTAACCCAATACACAATTGGACTTGTTTTATAGTGACAATCTCTCCTTTTAATACATGGCTCCCTATACGTGACTGGCCAATAGATGCGCGGATCCCAGTACGCGACTTTCTTCACCAACTTGAGAAAGATGTTGGCTGCAAAGTTTTTCAGTTCATCTACACGATGAAGATCACGAAACTCCTTAGTTACAAAACTGAACAGCGTATAAACGCAGCAGATTCTTCAAGAGAAAGATGTTGGCTGCAAAGTTTTTTAGTTCATCTACACGATGAAGATCACGAAAATCCTCAGTTACAAAACTGAACAGCGTATAAACGCAGCAGATTCTTCAAGAGAAAGATAAACTAGGACAAATTTTGTCTCCGATCACAATTTGTATGAACAAAACTTTGCTTTACACTTGCGCAATTGTGCAACATTTGACAGCCTTTAAAACAATCATTATATATGTTTAGGGCTGTGAGAAAAGAAAGCCTAAACATGTACTCACAGATTTGAATGAAAATCAGATCTGAAAATCTGTTTTTCATAAATCTCGATAGATACTTTATCTATCGAGCAGCTATCGAGCATCAGGCTGAAACAACTTTTTAACCTTGATAAATACTAACTGTCAAGTTTTAAAATCCAACACTAGTTGTCGAGTTCTAAAATCCAACACTTCTTCACTTGATTCTTGGACAAACTTGCATGGCTTTAACACTAGAACATGAAACCTTGTTCCTTGAATCATTAAACACATCTTAGATCTACTCAATTACAAGTAAAGTGCGTTTTGTCAAAAGATTAGTCATTTCTATATTGACATATGTTCCTAACATGATTCACACATGTCCTAATACATGGGACCGTCTTGTGTGAAAATGGTTTTTGCCTATTGAAATATTTGTTTATGTTCCAATGGCATACACTAATAGCGTTTTCTAAGTAATAAATTAGTAGTAAACGAATTCATATTACAGATCATTGACTGAAAATATGTAGAATAGAGTCAAATATATATATATATATATATATATATGATTATTGCTTATGAATATCTGACCTGATCAGCATTGTCACTTGAGTTTCATAAAGAAGATTATATGTGTAATTAAAATAAGAAGCAAGTCAAGTAATGAAAACAAAATTGATGTTTATGAAAGATATACATGTACTGATATATATATATATATACACACACACAACACTCCAAAACAAATTAAAATTTAAGGCCTTTTTGTTGGATATCACTACCAAAGGATGCCATTGAATTTTCAAAATTAGAAATTAGTATTACATACTTGTCTTTTCTCTTTATATTCAAGGCAAAAAACTCATTTTCGTCCATACATTTTCACGCGACTTTCACTTGGTCCTTGTCTTTTATTTTCACCGCTTTTAGTTCCTAAAATCAAAAAAGCGATATCGTTTTTGTCTCTACTGTCAGTGCCCTAAAGGCAAAGTCCTAGGTGGCAGACGGAATACCCTATTAGTTGACGTGGCGCTGATGTGGCGATTAAAATATTATTAAAAAAATATTATTTGGCATTTTTTATATGCCACGTCAACATTTTAATTTTTTTAAAGCCACGTTAGAAAATTTTAAAAAAAAACTAAATTTAAAGAAAAACCTTAAATCTAATTAATTTAAAATTTTAATTAAAAGTTTCTTTTCTTAATATTCATGTTCTTCAACTTGTTCTTCGTGTTCTTCACAAACCACCCAGCAACCAAGAACTCAAACCCATATCAGAAGAACACAAACAAAAACAAGAAAAATTTATACTAATAGGAAATTTTCTTCATGTTCTTCCCAAATCCAAGAAGTAACCAAACCAATCTCTAGCAAACCCGAAATCCAAATCCAGCAACCAAACCCAATCTCCATCAAATCCAAAAAAACAAAAAATAAATCCAAGAAACAAACCCATAAACACAGTAACTAACCCAATCTCTAGCAAACCCATAAACCCATCAATTTTCTTGGGAAACAAACACACAAGAAACCCATAAAATCAAAAAATCCACGTCCTCTCTAAAAAACAAAAACAAAAAAACCCAGAGCAAGAGAAACAAAGTTTTGCAAATCAACTGGTTGTTCCTCTTTGGGTCCTCACATGGCATGTGGTCCATTGAGTCTGCAAAGCAAGCCTTGATGGTGACCGACTGAGTCCCCAACTCCACCAACGCCGCAAGGCGGTGGCGCTAACCTAGATCGGAGGAGGAGAGGAGGAGGGGTTGGCGTCCCGATGCGGCCATAGAGTCCCCTAATGGAGTGAAGACTAGCAATAAGAAGATGAAAACAATGGCAAAGAACGCTGCGGAGACTAAATCCAAGAGTCGCCATTGTCTAAGGCTTCATTTCGATATGGGCAGATTTAGACCCATTTTCTTGGATCTGATCAAATGGGCATTTGGTGATGGGGTTTGGTTGAGTTGGGTTCTTTTTTGTTTTTAGAAAAATCTGAGGACTTTGTTGTTTTTGGTTGAGAGAGAGAGAGAGAGAGAGAGAGAGAGAGAGAGACAAAGAGAGATAGAGAGAGATTTTTGAAGTGTTTTGTAGTATTGTGGTTGTTTTGTATTTTTGGATTGAATTGGCACTATGTTAGTTACTGTGTTTATGGGTTTGTTTCTTGGATTTATTTTTTGTTTTTCTGGATTTGATGGAGATTGGGTTTGGTTGCTGGATTTGGATTTGGATTTGGATTTGGGGTTTGCTAGAGATTGGTTTGGTTGCTTCTTGGATTTGGGAAGAACATGAATGAAGAAAATTTCCTGTTAGTATTTAATTTAATTTTTTCTTCTTGTCTTTGTTTGTGTTCTTCTGATATGGGTTTGAGTTCTTGGTTGCTAGGTTTGGTCTGTGAAGAACACGAAAAACAAGTTAAAGAAAATGAATATTAAGAAAAGAAAATTTTAATTAAAATTTTAAACTAATTAGATTTAAGGTTTTTCTTTAAATTTAATTTTTTTTAAATTACTGACGTGGCTTTTAAAAAAACTAAAATGCTGACGTGGCATATAAAAATGCCAAATAATATTTTTTTAATAATATTTTAATCGCCACATCAGCGCCACGTCAGCTAATAGGGTATTCCATCTACCACCTAGGACTTTTCCGTTAGGGCATTGACGGTAGGGACAAAAACGAAATCGCTTTTTTGGTTTTATGGACTAAAAGCGGTGAAAATAAAAAAAATATAGACCAAAGTAGAAATCACGTAAAATTATAGGGATTAAAATGAGTTTTTCGCCTATATTCAATTAGCTTCCTTAACGGAAAAAAGTAGCTAGCTTATTTCTTCATTTTTAAAATGCATAGATTAGACATTCCATTCGCTGGGTATATATTTAAATAATAGAGTTATTCTATAGTTTTTTTTTTTTTTTTGATACATATCTCCTTTATTTTATGAATTATTTTTGCTGACTTTAATAGAATTTAATAACGTGGTAAATGCTAACATCGCATATAGAGGTGTAGAGAAAGAATTAAAGAAAAATATATTTTTATCCACACATTTATGGTTCTCCATATATATCCTTTTCTTTTAATGATATTTTGGGTTTGTTTTTGTTCACAAGGCAAAAACATACAAGCAGAAAAATCTTCTTCTTCTTTTTTAATTATAAAATATATATTTTCTTTTCTCAAAAAAAATATATATATATATATATATTTTCTAATGGGTATTATTGGTAATTGAGGAAAATATGTCATAAAGCAAAAGCCTTGGAATTTTTTTTTTAAGTGAATTTCAACCTATAGCATCCGTTCCTGATAATAGTTCTTATTATCAGTATCAATATAAAACACATAATCGCTCTATATTTTAAAAATATACCATAGGAGTGGTATATGTAATTTAAGATTTTAAAAAATAAAGTCCATAATCAAAAGTCTTATGATTTACAGTTGCCCAAGTTTCTAATGAAGGAGAATCTGGATTCCCAACCTTGTGATAAGGAAAATAAATAAAGTTCATGAGGATTCCACTTGTTATAGTGAGTGAGTTTGACTTAGTATGTGTCTATATATATATATATATATATATATATATATATATGCTGCTCCAAAGGACCACCACACAGCAAATACTGAAAACGATTTGAAAAATACTCCTATGCATAATTTGTAATATTTTATACTTTGACATCTATTTTTAGCGGTTTGATGGTTAGGAGCATAACACACACTTTTACTCTCTCTTCTTTCCCTTAAGTCTTAAACTCTTAATTCATGATTAGTTTCTACCGTATTTCTTATTCTCTTTCTTTGTTTATTAGTTAATTATCTTAACGAATTTCTGGTATTCCACTCTCAGAGACTAATGTGAAATAAGGTCAAGCATGAGTATGTAAAGTGTGAAGAATTTTCCACGGCCACTATATTGATTGGTGAGTAATGACCCACACGCTTGCTTAAAGTGACTTTGTTTTTCTATAGCAGCATGCCATCGAGGTCCCATATGTATAAAAGCTTGATGTGTTTGATAGAAAACAACGTATACCTTCTAGGGTTTAATGATTCAAATTTGTATGCATTTGTCAATCAGATTCTTGTATACCTTTTCTAGGCTCTAATGATTCAAATTAGTAAGCATTTTGTCAATCAGATTCTTGTGTAATAATTGTGACACCTGCATGCATGCATTTATTTTTATTTTATTTTAATGAATACAAAATGTTAAAGGAGTTAGAGCCTATCTAGAGGTGTTCAAATAAAAAAGGAGATTGTATTTTTGTTTTGCCAATAATTAGAATGTCATTCACCGATTTCAATTAATCCAAAGTCATATAGTACACCTAATCTCCTATTTATAATAAGAAAATATGGATATATATAACAGTTTAAGTTCATTAAAGTTGGTGAGTTTCAGTCAATTCAACTAGTAAATTTATAATATATAGTTGAATAAGAGATCTGAGATTCAATTATCGTCTATACCAGAAATTAACGTCATAGGTTGAAACTATAAGGTCGATGTAAAATCATAGACTTACACCCTCTAATTAATTTGCATCTTCAAAATTTTCTTCCAAATTTTGTCACAAACTATATATTTTACCTAAAAAGGATGAGATCATTTCCTTCCCTTCCTCTTCCATGCATTTTACTAAATATTGTGCGTGTTATTATAAGCTTGTACTAATGAGTAAAATTAAGTTGGGTTTGATGACTATATAATTGTACTTAAAAAAAAAAAAAAAAAAGAGGTTTTAGAAAATTGTACCTCAAAAAATCCACTCCAAAAGTACTTCAAAAAATTTTTAAATACCATCTATTCTTTCATTCTAAAATTATCCTTAATACATTGGAGGAAAAATATACATAACTAAGCTTAAATTATATGATCTCCCCTCTCTTATTTTATTGGGTCTAGAAGACTGATATACTTCCATCTTAACATCATCCAATTATAGTGAATTTCCGGAACTGATGCAAAAGTTGACGTGGGTTTATTGAATATCTCTCAAAACCCGGGTGTAGTGGATGCGGGTAACGAGTTAACATATTTTAGCTTATTCGACGCTCAAATCGACGCCGTTTTCGCTGCCCTGTCAGCTTTGAAATACGACGATATTAAGGTTGTTGTAACGGAAACGGGTTGGCCTTCTAAAGGAGACGAAAAGGAAGTAGGCGCGTCGATTCCAAACGCTGCAGCTTATAACGAAAATCTGGTCCGTCGGATTTTGACTGGAGGTGGGACCCCACTGAGACCCAAAGCAGATCTGACTGTTTATTGTTCGCTCTTTTCAACGAGAGCAACAAGAACGGTTCCACATCGGACGTAACTACGGGCTGTATTACCCTACTGAGGAGAAAGTTTACGACATGCCGTTTACCGTGGAGGGATTGAAGAACTACCACGACACGCCGCGGACACCCGCGCCCGGTAACCAACACGTGAGCACACCGGTGAACGGTGGCGGAGGCGTGTCCAATAATTCGTCAGGGAACACGTGGTGCGTGGCGAAGGGTGATGTGGGGAAAGAGAAGCTGCACAGTCGGCTCTAGAATATGCTTGTGGTGTGGGCGGTGCCGACTACCATCCGATCTAGCCAGGTTCCACGTGTTATAATCCTAATACTGTTGAGGCCCACGCTTCGTACGCGTTCAACAGTTATTATCAGAAGAAGAGCCGTGCCATTGGTACTTGTCATGGTTCTTAAACCCGGACCGGACCGTGCGGTCCGA
This sequence comes from Lithocarpus polystachyus, assembly GCA_033629205.1. Lineage (NCBI taxonomy): Eukaryota > Viridiplantae > Streptophyta > Magnoliopsida > Fagales > Fagaceae > Lithocarpus > Lithocarpus polystachyus. The sequence goes on from CM066173.1 coordinate 40,312,285, forward strand.
CCGAGAAACCCTCGAACCGTTCATATTTATGGTCGGTTTAAGGTAAGGAACTGTTCCATGCGAAAAAAGCATGGAACCGTCCGGACCGCGGTCCGACCTCCGGTTCTGTGAACCGTGACCAGTTCACACGGTTCAAGCAGGTGGCTTGTTTCAAGCTGAAAACGGCGTCGTTTGGTCCTTTTTTTTTTTTCCCACCCCCCGCGTCGTTTTGGCCTCACGGATTGCACAGAAACCCTATCATTTTATCAGCTTGCCTCATTCACTCTCTGCCTCTCCCTCACTCTCTCAATCTCGTCTTTGCCTCTCTCCCTCGTCGCCGTCGCAGCTCAGCCCAGCCCCTCAATCACTCTCTGCCTCTCTCTCTCACTCGCATCTCTGCCTCTTTCCCTCGTCGACGTCGACATCGCAGCTCACGCAGAGCCTCTTTGTCGTCGCAGTTCACGCAAAGCCTCGTTGCCGTCGCAGCTTACTCCATCACATCACTCTTGCCCAGATTGCAAGGTACTCCATCACTCTGTTTTTTTTTTCCTGCTCAATTTTTGGTCTGTTTCACTTTCTATAGCTTTCGTTCGTTGATTTCCAGTGGGTTTTGGAGGTCATTTTTGGCGTTTTTTCTTTTTGGCTTCATATGGGTTTTGCTTGATTTTGATTTGGACTTGGGGGTTTGATTCTGACTTCTCTCTTCTAAGTTCTATACTAAGGTTTTGTTAAAGATCTTGTGCACGCTACATGTTTGTCAATATTCCTCTGAGAAATAGCTGTCATTTTTGTTGCTGAGAATATGCTATATTGGTGATGTATGTGTTAAAGTCAACTGTTGGAAAATAATTCTAGAAGAGTACTTCCCTCCCCTGCCCCCCTCTGGTTATATTGATGAGAATGCTTATGTTCTAGGGTCATATGAATTTTACTCTGCATTTAGTTAGGATGTTATGCCCTTCCTAGATTTTAGATCCTTACTACTTGAAGCATGAGTGTATTACTCTGTATATTGTGATTCTTTAAATTGAAGAGATTTTGTTTTATAGGAAGTCTTCTTACAGTTTGAGACATTGCTTTTGATTTTCTGGTCTCCATTTTTAGCTTATGAAATGGGTAAATTCGATGCTAGCATTATTAAGTATTCAATTGATTAGGGGCATTCATGGATAGCATAAATTGCCCAGTCATTGTAGTTTGTCCAGTAGTACTGCAATTTCATTTGCTACTTGGATATCTTAAGTTTTATGTATTGATTGAGTAATTCATATTTATGTTTGCTAAGGATTTGACATTTGTTATTTGTCTAGAAAGTTATGATATAAAAACTATTTGAAAGATAGATTTCTAAATGAATTAGACTATTTTAGTTAATTTTTCTATTTTTTTTATTAATTTAATGTTTTTATATATATATTTAAAATAATTATTAAATTAATTATGACGTCATCACGGTTCGACCCCGGTTCGACCTCGATTCGACCTCAAAAACCTTGAACCTCTCTCTTTTACGGTTCAATGAACGGTCCGGGTCTGAGAACCTTGGTACTTGTTACTTCGGAGGAGCGGCTTATGTGGTCACTCAACCCCCTAGTGCGTATTCGATTCCTTTCTCTTGCATTTAATTTAATTACGGCCATAACCTAAAACCTGCCTAAAGTATAGTGTACAAATATACTGTTTATGTATGCTATAAACTGTATATTACTGTCTTATTTCCCAAAAAAAAAATGGTAAAAATTCTTTAATCAACTCCTTAAACATGTTTTTACCATACTGATTTGAGCATGGACACATAGTGAATTAATTGCAAATTAAGAAATCATTTTAAAACAATTGGAGTTTAATTTCAGTATAATTTTCAATCTTTTTATGCATAAGAGGGTTAAAACTTAAGAGTGTAAAAACATGTAATTTTACTATTGGATTATCAAATTACTCAATTTTATAGGGTTGACAGTGTTTTTAGATGATTCTTTTTGTGTGCATCGCTAACGTGTATAGACAATTAACGGTTTCACCAAAAAAAAAAAAAGACAATTAATGGTATTATTTATGGTACTTTCCTGTTAGAGGACTATGGTATGTGCCGGGGTGTGTGAAATTAAGCAGTGATGCAATTCATGGCGGCTGGGAACAATGATGTACATTAGGTCAAAAGATAGCTCCTGCCCTAGAGATGATGAGAAAGAGAAATTATAAGCATCACATGGTGGACAAGTGATATGGTCCATCATTTCATTAAAAGATTCACACCTGTTTAAAATTGCTAAGTAGAAATTTTTTTTAAAACACTGACTCAATAATTTTAAACAAGTAAGAGTTTTTTAGTGGAATAGTGGACAGATGACGTGGTTCACCAAAAGACTGTATAATTTCTCGAATAGGACTTTTTATTTTTCTACTGACATGGCTTGTGGGTATTGGTTTGCCCTTGGAAATAGTAACTTTATGGTGGGTGGGATGAAAGTGATTATTGAAAATTTTCTTCCTAAAAAGAGAGAGAAAATTTTGCATGTTTCCTTTTGCTTTTTACTACTTTCTTTTTTGATTTGAGCCAATTTGGCTAGAAAAACCTAAAAAAAAAAGGGTGTGTCACTTTGCAGGATACGGAAGTTGCGAGTTCCCCACTGGATACTGAAGCGAAAAAAAAAGAAAAAAAAAAAGAAAAAAGAAGAAAGAGAGAGAGGCATGTCAGGGTTATTTGAGACGTGTAAACTCTAAAATGTATGAAGTCTACGAGAGAGCTGTATACAGGGATGGAGCCAGGACTTGGAGATTAGGAGGGATAGTTTTATTGTTAGCTATATGCCGTGGTTTTGGCTTTCGGCTCTATTACTTAGCCAGCAAAGGTTTTCTTTTATTATTTTTTTTTTTATTGTGTGTAGAGCATGTCTTTTGTTGGTAAGGATAAAATTATTTTGTTTAAAGTTTTTTAAAGTGCTAAGTTATTTGTTTTTGGTAAAATTGGTTGATAAGTCTCATTTTTTTATAGCTTTGCTATTGCATGGTAATTTTTGTTGTTGAGCTAATATTTTGGGCTTGTATATATATATATATTTTAGATTTTAGATCTGTAAATTTTTTAATGGACTTTAAAAGGAGGAAAATACTAAATCTACAAATTTTTGTTGTGATTAGTGGTTATTAGTAAGTAAAAAAGTGATATAAGTAGTAAATCCAAATGCAAACCAATAAGAATTTATAAAATAGTGTAAAAAAGTTTGTAGCTGTAACATTTCTCTTATAATGATCATAGTGCCGGCTCAATGGTATAAACTGTTAGGTTCTAAAAGCTTAGAATAATTGGCAAATCGTGAGCACACAAGAACATGTAAGCTGCAGAAAGAAGATTTCAGAATCTGCCTGGTTCGATCGATCGAAAAACAGGCTCGACCGATCGAGAATCGTATCTGCAGAATTTTAAGTTGGCCCAAACAGCAGTTCTAGCCCATTAAGGATTAGGGTTTCAAATCTACTTCTCCCACTATATAAAGGAAACCCTAAGCACGTTTTTTATAAGGCTTTTTAGAGAGAGAAGAGTGTGCCTCTTTTGTATTTAGGGTTTTGCTCCTAAAACCTCTCTTATAACTTCTACCGGTGTTGTTCCTTGAAGAATCTCAAGATCCGGTATTGCTGAAGTTGCTGCCTTCTCTAGTCATCAAAGGTGCTGATGATCTAAACCTTCAAGGGTGGTCTTGGAGTCACAAACAGGAGAGTTTGTGTTGCTAAAACCTTTGAGTGGGATCTCAAAGTCACAAGCGTGGGTGTTTGTGTTTTGCAAAGGTCAAAGAAAGAAGGAGTCCGTGGATCTCGGAGCTATCATGGGGTCGTGGTAGTAAGTTTCCTACACTTGGGTAGCAACAAGATGTTAGTGGTCTAAGTCTTGTCGTATAAACTTCAATTCTTTCATAGTGGATTCATTTTACCTTGAGGATAGCTAGGTCAAATCCTCCCCAGGTTTTTACCGGTGTGGTTTCCTGGGTCATCAGATCTTTGTGTTATTTATTTTCTGCTGCTTTATTATTTTTTGCTTATCTGTGTTAACCTAGTTTTAATTAAATTACCTAAGTTAATCACTTGGCTAATTCACTAGGTTAATCTGTTGGGTTTAAGGGGTCTAAACGAACTGACATAAACCATTAATGCGGCCGCCTAAGGCCCCAAGTGAAAAAAATGCCCATAAATTTTAGCCAATAATATTAATTAAACTGAAATATTAACAAATAAATAAAACAATATTTTCTTATCAAATGAAAAAAAAAATAAAAAAAGAAAGAAATGCTATGCTTACAACATTTTTACAAAAAAAAAAAAATTCTAAATGGCAGATTGTTAAGGGTTGTAATTAATAGCAAAAAAAAAAAAAAAAAAAATTTAGTGGTACGTTCAAACCAAAAACAAGAAGTAACTCAACACCTAAGATTTGTTATGAAAAACATTGTGAATGTAGCACTTCTAAAAGAAAAGAAAGAAAACATTTTTCACTAGCAATTCACAAAAAAATTCATAACATTTTTCACTAGCAAACTTTTGCTAGTTTTCAACTAGATTTACCACTAACATTATTCTTTTACTCACTACTATTAATCTGCTATATCCACAAATGTAAAAAGCTTTATCAAATTTTTTTATGTTTATAAACTTAAAAACAAAAAAAAACAAAAATTATACGTGATTCATGTTAATTAATAGTTATTTTACATATGAAAGTATGAAACCAGATAATCAATTTTCGCTTTAAGTCCCCAAATGCATCAAGCCGCCCTTGAATGATCAATAAGGAAAACAAAATGTAATTTTATTAAACGAAGTTGCTAAAATTAGAACTTAAATATATAGTTATATAATTATATTATTTAAAAAAAATTAGGGGGGGCCATTGCCCCCCTAGTCCATGAATGGCTCCATCCATGGATGTATATTTATAATTGAATTTATTACTGCAACATTATCCTATGAACTTTACAAGCATTTTAAGGTTCTATATATGTGTGAGATTGCTTCACTGTTATTATACACATCTAAAAAATATAAAATAGGATTATGGATGATCACTTGAATACAAGAGTTTATCAATATATATTTCTTATTTTCTGCTTACTTTGTTTTATCTATTTCTATTATTTTACAACAAGTTTAAATTTTTGGGGGTTTCTTCTATAGTTATTATTAAACAATTAACTTCACTACTTCATTTGTAATTAACTGTCCAATATTTATTACTAAGATCTGCTACGTCCACAACATTTTAACAACATTTTAGCAACAAATCATAAGTGGTTGGTTGGTATTAGTTCAAATTTGAATCTAACACTAAGATTACTTTTTTGCCTCAACAATAGCAACCAATAATAACCTATCACTTAAAATTTATTGTGAAAATATTGTCGACATATCATTTCTCTTTATTACTATTGCTTTCCTTTTTAAGAAGCTTCTCGCAAGCCCCCCCTAGTCAAATTGTATTTATTATTTTTACTTGTAACTTAATTTATAATATCCAAAAACTCTGTTATGCAAATGTTGACAAACCAATTTTTGGACCATCCCTTGCCTCTATGCATTGCCACCAACCTAAATCTAGAATAAGAACATTGTTGAGACATTGTATATTCGCCTTTTCCCAAGATACATTGTCTTTAACCATTAAATCTTGGGCAGTACAAAACGTTAGAAGTCAATAGAGATGGCAATTTTTGCCCGATCCGCGGGTACCCGGCCCAGCTCGACCCTAATGGATCAGGTTTTACCCAATCGATAAGGAATAGGGTCGGGTTTGGGTTTAAAAAAAAAAAACCCGAATCGGGTCCGGGTTTTTATAAAAACCCGACCCGACCCGACCCAAACCCGACCCGTATATTTAATATTATTTAAAAAAAAACCCTAGGTATAAATATTACACTTTCACTTAAATCATTTCCCTAACCCTAATTTCTCCCTTCTCAAGCCGCCGCTCTCTCCTTCACTCTCAGTCTCAGCCACCCCTCCCTCTACCTCACTCTTTCTCTCTCTCACTTGCTGCCGCCGGTCGCTCCTCCACCTCATCGGTCTCATTGGTCCCTACCTCCCTCACCGAGCTGCTCACTCATCCACCTCGCCGTAGAGATCGCTAGCTCCTCCCTCACCACGCCGCTCACTCCTCCATCTCGCCGCAGACGCCGCTCACTCCTCCACCTCGCCACAGACGCCGCTTTTTCCTTCCACCTTTCTCACCTCGCCTTGATTGGAAAAAAGGAGGGATTTTCGTTGGTTTTTTGTGGTTCTGTTTTTGGAGTTTTGGAGGAGTTGAAATAGTGGTTGGTTTAGACTTTGATATGATATGTTTTGTATTTTTATTTTTATTTTTACTTTTATGAAATATTTGATATGTTTTTATGGTCTTAAACTTTGATCTGTTGGGGGGTTTTTCTTGTTTTTGTTTTTGGAGTTTTGGAGGGGTTGAAATAGATTTAGGATTAGACTCTAATTTGATCTGTATTTTTTTTTAATGAAAGATCTGATTTGTATTTATGGTCTTAGATTTTGGTCTATAGTATTGAACAGAATTTTTGTGCTTTTTACTTTGTTTTGCATTGTTGTTGTGATGGTTTCTGTCTACATGGCTTAAAGATTCAGGCAAATTTTTTTTTTTTTATTGGGTCACGGATTGGGCCTGAGGAGGTGGGGCCCGCGGGTCCCGTAGAGCCCGACGGGGCGGATCTGGGGCGCAAAAAAAACCCGTTTATTAAACGGGACGGGTTCAGGTTTTTTAGGCAGACCCGTGGGTCGAGTTCGAGCATTAAGAAACCCGACCTGTTGCCATTCCTAGAAGTCAAGGGAGGGTATTGTGGATCTCACATTCTCACTTCTGCAACAAGAAATGGGCTCTCTAGAAAAGTTCTTGAAAGAGTCTAGTATTTCTTTCAAGAAGGCAATAATAATAATAATGTTCTCTTTCTATGGAAACAATGCATCAACTTACTTGCATAGTTATATGAAACAAGCGTATTTAGTCGTCGGTCCCATTGGGAGCACTGCTCACATAGCGGCCTTGTGATGTCAAACACGCATTAAGTCAAAAGACCTAGTTAGCATGCGCACAGGAAAAACATTCACATTCGGTATTTTTAGACTATTCTATTTTACCATTCTAATAAACTACTTTTTTAATTATCTCATACCATTTTACAATATACCCAACATCCAAACTTTTATTTTCCTATTCTACTCATTAAAATAATATATTTACACATTAAAATAATGTAAAGTTGCTACAGTACCATCATATATTTTTAAAAAGTAACTACATTACCATTAAAATAATAATTTGTGATATAGAAAAGTTGCTACAGTGCCATCCTATATTTGCGATGGCACTGTAGCACTATGCCAAAAACAAAAAAAATTGGCATATTCCACGTTTTCCAGTCCGGCTATGGGCTGCTTTTGGGTTGAATTGTAAATGAGAGCTTACATTTGGCATATCCAAGTGCCAGTGTGAATGCTCTAAGAGCATCACCATCAAGTGTGCCAAATGCCAAAAATTTGGCATTTGGCACACCAAACACCAAAAACCAATGCTCATCAGGTATTTCAAATGCTAAAAATTTTGGCACATTGCTACAGTACCGTCTCAAATATGAAACGGTACGGACAAAAATTGTATAAATTTTAATATTTTTTTATCCTCTTTTCTCTCTCCTCACTCTTCACTTTTTCTTTTCTCTTATCTCTCACCTCTGTTCTCTCTCATCGGTTCCCTATCTTTTACCTCTGTACCTCTCACCGATTTCTCTCAATCTCTCTCACCCTCTGAAATTGCCGCCGCCGATCTTGCCCAGCCGTCGTCAATATCGCTCAACCATGTTCGATCTCGCTAATCTCACTCACGGTCTCACCTTCCCAAGTCACGGCCGATCTTGCCCCGAGGCCGCAGTCGATCTCACCCTCTTCCCTCTCCTCTCTGTCCGCCTTTTACTCTGCCTCTCTCTGGTTGTGGCTTTTTTTTTTTTTTTTTTTTTTGCAATTTAGGTTGATCTGATATTGGTGAGTAATTGTGGTGGTTGTGGGTTGATTGTGGTGGTTGGTTTGCAGTAGAAGTGGGTTGTAGTGGTGGTGATGATGGGTTCTGATATGATGGGTGAGCTGTGGGTGATGGTGGGCTGTGGGGGTGGTATGGGTTTTGTGTTTGTTTTTTTAAATTGTAGGCGGCAGGTGGTGGTCCGACATGGTATAACATTTCTCTTCAATCATTAATTAGTGTTTCTCAATAAAATTATTAATGTTATAAGTTTATGATCAAAACCATGCAAAGCCCGGCCCAATTACTATTAAAACTTTTAGAAATTTAAAACTTGCCATAATCTTTAAAATATTTTTACTATTTTATTTATTATTAAATTTAATTATATTATCAAAAAATATATTTTTTAAAATTTATATATAATTCTTTTATTAAGCCGTGCATTGCACGGCATAATACTAGTATTATTATATTTGAGTTTTTTTTTTTTTAGCCTAAATTTGGGTTTGTGCTTGATTTTTTATTTTTATTTTTTGAACTTAAATTTGGGTTTGTGCTCGATTAACCCCATACAGTGTTAATCGAGCTAAAAAAAAGCTCTTGACCTTAAGCTATATAACTTTATAAACTACTAAATTCGTCAATGTATTGTAGAGCGTTCATAAAAAAAAAAAAAAAAAAAAAAAGAAAAAGAAAAAAGTCAATGTATCGTAGTGCATTCGACTACACAGCCACACGTGTTCCCGAAGTTTTTGTCTCATAGAGAGAGTTGGTATACTGAGCCACTGACCATGAAATTGGAATATGGAATTTGGAACTTGGAACTTGGCCAGAGAATCAAATGGCAAGAAGATTGAAGAAATAGAAAATCTAAGCACAAGCTAAAGGCTACAGCTTGATTCTTGAGTTCCCACTTCCTAGGCAGCCCAGAAATGGGGAGCAATTTATTAAGGAAGTACTGCTACCTCCAAACATACGAGACAAAGTTGTTGGTCACCCATGTTGGAAATTTCACTGCCCAAGCTAAATCCCTTGCAACCCATCAACAGTGGCGTGCTTATGCTCGATTTCCTAGTCAGCTTAGCAAAACCAGAGTTCCCAACACCTTGTCTCCTTCACGTTCATTTTCATCGTCTTCCTCTTCAAAGTCTGGATTTCTGAGATGGTATTTGGGCAACCTTCAATCTCGCCCACTTATCACAAAATGCATCACATCTTCGCTTATTTATATAGCTTCAGACATGACTTCTCAGGTATTTTTGCTTTTGTTTTTGTTTTGTTTTGTTTTTGTTTTTGTTTTTAAACCCCTAAGCTTGCTGTGTAGTAGAAAATTACTTTTAGTTGATTAGCAAAATGTGTGTGTGTGTGTGTGTGTTTTGGTAATTATTGAAGTTCTATTATTGTCGTACCTATCTAACATGGAATGACAAACTGATATTACAGAAGGGAATATAGAAACTGCCTGAAACTATAGAACTGTTAAGTGCAATGGACTGTATCTTAGACCAAGCCAAATTGTTGTTTAATTAATGTGAGAACCGGCTTAGTTAATTATAGAATCTATGTTTCAATTTGTCCTTCAGATAAGGAAAATATATTTAAAATTGTGAGGGACTTCACGAATATGGCACAATTTATGGAATTGATGGAAAATGATTCTCTCCTTTTTTTTTTTTTATTGAGAAAAAATATATTAGATTGATTGATCATGGAAAGCCTTTTTGTACAAGAAGGGATATGTCAAGTACTCAAGTGGCATGGTTTCAAGCCATGCATGCCAAAAATTCACATCCTTAGCTTTCCTAGCCAAAGCGAGGGCAATCGAATTGCCTTGTCTTCGAACATGAGAGAATCTATGCCATCTCATTTTCCTAGCCATCTCTTTGGTATCCTTGATAAGGAGCTAGGCACATTTCTTCAATATTTAAAGCTGCTGTACAGGTCTTGGAATCACCTTCAAAGAGCACTTTGTCTAGTTGTATCTCCTTGACAAAATGAGTAGCTCTCCTTCCTGCCAATGTTTCCACTTCTTTAACTGTGTGAGGTAGAGGGCGTTTCTGGGACAGAGCTGCAACGGGTTTGCCTTCATGATCTCTAACTATCATTCCTGCAATGGGAGTTGGCTTCATTTTCCATTCCCAATTTTTGGTAATATTTTAAGCATACTATTCATAATAGAGTGACTAATTTTACGCTGGCTGCCAATCTACTACAACCTTCCTCCTTTTCCTAGGCTTGGGGCTAGCTGTGAACAAACTATTATGTTTTAGTGAAATTATTAGACATAATCTTTATTAAATGATTTTTTTATAGGTAAGAATGATTTGATTGAATAGAGACTACTTCATGATTTTATTGAATTGCTTTTATTAAATGATAATTCATGTTTGAGAGAGATTATGGAGTCCCAGCAATATAATACACTTACATGGATTCTCTGTTCTTTCTTTTTCTGATTCGCGGGACACTCCTGTAGAATTTGATTTGGGAAAAAAGTACCCATTCATACATCATACATCTGCTGCCATGCATTGCTCTGAGCATACAGGCTGTAAAAGACGTAATGGAACTTTCACTTCTGGTGCATATATGTGATGTTGCTTTAGGTGTCACCCTTTACTTTTGAATTTTAGTCAAAACTCAAAACTCTAACCTTTGAATGCTTTGAATCAATTCTGCATAGGTTGCTTTTTTTTCTTTTTTTTCTTTTTTGGGGATTTGGGTTTGGGGGGGGGGGGGGGGGGGGGTGGGATTCGATGTAGGGGGAAGAGGATTGGTTGGGTCAACTTCCTTCAGTCATTCATCTTGATTGAGTTCTTTAGAGGTTTCCTACATTTTGGATTTATGATCGGTGCTCTTGGACCTTCATAGCCTACTCATATAGCTTCATTCTTGGGGATGACTCCTACCTTCCCATTGAACACCAATACAGCATGTTCTGGCTGTATGTGAACCATGGAGGAATGTTGGAGCATGGACCTATGTGGTCTACACAGTTATCATCAATTTTAGTGGTAAGTAATAACTAGTTGCTAATCTATATGGACCATGTTTTTACCAATGTGTATAACTTTTGCTTGTGATTCTTTGTGGAGGGTATCTATCCTCTTGTTTCTCAATGCTGCTTTGATGAGAAATAGTGCATCAGCAATATATTTTGGGTGCTAGAAGTTTCTCAATACATTATGTGAGCAGTTTTTCATGTCTTGATGATATTACAAAAGGGTGTTGTAAACATGTCTGAATAATTTCAATGCTTGAATAGGAGTTGGAGAGTTTTGGTATAATGTTCATAGAGTCTCTTGGTTTTGTTTAGAATTTCTATTGTGTATATAGGTGATATGGGCTTTCATATGTTTTAAGTTTTTCCCATTTTAAACTATTCAGCTTACAGGTCAGAAGAAATACTGAAACTACTCCTTTAGTTTTTAGTTAGGTAAAAATTTGTGCCACTGAGACTTTTCCTCATTTTGTATTAAGAAAAAAAAAGTCAAAGTCAATACCTTTTTATGTTGGGAGTGTTTCTAACTTTGCTTTAATACTAGATCCATGAGCTTTCTTTCCTTTACCTAAAATTTAAAGGATTTACATTTGGGGATAGTGGTCTGGTTTGATTGTGAGGCCCAGGATTTTCTTTTAAGTTCAAAATAATAATATCTTTAGAGTTTAGAGGTGAGCTTAACTAATTCATCCAGTAGCTCATGTCTCCTTTTAGGCACTTTAAATTGCATAATTGTGTACTCAACTACTCATATCATATTTCTTTGCACCAACTTTATAAAGATTGTATTATCATAGAAAAGATAATTTAATCACTTTGTGATGCAACACAAATTCTTGTAAGGGATTGAGAATCAACAAGAACAAAAAAATTAAAAATCAAATCTAGGAATTTGTACCTAGGGATGGCTAGAGTCAACACCAAATAAGATAGAAAACCTAGGAATCACAACTTAGGTTGACTACAGTTAAGTTATGGCTTCTGGCATGGCATGTCGGCACCGGTGATGTACTTGGATTGCAAAAATTGAGACTGTCGATGTGAGGATGACCCAAGATTGATGATAGGGTTGGCAACTTGATGATTTCACTTGAGGTGCCTTGATGATCAATGTAGAAACAAACGGGGTTTGCTTGAGTTACTCTGGTGGGTTTTGTTATTGGCAATGGATTGGCTTGGGAATTCCCTCTGTCTCTCTCTTGTTTTTTTAGAAATTGGGTTGAGTAAATGTGTATGAGGGTTTTGACAGTGGCAGAGTCATTTGGGTTTCGATCGGTAGCGGGGTTGGGTAGTTTAGGAATTTGGATGGTGGGCTTAGTTGCGAATAAGCTGTAGTTTACGGTGGTGGCTTAAAATTAAAGTTGGTGCAATACAAATTTTAAAAGGATATGGAGAACTAGCAGGAACAGAAAATGAAAAAGTTAAACCTAGGAATCAATACCTAATGTTGCTTGAAATTAGCTCCAAATGGATAGAAAACCTATATGAATCAACACCTATTGTTGGTTGGAGTCATTAGTAAGTCATAGGAACAACTCCAAGTTCTAACTTAAAATTTATTCACAATAAACTTGTCTTTGTAGGAGTATAATGACACATTTACATAAACTACTAGGACTAAATCTTAACCCTAATTGACCTGGGTGAAAGCTCAATTATTAATATACAAAAATAAATTGGACTCTAGAACAATTAAATAAAACATAAAATAAAATATTTATAACCTAATTAACTAATAAAATCCAATGGACTAACTGAAAAAGGATATTTGATTTCTAAAATTAAACAAAACTATATTAAAATAGAATTGTCTTTACACTCCCTACATCAGTTTGCCATCACTTCCAATCTTTTATTGTCATCTGTGTTTTTTATATCCTTTTTCTTGCCCTAAAAAAAAATCCTTAAGATCTGATAAGAAAAGTCAACCTTTTGTAGTTAATGTTTGTACCAGAGACTTGGATCAAATACCACTTCAAAGTACCTCCAATGGGCCAAAAATGAAACATGACAAGTCAGTGACTTGATCAACATTCTCTCAGAGCATGTGTTTGCCTTCAGCTACTGTTATTATTGTGGCACTATTGGTAGCCTATGGGATGGTAGTGGGCAGCTTACTCGATTATTTTGTTCAAGTAACACTTTCAAAACCTTTTCTTTTATATCCTTTTTTGAAATAATTTAATTAGTTTATTTACTTCCTGTTCTATGTTGAGTTTCAAACCTTTCTTGTTGTCTTTTTTCTGATATATTTGGTTTTGATTCTGATTCTAAATTACTCCACTTTCTGCCATATATGTTTCTGTGGCCTATATTTTGTTCTTTTGTTTCCTGTTTTCCCTAGCTTGTTATGGTCAACTGATTTTAAGAGACATTTTTTTTAGATGATTACGCTACCACCTTCTGGTTCTTTTGACACAACAAGGACATTCTGCATGGCTGCTTATGGGTTGGTAATGTTGGGGCCAAGTCAGCATTTTTGGTTTAATTCTCTCTCAAAGATTTTACCAAAACGGGATGTACTTACAACCTTGAAGAAACCTTTTATGGGGCAGACTATTTATGGACCGATTATCACTACCATTTTCTTCTCCTATAATGCAGGTTTGCAAGGTAAACAAAAAATTTCCTTTAATTACTATATTTGGTCCTTATGCCAATACTAGTTATGACCACCTCCAGGTAGAAGCAGTCCAGTTGGACTCCTCCCTATTTATGGTTTTGGGCTACCCCTGATTCTGGAATCTCCTATGTTTTGATGGAGGGAGATAGGGGTGAAAGGAGTGAGGAAGGTGACAAGAATGTAAATTTTAGTAGATTGTAGCCACCTTCCCCTCAACTCTACTCTCCTCCCCATCCATTCCAAACATACACTTAGTGGTTGGGCTATCAGCTGGTGGGCTCTGTTTTGCCAACACCAGCAGACCACCTTCTTCTTCTTTTTAAGTGGTCTGATAGCAGGCCTCTTCCTGAGATCAACGTTGGTTGATTAAGCCTCATAGGTTCTGTTCAGGCTGAACCAGCTGGCCAATCACTAGCATTGGCATGCTTTCCTATTTTTAGTTTATTTAGTTGGTAAGTTTAGCATGTGGTCATCTTATTCATTTGGTGAGCCACATTGAGCCTCAGCTGTTTAAACTTCAAAGTTCAGCTCCCAACAATTGGACACACAGGTTTTAGTTGTGCTACATAGCACCAGCCACCAGCAAATGGCTTGTTCTTAGTACCTAGTTTTCTGATTTGGTTGTGCTGGCCGTTCTGGTGATACGTTGATACTCTTAATGAGTTACCATCATGATGCCAAATGTAGGTGAAAATGGCCACGAAATTGTCGCAAGATTGAAGCGTGACCTGCTCCCAACATTCAAAAGTGGTGTTATGTTCTGGCCGATCTGCGATTTTGTTACATTCAAATTTATACCTGTTCATCTACAGGTATGTTTAGATCATCTCTCTCTCTCCCCCCTTTTTTTGGACAGAGGGATGATAGGGCCCCATTTCAAGAGTCCTTAGCAAGGAATATTATTTCAGTTATTCTGAGTCTAATTTATTTTAGTTAACAAACTTACTTCAGTGCTTATCATGAAACGTATTTTACTAACATTAAGATGTACGTTTGCAGCCATTGGTGAACAGTTCATGTTCATATGTATGGACCATTTATTTGACATACATGGCAAGCTTGAAGAAAGTGAGCGCCACTTAATTTTGGGGTTTTGACATATACTCTAATTATGTAGATTTGTACTAGTTAACTGGAAATCATTTTTAAAAGGTTGGTAACCATTGCTGTTATTGTTTAAATGCTTTTAGCAGTAGGGAATTGCGTTTGGGTTATTGTTCAAACTTTTATGTGCATAATTCTTTATATTGAGCCTTTTAGATGAACTAAACTGTGCCATATGTTATGAAATCTTCTATGATTACAGTTCATGTTCATATGTATGGACCATTTATTTGACATACACGGTGAGATTGAAGAAAGTGAGCACCACTTAGTTTTGGGGTTTTGACTTACATATTCTAATTATGTAGATTTGTACTTGTTAATTGGAAATAATTTTTAAATGTTGGTAAGCATTGCTGTCATTGTTCAAACTTTTAGCAGTAGGGAATTGCGTTTGGGTTATTGTTCAAACTTTTATATGCATAATTCTTTATATTGAGCCTTTTAGATGAACTAAACTGTGCCATATGTAATGAAATCTTCTATGATTACAGTTCATGTTCATATGTATGGACCATTTATTTGACATACACGGTGAGCTTGAAGAAAGTGAGCACCACTTAGTTTTGGGGTTTTGACTTATATATTCTAATTATGTAGATTTGTACTTGTTAATTGGAAATAATTTTTAAATGTTGGTAAGCATTGCTGTCATTGTTCAAATGCTTTTAGCAGTAGGGAATTGAGTTTGGATTATAGCTTGTTCAAACTTTTATATGCATAATTCTTTTTTATTGAGCCTTTTAGGTGAACTAAATTGTGCCGTATGTTATGAAATCTTCCATGTTATAATCATTCCTTATTTTGATAAGCAGGTAATGTGGATAAGGAATCTTGATTCTTTGAGCTGTGAATCCTGCCCTGCGCATGCTCTTTTCTTTACATCTGGATTGTAATTAAATCGACAATTTGTAACTTTTTGCTGTGAATGAATTTTAGTTGAAGAATTTGATAGAGAATGAGGAATTGAGTGACCTATAAGTAGGGATGGCAAAAATGCTCAGTGTCCTTTTGGAAGTCGTCTTATTAGTTATTAGGGATGGTAAAAATAAAATACTTCCAACCCACTTCATCTAGCCATCTAATTCTTTCCCCGTGTGGGCTTTCTCTACCCTCGAAGAAGATATGACATAGATATGACACCCTTAAGCATTCACATCAAAAGTGCTAAAATTTTGGCTTTTAACACCTCAAAAATCTATTTTATCTATTTTTATACTTTACTTTATAATACACTTGCATCAAATCTTTTATTTTTATCTACAACCCATTAATCCAATATGCCACCTACGCATTAGTTGTGCTAAAAAAAAACAATTTGACACATCAAGAAGTTACTTTATCTAGTTTAATATACCATTTTACAATTCACCTCCGTCACATTTCTTACTTTTAACACATCACCATTAAAATAACCTAAAATAAGATCAACTTTTTATTAAAAAAAAAAAAAAAAACTCAGCCACACAAAGTAGAACACACGGTTAAAAAAGAAAAAAAGAAGAAGATAAATTTCAACCACAAAATGAGAGACATGAGATATGAGAGGAGAGAGAAGGAAAAGAGAGAAAAAAAAAAATTATAGAACAGGGTATTATATATGCCAAATGCCAATTTTTTTTTTTTTTTTTTTAATATTTAGAAGATCTAATGTAGGGGTGTTTTTGATGTTTAGTTTGCTAAATGCTTTTTAGCCTTGAGCTCTTGATGCTAATGCTCTTAAAGTGGTCATTATTATGGTCCCTCTCTCATGGGCATAATCTTAAGTTGGGGTGTGCATGGGTTGGGTCGGGTTGAGAGGATTTTTCGATCCAATCCACCATGGTGGGTTAAAAAAAAACCCAACTCATCACTGGGGTTCAACCCAACCCAACTCACATGGATCGGGTTGAACCCATGAGTTGGACAGTTTATTTTATTTTATTTTATTACTATTTTCATTAAATTGAGTAGAAAAAAATATATCACACTTGCCACCTAAGTTGATAAACGAAATATACATAAACTAGTATTTCAATTAAATTATAAATAAAATATATCAAACTGAGTTGATAAACAAATTATATAAGAACTAGTATCCCAATTTAGTTATAAACGAATAGGAATGGAGCGAGAGAGTGGAGTGGGAGGTGGCAGAGAGAGAAATAAAATTGTTAGGATTTGCGAGATAATTGAGTTTTATATAGGAAGAGTTGAATATAAAAAAAATTATTAATTATATAATATATTTTTAAATACATATTGTAGGGGTAAAAGGCCCAACACCAGATCCTGGGCCGTGGGCCTGTCCGAGGAGACCTGTACATCCGAGGACAACATATCTTGAAGAATTTGCCCAGCCTGATTCGATGCTGAAGTGTGAATCCCGAGCCTAGTCCAAGGAGACTTCCTGCTCGGACTGTTAAAAGGGTGTCCTAGATGGGTGCACCAACCTCAATCTTAGCTCTCCCAAAGAATCCCCCGATTTGTGTTGACTATAAGGACAGATGGCGAAGATCAGATATTAAGCAAAAGGCTGCTACCACCGCATTTATGGCCCTGCAGCTAACATCATGGCCGCATTAATGAGAAAAGACTCCTGAACAGTGACCTCCATCTTTTACAGCTGTCCCAGGAAGGCTCAAGATGGGGGCGGATGGGATAAGTATCAAAAAAAGCCCACGTAATAGAGGGGGGCATATAAATAGAAGAAAAGAGAAGAAAAAAAAGGAGGGCCAGAAGAAAAAAGGAGGCAATCCAAAGAGAAAGAAAGAAAGAAAGAGAAAAGCCCACACAATATCTGTATGAACATACTCCTCGGATAGTGCCGAGAAGAATATTGTATCCCTTAACCATCTTATCAGTACAAATCTGGTCATAATCATACTTGGGCTTTCAACCCATACGTGTCCAATCAAGTGTTCTTCAACCCACTCTCTTTATAAATTTATTGTTAGGATATTATATACGGCCGGGCCTCCAGCTATTCTGTTGATAGGCCCAATCCCCAAATTTGTGTCCTTACACATATTAAATATTTATAATTTAGAATTTAAATATATAGGTGGGTGGGGTTAGGTTAGGAGGATTTATAATTGTTACTAGCCTCTGTGCACGCGCTTACACGCATGCTCAGAGGCTCTTCTATTTTTTGAGTAAAGATTAATAATTTGTATTTATCATAATTTGGGATTTCTACTTTTTCCAATCACAAAAAAAAAAAAAAAAAAATCTAAAAGTGTGATGAAGTAAAAAAAAAAAAAAAAAAAGAATACGTGGGATGAGTTTTGTAGATTAAAGGAGTTTTAAAATTAAAAAAAGAGTGATCCTATTTTATAGGGAGTTAGTGAGTAGAAGTAAAAATTTAAATCAACGTAAAAGTAGGAGTTTATTAGAAGCAGGAAGACATTTCAACTTAAAAGTAGGAATTTATTATTTTTGTCAATTTATTATTTTAACCTCATTTTTAAGTTTTAGGTAGAGGTATTTTTGACAGTAAAAAAAGCAATAGTTAACTTTTTTTTTGTCAATTTACTATTTTAACCCAATATTTAAATTGTTGGTTAATTAATTTAGGGATATTTTTTACAACGAAAAAAGCAATAACTATTCTGAATCCTCTTAATATATACAGATAACCCAAACTCAACTCAACCAACTATTAAAAAAATTTGCATAACCCAACGCAACCCACCAACTTTTAAAAATCGACCCAACCCAACGGGTTAGAATCAATCAAACTAATTTTGATAGGTCGGTGAGTTGGCTGTACACCCCGAATTAAAGCAGTTGAGGGTGAAAAAGAGTGGCAATAAATGCCGCCTTTATTTGAACTTTGAAGTGATAATCGCAATTATGTTCTTCCCCGATCTTATCAAAAAGAGTGCAAAGTGTACCCTCACGAGCCTCATCATCAAGTCGAAGCAAGAATGCTTGACCGCCGTGCATGTTTCAAATTTAAACGAAATAACCGTTTTTTTCGATGCCTGCATGATTTTCTGCCGTTGATAGAGGAAGAAATGCCTGTATGATTTTCAGCCGTTGATAGAGGAAGAAATGTTGGCCTTTTTGTGCGGTTGTGAGTGGCACAAGTAACGTAGCCTTTTTTTTTTTTTTTTGATATTTAGTGGATCTTTTTTTTGAGTGGATCTGTTGCTAAGAAATGACGTAGTTTCAAAGTGTTCAGTGATGTAGATCCCACTATCCATGGGTGTTCCTTAAATAGGCTCAGTCAAATTCCAAACCAATTTCAAAGTAATCAATTCTAAGAGCATTTGCAGCAGTGTAGCTAAATAGTTATATTACTATTTTAGCTACACTAAAACATACAAAAAACTGCTACAGCAGTGGAACAATACTCAAAATTTTTTACCTTCTTGCTACAGTGCACATCTATCTATAGACGTGCACTGTAGCTCAAAGTAAAACAAAATAATAATTTTTTATTCTGTGTTCACAGTACTTTTTTATTTTTTATTCTTTTTTATTTTTATTCTCCTTTCTCTGTCTCTGTTTCTGTTTCCTCACTGTCTCTCCATCTCTTCTTTCTTCCTTTAGACCCTTCTTTCTTCCTCCATAGATCCATCGTCGATCTGCACGAGCCCAGCCGCGGCCGCGCATCAGGAGAGGCCTCTCATTCAGACGCTGGGCGTATTGGTATAGGTTTGGGTTGGGCTAGGCCGCGGCTCATTTGATCATCACCTTCGGATATAAAAAAAGAACTCCGATCAAAGTCCAGATCGAACAGTTGGGATCTGGCTGTGCTTGTGTTTCGATTTGGCTGTGTTGATTTTTTTGCTTTCTTTTTTTGTTCTTCGTCATTGGTATTGATGGACACGGTGGGTTGTGGCTGTGCAGTAATTTTTATGGGTTTGATGGTGGTTATTGTTGATGGGCACGGCGAGTTGTGGTTGTGCAGTGGTTTTGATTGGCACGAGTTTGGGTTTCAATTCTGTCTCTTCCTCTTTGATCGTTTGGGTTTTAGTACTGGTGGTGGTTGGCGTGGAGAGTGGTGGAGATTAGATTGGGGCTGGTGGTTTTTTTTTTTTTTTTTTCCTTGTTGTGGATTGGTGGTGGTGGTGGTTGTGGCTGATGGTAGAGGTGGTTGTGGTTTGTGCTGTGAATGTTTTTTTTTTTTTTTTGGTAGTGGGATATATTATTTTATTGTGATGTTTATATTATTTTATTGTGTTAAAAGTTAAAATAGATCCACTGCTGCAGCATGTGTATATGTAAAATAGATAAAGTAACTTTTGGTGGAACTAAAATGCTAAATTTTTAGCTCCACTGTTGTGGATGCTCTGAGTGGTGAAGATATTTTTTTTACATGGAACCACCATTTGTGTAAAATTGGGTATATCTACAAGATTTAGGGAATGGAAAAAAAAAGAAAAGAAAAAGAAAAGAAACAAGGCAAAGATAACTTTTGGATCATAACTTTGGCCAAAATTGCCAAATTTCACATATGGTCGAAATTTTCAGCAAAATAGTACTCTTTTCAAAAGAAAAAATAGTGGATTAATTCTATATCAAAAAATGAGTGTGAGTTAAAGATATTTAAAATTTATAATGTGTATCCAAGAATTAAGCCGCCATTTTGGATATACACTACTGTTAGTTTTTTTTAAGACTTTCCCTCTCTTTGTATGTATTAAAATGAGAAATGATATGCCCATAATATTTTACAACATTTTTACAACAAATTCTAAGTGGCAGGTTGTTACTGGTTGTTATTGTTGGAGCTGGAGCAAAAAAGTAATTTTAGTATTAAGTTCAAATTTGAACCAATAACAACTAACCACCTATAATTTTTTGTGAAAATATTGTAAACATATTGTGGACATAGTATCTCTCGTATTAATAAACTATATAAATATCAAGTTAAAAAAAAAAAAAAAAAAACTATATAGGGGAATACAACCCTTATGGAACTCAATTTTATAAATATCAAGTTTTGTGTAAAACTTGATTTCATAGATATTGAGTTCCAAAGGGAAATTACACGTATCGAGTTCCATGTGGCAATTTTTGAAAATATGTGGTATTTGACCCATCTAGGCTCATAATTTTTGCCAAATTTTAATGATAGTAATGCATTGCTACTCACTGTATACGTAAAAAAAAAAATCGTATACGTGAAAGTGATGCATTGCTACTCACCGTAGAAATTGTGACAAGAAGAGTGACAAACCATGTGATGTCTAGAAGCTTTTTTCTCTCTTATTTTTTGGGATAATGGTCCTGGAAGAATCGAATTTGAAAAATGCTTAGGTTCTTTGGGCCCCACAATGTCTTCTAAATGGGCTAATCGAGGGGCCCACAACGTAGTCTTACGTAGACTTCCCATTCACCAGTTATCTGAGTGTAGGACCACGCACGCTATATCTATCTAACACGGCGGTGACATATTTTTAGTCTGACCAACCCGTCCCCATAAATTACCGACACGTGGCTCGCATTGGTGGCACAAACAATCAGTGACACGGCCCAGTCCGCATTCTTAATCTTTATTCTTTACCCTGCTTTTTCTATCTTCACGCTCCTAAATAGCGCGTTCACACCACGCGACATCATACGAGGCCAATGTCTGAGTGTCGACGACAAATCACCCACGAGCCCCACAACGTTATAATTGAGCGCGTCTAGTTCTAACTTCTAACTTCTAACTTCTAACCGTGTCCCCCCGCATTAACACTTGGCAAAAGACACGTACATGAGACCCACGAACCATAATACCTTCACGTGGCGGTAGGGTTTCTAAGTATCACAAACCAATCAGTAGCCCCCACGTGAGAGTCGACACTTCGCTTTCGAACACGACATTGGATCCGAGACACGGGTAAAACTCGACACGTGGCGAGCGTGGCCCCGATATGATCGCGTCATCAAGGAGACGCGAGCCAACAATTAATACAGCAACATAGAGTTCCCACTAGGGTTGAGAGAGAGAGAGAGAGAGAAAGAGAGAGAGAGAGACTGAAAAGTCTCTCCAAGCCTCCAAAGGAAGAGAGAGAGAGAGAGAGAGAGAGAGAGAGAGAGAGAGCATCCAAGTGTGTGTGTCAAAGTTAGTTGCTCTACCACTTTAAGATTTTAATGTTATTTTAATATTTAATTTTCGTACTGTTCTGGTTTTAACATATATGTGTGTTTGTGTGTGTTTTTTTATTGTTCAATCTGTTCAGATATTTTGTTTGCTGAGTTTCTGAGGCTGAGATCTCTCTCTCCTGGGCTCGCAAAACTCGAAGCGAAAGCAGTGGAAAAATATAGAGCTTGGTTGAATGAGTATGGAGTGGTGGGATAAGGTGAAGGTTCCCATTCGACGTGTCTGGATCGGCGTTGCCACGCGTCTTGGGATTCGCAAAAGCGGTATGTAACTGTCTCTCCATGTTTCACACACTCTCTCTTCTAGAATTTTTTTTTTTCGGTTATTGCCGTTACAGTTTGGAGAGAAATATGTGAAATCAGATCGAGTGTTTTTTGTTTTCGTTTTTTTTTTTTTTAAATAATGGGTTTTCTTTCATATTAACAAGGTATTCTTAATGCGTTTGTACATAATTATTCCTGAATATTTACGATTCTTCTGTGTTGAGATTGTTTGTTTTTTGTCATCTGTGATTAGTTATTATTTTTTGGTGGAATGTGACTGATTCTACGTCCTTAACCACAAAATTTGTCGGTGCATTATTTGTGTTAGTGTATTGGTCATAGTCATGATTATCAATCATCACCTAATTCGCCATTATAAAACGTGATGATGAGCTTCACTTAGGTAAAAAAATATTTTGAGAATTGAAGGGGTCGGTGCAACGTCAGAGCACTATTCTTTTTTCTTTTAAAAAAAATCATTATTATATATATATATATATATATATTTTAACTTTAAAGTAAAATTTAACTTAATAGGCTTCTTATATACAAGCAATTAAGATTGCAGTATTATGGAATTGATCGTCATGGCATTTCTCAGAGAATGGTTACAATTTTGTGGATCATATTACGTTTTTTCTTGTTTAATAAGTAATATTGCGCTTGGATTCTACAAGAGATTTTTTTTGTATTTTTCCTTTAAAATATATAGTTGAAACAAAATCTTAGAATTAATGTTTGTCCTTAGAAGCTTTGGCTCTGTTTTTGTTGGGTATTGGGGTGAAAAGGGAAGAATGTGAATTGGGAAAGATGGCCTAGGTAGAGTTTCTTTGATATGTAATAGAAGAATATGATGAGCTCTTTCAGATGGGGAATTGAGTTAATTCATTTTTGAAACCATGTTTATTGTTCAACACCGTATTAACAAAATAAAATTGCTTTGGTGGATGCTAGTTTGATGGAAAATGTAACTCTTGCTTAAGACTTATTATGTGTTTTTTTACTCCTATACTAAATCATTGAACTTTGTTATGCAGCTGTAAATTTGACCTAACCCAATGCTTAATCCATTCTAAATCAATATATTATTTTACCATGTTAAATTTTCATAAAGCCAGTTTTAAACTTCTAAACTTTTTTCTACTTCATTTTTGGTTACTCATTTAGGAAACTAATTGACTGCAAATGTTGAGTAAAGGCTGATTTAGAATGGTGTAGTTCTGTTGGCTTTGCTAAGATGTATTAACACCGAGATCAGTCAGCAACAATATATGGAATAAGTCATTCTTTTACTACTAGCAATTGTTTTGGTGTTTTAGTTGTTATCATTGTTCTGAAGCTTCATATCACCCTTATGTAATTTAAAAGTGAAGACTGATTGTGAGTGATCATGTTTGGAAAATAAGCAGGACTACTGAAGCTGAGACATGATGTGAGCACTTGTGAATACGAGGATGTGCATGTGATGTGGGAGATGCTGAAAAGAAGCGAAACGGAGCAAGTCGTCCCTGAAAAGAGCAAGAAGAGATCCTTTTGGAATATCTTTGAATGGGCTAGGTGCACTCCATGTCTCAGCCGTGGTCTTTGATCATTCATATATGAAATATTCTCAGCTCACAAACTCTACTTGCTAGGTCTGCAAAGTATGGAAATCGATTTTGTCCCATCAAAAAATAAGAAGATGACAGAGCGCTTCATATATGACATGGTTTCTTCTCCTCTTAATAGGTCATCTATCTGTGGATATGTACTTCTTATCATTTCGACATGATCCATCTCTTCTCTCCATGTTTTATTCCCTGTGAAATAAACTATTATGTGTTTATAACACATAATATGTGTTTTATGTTTCATACATTAGTATGCACTGTTATATATTATGCCTGCATACTTATGAATAGTGCCGTCTTCTTTTTCTGCTTTGAACATCTCTTTTTGTTCCTTGGTTGTGGATGATAGTGCACATTCAGAAGAATTTTAGAGTCAAGATTTGACTATGCTTCAGTTATGCAGAATTTCACAACTTAATTGCTATTAAATTATCACTATCTTAATTTTTAGGATCTTCTTATCTTTCCTTTAAAAAGAAATTGGGAATTTCATAACTTAATTGCTAAAATAGAATAAGATAATATGCTTGATTGTTGTTAGGTCATTTATAACTTTTTACTACTTTGCCTAAAAAGGGTTTAGTGTCTATTTGATATCTGTAGTTTTTCAATAGCTTATTTGTTAAATATGAGACAAAAAATATATTTATTTTTTAAGCAGAGGCCAAAAACAAAATGTTTTTGCGAAATAGATACTAGCCTTTGGACTCAAATTTGAAATGCGACTCGAGCCCATTACACACATCCATACTTGCTAGTGGTGATGACTGATGACTAGTAATATGCCTTAAAGGCACGCACAAACATAATTATTCGCAATAAATGATTAACACTAAACTTGTTTGATAATTATGATTCCTTCATGCGAAAGATGGGTGAACATAGAAAAAGATGATTTAAGGAGAGAGAGAGAGCTATACTCGTGCTGCCAAAACACAAGCAAACCTTCTCTTACAACATCTGTTATATATAATGAACTGATTTTGGGCTGAGGGAATAAATGTGGCAATTTGATTGTTGTTAGCCTGTTAGGATCTTGATTTATGTGTTCACTTGTCATGCCCATATAGAGGCGTAAGAGGACATCTAAAATCTGTTTCTAGGTAGAACAATGGGTAATATGGTTTTAATGTTGATTTGGGTAAGCTAGTAAAAAAACTAAAAAAACTACCCTTTGCAGTTTGCTTTTCTGAAAGGATTGGTCCCTCCTAAAACTTCTAATTTTAAGGAATCAACTTAATAATCATGGAATGGTAACAAACAAGCTTTCTATGGCTAAAGCCAATTTGAATGAGAATTATGATAAAAAAGCAGATTTTGAAGATGGGTTTAGCATCTGTATTAGCTTGCATGTGAGCTTACTCATGGGCTAATGGGTTTTGTAAGTGTTTCAAACCCATTATGTGAACCACCTTTTGGCACGTGTGTAAACTTATAATAGAACCTCTTTGCCCTCTTCTCTAAAAAAAAAAAAAAAACGTCTTTGCCCTCCGAACCATACCTTTTATTTATTATTATTTTTTTAATAATAATTTCCCTAATTTTTTTCCATATGTGCTTAGGCCCATGGATATGGGGAAAAACTAAGGAGTCCAATAATACTTAGGCTTGCTACCTTCATATAGGCTTGGTAAAAAATGGGCCTTAACAATAGCAAAAGGAAGTTGTGATAAACGACAATGATGACATGGTTGGCTATCATTAATGTATGGCCTTCTTTCATGTTCCTAAAATTATTCCCATGTATTTTATACATTCTTATTATGAATTACATATTAATCTTTTCTAAACTTAAAATATATTATCTATCTAACTAACACCTTCAACATAATAAAAGAAAAATTTTCAAAAAAAAAAATTTTTTTGACTGATTTACACACAAGGTAAAGAAAAGGAAAAAAAAAAAAAGAAGAAGAAAATTTTCCCAACATATTATTGTTGGATCATTGAATTCAACATTTTCTATCTTTGTTTTAAAATTTTGTTCTCCCTCACAATAAACAAAATGTTTCATAAGAGTTCAGTTTAATGTTAATAAATTAGAATTATAACCAAAAAAAAAAAATTTGAGTAAAAGTTAGAAAAAATAACCAAAAATTTAGCCTAATTGTTATTTGTGTAAATATTAAAAATGAAATATTTTGTTAGGAAAGTCATATATATATATATATATATATACACATAATTCAATAATTGAGGAAATTGAGATTTGAACTTTAGACGTTTTTGTTGGAAACATCAAAAGATGTCAATTGAAGTAAGTTAAACTACAAAATTATTGATTAAGCAAGTTATAGTATAAGAGTACATGAATTTATTTATTGCATTTATAAAAACCTCAAATAAAAATATAATTTCTTTAATATGTTTAGAGGTTCAAATTCAATACGAGGATAAAGAAAAAACTTTTGTTGCAAAAGTGACAAAACGACGCTGCATTTCATTAGCCTACAGAGCTACGAAACGGTGCGGTTTGGCCTGGCCGACTCTAGCTCATAAGTCATAAGACTCCTATAAAAGCCTTAGGGTTTTCGGATCCAAATTCATTTTCTTTGCAAAGCGAGCTAAAAAAGTCCCAAAGCGGCGCACTGAGAGTTTAGAGCTTCTCGGAGAAAAAAAAAAAAAAAAAAATGGGGCATTCGAACGTGTGGAACTCGCATCCTAAAAGCTACGGTCCTGGTTCTCGTACTTGGTATGTATTTCGTCTCTCTCTCTCTGTGGAGCTTTAAATTATTCATCGGTTCGATTTGTATTTGAATCGAAACAATAGATTTATTGTCTATGTGATTTGTTCTCCTAGTACGCTTGAGCTTGTTAATCTGATTAATAAAAAAAAAACTGGGTATTATAGTTCAGACTCATTGTCTTTTTGCTGTCAAAAGTTGTTTGTATGGGCTTATGATGATTGTTGCAAGATGTTTGTATCTATGATTAGAACTTATGGTTCGTGGATGAAACTAGACATGGGGTTTGAAATTTGGAGAGAGCCTATGTTTTCGAAAAAATAGAGTATATGGAATGGGTGAAGACTTGAAGTGTAGAAACGCGATCAGGATATTAAAGTTGAAAGGAAAAATTTTTTATAAGATTGATGTAAGATCTGATATACTATTTGGTGTTGTATTTTGGTCTGTTAAGAAGAAGTAACAAGTTTATAAAATGATTTTAACTGAAATGAGAATGTAAAGATAAACGTAAATACGGATTCAAAATGGGGAAATCCATAGGGGCGACCCCTATTGATGAAAAGATGGGGGGAGAGTGGTTTAAGATAGTTTGTTCATGTGCAGAGGAGAGTGATTAATGCATCAGTGAAGAAGTGTGAGTGGATTCAAGTCGAGGGAATGAAAAAAAAATGGTAGAAGACCTATAATGACATTAGTAAAAGTGGAAAAAAGGGAGATGTCGATTAAGAGATTTTAGAGAGTATAACTTTCAATAGAACAGAATGGTGGAAAAGAATGCATGTAGTTGATCTTGATTAGTCTCTGGAGGATCCTTAACCAACTGCAAAATTTTAGGACTAAAGATTGGTTCTTGTTGTTGTTGTAACCTGTGATATCGAGTTTATTGTTATGTTTTCATCATTCCCTTGTCTGTGTGGTGCATGAAGTACTTCAATTGTTGATGAGGATCCGGTGCTATATAATGATATGATAATATGAAGATGTCTCCGTTGATGAGGATCCAGTGTCCACCCCAAAGTTTTGGGCTAAGTTTTTGTTGTTGGTTGGTTGGTTGGTTGGAGTGATCATCTTGTTAGTGCAGCATGTTATCTGTCATTTAATTGTCGTTTTATTTTCTCTGGGGATTACCCCAACTAATTGGTTACAATTCTTTTGAATTATATCTGAATTCTTGCTTGTCTGTTTAAAAGGTTTATATTAGTTATGTTAAGAAAATACTTTGTTTTATGGTGATGTGTTGGTGCTAATGATATTGATTTGTGGGAACTTTGTTACTGTGCAGCCGAGTTTGTGGTAACCCTCATGGGTTGATCCGGAAGTATGGACTGATGTGCTGCAGGCAGTGCTTCCGTAGCAATGCCAAGGAAATTGGTTTTATCAAGGTAGCCATCATTTTTTCAATTTTATCTTTAATTCTTCATGTGCTTAACTTTTGAAATGGCAGGCAGAAATATGACCCCAACATTAAAAAAATAAATAAAGGGGAGAATACTTGGATATAATTGCTTCCACTTCTCCCATTCTACCGTAATTTCATAAACCGATATTTCTTTAGCAATACCGTTTGTTTGATTTGTGTTTATTTGTTTCTTTGTATGTTTGTTTGTGTGTTTACTTATCTATTTCCTATTTTCCTCTTTCAGTACCGTTAAAAGGTGGGAGGATCTAATCTGCATTGACGATGTTTTCGTTCAAAGAATATGGTGGCTGCTTGGCTTGCTGGGTTCCCCCATTTATAATTTTGTTTTCATGCTTGAACTAGAAGTTGTGATTTTCCTTTTAATTTTTGTTCATGACAAAGGCTATATAATGGTGACTTTGTTGGACCTCTTATTTTTCTACTTTGCATTATAGTTTTTATATTCATATGAATGAGAGCCATAGCAAGGACAACTCTCGCATCTGCGACAAGGCCAATTCCATTGTCCGGCAAAATGTACCTTAGTCTGATGCAAATAGATGTTATTTACCGGTTTGTTTCCATCAGTTTTGCAAAAAAAAAAATATCTTGAACTTCATGTTCAAAACTCCTAGCAACAGGTACAAGAGTGCAACAAAATCAAACAAAAAAATCTCACAATAAATCTTAGCACTTAGCAATAGGAACTGATCTTATTTTAGTGTGTTTTATACCCATAAAAAAATTTCAAATTTAAAAGCCTAAGGGAAACCCACCAAAAAAAAAAATCCGGGTGTGATGATCCACCTCTGATTCTAGCTTTCAAATTCCCCTACATCCAGTAATCATATTTGGACCCCAAGATTCCCACTCCAACAACTTTGGTTCAAAAACAACGAAATATATCAACCTGATTAAAACAACTTAAGACCCCAATTTAATCCTCTCAATTACTTAAATAAGATTTAATGTACTGAATTAGTTAAAACAAGCCTTAGTACGGAAGACGCTTGGGTGATAACCTGGACATAGGCAAACCAAGCTTAGAGTTGCGTGTTTTCCCAATCCCCAGTTGATCTTAGATGGTACAAAATGTTTAAGGGAGTGAGTGGTGTGAGGTGCTGGCTGGTGGGTACAAAGAATGATCAGTGGAGAGAGAGAGAGAGAGAACATCAAAATAAAAGGGGGAAGTTTACATCACAGTAGTAATAAAGCTTGAATCAAACCCAAAACTCATACCAAGAAATTGGACCTTCAGAAACACCACACCTAAGTCTTCCTTGGGAATTAAGCCCATTTTCCCAACTATTTAGTTAGTAGGCACGATTTTGAAACTATATTTTTTAATAACATCTCGAGTATAAGAGGCTCGATTTCGGGCTATAAATTGAGTCTCAAATGGTCGGTTTTCATGTTCTGATCAGATCCGAGTTGACACTTTTATCCACCTAAAAATCGAGTCTTAGAGACTCGATTTTCATAATGACCATTAGAAACTCGATTTGTGGTATCTACATGTTCATCAACGTGGAAGCAAGGTGATCTGTGGAAGCCACTTGGAAACCAAGTCTTTAAGACTCGATTTTTAATAGGGCTTTTTTTCAAAATTTAACCAAGTCTAACACCTTTCCACTGAACCTATGTCACTCACCCTCTCACTCTCACACCATGCGCCTCTCTCACTCTCACGCCTCTCCACCCTCACACCTCTCCACTGAACCTTTGTCACTCACCCTCTCACTCTCATTCTCACGCCTCTCTCACACCTCGCGCTGCTCTCACTCTGACGCCTCTCCACCCTCACACCTCTCTACTGAACCTCTGTCACTCACCCTCACCCTCTCACTCTCACTCTCACTCTCACTCTCACGCCTCTCTCACTCACCTCGGCGACCTACAGTTTACTCACAAAATTACCTTGAAAGGTCTGTCCACCTCTATCACTCACCCTCTCACTCCAGAATTCTATGATTTGTTGTTATTAATGTGTGTTTCTCTTGGATTTTTTGTGATTTCTAATGATTTGAATATGTTATTTGTCTCTGATTTTTTGTTGGATGTGTCTGATTATAAATTATGTAGTTGCCTGATTTGATTGTTGTTGTTGTTTTTTTTTTTTTTTTTTCTTTTTTGTTAAATTATTTAGTTTTGTCTATATCTTGTAGATTTTAGTGCACAAGTTTTTTTTAATTTTTTTTTTGCCATTAAATATTTTGTAGTTTGATTAAACTATTATTGATTTGTAAGCTATCAATCTTAGTTTGGTAGTTTTTGAAGGACTCCGTGTGTGAGCTTTTGCTCTGTATTTGTTATGTTTGTTCATCAATATAATTTCTGAATTATATATATTTTTAAAAAAACTATTATAATATTTATTATTTTCAAAATTTTCAGTTAAAATCTAATTTTTAATTTTTTTTTGATAAAATAGGAAACCTTTTTAAAGAAAGAACCATTTGGACTTGTCTCTAGCCCCAAAAACCTACAGGTAATTCGACCTGGATGGGCTAATTTTTAATTCTTTCTATTTGGGTGGTTGTTTCATTCTTGATATTCTTACTAATGAAACACATAATTTAGAGAAAAATTTTATGCTCCAAACAAGGCTTGCAAAATTTACAAAATACGTTGTGATTGTGAACATGAGCCCCGCAGGAATCGCTTGTCGAAGCCCCATGGGAATTGGGACATCTTCTGCGGTTAT
The DNA here is from genome assembly GCA_033629205.1 of Lithocarpus polystachyus. Lineage (NCBI taxonomy): Eukaryota > Viridiplantae > Streptophyta > Magnoliopsida > Fagales > Fagaceae > Lithocarpus > Lithocarpus polystachyus. Next base: position 40,342,741 of record CM066173.1, read on the forward strand.
GCCCCTCTTCATGACACACTCTGCATCGCTGCTTCGATTGAATCTCCCTCAAGTCATCATCTTGCCTCCAGCTTCCCCGTTCTCGTTGTACCCCATCCATTTCATTCCTTATTCTTAATTTCACAAGACGACCTTTGGCCCATAATAGCTGTAGGTCAGGCACCCACCGTGGTTCGTGAATGTCCCTCCACAATGACTCTAACTTTGGCATCACAAATTGATGTGCATATGTATGAATGGCGTTGTCCAAACTGTAACATGGGTCAATATAGCTGGCTGCATCGAGGTGTAGACCTTAAAGAACTTTAATTGCATGTGAACAAGGGATCTTAACGTTTTGCCACTTTCCACAACCACATGTTCTAGCAAATACGTGCACTTCATGACTGTGGTTTCCCCCTTTACCTCTATGGTCGTTGTACGGGGTAACCACTTGATATACACCAGTTTCATGATTAAAATTCCTCAGAGTGTGTCCTGAATGTTTCTATGCATATTGGTATAGATTCCCATTGCATAATCATTGCATGTGAACAAGGGATCTTAACGTTTTGCCACTTTCCACAACCACATGTTCTAGCAAATACGTGCACTTCATGATTGTGGTTTCCCCCTTCACCTCTATGGTCGTTGTACGGGGTAACCACTTGATATACACCAGTTTCATGATTAAAATTCCTCAGAGTGTGTCCTGAATGTTTCTATGCATATTGGTATAGATTCCCATTGCATAATCATTTCACACCTTACCTTGAGAGAGATCAGAAATAATTTCTTTATGTCAATCATGGAAATATGCAACAAGTTTGCACTAAGTGAACTCAATCATTACAGCAATTGGCAAACCGCGGGCACCTTTAAGTACCCCATTAAAGCACTTAGAGATATTGGTTGTCATTGCCCCGTAACATGTTCCACCATCATATGACTGGTCCATTTGTCCAGATCCTCATTCATTAGATATGTGTACGGCATATAGCGTGCAATATGGGGATCATCAAGTTCTACACCCCTCAGTGCATTAATCTCGACATCCTTAATGGTTTGCATTATGGACTCAAATTTAGTTTCATGAGTCGCATATCTAGCTTTCAAGGCCAATGCCTTTAAAGTCGGGTCATCAAAGTGTGTGTTGAAGTTGCTAGCAACATGTCGAAGGCAATCGGTGAAATACCCGTAAGCTTCCGTCATCACCTCTAGGCCACTCTACAATGGCGCATTTGATACCTTTATGTCGGTCAGAAATAATGCAAATGCCCTCGTTAGGTATCACATGCCCCATCGAAATCCCGAGACACTCTAAAAACCACCCCAACTAGGCCTTGACTCCTTGTCCATAACAGCAAAGGTGAAAGGCAAAACCTTTTGGTTAGCATTGGTTGCCATTGCAATTATTAACACCTCTGGATATTTATCATACAAATGAGTCCCATCAATACTGATCACTGGCTTGCAATATCTGAATGCAGCAATGCATGGAGGTAATGCCCAAAATACATAGCGCAGTAACGTATTACAATTCTCTTGGTTTCCCAACCTGTTGCTTCTAAAGGCTGCCCTCTCTTGGCTGGATGTTGGTCCAGCCTACTACGAGGATCCCGTATCCAGCAACCCAACCTAAAAAAAGGGCATAAAAATGCCTTGTCTAGGTTGGAGCTATGAACCTTATTATTTAGAAAAAGGGAAGGGGCTTTTTCAGCTGGTGCGCAGGAGCGCACTTCCGTTTTCCCTTTACTAGTAGAGGGTCTCGTGGTTCCTATTCCGCCGCGTTTCCCAGTCCTTTTCTTTTAGTGCTTCGACCCGAAGCGATAGCTTCTAGCTAGTTCAGTGGATAAGATGGTTGCGTTCCAGCTCACTCAAGAATGGCACGGCAGTGGTCCGCCAGCAAGCTCGTTCTGATCTTGGACGCAGTACATTGGAATCCTGAAGCACCACCATGAACGCTACCGCGCGTTCGCCTGCGGTGCGGTAAGGCACCACCCTTTGTGCCTGCAGCCAACTTCGGCGTGTCAGCTTAGTTATCCTTATCAAGCCACTTACTTGATGTCTAGCTTCCCAACTGGTAGACGGTTTCTTTTCCCCCAGATCAATGAAGAAGGGAGAAGTCAGTTGATTTTTCCGAAGAACCGGAAGCGAAGCGCTATGCCGGGGCGGGGGGACAGGAAAAGAAACGGCTCCGAAGAAAGAAATTGGGGTTCCCAATGCTTCTCCACGCCCAACGAGATGCGCCAACCTCGGGATGCTTTACTCCTAACCCCACAAGGTTCCGAGACGAAGCTTAACCTGAGTCTCGGTTAAGAATGGCGATGATCTACATTTCACACGGCGCACGATTCCGTGGATAGTTTCATTCGACATCGTGATGGAGGACATAGCTTACGATCATCGGTTTTGATCATGCCACTAGGCATTTGATTAGGACATTGCACAATGATCCGAACACTTTGTCACATCTCTTCAATACGGATACAGTAACGATCATAGCGATCTCCTCTGGTACCTACTGGTACGTCAGGATCCAATTGGTCATAAATATCGTAAGGTGCTGCTCTTCACAAATCCCAGCATACCCCTGGTTGGGATGGTAAGGCCCACCACTTCACTTTCACTTAGGCCCGGGCCAAGTCAGTGGGGGGACCCTGTCGGGCTCCTTCCCCCAAAAAAAAAAAAACAAACTGTACGTGAGAGTTTCCCTTCATACGGCTCGAATCATTCTCAGATGTCCCGAGAGGCATCCTTTCCTTGTTTGTTGGGTTGGTTCACGCGCGCGCAAACGAGCACCGGCCGCAACAGCAGGAAACTATGACCAATAGAGTCAGACACTTAGCTACATCCGCACGTAAAAGGAAAATGTGGTTCTGGTTGAGGCTTTCTTTCCTTTGTAAAGGGGGCGCGGGACGTTCGCGAAATCCGTGCCTTCCGTACCACCACAGGACTGGTCGTTCTTGGGCGGATCCCACTCCTAAACATAAGGGATAGGGGGAAGGTGGCCGAGCCTATCATATCAAAAGGGTTGTAGAAAGAGAACCCGGCCACCTATTTCATTCGACGTTTCGGGGCAGGGGCCCACTCGATTCGATCGACTTTTGGATAACAAGAAGGCGAGCTGATCTGCTTTGATCCAGGAAAAAGCCCAGTCAGCCACCAACTCGGTGCAGGTCACGTGACCTACAGCTCGGTCTTCGCTTTTTGAGGCTTCCTTTACCCACATCTCTATGTGCTCGTAGCACTTCCATATGGAGAAAGATAGGCTTACCATATTCCATCAATAGCACCTAACCTATGCCGATTTTGGTGGACCGTGCTCCACCCCGGTGAACTCATGCGGTTCCGACGTGCCCAGAGGCCAGAGGCGAATCTGTTCACGGTCCGTAGGACCAACACCATTCGAAGGTGGGTGGCCCGCCCCGCCTAGAACAGTCATGTTTGACTGGGCTTACACACATTTGCTCACTTACGCTGTCCCCCCTCAGCTCACCCTAGCCCCGGGCCTTTTGCTCTTCTAACGTAAGCTCCAAGGCTTCACACCAAGTCTTGACTAACATAATATGCATGCTTAAGTAGGGTCAGGCAGAACCGTTGTTGCCTGATGGGAACTTCCCCCATATTGCTATTAATGTCTTCATGTCGCACGACCTCTTAACATTACACCACTGAATCCCCAATCCTTTGCTTGCTGTGCAGTGACAGTACCAATATCCACTAATCGTTGTTTCCAGATACGGTTGCCGGTTGACATCTCTTCTAATTCGTCGATACGAGAAGCAAATTGTTGTGTGAAGGAATCAATATCTCGACATAAGCCAAGAGGCAGATCTTGTGCCACTCCACCTGGTCGTATGAAACTGGCATGCATCCTGGCTCCTGAGACTCTTTCATAAAATTCCAACAATTTCTCCCGCTCCTCAAAAGCCCACAGGAACGGAGTTGATGCTCCCACATCCATAGCATGAGTAGTTAAAGCAAGTGAATGATTTAAAATTCGAGTTATTTCACAGAATAACACTCGTATATATTGAGCTCGTAATGGTACCTCGCAATTCAAAAGTCTCTCTATGGCTGAAGAATGAGCGTGTTCTTGGGCCATCATAGAAACATAGATAGGGTCGACGACGGAACGAACAACGAAACTTTACGACAGCTTTTTCGTACACGTTCACTTGCATCACATACACAAGTGCTCTCTGAACCGTGCAATAAGGTCACCCATAACACGGCTCTCCCACTTGAGTTACCTTAGCCCCAGGCTATGCTATTCAATGATATTGGAAAAAAAGCAGCGTAACGTAACAACTAGTATTGAAAGCTGGTCACCTTTTGAAGCGTTCGCCGGTAAGGTAACAAAAACGTATCGTTCCCGCAACCACTTTGGTACTTTGTTTATATAGCTTTTTTAGGTTATGCAATAGAAGGGGGGCTTTGCTCTGGATCCCCTCTACTTGCAGAAATGAATGGATCAGAAAGGTGCTAGGTTCTATTTCCGAGCCGGGCGGGAGGTGAAGGCCATAAGAGAAGATTGCCCTTCGGTAAGGAAGAGAGGAAAAAGGTGCTGTCATCTATCTCAACCAGTTTCCCGAGGCGTTGGAAATCCAGACTGGCTCAGAGAATCACTGTCGCTATTTAGCCCTTCGTTTTGCCAGTCGAAGTACTACCTCTGCCTTCCCTTTCTATAACATACCCAGGCGCCCTCCTTTCCAATCACTAAGAGAAAATCAATACCAATCAAATCAAAGCCCTATCTAAGTAAAGCTTCGTCTATTATTTTTCCGGCCCCAGGGGAGTTTACTCGACCCATTCCTAGTCTTCCGCACTGCTCAAGTAAGTGTGCGACTCCATATGAGGACCTCCATCCCTTCTTCCCACTATCTGTTCACACGGTTCTCAAAGCAGAGGAGGAAGGGTGGGCAGCAAGTACCACGAGCCCTCTGTCCCACACATCTATCCAAAAGCAAGTGTAGTTCACTGGTTCCACCAAATGCTCCTATCTCTCGGCAAAGATCGCGTGAGTGTGCAGTTATGCTTCGGATGCTTCGCTATAGAATAGATCGACCCAGTTCCCGTTCTTTTCCGGTGCACTCGCTTTATATCTCCGACACATAAGGAAAGACGCGGTGGGAAGGAAGCAGCAGCCCTAGCCTTTGTCCGGCCGATCATTCTGCTGGCATCTTGCATTCACGCCTCCGTTTGACTGTCGCTTGGGGATGTAGTTGTAGATACGTTAGTCTTAGTGGGTCGTTGGCTCCACCTGTTATCTCCTTCTACGACATGCTGTTGTCGTCGCCATATTCCATATGTCACTTAGTCATCTCTGCCTCGCTGCGGGTCAGCACCTCCGAAAGAAATGGAGGACTTTATTCAGTGACTCCGCGATCGCCCTCTGAACGATCAGAATAAGGTAAAGCTTGAAGATAAGTTTTGTACTCTATTAATTTCTCAGTCCCTCTAGTCAGGTGGGCGCCGGTCGGTCTTTCGATCAGATCCCCCTAAAAACCGTACGTGCGGGTCTCCCCGCATGCAGCTCACGCCATTCGAGGTGGCCCAGCCCAGCATTCATTAGCAAATCCTGTAGTGAAAAATGGAGACTGCTCGACCTCGGAAGCTAATTCGCGTGTAGGCAGCGCTGTATGTCATATTGTTGACTCTATTTATTCATTGAATTTACTTTATTACATTTTTTATATAGACTCGCTCCCTCTTTTTCCAAGAATTCATGCACTTCCCTTTACTTCATAGGGCCTTCTCTAATAGGGGAAAAGCCTTCCATTTCCGTCAAATGACCCGGCCTCCCCTGGCTCTTCCACCGTCTGGGCTCGCTTTCCTCCTTATGCTATGCTCCCTCGGCGCAGGCCTACCACGCTTTGCGCCTGCGGCGTTTTCGCCAGACGGTCATTGCCAGTAGTGCCATCCTCCCCGCTGGCTGTATGAGCGGGTTGTCCTTTGCTGCTGCGTTCTGTTAGGCTATGGATTACAGGAACAAATGTAATTGAATGAGACAGCAGGCGGGTTACACGTTCCACTGTGTCGAGGTGTGAGGTGCAGGTGGTGATGATCACCCCGGGGTATGCGCTAGTGCCCTTGACAGGCACTCCAAGACCCGCCAGCGCTCATGAAAACCCGGGTCGGTCGATCCTCCATTCATCCGACTGGAGGTGTGGATAACGAGGCCATCTTCACAACCTTCTCCCTTCTGTCCCTATGTTGTAGTAAGGTAGGGCGGTTCACTTGAGTTGCTCAACCGCCCCTAAGCCCGGTGCTTATGACGCGCTATGGAACCTCCACCGTGCCAGGGGACCAAGCAAGGCATAGCTAGCGGCATAGGAGCCGACTCGGCGTCAGCGGCTTCGTGCAGCACTAAAGTAATCCAATATGTGGTTCCGCACGTTCCACCACTTCTCCGTTCATTTCCAATACTGATCGTGAAACACCATGAGCAGCAGGATGTTGAGGTCCGAAATTCGAAGTGAAATTTTGGATTTGCCTGTTCCTAGTCGTCATGGGAAAGAAAGGCAAAAATAAGAAAGAGATTATTCCCTGAGAGCTTGTCCAGTACTACCAGTACCAGAAATGCATCTCCTTCGCCCGCACGCAATAGCTCTACTTGCTGTGCCGCCTTGCATGCAAGCAAAGCGCTATTGGCGGCAATAAATAGCTCACTGAGCGATGATTGATGCAACCCCTACCTTTGAAAGCTGAAGGAAGGCAGTGCCCTCGATTGTTCCAGAGAGAAGGATCATGGCGCCCTAGAACCGTGACATCCAGCAGCAGCATCTCCTTGCGTGCGAGAGACTTCTATGCCAGCCGTTATTCCCGGTTCTGTTATGAAAGAAAGCGGCAGACTCATCTTATAGGTGTTCCCTAATGAGGGATTTTAGGAGATTAGGGTTCTCCTTTATCTCCTCCACCCATCCGCGGAGGGTTTCAGTATCCATCTCTGCAGATATTTCCAGATCGCGAGACATAATGTTCTCTGCGACACTGGAATAGATTTCTGGCATTTCCGAAAAGTGAACGAATAGCCGCCCTTTCTACTTCTCACAATGTTCCCGAACTTGCTCAAGAATCAAAGTGTGAATGGCACTTCGAAGTGCCTCACGTTGTTCTTGATGGGGATCAGTGTGGGGAACTTCCACCGGTTCTGAAGCCAGCGGGTTCTAAATGACCTCCCTCTCACGGTTAAAAAAATGGTTAACCATCTCGAAAAAATCCATATCGTCCATCTGAAAAACGTGTCTCAACTACAGCCAACTCCCCTGTTTCCCTATCGAAAAACCAACCCTACTTCATTTGTTCTAGAAATGCTAACCAAGTGACACACTGGGGCCATGGGTCATGAAAGAGGTTGACCCCCATCCCCCTTCACTATGTATGACCAATGAACTCCTCGCTTTAGTCCCTTCTTTTCCTTCTTTTTGCTTGAACCGATAGTAGCCGTGGTAGTAATGTCCCGGAGCCCGGCTACCGACCCGAGGCGTCGATCGGGAAAGTCATAAAGGGACGTTAAACGTAGTTCTAGAAGAGCGTTACCACAACAAAAAAAATCCGAGTCTTGGCAATTCAAGTGAAAGTTTATTAGACTAGTCCCACTAAGATGGCGAGGAAACTTACTTCCGAGAGAGCTGCTTTCGCCTCGGTAATTACTAACGAGAGAGAGCCGATGCCAAAGTCGCCCTTTACGCGAGGGAACGCCAGACAGACTTACCTCTGCTAACTACGTTTTATATAGACTGGAAGCTAGAGAGATACTATACCTTAGTATAGTGCCGCTACCAGAGAAGGTTGTTTCATGCTAGGCGTCAGCGCGAATTGGTCGGGTTCACTCCTCCTATTCGATTTCCAAGTGGCGTCTACGTGGAATCTTACACCACAGAAATCGAGTTTCTAAATGTTGGTATGAAAATCGAGTCTCTAAGGCTCGATTTCTAGGTGGAAAAAGGGCCAGGTCAGAATCCCTTAGAACATGAAAACCGAGCCTCAAAGGCTGGGTATATAAGCCCAAAATTGAGCCTCTTAGGCTCGAGATGTTAGTAAGTAATATCGTTTGAAAACGTGGCGTACTAATTATATTGTTTGGAAAACGAAATTAGTTTCCAATTTTGGCGGTTTGTAGAGGTTGAATATATGTTTGTACTTTGTACAGTTTTCTTTGGGTTTGGATTAGTGGTTTTCAGGTCTCTTTTCCTTCTTTCTCTAGATTGTGTGAATATGACAATTTGGTTTGGATTGATTGGCTCAAGAACATTCTTAGAAAGAGGAAGAGTTTTCTTGAACCAAAACTTCATAATTTTTACAAAATCCTCACCTTTTGAACTTGTTTTTTATTTTTTATGTTTTTAATGTTTTGGGAGGAGAAAGATATAAAAAGGGGAGCAAAAATACATATTTACCTTTTTTTTAACAGAAGTAGGTTATGAGAGACAAACATACCTTAGGTGACAAAGTGACACTTTTATACAACTATGTACATTTAACGTACATAATTTTAAAGAATGTACACAATTTTGTACATTCAACATATATAATAAACTTTCAAAGAATTTATCAAACTATGTACATTCAAAGCACACAATTTTAAAAGAACATATTCAAATCTGTACATTCAATTTGCATATATTTTTAAAAAATGTACAAAATTGTGTATATTCAACTTACACAATTTTTCAAAGAATGTATCAAATTGTGTACATTCAACACACACAATTATGTATATTCAACTTATACATTTTTCAAAAAAATGCACACAGTTATGTGTTAAGCATACACAATTTTGTACAACATTACATAATTGTGTACATTTACATGCACAATTTTTAAAAAACTTACACAATTTTGTACAACATTACATAATTGTGTACATTTACATGCACAATTTTTAAAAAAACTTACACAATTGTATACATACACATTTAAAAAAAAATGTACATAACTCTGAATATTAACATACACAATTATGACCATGTGGTTCTCTACTCTCTCTTATTTAAGCTGTTCTGTACAGTGTGAACGTGGGTTGTCTTAGATGCCATTCTCGCTTCCATACTTGTGGACGAGAGCCCATACTCCATTTTCAATGGATCTTCTCCCTTCTCAGTGTGATAAAGATAAACACAAAACATTCAAAGCCAGAGTAATGAGGATTGAGGCGGTGTCCACATCTACATATTTATGTGAAATGGATATAACATCAAGTTTTGACCAAGATATTTTTGAAGTCTTGAGAGTAAGGTCAACTATGAAAAGTTATTGCATCGGTTGCCTACACGCAAAAGAGAGGCCACATATGACATAACTGGAAAATCAAAGTCTTGCTCTGAAGGTCTGGGCCCTGGTCAACTACGAACGTTTCTTCTTTCTTCTTATTATATTTTTTTTAAACAAAAAATAGCAAAATTCCATGGCTGAGAACGTTTGGGCCTCATTGATTGTGAGTTAGGCCCTGGTCAAAATGAACAAAAAATAGCAAATTACCATGGCTGAGAAGAGAAGATTTGGGCCTCATTGATTGTGAGTTAGGCCCTGGTCAAAATGAGCTTTGTCTTAGGCTTCAGTTAAAGTATCACAATTAAAATGGAGGTGCGGGGAATCGAACCCCGTGCCTCTCGCATGCGAAGCGAGCGCTCTACCATATGAGCTACACCCCCTCATTTCTGTCTTCAAATTGCAAAAAATATTATTTTATTAATAAATTTAGGATCCGGTTAACTACCATTTTAAATAAGTTTTGTTAACATTTTACAGAAATAGGAAAAAAAAAATAGAGAGTCAAAAATCAGTTTTTTTTTTCCTCTTCTTATAATTTTTTTTGAAGGGAAAGTTAACAAATAAGCATTCATTTTGTAATTTTCTTTAGAAACTTTTTTTTTATAAAAAATATAATTAATTTTTTTGACAAATTTTTATTAGAAGGAAAAGTTAACAAATAAGCATTGATTTTGAAATTATTTAGAAATTTTTTTTATAAAAAAAGAAAAAAAATAATTAATTTTTTGGATAAATTTTTATATTTTTTCATAAAAATAATATTATCAAATTATCCGTTAACCGACCGTTTCTAAAATAGTTCACCATATCTATATCCATTAACGAAATCTATAGAACTAGTATTAGACGGTGCAGTTTAATTGCTTGGGGGAGTAGGGGGCGCAAACGCAAGTGCTTTTACTGTCGTCACCTCAGACTCAGAGACGTGCCCACTTGCTCGCATTCCACCACAACGTCTTAGCAATTAAAGTGGCTTCATTCCCAATCCCCACTGTTTGTTTCTGCAACACAAAGCAGCAAAGTGCAATAACTCACTCAATGTTTTACCATTAATCTATGTATCTTCTTCACTGCTATGAAAACACAGTCATTTAGTGAAACCCACATGGGTCTCCTTTATTTCTCTCATTTACCACCTCTCTTTGACACAGCAGCTATAAATAAACAAAACACCGACTTCATTTTCAAAGGTATGGGTTTTGTTTAGTTTCTGTGTAAGCGGTCCCCTTTCTTTCTCTTCCACCACCTTTTATCTTCACGGATTTTCTGGTAGACTTTGGTGTTCTCTGAATCTTTTCTAGCTGTGACGAGAGGCAGTTGATTCCCTTTTTTTTCCTTGTGCGGATGGGTTCAGTTGGTTACTTTACTATTATATAAGGTGGTGTTTTGACTTGCGTGACAAACAAACACACTCAAAGTTTTTGGAGCCCATTCTCATTTGGGAGTTTCTGGTTTCGCTATTAATTTGTGACATTATGAAGGTTTCTGGCTTATGGGTCTTGCTCTTGCTCTTCTTTTTTGGGACAACTTTCTTGTCCCTTAACGTCTCTGGCAGAAGAATTGTCTCCCTTGTTCCCGGTAAATACTTTCCCCTTTTGTTACTTTGGTTTCTGTTTGAGAAATGTTTGTTTATTTTGGTGTTCGGGTTTTTTAGTTACAATATGTTGTTACTTGTTTAGGAATACGGAAATGCTGATGCGGTTGAGTGAGAAATCTTTATGTTATTTTATGATTTGGTTGATGGGTGTGCAAAATTGCTTGCTTATTGTTGTCGTTCTCTTTTTTTGTGTAGTGCAATTGTTTTCTCAAAGTCAATTTTTTCGTTTGAGGTTGTGATCATGAGGAGAAAATAGAGGCATTGCTATTGCAGTTCTCAATTGCTAAATAGCTTCAAGTGCATAATTTTTTGATAAGTAGATAGTTATAGTGGGGGAGGGGGGGATTTGAACTTGGAGGTCTCCGTTTGAAACACCAAGAGGTGTCAGTTGAGCTAAACTAGCTAAAGGCGCTTGGCTCAAGTGTATAACTAGCTCTTATCATGCCAAGCATTTATATAAATATTAATAGGGGTTGTGTTCAAGTTAAAATTATAGTAACTTTTGTACATATTACACTACTTAATAACTTTCTATTCGATGTGTTTTTGGAAATATTCATTGCTGGATTACAATGTTTCCTTATACCTTACACACTTGCAAAATTTGAAGGTCACCACCAGAGATCAATAATTATTTGATCTATAAAAATTTTAAATTTCAAGTTGAACTTTCAAATTATACCCAAAACTTGTATTTTTGGATCTGATAGTAACATTGAATTGATATGAAATTTGACATGCATGTTATGAACATGTTATGAACATAGAGAACATCTACTACTTTGATCATTCTTGTTGAAGAAGAAAGGGCTTGGTGTACCTGATGCACCATGTTACCTACACAAGCTGACAATTTGGTGCATCATACTCCAAATATGGTTGCATGTCCATTTTAGAAGCGATAAATTCTTTATCTTTTAAAATTTGTAGAACAATTTTAGTTATTCAATATTGACCAAATAATGAGTCAAATGGAGCACTCCGGAAAATTATGATTGTCATGTCTGATGCAATTGACAATGCAGTTGCTTGTTATGATGCAAATCAAGCGAAGGTGCTTTTCCATTGCGCCATTTTATGGTACATGGTTATGAATCTATATTACCTCTTATGTGATTTGCAGTTCTTTATTCACATGTCACACCTGCCATTCTTACCAACAATCATGATTCTGTTCCATGTGTTACAGTTGATTTTTGCTCATAAACACATGCTTTTTGCACTGGTAGATATAAAAAAGGGAAACTCATTTGATGGTAAAGCATGATCTCTCTTTTTTCTTTTTCTTTTTTTGTCATCAAGTACCAGCATAATTTGATCCCATGACCATCATTTTCTGTTGGCTTGACCCTTCATTGGACAACAGTTTGTAAGCTGTGTTAGAACTTAGCAGGGACACAACTGTTGTGCCTTTTCTGGTCATTTGCCGTTACAGATTACAGTCTTGGAGTCTGCATTTGTTCTATTCTTTGCCTTGAAAGCCCTCTTGGATCATATGTACATTTAGTTGGTATGATATAAATATGCCTCTGTTGCTATAACATATGTCATGTCTAAGGTGGGTCTGCAGATGACTTTACTGGATTGGCTCTCTAAATTGTTCCTTTTTTTCTCAGGAAAAAAAATTCCACAATTTTAACGATTATGACATGTGTGTAATACATCTAATTATAACACTGAATAACATATCCCTCTCTAGATTTAACCAAATAGATTAGGGAGTGATGAAATCTTTAAATCAGGCCAAATTAGCACTCTCAAATTATATGTAGCATAAGCCAAAACTCTTTTAGATAATGATATTATCCTCTGCTTTAATTTTATTCCAGATGATGATGGTACAAGGGTGGCCACAACAAGCAGGAGGCTGAAGGTAGTATTCATATGTCCATTTTGACTAACCAGCAGGCTGTCTCAACCTTAGCTATCTAAAAGGCCACAACTCAGAATAGTCTTAGCTTTAATTGATTAATATTTTATGCACAGATGAGACTTCTTTTAATAAAACGTTGGGATCTGTTCTTTCTTAAATTGCAGGAAAGTGGCTATAATTTTGGCACTGACAAGAAGAGTCAAGTAGGCAATGTAAATCTGGATGATTACCACCCCATTGATCCAGTTCCAAGTTCAAAGACATCAATAAGACCCGGACCTATCGAGCATGGAACTCCTGTCATTCCATATATTCCAAGGCCCTCGCCTCCTACTCCTACTCCTAGTTCTTCCAAGATTGGAGGTTTTACTTAGCGTACTCAAGATTTGTTCCATAGTAGCAGACATGATCAAAAGAAAGATGCAGGATCTTGCTATTAATATGCACGTTTGGCTTAGGCCCAGAAAAAAAAAAAAAATGCACGTGTTGTTCAAACCAGCTTGTATATCGTATAATGCTTATGCAGCCAACTTAAATATTTGAGTTTGCAGTGTACTATTTTATGTTTTTTAATGTGGAAATCTTATCCTAATTATTTAAATTGGCACTATGTTGAAGATATGATTGGCAGATGTCCATGGTAACTATTCTATTGATAATTTGAAATCACTTTCTTCCAAATTCTGAGAGCAATAAGAAGTTTTCTGTGCTTGTTGATTATTTCACTAATTGGGAGTTGGTGGACCACTATTTTGTAGGCAATTTCAACTCCTTGAATATTGTCTTGGGCCTCTTGGCCGTTAGGAGTTATTGATTCACAATCTTGTATGCAGTTTCAACTCCTATAGTGGTGACTATCTTTATATATTGTGTAGGCTAGGGATTGCTGATGGTTTTAGTTTTAGTTTTACCATGAACACCGGGCGGGGGGTGCTCGTCGTCCCCTCGCCCCCGCTTGCCAGAACTTTACTGCTCCTAAAACATGCTCTGTCCTACCTTGCCTGCTGGAGCTCTTCACCTCTTGCCTTTACTTCTGAGTTCTGACCATGAGCCATAGCTGGTTGGTTGTTTGTGTTTTCTGCTTTTACCAACAACTAGCATAATACCAGTTTGAACATACCTTGATCGATCCTCGTTTTCAACTAAATGTTGATAGAGTTATAGAAACAAAGTGAAATTCTTTGAAACCCGAAGCATATAGAGTGGCAATAGGCCCTTCTTAATTTTAGTGCGGTCCGGGTTGGTCATTAGAGTACTACATTTTGATTGAACCAACCAAGTATTTTTTTTGTTGTTGTGAAAATCATTTCCATACAAATTGCACCAATTACCTGTGATTTTAACCACTAATTATAGAATGCTACGTTTCAATTGAACCAAACAAAGTACCACTAATTATAGAATACTACATTTCGATTGAACCAACCAAGTACTTTGTTGTTGTTGTGAAAATCATTTCCATACAAACTGCACCAATTACTTGCGATTTTAACCACTAATTATAGAGTACTACATTTTGATTGAACCAACCAAGTACTTTGTTGTTGTTGTGAAAATCATTTCCATACAAAATGCACCATTATTTGCGATTTTAACTACAAATTATAAAGTAGTTTTAAGATCACATACTATTTCACAACTTTTTGCCACAATTCTGACATGACCAATTGCGAGTGTTTGTTTTCTCCACCACTCACATGCCCTGCCATGTAACAAACGTAGTTGTTTAAAAAAGGTTAGGCTCTTTTGTAGTTGTATTCTGATTATTTAATGTATTATAAACGCGGTTTAAAACACTAAGTATTACTATTTTCGTGTGTGTTCTGATAAGTATTACTGATTACTAAAAAAAAAAAAAAAAGTTGGGATGACAAATTTTCTCTTAATTATAAATTATAAATGGTGTTAGATCTTGACAACCAATGGTGGGATCTATGTTGAGGTGGTGTCCTAACAACTAACAGTTAGCTGTAAAGCCATAATCTTGACATTAATGCTATAGTCTTTATCAATAAATATGTGCTTTGCTTAGCACTACCGATGGTAATGCAACATCGTCCACACTATAATGATCAATTATGGGACTCTCAATCCCTTTCCCTCAAGTTGATTGCAACCCCATTTCTACTGCAAACCTACCACTTGTACTCGAATGTTAAAATTCCAAGCTAGTTACACTATACCTCCTCTTCCTAAGTACAAGGGAAGCACTGCAAAACAGAAGTGAAACTTGCCCTCAAAATGCACCGACTCGTATATTATAATGACTCTTCTATACATGTTACTTGTTGCTATCAGCTAATTTACCTATTCTTTATGACAATATTTGACTACTGAATTGATTGCATCTTATTCTGAATGTTTTGTTGAGGAGGCAACTATCAGAAAACAAGGAGAGAATAAACAGTGATGGTGCCCGGTCATTCATGGGCATGAATATCTCTGACTAGCTTATTTGCTTAAAAGTTAGATAAAAACGACTTTACACAAATAAGTTAACAACAAATAAGCACGGTCAAACTCAAGGTTCTACTCTTGTAAGACTAAAAAGGCAGAAATACAAAGAAATTATCATCATAATCAACAATAGCACCAACTTCAGACAAGAACCATAACATAAGGAAATCTCTTACTCCTCAAGCTAAAATCATTGCCACACCATTGATTCTTTCTCAAATATCATCTCCCAATCCTTTCATTACTGAAATGAACACTCTGGGAGTTGAAAGCTTCATCAATCCACATCATACCCAGTGCTTATCTTCTAGTTCATTTGCTTTTATTCATTCATTAAACATAGAGGGCAAGGATAAGAATTGCTAGGGAACCCTGCATTGTTTAAGTCCCTACCATTACGCTACTCTTTTTCTGGGTTTGAAAGTGGAATAGTCATTAAAGCAATGGGGTTATGGGACCATGCAAAAATATCATGTCCTAGAGTCACCCTCGATGTGGGGTACCATACTTTGGAGTTCACAAACAGAACGTTATGTTACTTTTTAAGTTTTTAAGTAACAAACCAATTATAATATGGAGTGTTTCTCAAGTGACGATGCTTTCGAACTCCTAACAATCATGATTTGTTAATTAAGGTTTGGTCTATATAAATGTCATCTTTATCAAATTAATAACAGATTGACATGTTGATTGGTAGCGGATGTCAACTCCAACCCAAATGCTGTCCTGTCAACTTTTCAATCCTGCAATACTTTTTGTCCAATGTTTCAATTGGCTGGATACAATATACCTAAACGAGGACGCGTATTATATTAGTGTCGTGTTCAATGCATTGAAGCACTAGACACAAACAAAACCTATTTAATCGCTTCTATCAATAAAATTTATTTTGTTTGACTAATAGAGGGACAAAATTCTTTTCTCAACATATTATGTGTTAAGTAGAATTGGTGATGGATCCATGTAAAATTAATTTCAAGTATTTATAACTAATCATCTTAGTAAGTCTGAAAAAAGTTGCGTGTTAATAGTAAAATTGTTGTTTGTTGGGAAATTGAAGCTAGAAAAATAAGTTCTTAGAATCAAGTATAAAAATTTGCTTGAAGTGGTTGGGTCAGATTTGGTTGAGCATTTGACCAAACAATGTGAAATTAACATATCTAATTTTACTTCTTTATATATATATATATATATATATATATATATATATATATATTTCCTCTGCAACCAAATTGCTGACTATCTCAAAGTGTCTCATTAGTCAAATTGAATTTGTGGATGATCACTTCTACGACAATCAAAACCAACCCAATAATTTCTCCTTTGGTGGGTTGTCGATTATTATACCAATTGTACGAAGAGAAAGCAGAAGATAAGCGGCCATTTTAGAACATGACTTACACTTTTCAATCCAGAACCATTTATTAGTCGTTTACACAATAGCAGGTTTAACCTGATGTGGGCTGTACATGATTTTTTATTGATTAATGAAGCAATAATTTATTGGATTATTTTCCACGAAAAAAAAATTGGTTGCTTTATTTTTTGTTAGTGGCTGAGCTTATGTAGGACTAAGAGTTCATAGCAGTAAAATTTTTTTTTTTTGATAAACAGAGACTAACACACACACAAGGGAGTGAGAACCTAGGCTTAAGAACACAACTCACAACTCACAACATGCAAAAGGCGGTAACTCTTGAACGCTGTGTGAAGGGTTTAAGCAACTAAAGGAATACACGACTAAGCAATGTGGAAGAGTAAGTCCAATAATTTTGAAAAACCCCTAAACTATTTAAGCAGTAAAAAAAGAGATTAATTTAATGGAAAAATCATTCAGTATGGGAGATGTAATGAACACAAGTGGTAATCATCTAGTTTCCCACTAATTGGATATGCTGACACGCTATTAATTGATTAATAATTTAATAGTTCAATAATGCTTCCAACAAAAAAAAAAGAACGAAATAAATTCCACCAAGAATTTTTTTTTCTTTCTAATAGATGATTGTGCTTTTTATCATCGTACCAAGATACCAATCGGTTTTTAGTGTAAGCGGAGATTGAATCTCAGGTTTCTTATTAAACCATTAGAAACTTTGCTAGTTGAGTTAACTAAAACCCGCACACCTAAAATACTGAACAATCAATGATTCAAGAAAACTTAAAAAAAAAAAAAAACTTACTTGATAAGTAATCTATGACCGTCCAAATTCTGGTCACCACTACTTGAATTGGACCATGTGGAGTTACTATTCTAGTCATGTATAATGAATCTGTACCAGTGTCTATGTGAAAAATAGAGAGACTTAGGACCCATAACCATAAGAGCAAAGACCCACTACAAATAAAGCAAAGGGAAAGATGTGTACTGTATAGGAGGGTATGGGCAGTGATATAGACAGTTGGGGACGGAGCATCCTAGAAAGTTATGCTTTTAGTTTAAGCTTAGCTTGCAAAATCATAGCCATTTAGTGCTGCCCCTCTTTATTAAGGGAAGTGGGGGCTTAGGCTTATTGCATTTTGCAATAAAACAGTAACCAGGTATCATATCAAGCTACTGGGGAGGGCTTAAGCCGATTAAGATTCTTGCATTTGCAATAAAACAGTACTATTAATTACGTGTTGTGCTTAAAGGAAGACAAATTGAAGGGCAATTTGGCTTATTTGCTTCCATTTGATTTGGGCAGGTAATTAATTATGTCTCAATGTCCTATAATCTATATGAAGAAATTATTCTTTGCCATAAGTAGTTTTGGGAAAAAGTTGGAGGAGAAAGCTATTTTGTTCATCATTATGAATCATGTCTTCTCATTTATTTTTCTTATTGGGGTTGTCCTCTTATTTAAGATTTGTAAAATCAACTTATTGGGACTTTTAATTTACTTTAAAAAAAGAAAAGAAGTTGCAACTTTTATAGACTGACAGCTTGTATGAACATTCAATTAAAAGTGAATATTGTCAATTGCGGGCACAAAGTCATTAATGATTATTAATTAATTAGCCGTCAGGTGTGTCATGAATCATGACTTTATTTTTACGGATTATGTTAATTGCTTTGTTCTCATAAGACATTTTTAGAAATGGTTTCTATATCAATACTTTTAGGGCATTTTTTAATATATATTTTTTTATTTTTATTGATTTATTTTTCTTTAATGATTTTGTTAAATGAGTAATTCAAGTTACACATAAAACGTAGGTTCTTGTTAAATTAATTAGTAACGTCTCTAATTTTGGATTCAATCATGAACTAACCATTTTTTCTCTACACTCACAGTTTTCCATGTGCACAGTTGTGAAAAAAAAAAATTATACTGGTTGTTTATTACTTTTATATGGACTAACAATTTTTTCTCTACACTCGTAGTTTTCTATATGCATAGTTGTGACAAAAATTGTGGTATTTTATGTGGTCTTAAAATTTTGTTTTGTTGACAGATGTCTAAGGACATTCATTTAGGAAATACTTTTTAGAAGCTTTTTATAAGAAATAAAAAAAAAACTGATTTTTTTACAATTTTATATATATAATTTTTTTTCAGAAATAGCTGATTAACAATAACAAATACTAACACATTAACCATACCATTTGTTTAAAAAGTAAACTAGCAAAATATTTGTAGTTTTTTAAAAAGTGAACTTAATATTAAGAAAAGATATCATTTTAGTCTAGAACAAAGAAACAGGTACAAATTATAAGAGATATCTTGCTATTAGCAAATTCGAGATGGTGGAGTTTCTAGATACTCTAGAATTCATGTTACAGTATTTGTTGTCTCGATAACTTCAATATCCTATAAATGGCTCCATTCTATATAACCCATTACAAAATATAACATGTATTTAGTTGGTGTTTTAATACGACGATAAAGAGCTATTATTATAAAGGAAAACCATAAGATTAAAGTTAGGCTTGTATTTACACTTCACAATGCACATTTTAGAAATGATGAAATCATGCTTGCGCTAGAGTGGCAGTATGGGGTTTAATTTTTTTTGCAGATAAATACAAAGGAAGAGAAGCAGCTTTTATGAATTGAGTGCCATTGAAGCAAAGCACTTTCGGGAGTGGTCCTATTTACGCGTTAAACTTACACCTTCACCTCGTGCGTGTTATTGTCCACGATGTGATTGTAAATTTGTAATTTAGGGGCCTCCAGTCACCCAAGCATTCAAGTAGCCTCAACATCCTTATTCAATGTTTGAGGAATTTCTGTTTTTTTTTTTTTTTTTTTTTTTTTTTTGATGAACCAGAAATTTTATTAAAAAAGAAAACAAACTACACAGGCAAACCAGCCTCACCCTGGACAACAGAAACAAAAGAAGGGGGGGGGGGGGGGGAGGGTGTTACCAACATCAAAAGAACCAAAAAAATTACAAGCTAAAGACCACTTTGCTAGAGAATGAGGAGCCATATTGCACAGCCTGGGAACCCAACAAACAGAAACCTTGGAAGAAGAAGCCAAGAGAATACAAGAGTCATCACAAATGGGCTTGATTCTCCAGGAGGGGTAGCTTCCAAATCAGAAAGAAGCTTGGAACAAACCTAGGAGTCTGATTCAATGATAAGAGGAATTTCTGTTGAGCCATACTTGCATAGATAATCTTTAGGATCAATTGTAAATCAAAGACAAATTAAGTGCCACATTTAATCATGGAGGAAAAGATCAAATCAAATGGCCAGCTGGTTTAATGTCATAACTAATGTCAAAAAAAAAAAAAGAAATCTCATCATCCTCTCCTTGTGTAATGTGAATCTAGAGCTTGCATAAGGGAAAAGTGAGTTTATAACTTTGATTTAACTCTCATTTTTTAGGTAGGTAGTTAGTGTTGTTATAGAGTTTACCTCAATTTGTGACTATGTGGAATTTCAGTCGAGACGGAGATTTATTAGGAATTATCTCAATTTTCTAATTTTACTTGGTGGGAAGAAGTCCATTTCTTGTTAAGTTTAGTCTTTCCAGGAATGTATTCTTTACTTGCTAAGAAAATGTATTGATTGTCTATCAATGAACGAATATTGTAAACCTTAAGAGGTTAGCTCAGTAGTTTTTAAGGCCTCATAATATCTATGAAATTTTAGATTCAAAACCTCTTGCCAGTATTGTAGAACTACTCTCATAGGATTCCTCCTTGTTATAACGTGATATGTGTGGGATAAGGGACTAGATACACCTAAAGGAATAATAAGATATTCAAAAAAAATTTAGATACCCTCATTTGTCAAAAAAAATTTGAATGAATATTTGAGTCTTATAAATAGATAATTATACCGCAAAGGATTTGTGGGCTTTATGCAAAGGTTCTCTCACATGGGAAGAGACTTTAAATTAGTTTGAGAGAGTTCTAAAGAGATTTTGTTATTTGTGAGTCATCTTTGTTGTATATATAGGTATATATATGGATAGGTTGTAATAATAATGATGTTTGAGTTTGGAGAATATTGCTTCATAAAGTTGTTAAAGTGAAAATTTAAAGTTAGGCATTTTCGATTAGTTGAAGCTTTGGCTCGATTGATTGAAATGGTAAAAAAAAAATCTTGAAGTCTCTAAATGTGTCGATTGTTGCTCGATTCTTGTTCGACTGATAGAAAAGAGCATTCGATCGATTGAAAGTAACTTTCGACCGATCAAAAATCATGAATCAGGATTTTCTGCAGAATTTTCAAATGACTGTTCAGAGAGGTTGAAGACGTTTCAAGCCTTGTGAACGGTTTGATGAAATATTTTAACTCTCCATACGTGTCTTTTGATGAAATATAACTCTATGTGTATAAATAGAGGCTTATGTTCACTTGAAAATATGAATATTTTTTCAAAATAGTAAGTTACAAAAAAACACAAGAAATCCTGTGGGTATTCTCCAAAATTGCTATTTATAGAACCCAATAAACTTGGTTGTATCTTAGAGACAAGTTTGTAAAAACCCTTTAGCAACTTGCGTATGGGGACAAATATTATCTAAGAATAACATTCAATTTTGCCTTCAAGTCAATCACTAATTTCTATATACTTGATGTGTTCTTTTGTTCTCTCATTGTCACTCATTGATTTGGTAAAATTCCCTACAATCTTTTGAGTATGTTGACACTTTGTGATCTCCTTTTTATATAATGAACTCATCTCATACTACTTGTGGACGTAGGCTATTGCTAAACCACATAAATTCTTGGTATTATTTACTTGAAAATCTTTTTAAAACTCTTAATATTTCAATCAATCTTGTATGGGTGTGCTATTTGGAGACCCTCACCGTAACAAAACTACCATTAGAGCTAAGTTTCATTACCTAGGCATTTGGATTTGTTCTTTAGAGCCAAGAGTCGCTATTTAGGTGTTTGGATTTTTGCTTCCTAGGTAGGATATATTCTTCGCATCCAAAGTTCACTACTTAGGCATTTAGATTTATTCTCTTGGGATATTTTGTTGATTGGTTCGTAAATCTGATTATTGGGAAGACATGTTAGGTGAGTCCTTTACAGAGCGTTTAGTACTTAGGACAATGGTTTCTAAGGCCGAATTTGAGGTAGAGACATTTGATGGAACAACTGAACAAACAACTTCGCATCTGTCAATGCAAATTTATGGATCTCTTTGATCCAACAAGAGTTGAATAGAGCTTTTGAAAATCGACCTAAAGGGGTATGTTAGATAAAGATGGGGATAGATTAATAGACAAGACTTATGGCACAAACTTTGGGTGCCTTTGGCATTTAGTGGCGCATTTGGAGGCAGTTTAGGGTTATTTGCACTTTGTTTTTTGTTGGACGTTGATTTTATTTTGGCATTTGATGCACTTTTGGCTTGAGAGAAGCCTTTCCAAGGTCACCAATGTAGAGATTCTTAAAGAATTTATTTTTTGTGGCTTGATCCATGCCAAGGTGGAAAGAGGAATTTGACGAACTACGGCTAAATTGGCATTATCCATGCCAAGGTCACTTTTTTTTTTTTTTTTTTTTAATTTTTTTATTAAGAAAACATTGTTTATAATATGATACAAAATAGTTATGTAACTAGAAATGTAGGGTTTGGGATTAGGCAGGAGTTTGTTGGGTTTGATGCTTTGATGACCCACGGGCGGAAAGGCAATTAGTATGACTTAGGATTAACTTTAGATAATGGAGTCACTAAAACTCAAACCTGGGAGGATGGTTGTCCTTTTCACTTTTAAGACATTCAAAGTTTGTTAGTCTTTGGTTAATGGTGACGCTAATGACCTTGATGTATTAGTTTTTGGTCTTGATCTTAGTTGGTGACATCACTTTTCAGTTTCTTATCCCCTAATTTTAGTTAAGTAAAGCAACCAAAAAATAAAGAGAGAAAAAGAAGAAGCATGTTTCAGTGAGAGGCAAAAGCACAAAGAGAAGCCACCTGCATTTACTTTATTTTTATCTATTCCTTATAGTGATTTATTTTGACAAATTTTTTTTTTTTGGAAAGATTTTAACTTATGCATTCATTCTTAATGATAGTTTTTTATCATCAGATCAAGATACCAATCGATTTTTGGTGTAGGCGGCAATTGAACCTTAGATTTCTTATTAAACTATTAAAGACTTTACCAATTGAGCTAACTAGAATCTACTTATTCTGACCTTTTGAGCGAAGAAAATCTTCATATAATCATGATATTTCTTTTTTAGAATTTGTTTCCATAGCAATGAGTTTCTTAATCTCAAGCAAAAATGGGAAAAAAGAAAAGTTTCTTGAGATAGGGAGT
This sequence comes from Lithocarpus polystachyus, assembly GCA_033629205.1. Taxonomy (NCBI): domain Eukaryota; kingdom Viridiplantae; phylum Streptophyta; class Magnoliopsida; order Fagales; family Fagaceae; genus Lithocarpus; species Lithocarpus polystachyus. The sequence continues at coordinate 40,365,645 of CM066173.1, forward strand.
AAATCATTTCATCTCTTTACGCACACATCATGTATTAATTGGAGGGGAATTCTGGCCATTTACCCTTATTTTTAAAAATATTTGGCAATATGCTCTATTTCCAAACTATATAGGCAAATGCCCCTGTTTCGATATTCGATTACCATAAAATCGAGTTTCAATGAAATACTCGATTGGTACAAAATCGAGTTATGCTCGATCAAACTAAAAAAAAAAAAAAAAATTGCATGGAACTCGAGTTCATGAAACTCGAGTTCCATAAAAAACGCCGTTATAGGTGTTCCTAAACGTCGCTATAGCTGATCAAACAAAAAATATAATTGCATGGAACTCGGGCATAACCTATAGCTACGTTTTGTTTTGCTATAGTGACGTTTTTTTGTTCTATAGCGGCGTTTTTTAAGGAACTCGAGTTCCATGCAAAATTTTTTTTTTTTTAAAGTTTAATCGGGCATAACTTGATTTTGTACGAATCGAGTATTTTATTGAAAACTCGATTTTAAGGTAATCGAGTATCGAAACAAGGGTATTTCCCTATATAATTTCAAAACATGGGTATATTGCTAAATTTTTTTAAAAATAAGGATAAAAGGCCAGAATTGCCTTAATTGGAGTAGTAATTGAAAAGCCGTTAAAAACAATGTTTTTGGCATTCACCCAATAAAGTACTACTACTACATCTTTAGAGCAACCTAATATGACTTCTCATTTATTTCATTTCATATAATTTTAGAATAGAATAGCATTTTACAGTAGGCTGACATAATATTTTGTAATTTATTAGTGATATTTTTTTCATAATAAGATTGTTACCATGAGAATAGGAGGGGTTTAATTTGGAAGTGTAAGTTGAAGATAGTTTCAATTTATGACGTTCACTATTGATAATTATCTTTTATCATTAAACTAAGATATCAATTGGTTTTTAATATAATTAGAAATTAAATTAATTTCAGATCTTTTATATGACGACAATAGACTTTGCCAATTGATTTTAATATGCAAGTTGAACTTCGATACAATACTATTTAAGAATTTTTTTTTTTTTTTGCAAGAATTATAAGGTTCTTGATTGACTAAGGAGGTGAATGTTAATCATAGGTAATTTTCTTATGCTAATAATAATACCTTATAATTATTGGTATTATAAGGTATTAATGCTTGATGATAGGAAAAAGATCGAATGGACTACAATTTGGACGTTGGACTTTTAAACCCAAAACTTTAAAACGGCTATATTTTCTCCTAAATACTCTCCTAAAAAAAATTGGAAAAGTCCGGTGTCGTTTACGTAACGTCTCTCCGAAGATTCATAGAATCACAGCCCCCTCTCTATCTTTTTCATTACCATTTACCTTTACCATTTGCCTAATGGGACTTGCAACTTGCTCGTGTACCGTGCAACAAAAAATAAAAAACCCCGCAAACTCGCTTCCACGTCACCACAAACCCACCAACGCACTTCACTCTCATTACAAAACTACCTTACCTACACCACGTTGCCTTTTCAGCAAGCGAGTATCCAACCCCTTATAAATTCCGCGAGTACGATTTTCAAATCGTTACAATTTAGAAACCCAAAAAAAAAAAAGAAAAAGAAATTTAATTGAACTTTCCAGCCCCAGTCTTCTCAAATCTCGCCTAAACGTCTTCCCTTTCTCTTTTTTGCGTCTCTTTCACTCTCTCGCCGGCGAGTCGTAACGGTTATATTTCCGGTCAAATTTCTTGGAGAAATCACGATAAAGCCACTCTTTCACTCTTGGACACTCTAAAAAGAACTGAGAATTTTAGCTCTTTATTCTCTCTCTCTCTCTCTGAGTTTTTTTGGGAAACTCTCTTAGAGCTTTTACTACTTGGCTCTTTAACCCAAGCTTTTGGAGGTTTTTAGGGCTAAGAAATGAGATTGGAATTGATTTGTGGATATTAACAATGGTAGCTGCTGTGTCGACGGCGACGGCGGCGTTGAATTCTAAAACGACGCCGCGAGGTGGGCCACGGCAACAGCAACAGCAACAGCCACGCCAAAACCCTACGCGGCGGCCGCTCTTGCCTTCTGAGTCCGACAATGCCATCGCTCCTCCTCGCCGTCCGAAATCTCGGGAAGTTACTTCTCGCTACATGTCCTCCTCTTCTTCTTCTACTACTGCAACTACAACTACTGCTTCGAGTTTGAATAATTCTCGGCGATGTCCGTCGCCGTTGGTTTCGAGGACTGCGGCGGCTACGATGACGCCGATGCCGTCGGTCACCAAGCGGTCTCAGTCGGTGGAGCGGCGCCGTGCGGTCACTCCTCGCCCGAATTCTCTCGATTTGAGAATCGAAACCGGCAATGGCGAAGTCTCTGCGGCTCAGAAGCTCTTGTTCACTTCGACAAGAAGCTTATCGGTTTCGTTTCAGGGAGAGTCGTTCTCGCTCCAGGTCAGCAAGGCTAAGCCAGCGCCGTCGCCGTCGCCGAATGTAAGAAAAGGTACGCCGGAGAGGAGGAAGGTTACCACCACGACGGCGACGACTCCGGGGAGAGGTTCGGATCAGACGGAGAATTCGAAGCCGGCGATGGATCAGCAGCGCTGGCCTGCGAGGTTACGGCAAGCGAATTGTATGACTCGGAGCTTGGATTGCACTGACGAGAAGGGAAATCTCAGTGGATCAAGTGGTGTGGTTAGAGCATTGCAAAATTCAATGCTAGACACTAGAGCTTCGTTTGATGGAAGATTGAGCTCAATTGAACTCGCTGCTGTCGAAGGCAATTCAACTATTGGATCGGAGACACAGTCTGATCGTATTGCTTCTGATACTGAAAGTGTATCTTCTGGTAGTACTTCTGGAGCACAAGACTGTAATGGTGGTGGTTTACAAGGACAGCGAGGAAATCGCGGTATAATAGTTCCGGCAAGGTTTTGGTCAGACACTAATAACCGTTTGAAGCGCCAACCGGAGCCGTGCTCGCCGTTGGCGAAGAATGTAGGAGCCAAAGCTGTTACTCCTAAGCTAATTGCGCCGAAGAAGTTATCAATTGATAATCCAGTATCGTCTCCTCGTGGAGTTGTGAATAGCAGGGGAAACATGTCTCCAATCCGAGGACCAGTGCGGCCTGCTTCGCCGAGTAAGCTTGGGACGTCGTCCCCTTTGAGGGGAATGAGCCCTTCTCGAATGAGGAATGCGGTGGTGGCAGCTACACCAAGTAGTAATTTGAGTAATACGCCTTCTATTTTAAGTTTTGCTGCTGATGTTCGGAGAGGGAAGATTGGGGACAATCGTATAGTTGATGCACATTTGTTGAGGCTCTTGCATAATCGGTTTTTGCAATGGCGTTTCGTGAATGCTCGGGCTGATGCTGCCCTTTATGCGCAGAAGTTGAATGCGGAGGTAAATGTCCTGGACTTGATCCTGACTATGTTGATTGTATAATTAACTCATGTTTGCTCTGTTACTACTTTATTCATGCAATGTCTTATTTATTTGTTTATGGTATTTCCTTACTTGAAAAGTGTACTGTTGCATTGAATTCATGGAAAGTATAGAAAGTAATGCAGTGTCATTTTATTGAGGGAGAAAGGATGAAGTATGAAGCTGGATGGATCAGATAATGGCCACATTACGAACTTTTCTTCCTAAATGGATGTGTATCTATTATATTCCTTATAGAGTTTAAGTCAAGTGCAAGTTACTGGATTCTGGTTTGTTCTCTGTTGGATAAAAAGATGTGAATGGAAGTGGATGAATAAAGTGGGTTGAGAAGAAAAAGAATGTGTTCTCATGCAATACTTTGCACGGAACCAACAGTGAACATGATAGGGTGGAGAGTTTGGTAGAGGAAAGAGAGGTAAAAGGTCAAAAAGGTTGAATTTCTAGGAGGGAGAGGATAGTTTATAAGGGGAAGTTGCTGTAAGGGATTGTTCAAAGGTGGAGGTCAATGGTTTGATGCAGTTTGTGGAACTTACTGGAGGCAAAGACGTAGGCTATCTGGCATAAAAAGAACAATCTTAATACTTTTGTAAACAACCATCTATGGTTTATTTATCTTAGTGCGATGACAAGTGCTGTCCACCAGAAGTGACATGTCGCATTTGAGTTTGGGAATCAGCCTCTAAAAAAAAAAAGAGATATGGTAGTAATGTTGCCTGCCTACTATGACCTCTTCCAGACCTCGTAAAATGTGAGCTTTTGTGCATTCGGTACAATCATTTTTTTTTTTTTAAATAAATAAAATCTTAATGATCATTGAGTATTTTTATTCCAAAATCTTGGAAGTTTATGATAGGGAAGATCTAGGGTGTTCGGTTTGGTCAATTTTTAACCCGGGGGGGGGGGGGGGGGGTTTATTTCAGGCCGACTGCAATGGTCGTTTTAGAAACCCTGCACTGAGACTGGTTGATCAAGATGGAGCCTGCATCTAATTGGTTTGGATTGGTTCAGTCAGTGTTATGATTTTGGCCAAATCACAAATAAACACAGAGAAAGGGAGAGGGGTTGTTTGTCAGTGTGGGGCTGTACCGACAACAGATTAGAGTTAATCAGCTGGAGAGAGGAAGATACAGGCCTTACCAAGGTGGCCGATGTGGGGTTGTAGGCGGTAGGACAGCGAAGGGGTGACCGCAGGTTGAGGACGCTGACTGTGTCTTGGGGGTGTGAGGGTTGAGAGGAGTGGCTAACTTTTGGAGAGAGAGAGAGAGAGAGAAATGTTAGGGTTTGGGCGGATTTGTTTAATTGTTTCAGTTTTTACTTCTTTGATAGGATTTGGTGCTTCTGAAGGTGTACCCTCTTTGTGTGTGTGTATATATATAGTATTTAAAATAATATATAAATACAGTAGTGACTCGGTTGGTTTTGGTGTGGTTAGGTCTAGCTTTTACTTAAACCACGTCTGCAACCGCACTGAAGATCTCAGTTTTCTTTTCAACAAAACTGATTGGAGTAAAAATTGGCCAAACCAGTCTGGGTTGGTCAGATCATTTGGTCCACCAGGTTTTTTTATTTTTATTTTCGTTGTTGTTGTGTGTGCAGCCCTTAGAAAGACTTTCTTTTTAGGCTTTTAATTAAGAAAGACTAAAAGAGAATTTGTAGGCTTTTGAGTGAGTAGAAATAGAGTTGAGGGGTGGTAAGACTTGATGGTCAAGAGATAGTAAAGAGCAAGAGCTTTCAATATCTTGAATCGCTAATTCATAAAGATGGAGAGATTGAAGAGGATGTGAATTATAGGATAAGAGGATGGTGGATGAAGTGGAGAGGTGCATTAGGAATTTTGTTTTATCGTAGAATATCTATTTAAGTTAAAGTGAAAATTTTATAAGATTGCTATATGACCAACTATGCTCTATTTTATTTGAATATTGGGCTATTAAGAAGCAACATATTCATAAAGTGAATGTAGATAAGAAAGAGTAAGCTGAGGAAATCCATTTATAAGATAGGATTAGCCTCTATTGATGAAAAGATGAGGGGGAGTTGCTTGAGATGGCTCGGTCATGTTCAGAGGAGAGCAATTAATGTACTAGTAAGAAAGAGTAAGTTGATCTAAGTTGAGAGAACAAAAAAAAGGTAGAAAAAGGCTAACAATTAAGAAAGCAATAGAGAGAACAACTTTAGATAAAATGGAACAAAGGAAAAGAATACTTGTGGCCAATCCTAACTAATTTGTTGAGGATCCATAGCCGACCTCAAAATTTTGGGGATAAGGCTTTGTTGTTGTTTGTTGTTAATGCACTCATCTTTAGTAGTCCCTGCAGGGGGAGGGGTGCTGCTATGTTTTATAGTTAGTATTTGGGTTGAACATTTAGTTAAGAAAGAATGAGGGTTTGTTAGCGGTGCACCTCAGAGAGGTATGTAATCTCATTTTCTGCAAAGGGAGTCCTAAAAAGGTGAAAGGAAAGGTTCAAAGTTGAGTTTAAAACATAGCTCCATCTTGTTTAAGGTGGCATATATGAAGAGAGAGGAATAGGAGGACTTTTGAAGGGTCGTTTACAGAGACTCAAATGTCAGTTTGTTGGGTCAATTTTCTATTGGTTACTCCCACCAAATATATATGATTTCATCGATTCTTTGTAATTGTAACTTGACTAAGGGAACCATTGGGTATATAACCAGTATATGCCATTGATTTCCAATGTGTCATTGTACACTTTGTGTTTCATGAAATAATTATTATTCCTTATTGAAGGAAAAAAATTCCTGCATTTGGGTGCCCTTATTTTCTGCAATGATGTGTGATCTCATGGGATGGGTTGCTGATGCGCTCCTTTTGGCTGCAAACTGCTCGATGGTTGCCCTTCCTTCATCATATCCCAGATTGCTTTTGGGATACATTTCTAGTTGAAGGGAGATTAACTTTAGCTGCAAATTGCTTGGTGTGTGCTGTTCTGTTGCAATGTATTAGGTTGGTTTTGGATTTCAATTAAAGGCAAAGTTGATATCTGGTTTTAAAGTAAAGAGAGATGAAATCCAGGGAATCGAAGAAAGGCTAGGAGTTAGTTTGTGGACCATGGGAGGATTATGTTAGCCTTTTGGCTGAAATTTTTTTCTCAGTGGATGCCCGTCCTTTGTCATTTTTCATATTGCATTTGGGATTGCACTTTTGCTGTGGAGATGGTGTTTTTTTAATTGGGCAATCTGTAAGAGAGTTAACTGTTTGCAGGAGAGCATGATTGTCAAAAGTTGAAATGCTGTTCCTTATAGAAGTGTAGCCTTTATCAGAAAGACAAAAGCCCAATATTTAAAAATTAAGATTCTAGAGAGTGATTCATCAGAGGATTGACTGCAGTACTCAAGAATTATGGTTCATCAATCCTCTTAGTTGTAAGCATATCACTAACATCTGTTCTGAATGTTGATTTGGAAAAGAAAGATGTCTGGTATGTGATTGAAAATACTGAATTTCTTCAACCTCAGTTATTATGTTATTAATGGTGGACTGACTTACTGATCTCAGAAGTTTGTTAAGCATTCGAGTTCAAATAATTAATTTTAACTGAATCAACAGAACTCAGAAGCACTTCATTGTATTTGAGTCATTTAGTAAGTTGCCATTGTTGATGAAACCAAACGTCTGACTCATCAGTAGTAGTTCCTTAAAATTGGTGCTTCCTCCGAGCTAGTGAGTCTCATCTTGGTCTTAGATGAAGACAAAGTAATTTTGTCCCCAGCTAAAATCTAAATGGAGAGCTTTATTTTAGGATATTTTGTAGTGATCACTAACAACTCTTGTGGGTACAAATTAGTTCTCCAAAATGCCTGCTATTAAATTGTTTGCTCCAGATGGATGCGTATTGCACCATGTAACTGTTAATCTCACTACCACTATCTTGATATTGTCTCCTATGTTGTGTTCCTCCTAATTAGATGATGCCCAAAAGTCCAAGCTATTTAAGATTTCTAAACATGAATGGTTGTATCTTGATGAGGACATAACTGCATGCTGAGGTTGTCAATACTTTGTTCATGTGAGAGTGCATATTTATTTTATTTATTTTGTTTCACTTGCCACTTTTTTGGTGTTTCAGATGATATGCTTTTAGCTCTTCAGTTCAACATATTAAGTTATTTCATTGCATAAATGTTTATTTGTCGCAGAGAAGCCTTTATAATGCATGGGTAACTAGCTCAAAACTACGTGAGTCTGTTAGAGCCAAAAGAACAGAGTTACAACTGTTGAAGCAAAATTTGAAGCTAACTTCCATCCTGAAGGGGCAAGTAAGATTTGTAGCTAAACTTTTTTTATCTATATAATGGACTGTTAAATTTGCTTTAAAATCTTTCATTGCTTAAGAGCATCGTCATGGTCATTGTCATTGTCATCGTTATTTTACTACTGAAACTTATTTGGGTTATCCATGTTTTGCATTATTGTTTGTAAATAATTCAATTTTAGATATGAGTATGTTCTTAAAAGGTTCTTTTTGTGCTAGGATTTTAGAACCCTCCCCGTTTTTCAACCTTTTTCTCCTTTCCATAAATCCTCTTGGAAAATGGACCATGAGGTTCTGAACTGTTAAATACAATTTGAATAATTGCCAGATGAACCAAGCTAGCTACTTCTAACATTATGGCCTACGGTACAGGTAATTTTGTCCTGGGTCATTGGCTTGAATTCCATTATGTAATTTATGTCTGCTTAAAAAATTATAACACTAGCTGACTCTTTAGATTTTTTTTCTATCCTCTTGATGTCACAAAGATATTGAGATGCATGCATGCTTGTGCATAAGAGGGTTTGTTGCTATCACTTGCTGTCTAATGTTTTATTTTATTCTAATTGTGTTCAACAAATGCAGATGACTTATTTGGAAGAGTGGCCTCTTACGGACCGGGATTACTCCAGCTCTTTGTCAGGGGCTACTGAAGCTTTGAGGGCTAGCACTCTTCGGCTTCCTGTTGTTGGTGGGGCAAAGGTAAGCATTAACATCTCCGCTTCCCAAAAATTGGCACATTTGTGGCAGAATAAATTTTAATTTGGTTCTTTTGTTGCTACAGGCTGATATCCAAAATGTGAAGGATGCCATTTGTTCAGCTGTTGATGTTATGCAGGCTATGGCATCCTCAATCTGTTTATTATCATCAAAGGTATCTCTTTTTAATTCCAATTTGTTCTATTGTTGTTTCATCTAGCTTTTTTTTTTTTTTTTTTTTTTTTTTTAAAGGGATTTAAATATGCAGAAATTTGCGAACATTGTAGTTTTGCATCCTATAAATGGAGCATAAGAATGTGCATTAGGTGGTTTGCAGGGTTGTGGTTGGTGAAAAGAGTAGCAGATCATTCTATACTGACAATCTCTATAAGCTAACTTTATAGAATATTTCATTTGTAACTTGAAATAGAAGGTTATAAAATGATCTGTTGCTTTCCAAGTAGTGGCATTAGTCAGATGTCCATGGCCTTGGATGTGAGCACAAATCATGTTGTCCGTGGAATTTCCTTCATTTGTTGAGAGATAATTGATTTATTCCTGTCTTTTGGTCATCTTGGATTTTGTATCATCAGAGGTTGAGGCCGTTTTCTTCTGTGAGTGGATGCTATCAACCTTGAGGTCATATAGAGACGTTGACTTCCAATTAAAATCCTATTTCTTACTTTGTTGTGGGTGTTTCAAGTTTTCTGCTTTTTTTGTTAATGGAATCTCCACTTTCCTCTTCATAGACCTTCAGTCTTTTCCTTCCATTCCTTCCCTGCCCTGTGCCTCCCCCAACACACCCCCTCTTTTTTATCGCCTTGCCCGTGGGAAAGAAACAATGTTCTGAAATTACACTAGAAAATCCATCTATCTTTTTATTATTTTACTTGGTTATATCATTTTGATTTTACACTTCAAATAGGGACACCTCCTGGAGAGGTAACAGCCAAATTGGAGTCATTTTAATCCATATATGATGTTGTATGTGAGTTTATGTTTTATCGGCCACATTATCTGCATATATTGCTTTTATGCTCACAACAAACTCACATATGCAGCTATATGTTTTGCTCATGCATAAATATGATTTAATCATCTTAGTGTATTTAATTTATTTAAATCAATCTAAATTTCAGTATATATACACAACCACACTTTTACAACCATTGAAAACATGAACAAATTTAAGATGATGAAGTTAAAAAACAGTGTCAATTTCTGTGTGTGTGTGTGTTGGTAGTAAATTCACGAGCATGCTTGCATACATGTATTCATAGCTGTATTTTTTATTTGCTGTGTCATGCACAAGTATTTCAGTTTTAAATTTTTTTGGGTTTAAACTGTGAACAATACACCATGTTACCAAATTTAACATTTGATCTTTGTCAATGGCATTTTCCCCATAAAAGTACCCTACATCATTCAATCTTTACAAGTTATTTGTGTCACGTCTGTGGTTAACTGACTATTTCTCTACCATTATTAGTGTGCATACCCAAAATATGGTTCTTGGGTTCAACCTCTATTTGGGCTCACAATTTATTTGTATCGTGGGCCTTGGATTTCCTACTATGGGTAGTCCTTTGCTCGGAGATCCAGTCACTCACCCTTGTTTTTGCAAGCCTCTCTCCCCCCCTTTTCTCACAAAGTCACTCACCCATTTCTAAAGTAGTCACTCTTCTCTTCCTGCTCGCTTCTCAGAACCTTCCAATCCCCTTACCTCTCATTCTGGTCTCATATTTATAGCATGAGGTCAGTGGGAGTGTCATGATTACTCTTGATTATAAGTGGAAATGGGGGTCTAATTCCATTGTTTCAAAGTGGATGTTTCGTTAGGAGTGATAGTAGTGGCATTGGAACTGGTTCCCACTAAAGGATGCTCAGCAGTGGGATTAACCAAGGCTTTACCGGGCAGCCGAGACATGTACTCCCGAGAATTCACGTCCCAATTTGGGACGCAGTTGACCGAGCAAGGCCCAGATTGCGCCTCAAGGTGTCTGGGCCTAGGTTATAGGCCCAACATGCCTTTGGTCAAAGTGGTCAGGGCCAAGACCGTAAAGCTGTGCCGGAGTCAAAGGCCTAAAGGGTTCGGGGATCCTGTACCGTACAATTAGTATTGGTCCTTGACTTATTACAAAAATTAAGAAAAAATGCAAAAAACAACCTCTGAATTTGGGTCAAAACCAACCTAATCCCATGTACTTCTAATTTGAAATTATAAACCCCTGAATTTGATAAATCCTCAAATCACTCCTGTTAATGTAATGAATGGAAAATGCTACACATGCATTGCTTGTGATAGAATTTCAATAATAAAACATTTGTAATTAAAATTTAATAAAAATTACTTTTAAAACTCTTTATTTATTTTTTCTTTTTCTTTTTTCTCTTCCTTCATCAGTGGCACTATGGCCCAATCACCAACAAACCCCTGTTGCATGGTACCAATGCTAACAATTATGTCCAAATCCTAGAACATATATAAAGAAAAAATAAAACTTAAAAACAATTGGCTAGATGGGTGCAAAACTGGTGGCGAGGTGGGTGAAATAAGTGACGAGGTGGGTTGCGTTTTGGATCCCTGATCCAAATCCGTGGTTCTTAGGTTTATCCATTTTCACACTGCTTTCTGATACAAATCCGTGGTCCTCTGATTGCCATAATGTCCCCATTATTGTTGCACTGTCTCAGACTAGAGGGAGAAGAAACAGAAAATAAATAAAGAGTTTTAAAACGGATTTTTAATTAAAATTCTATCACTTACATTAACAAAACAGTAATAGGTGTGATTTTAATCCAAAGATCAAAGGGGTTTTTTTCATTTTTCCCAAAAAAATTATTAGTATTGATCCCTGTATGTTCTTCAAATGTTTTCCACGGTAGATGATTTTGGGATATTGAATTATACTCTGTTTAGCCTGCTAATTTTTCATTTTTGCTTTTATAAGCAATTACACTATCATTCATCTTCTCTACCATAGATGGCAAAAGATTTTCATAGTCTAGCAATCGCATTTATGTTTTTTGTGAATTGTTGACCTCCATTAGCACGGTATTATCTTGCATATCCTAACACTGTAGAGTCCTCATATGCAAAAGACATGCAGCAAACACCAATTTGATATAACTGCACTTAATCCCAGCTCAAATAAACTCTAATCAATGAGATATCTAGATCCTGTTAAGCTCCATCTTTCTTCTCATTTGATTTGTTAGAAGATGATTTCATTTCACAATCCAAGTTTACTTCAAATTATTCTCTATCCAAAGAAGTTTTTTACCCCCTCCTTTTTTTGGGTTGGCTATCCTTTTATGTTTCGTTCTACACAACCACACATGGCTATCCTTTTTGTATGATGTCTTTCACTCACACACACACACACCAGCACAACATATATGCAAGTTCTTAGTCCATCCTGCATTGTTAAAGTAGCCACTTGTTTTCCAATCTTTAGCTTATTTGTCCCTTATGCATGGAATTATTTGTTATTTATAGGTTGGGAATGTAAACTCTTTGGTAGCTGAACTCTCCAAGTTAAGTGTGAAAGAGCGTGCTTTGCTTGATCACTGCAAAGATCTCCTGTCAACAAATGCAGCCATGCAGGTAATTGTTCTATTCAACAATTATCAAGTAATTGGGACGGAAGTGTCAATGCAACTAAGAGGGCTGTTCCCACGCATAATGCCTGGGAACAGGGCAGCAACTGTTTACCTGACATTCCCCGAACATGGGATGTCCCTAGCCGTTATTGTTGTGTGAATAGTGATATTCCCATTCCTCTTCTCTAAAAGTGAAATAAAAGTAAAAATGTAAAATTCTAATTTTGTAATTCAGTAAATAGTTGGCATCCTAGTGTGTGTTTTTTTTCATTGAATAACAACATTTCTGATTTGAAAATTTTAATTATGGCCAGGTGACAGAGTGTAGCTTGAGAACACATATTGTACAACTAAAGCGTGTACCGCCAAGCTGACTATGAAAGTGTAAAGCTCATATCATTTGACTGCCTACGTTAATAGCTAACAATATCCGATGACCCCCGAGGTAATAAGAGATTTATGTTTGGTTGTGGCTTCAGAAGAGTGCTAATTTGGCCTTCGTTGAAATACATAAAAAGTAGTTGTATGATGTATTTTCTATTAGTAGATGGCAGGAAATTGACGTTAATAATATCAAAAATTAGATTGATTGTATACAGGTGTTTTTCTTATAGGCCTGAGGAATGTATATGTAAATATGTGTAATGATGGTTCCATGTTTCCTTTTATTCAATAGTTGATTAAGTTCTTATTCATGCCTCTTCCTATTCTGTGTATTTGATTAGTTTTAATCTTTTGAAACATCTTGCGTGTCTACGTTTGTGTGACGATCACCGCGCCCCAATAAACAAGCTGATATGTTTTTTTGCTACTGTAAGTTGAGGGAACTTCGTCCCCGGATTCGAACCTTGAATGAAAATTTGAAATATATCAATTTTTTGGTGGAAGAAGTATATCAATTTGTTCAACGAGCTGTGGGCGTTATTGATAAATACGCTTTTTTTTTAGTAAGACACAGACTGAACATACACACACAGGTGAAATTATATAGTTCTTTGGTGGACCACGTCATTTGTTCACCATTCTACTAAAAACTCCCACTTGTTTAAAATTACTGAATCAGTGTTTTAAAAAAATTTCCAACTCAGCAATTTTAAATAGGTGTGAGTCTTTTAATAGAATGGTGGACCATTTCACTTATCCACCATGTGGACCTTATAATTTGTTCACACACAGGGGCTGTGAACCCAGGTATAATTAATATCACACAACTCACAACATACAAAAACCGGTAACTCTTAAATGCTATGTGAAAACTTTAAACCTATTGGAAGGCACACACTTAGGTGATATGGGACAAACCCACTTGTTTGCTTTTTTTGAGAAAGGCACAGGGACTGAACACACGCAAATGCTACCAATTTCTTTTGTAGTTTGCTAACAATATTAATATATGCTACTGGTAACAACGTTGTATGCCTTTCGTTTGTAACGTGGTATGTTAAAACTATTACAAATTTTACTACATAAAAATTACAATTTAATATAGTAAGAATGTGATTGGTGCATAATATATGAATGTTTGAATTGTTTTTATTTTGTGGGTGACACGTAAAATTGTTATATCTCTAACTTCACTCCTTATTGGCCTTTCTTCATTGCCTCTATCATGAGATATGCTGCAATCTCAACCACAACAGATCCAAAGATGGCAAAAGGAAGAATTGGAAATAAAAGAAAGTGTTTGGAGGTGTAGTGGGGGAGGGGAATCTCCCCCTCTTCCTTTGCTCCACTAGCACCAAAGATCAAGAATTCGAGATAGAAAGAAAGATTTGTCGGTGGGTTGTTAGCTCCCCTATCACTTAAAGGTAGATAGCGGGAAAGGTGAGCAGCTATAGCTTAATTGTTCATCTTCCCCTCACTATCGGATGAGTGAACTCTACCCGTCTATGCTTGATGGGATTGGATTCAATCAATGGACTCCCCTTGCCTCCTGGATCCACTGGACGAGTGGAAGACATTGAGAAGGGCTTCCCATCCCTTGCAGGGCTTTGAGCTTTGAAACTTGGTTGCACTCCTCCGATTGATATATTCTTGGAAAAAAAGAACGCCATCTTCCATTATCTTGGATTTCACTAGGAGACCTTCTAGGCAATTATGAAATTACTTAATAAATCAAGAGATTGATTATTGGTGTCAATCTTAATCTTCCATTATCTTGGATTTCACTAAGAGACATTCCAGGCAATTACAAGGTTACTTAATAAATCAAGAGATTGATTATTCTTGTCAATCTTAATCTTCCATTATCTTGGATTTCACTAGGAGACCTTCCAAGCAATTATGAGATTACTTGATAAATCAAGAGATTGATTATTGGTGAAGTAAACTCTCACATTTTCTTTATTTCTCTTTTTGTTTATCACTCTTATCACAAATTTTCTACTGTCAACATCACTAGCTTTTACACAATTTTAGACATAGTTAGCCCCTGTTGTTTATGCTTGAATTCCTTAATCAAGATTTTAAAAACCTTATTACATCCACTGGTGCACATAGTTCGTGACTTTATGTTAATCCTTAAATTAAGAATCACTACAAAAAAAGAGGGTTGTAGTCGCGTTTGAAAAACGCAGCTATAGACCCAAAAAACGCAGCTATAGGCTATAGCTGCGGTACCTATAGCCGCGTTTTCAAACGCGGCCTATACTGTGCAGCTATAGCCCCTTGCGGGATCTATAGCTGCATTTTTCTAAACGCGGCTATAGGTCCCCCTATAGCTGCGTTTTTAACCCCCTATAGCTGTGTTTTTCACTCATTATTTTAGCTAGGCCTATAGCTGCGTTTTGTTAAAAACGCGGCTATAGACCCGTTTTAAGCTGCGTTTTTAACGCAGCTATAGGTACAGTTTTGGCTACGTTTTAAAAACGCAGCTATAGGGGGACCTATAGCTGCGTTTAAAAACGCAGCCATAGGTTTATTTAAAAAAAAAAAAAAAAAAAATTTCTGGGTTTTCTTCTTCCCCAAAAAATTCAAAATTCAAACCGAAAAAATTCGAAATTAAACAAAAACCCAAGAAAATTTAAAATCAAACACAATATACTCACAATACAACCACACCCAAAAAATTCAAAATCAAACACAACATACTCACAATACAAACACAATGTGCTCCAAAATATAATAACACAAACCCATGAATCTCCTCTTATTCAATAAAACAAAGCCAAATCTAACACTAAATCCATTCAAGAAACACAAAAGTACAAGCTCAGAAACACAAAAGCACAAACTCAACAACACAAACCCATTTAAACATAAGCACAATATCAGCAACATAATAGCACAAATTCAAGCACAAATCCAAAAAATTGAAAATCATAACTCAAATCCAAATCAAGATACGTACACAAATATTGCTAGAATATTCACTTCATTCAAAATGTACATTCGACATTTTCTCCATTTTCTTACTAACTAAACATAAAATTAAAAAAAAAAAACACTATATTTATAGACAAATCAGTGTGCGTGAGATGAAGAAAAAAAAAAAAGAAAAAGAAAGAAGAAGTAGCTTCAAAGAAACAAAGAAAAAAAAAAAAAAAGAGCTGTGCTAGAGTGAAGAAGGAAGAAAGAAAAAAAGGGGGAAAAAAGAAGAAGAAAGAAGAACGTACTTGGGGCGACTTGCAGAAGAATGGAGCAAAAAAAGAAGAGAAAATGATCAGCAACTCCAAAGAAACAAAGACCAAAAAAGAAAAAAAAGAAAAAAAAGAAGAAGAGTTACGTTGGAGTGAAGAAGGAAGAAAGAAAAAGGAAAAAAAAAAAAAAAGGAATAAGGAAAGAAAGAAGAACCACGGAGAAGAACCACTAGAGAAGGAACAAAGAAAAGAAATGAAAGAAAAAGAGATATAAAAAGGTAAAAGTGGGGTAGGTGGGAAAGTGGTGGTACGTGTGAAAAGGAAGAATTTTTTTTTTCTTTCTGATGTTACATATAGCTGCGTTTTAAAAAAAACGCAGCTATAGGTTCGACTCAAGAAATTATTTGGCAGGACATATAGCCGCGCTTTGTGTAAAAACGCAGCTATAGGACCGGACCGTACGGAAGGAGAAGGTATTGTGTGTTTCCATTGCATGCTTCTTCTGTGGTGTCCACCCTCATGGGGTCCACCTGGCATTCAGGAGGTTCATCTTGTGTAATGCAAAAACAATTGTTATCAATTTATTGCAACGATTCTTTCATTTTCAATTATTGCAACAATTTTTTCTAATATATTAAAGCTTCTATTGTAGCTGAAAATTATAAGTTATTGCAACTTATTATTGTTGATGCAATAATTTAACACTTTTAAATTACTATTGCAACTATTTTAACTTGTAGATATGATATTTTGTCTAAAACTACTATATACATATTTTGTTGTATTAACACTTGATGTAATAGAAATTTTTTGATGTAGTGAGAACAACAAGTTACAAGAGAAATTCATATTCTTCTTCCATTAAATCTTCTCTGCCAAATGATTTGTGGACAGAAGTTCTTGGTTATGTTGCCTCAACATCATTGATTGACTTATTTAATGTCAAATTGAGCTGCAAATTTTTTTTTGGAGTTGGCAGAGGATTTTAAAATATTGTAATAGATTGTAAAAGAATTAATATCAAATTATTGCAATGGTAACTTTGTTGCAATAAACTATTAGTTCGAAATTTTCGTTGCAATAGATTGCAAAAACAATTTGTGTTAATTTATTGCAACGATTCTTTCATTTTAAGTTATTGCAATAATTTTTTCTAATATATTAAAGTTTCTATTGTAGCTGAAAATTATAAGTTATTGCAACTTATTATAGCCGCGTTTTTATGAAACGCAGCTATAGGTTCACCTTTGGCTGCGTTTTTTAAAAACGCGGCTAAAAAAACGCAGCTATAGCCTGCGTTTTTTGTAGTGAATGTTTGATGGAGATTTTAAATGATTGTGAGTTGACAGTAAATTAAGGACTGAAAGATTGAGTTTTATCATTAGTATTTTTATGTGACTGTAATCCAACAAAGGAAGGAGGCTCCATTTGTGTAGGACCCACAACATACGCTAAGATTTGATTACGTGGGAGTGGAATCTTTTCTTCTTTTCTCTTTGGGAGATTTTTTTTGGAGGGGTTATTATATGAATCAGAAAGAAAAAACTCAAAGAGACAGAATCATCAATGATTGAACTACATCACGAGTTATATCTCTCTTTGTCATGCACTAGTGAGTACCACGCAAAGATCTGAAATTGCGTCTGTAAATCCTATTGATGATGTCAAGAATCTGCTCAGTAAGCTACAAGGCTTTCACGTATTTCAGGCAAACCTGCACAAAGCAAAAGAACCTCAAAGGGGAGTACTGGCGTGGTACCGGCCGACGACCCTCCGATGGTTCAGTTAGTATTGTTCACAACTTTAGAGTGCCAGAGTCGGGTAGAATTATGCGTACCTCGATTTGGGAGGGCTTGGAAGTATTTATAGTAGCATGGGGTCTTAGCCAAGGCGTGCTTGGGAAGATACCTTTTTACCGGAATTGTCCTGGATTAGCGTGGAGCGCAAGATACCTCTTGGACAACAAGTGTGCTGGGTAAGACATCCCTTTGGGAGCGATCGTGCTGCGCAAGACATCTGTCCAAATATGAGCGTACGTGGCAAGACTCATTTTCTCATGGAAGCGTACATGGCAAGATACGCCTTGGTGCCTCCAGCCTCACCCCGTCGTTCATTACTCCCGGCAACTTTCTTAAGCCTCGTCTCGTCAAGGTGACGCGTCCGTCGTCTACATCCGTCAGCCTACACCTCATCGTCAACTAACGCAGGTTGCCGGCGTCTAGTAGGCGTTTTATCCCGATCACCTATCTATCTCTCTGTCCTTCTGTCTGCTTTTTGACTTCTCTTCTTCGATTTTTTTTTTATTAAAGCAGAATATTTTGTCCTCTCACAGACTCAACTATTCAATGAAGTCCATTGGGCGCATTGAATCCTTTGAGCCACCACTTGGGTCCACACTCACCCATCTTACATGAGAACATGAGCATGAAATATCTTCCTTAAAAAGATGACTAGTAGGCCAACATCATCATCTTCGTCGTCACTTAGTTGACTCACCACCATGCAAGGTTGTACTAAATAATCATAGAACCAAGATGTTGGAGCTAAAAAGAATGAAGGAAAAGGACAAAAGCCCCCTCGGATTCCATATTTTTAAGTTACGAAATAACATTAATACAAGAGTTGTGTTAACGAGCGTGCCTTAACTAAGAAAATGACATGAATGGCAAAAAAAGAAATTGTGTCAGAAGTCCAGTACTAGTAAAAGACATTGTTTCTTTGATAGGTTTATAATTTGGGAAACAAAGGGAGTGGTGATGAAGCAGCGATGTTAATGCGCAGTGAAGACAACAAGACAGGCCAACCAGAAAGGAGTTCAACTAATAAGCAATTACTACAATCAATCAAGGTTAAATCAATGAAGCTTTTTGGCTTTGTTATTAGTTATTACTCTTTAAGATGGAGTATTATGTCGGTTTTATTCAAAGTAGTAATTTTCTTTTGTATTCCAAAGTAGTAATTATCTTGGGCATATTCCCACTCGGTAAAATGGGAAAATTAGCAGATACTTTTCACACTACAGTAATGTATTACCCCTTCATTACACCTACCTTTGATGTAAATAGATAATCTCACCATGACTTTAATTATTTGGACTTACTATTATATGAGAGGATAACAAGTGTATAAAACAAAATAAACATTCAGACAAACAGATTACTACCCCACACACACACGTCATAAACAAATAATTACAATCCATGCAACACACACACATCATAAACTGATTACTACACCCACACACACACGTCATAATAGATTATTACAATTACTACTCTATTTAAATAGATTGAGAGTTTTCTTCTCCTCATCCCCGGAGCTACTCCCACTGCTTAGGTTAGTGGTGATATGACCCAATGATAGAGTGAGAGTAGGTGGCTGACGAGGAGTGTACGGAATAGGAGTCACGGTATGTCCAGCAAGCACCGTTTCAACCGCCTTCTGGCACACGTCCCACTGGCCACGTCCAAGAAGTCCCACCACGCCCTCTACCGGGTTAACCATACGCCCACATGCTTCAAGCAATAGGGTCCGAAACACAACTGCAAACAGTACAGCAAATACGTAAAAAACTGTTTTTTTTAATAATAAAAAAATTGGGCTTAACCAATTAAATATTTTTAAAAATAAATTAAAGTATTAAACTAAAAAAAATTATATATACATAAAAAAAAATTATTAACTTTGATATATTGTTATATTCTTAAATATTAATGAATGTACAAAATATTAATGAACATACAAAAATTATATAGTATATTATAGACAAATACAAACAGAGAAAAAAAAATCCAATAAAAGAACAGTTCACATCAAAATTATGCTCAACAATCTTTAATGAAATAAAGATAGCAATACAAAAATATGAACAAAAAAATCTTAAATACCCTTATGCATATCAACACACACATAGTACTATATAAAAACAAACTGACCCTACAAAAGTACAAATTGGCCCCTCCAAAAAAATTTACATACCCAGCCCAATGTTAGTTTTAATGGTTTTTACTTTGAAATATGATTGTTGTTGTATGATTAATCAAAGGACCAAGGAAATTTTCATATGTTTTTTTTTTATTGTGAATCACTTATATGCATCATATCATGTTTCTTTGTAACTCATTCCCTTTGTAATATGACCAGTTTTACAATTACAATATTTTAGTTTCTCAAGTGGACTCACCCAACAAAACTCACATTTACAACTTAAAAAATTACCAAATTGTTTCCTTTTATTTTTTTTCTAAGAAAACAAGAGTGTAGTGTTCATGCGTGTTCAAATATGAAAGGCTATGTGTAGCCTCTTTTTTTTTTTTTTTTTATAATAAATTTGATAAAAGTCTGTTGTATTGCTTAAATTGATTACTATCATTATTTTGCTAATTCTTAAATACACACGAGTAATGACTAATATGCAAATACATAATTCGGCCCCCCCCCCCCCAAGTTCAAAATCCTAGCTACACCCCTGCAAGGAGCAACGTAGCTCCGCCTCAACTTCCCTCCCAGCATAAGTTCAAATTAATCCTAACATCTATAGGAAGCCTAAGTAAAAGTGAATGGAAAACTTAAAAGGCTGAGATGCTAGACCTAGCATAGAAGGCCAGGAGGCCCAAGACTTTTTTTTTTTTTTATATGTTTTAAATCAAGCTCATTATATAATATATATATATATATATTTCAAAATATCAGGAGGGTCCATTGTATATACCTGTTCTTTCGGCTTCCGGGACGGCAGAGATGAGTGCAATGAAGTTAGGGCCAAAGAAGTTGCTGAGGACCACGACGACATTGGCTTGTTATTCTGGGGAGATGGATTGCAGGCATGGCCTCAACACGCACGTGTCGCCGCAATTTTTTCCAAGAACTCTGCAATCGTTGCAGCTCATTCTGACACTTCGATCTTGCAGAAGAGAGAGAAGAACAGGAAGAAAGAAGAGTGAGAGAGTGTGCAGATCAAGAGAAGAAATTATTGAAAAGTGAGAGAGAGAAGAAGAAATCGTGTGGGGCTGGAGATGAGGTTTGTTAGTAGGGGGGTTAGTGCTCCATTTGGGATTCATATCCTGTCACTCTCATGCTATCATTGCACGGTCTATTTTACCCGGACCGGACCGTACGGAAGGAGAAGGTATTGTGTGTTTCCATTGCATGCTTCTTCTGTGGTGTCCACCCTCATGGGGTCCACCTGGCATTCAGGAGGTTCATCTTGTGTAATGCAAAAACAATTGTTATCAATTTATTGCAACGATTCTTTCATTTTCAGTTATTGCAACAATTTTTTCTAATATATTAAAGCTTCTATTGTAGCTGAAAATTATAAGTTATTGCAACTTATTATTGTTGATGCAATAATTTAACACTTTTAAATTACTATTGCAACTATTTTAACTTGTAGATATGATATTTTGTCTAAAACTACTATATACATATTTTGTTGTATTAACACTTGATGTAATAGAAATTTTTTGATGTAGTGAGAACAACAAGTTACAAGAGAAATTCATATTCTTCTTCCATTAAATCTTCTCTGCCAAACGATTTGTGGACATATGTTCTTGGTTATGTTGCCTCAACATCATTGATTGACTTATTTAATGTCAAATTGAGCTGCAAATTTTTTTTTGGAGTTGGCAGAGGATTTTAAAATATTGTAATAGATTGTAAAAGAATTAATATCAAATTATTGCAATGGAAACTTTGTTGCAATAAACTATTAGTTCGAAATTTTCGTTGCAATAGATTGCAAAAACAATTAGTGTTAATTTATTGCAACGATTCTTTCATTTTAAGTTATTGCAATAATTTTTTCTAATATATTAAAGTTTCTATTGTAGCTGAAAATTATAAGTTATTGCAACTTATTATAGTTGATGCAATAATTTAACACTTTTAAATTACCACTGCTACCATTTTAACTTGTCGATGCAATATTTTGTTTAAAATTACGATATACATATTTTGTTGTATTAACACTTGATGTAATAGACAATTTTTTTTTTTTGATTGCAGTGAAGGAGGCTCCAGTTTGTGTAGGGCCCATAGCATAGCGTCTTTTGCCATGGGACCACCCCTATTATTTTGTTCGTTTCAATTCTAAGAATCCAAATCCAAATATTTTCCCAACCTCTCAATTTCATTTCGGCATGCATGCTTATCATATCATGTCCGACAAAAGGAAATTCATTAGAATCTACGTAAATAGTAACTTTGTCTGACAGAAGGAAACAATTAATTATTGGGAGTGTTATGATAATTTATCATTAATTTGTGTTAGTATTATTATAATATTTTTTTTTTAGGTTTGGTGCTTGAATAAATACGGCCCACATCAAAATCCATGCAACACTCACGCATGTCATAAATTCCATGAAACTCAAACAAAATTGTTAACATTCAGAAACAACAAAAAACACTTTCTAGTATCTGACTAAAAGGGTTCCTCATTATTATTACAATTACTACTCTTGGTGCTAAAGCCAAACTGCGCTATTTAACTATCTCATATCTCTAATCTTCTCTCTTTCTCTCAGACAAACAGATTGAGAAGCTTTTTCTCATCATTCTTACTAGGACCCAGTGAGAGAGTGAGAGCAGACAGTTGATAAGGAGTATATGGAAGAGGAGTCAGGTCAGAGTACCTCTAGCAAGCATCGTGTCCACCGCCTTCTTGCACACGTCCCACTTGCCACGTCCTAGCAGTCCCACTACTCCGTCCACTGGGTTCACCATACGCCGACATGCTTCAAGCAATAGGGACAGGAACAGAGCTGCAAATAGAACAACAAATACGTAAAAATATAATTGTAGAGAATAATAAAACAAGTCATGAATTATGTACCAGAATTCATGTGCCTTTTTTTTTTCTTTTTTTCAAAGCATTTAAACTTAGGATATGAATTATGTGGCTACCAAGATTTATGTACAAATTCCTGCTCCTATAATAATGGGATGGAGAGTGAGATTGTGGGACAAAGTTTCTCTACAACCTAAATTGGAGGAACTCTCTCCAAACTACATATATGTCAACACTAGAGAAAATCATTGCAATAGTTGATACAAGATGTTGCAATAAAATTTGAGGTAATAGGTTTATGCAACAAAAATTTTTGTTGTAATAAATTCCAAATATTTTAATAATAACTTTGATGTAACGATATATATGTGTATATATATATATATATATATTGTTACAATAAACAATTTACTATTTCGAATATCTTGTAAATATAGGCTATTACTTCACGAAACTTGTTGTAATAGATTGCAAATAATTGAACAAAATAAGTCGGATTAAATTACTGCAATGATATCTTCATTGTAATAGATAATTAATTTATTTTGTCACTGCAATTGACTATGAAATAATTGATACAAAGTTATTGCAACGATATATTCATTGCAGTTACGTGTTTGTCATTGCAATAGATTATAAAAGAATTAATATCAAATTAGTACAATGGTAACTTCAAAGCAATAGCTATTAATTTGAAATTTTCGTTACAATAGATTGCAAAAACAATTGGTATCAATTTATTGCAACAATTCTTTCATTTGAAGTTATTGCAACAATTTTTCCTTATATATTAAAGCTTCTATTGTAGCTAAAAATTATAAGTTATTGCAACTTATTATTGTTGATGCAATAATTTAACACTTTTAAGTTACTATTGCAACCATTTTAACTTGTAGATGCGATATTTTGTCTAAAACTACTATATACATATTTTGTGTATTAACACTTGATGTAATAGACATTCTTTGATGTAGCGAGAACAACAAGTTACAAGAGAAAGTCTTATTCTTCTTCCATTAAATCTTCTCTTCCAAATGATTTATGGACAGAAGTTCTTGGTTATGTTGCCTCAACATCGTTGACTAACTTATTCAATGTCAAATTGAGCTGCAAATATTTTTTGGAGTTAGCAGAGGATTTTAAAAGATTGTAATAGATTGCAAAAGAATTAATATCAAATTATTGCAATGGTAACTTTGTTGCAATAAGCTATTAATTCGAAATTTTCGTTGCAATAGATTGCAAAAACAATTGTTATCAATTTATTGCAACGATTCTTTCATTTTAAGTTATTGCAACAATTTTTTCTAATATATTAAAGCTTCTATTGCAGCTGAAAATTATAAGTTATTGCAACTTTTTATTGTTGATGCAATAATTTAAAACTTTTAAATTACTATTGCAACCATTTTAACTTGTAAATGCGATATTTTGTCTAAAACTACTATATACATATTTTGTTGTATTAACACTTGATGTAATAGACATATTTTGTTGTATTGACACTTGATGTAATAGACATTTTTTTGATGTAGTGGGAACAACAAGGAGAAGGGATAGATACCAGACAAGTACTACAAAACATATTTCCAACCCTCCCTGGGTGTGTGTAAAAAAAATCCTCAGTTGTGTGCTAAATCCTGTAGACCTAACCACTTGCTAGACATTAGACACCTATAATAAAGGAGTTTTGGGAGAGGTCAAGGGAGAAAGTGGAAATAGTGAAAACCTGTTCTTTGGGTTTCCAGGACGGCGGAGACGAAGACAATGAAGTTTCTGGGGCCAAAGAACTTGTCGAGGAACATGACAGCGTTGGCTTGTGCTTTTGGGGACTCGATCGATTGCAAGCATGATCTCAGCACGCATGTGTCACTGCAACCCTTTCCAAGTATAATCTTGAAGAAGAGTGAGAGAGAGAGTCAGTGAAGTACAAGATTTTTTTTTTTTTTTTTTTTTGAGAAACCTGTGAAGTACAAGTTGAAGTAGTGAAGAATTAGGGCATTATATAGAAGAAAGAAATTTAGTGAGAAGCGTGTGGGGCCCATCTGGGTGTTGGAGATGTCGAGGTCGAGGGAAATATTGATACATATCTCCCAAACTCTGGGCAAGAGGCTCTTGGCAGCTACATTTGTCAGTAGGGGGGGTTAGTGGTTCAAATGAACCCTTGACTTGAAAAAAAAAAAAATATATATATATATATATATAAAATATTTTTTTTAGACACAATATTGATATAATCCCATATGAGATAAACTTTTAAAATATTTTATTGCAACGATTCTTTCCTTTTAAGTTATTACAACAATTTTACTTAATATATTAAAGTTTTTATTGCAGCTGGAAATTATAAGTTATTGCAACTTATTATTGTTCATGCAATAATTTAATACTTTTAAGTTACTATTGCAACTATTTTAACTTGTAGATGTGATATTTTGTCTAAAACTACTATATACATATTTTATTGTTTTAACACTTGATGTAATAGATATTTTTTGTTGTCGTGAAAGAATAGTTGCAATAAATTGATACCAATTGTTTTTGCAATCTATTGCAACGAAAATTTCGAATTAATAGCTATTGCTACGAAGTTACCATTGTAATAATTTGATATTAATTCTTTTATAATCTATTGCAATGACAAACACGTAACTGCAATGAATATATCTTTGCAATAACTTTGTATCAATTATTTCATAGTCAATCGCAGTGACAAAATGAATTAATTATCTATTACAATGAAGATATCATTGCAGTAATTTATTCCGACTTATTTTGTTCAATTATTTGCAATCTATTACAACAAGTTTTGTGAAGTAATAGCCTATATTTACAAGATATTCAAAATAGTAAATTTTTTATTGTAACAAAATATATATATATATATATCTGTGGGGGTAAAAGGCCCAATATCAGATCATGGGCCGTGGGCCTGTCTGAGGAGTCTTGTAGGTCCGAGGACAACAAGTCTTGGAGAGTGCGCCCCGATTAACTTGTTTCTGAAGTGTAAGTCACGTGGAAGAAAGGGTTGTCCGAGGAGGCTTGCCTGTTCGGATTAACAAGCGAGGTGTCCCAGGTGAATGTCATAACATTAATCCTGGCTCTCCTGGAGAGTCCCTTGATTTACACGAACAAATAGGACAGGTGGCGAAGATCAGATATTAGGCAGAAGGCTGCTGCCACCGCATTTATGATCCTGCAGCTAACATCATGGCCGCATTAATGGGAAAGGACCACTGAACAGTGATCTCCATCCTTTACAGCTGCCCCAGGAAGTCTCAAAATGGGGGCGGATGGGACAAGTATCAAGGAAAGCCCACGTAATGGAGGAGGGCATATAAATAGAAGAAAAGAGAACAAAAGGGGGGGATCCGGGGAAAAAAAGGCCATAAAGAGAGAGAGAGAGAGAAAGAAAGAGAAAAGCCCACACAATATCTGTATGAACACACTCCTCGGACAGTGCCGAGAAGAATATTGTATCCTTTGATCATCTTATCAATATACATCTGGTCATTACCATACTTGGGCTTTCAACCCATACGTGTCCAATCAAGTGTTCTTCAACCCACTCTCTTTACAAATTCATTGTTAGGATATTATATACAGTCTGGGCCTCTAGCTACTCTGTTGATAGGCCCAATCTCCATATTTGTGTCCTTACAATTGGCGCCGTCTGTGGGGAGATTACTGTTGTACCTGTGTGTTATAGCTTGAACCATGGTTAGATCAGACAGAGTGGAGTCAGCTGATTCTCAGCATATTGACCACTTTTTGCATCTTGAGCGCCAGAGAGACCGTGAAGGGAGCATGCACACGAACCGTACTGCGAGGAGTCGACGCCGGAATGATGGTGACGAGTCTCATGAGGTCATGCAACATAAAATTGATCACCTCAAGAGGAAGTTGCGTCGTGCGCAAAGGAGACGCAGTCCGTCTAGCAGTCCATCCATCACAGATGATTCTTACGATGATGATGAGGATGCCAGTTATAGACCCTGCTCCAGGACACCTCCAAGTGAGTCTTTCTCCTATGAGGAAGAGCATCACCGTGACCGCAGGAGTCGAAACACTTATTCAAGGGGTACTGGGAGTGATGCCATGACGAAGGCACTCAACCAAATTTCCAGGTCGCTCTTCACGCGCAGCATCGAGGCAGGGAACCTTCCTCGGCGTTTTGCTCAACCTATCTTCACTACATACAACGGACGG
This sequence comes from Lithocarpus polystachyus, assembly GCA_033629205.1. NCBI lineage: Eukaryota > Viridiplantae > Streptophyta > Magnoliopsida > Fagales > Fagaceae > Lithocarpus > Lithocarpus polystachyus. The sequence continues at coordinate 40,392,209 of CM066173.1, forward strand.
ACTGACCCCGTGGAGCATGTGAGCCATTTCAATCAGAAAATGGCTGTCCATTCTCGGAACGAGACCCTCATGTGCAAAGTGTTCCCTTCCAGTCTGGGGCCTGTGGCCATGAGGTGGTTCGATGGCCTCGCGGCAAATTCCATCGGATCCTTTCGGGCGCTAACTAGAGCCTTCTGCTCTCGATTTGTGACGAACACCAGGGTCCCCCGGCCATTGGATTCCTTGCTATCCATGTCCATGCGAGAGGGAGAGACGCTGAAAACCTACTCAGACAGGTACTAGGAGATGTTTAACGAGATCGAAGGAAGTTTCGATGATGTTGCTGTGAGAACGTTCAAGGTTGGCTTGCCAGCCGAGCACGACCTGAGGAAGTCTCTGACCAAGAAGCCTGTGAGGAGCGTACGCCGACTAATGGACCGCATAGACGAGTACAAGCGGGTCGAGGAGGACCAGCTGCTTGGAAAGGGAAAGGCAAAGGTTGTCTCTCAGGAGAGGAGGGACTTCAGGTCGGACAGGTACAGCAATAGCAGGCCGCGGAGATACTACAGTGTGCAGTCCGGGTCTGCTGTATCGCAAGCTGTCCATACCGTATTCTGAGAGCCAATTCACCAGATTCTGGAGAAAATTCAGAATGAGCCGTACTTCAAATGGCCAAACAAGATGGGAGGAGACCCCATGAAGCGCAACCAGAGCCTTCATTGTCAATATCATCAGGAGCGAGGACACACCACTGAGGATTGCAGGACGTTGAAGAGCCATTTGGAACAACTTGCGAGGGAAGGAAAGCTGCAGCAGTTCGTTTATCGGCCTAATAACCAAGGAGATCATGTTAGGCCAGGGGCTTCAGGGACCGCCTCATCAAGGCCCCCTTTGGGCACGATTAACGTTATCTTCGTGGCCCCAGGAAGAACCGGATCCTGCCCCTCCAGGGTAATGTCCGTTTCCAGAACATCTGCCGAGGATGTCAATCAAGAGATGAAACGGGCAAGAATGGAGTCCCGACCAGCCTTGAGCTTCTCGGACGAAGATAAAGTGGGGACGATACAGCCCCATGACGATGCTCTGGTCATCACCCTCAGAATAGGAGGGTACGATGTGAAGAGGGTGATGGTTGATCAAGGGAGTGGAGCTGAGATCATGTATCCAGACCTGTTCAGGGGACTGGGTCTCCGACCTGAAGACCTGACCGCGTATGATTCGCCCCTGGTTAGCTTTGACGGGAAGACCGTCATCCCCAAGGGTCAAATAAGGCTGCCCGTGCAAGCAGGGTCTGAAGTAATCAAAGTTAACTTCATCGTTGTGGATGCATACTCCCCCTACACGGCCATCGTGGCCAGACCTTGGCTCCATGCTTTGGGGGCCGTTTCTTCGACCTTGCACCTAAAGGTTAGATTTCCGTCTGGAGGACGAGTAGAGGAGATCATAGGAAACCAACCTATGGCAAGGCAGTGCCTTATAGCTGCCATTTCACATTAGCATGATGCCGAGCTAACAACCACCCCGGTCGGACATTTGTAGCAATCAACGTTCCCGGTTCCCCCCAGGACCGAGGATCCGTCTAAGGAGCAATGTGAAAAGTTAGAGAAAGTTGTCATCGGGGAAGATCCAGACAAATTTTTCCAGATTGGGGATCGGCTACCTCCTCGGAAAAAGGAAGAGCTACTGTCTTTCCTTAGGAGAAACATAGATGTGTTTGCCTAGAATTCTTACGAAGCCCCAGGAGTAGATCCTGGGTTCATCTGTCACCATCTTAATGTGAGCCCAGCTGCCCTCCCCAAAAGCAGCCACCTCGGCACTCATCCAGGGAACATTCTGACGCTGTCAAGGATGAGGTGAAAAATCTCAAGCAGACAGGGGCTATCAGAGAAGTCTTCTATCCAGAATGGCTGGCTAACACAGTAGTGGTGAAGAAGAAGAACGGGAAATGGCGTGTATGTGTGGACTTTACGGACCTAAACAGAGCCTGTCCAAAAGACCCTTTCCCCATGCCACGGATTGATCAACTAGTGGATGCAACCATAGGGCATCCACGAATGAGTTTCTTGGACGCCTTCCAAGGGTACCACCAGATTCCCCTGGCCCTGGATGATCAAGAGAAAACAGCATTCGTGACTCCCATTGGGAATTATCATTACAAGGTGATGCCATTTGGTCTGAAGAATGCAGGCTCCACCTACCAGAAAATGATGACTAAAATGTTTGAACCACTACTGGGGAAATGCATTGAGATTTACATTGATGACATGGTGGTCAAGAGCAAGCTGGAGTCCGACCATATCAGAGACCTTGAGAACATCTTTGAGATCTTGAGGAAACACAAATTGCGTCTCAACGCTTCGAAGTGCTCGTTCGGCGTGGGATCGGGAAAGTTCTTGGGATATATGGTCACTCATCAGGGAATCGAGGTGAATCCTGATCAAATAAGGGCAATTAACAATCTGCAGCCTCCTCGGAACCCAAAAGAGGTACAGAAGTTGACCGGGATGACTGCCGCTCTCAACCGATTCATCTCCAAATCCGCAGAGAAGTGTCGGCCCTTCTTCCAGCTGCTGAATAAATGGAAGGGATTTGAGTGGAATGAAGAGTGTGTTCTAGCTTTCCAACAGCTGAAAGAATACCTAACTTGGCCACCCATCATGTCTAGCCCTACAACGGACGAGGTCCTATTTGCCTATATTGCGGTAGCTACCCATGCTGTGAGTCTAGTACTTGTGCGAGTCGACAATGGCGTCTAGAAGCCTGTCTACTATGTGAGTAAATCTCTTCATGAGGTCGAGGTACGCTATCTGCCACTCGAGAAGGCTATCTTTGCGATAATTCATGCTACTCGTAAACTCCCTCATTACTTCCAATCACACACGGTTGTGGTCCTCACCCAACTCCCACTCAGATCACTGCTTCGGAGTGTAGACTATACGGGAAGGATTGCTAAATGGGGTACCATACTAGGGGCTTTTGATATAAAGTACATGCCTCGCACCTCGATTAAGGGGCAGATACTCACCGATTTGGTGGCCGAGTTCGCTGAGCCGGTGTCGAAAGGAATAACTAGGGCAACGCCCATGGATGGAAATTCAGTTGGCCTCGTCTCTGTGCAAGATTCCGAGTCCTGGAGATTATATGTGGACGGTGCAGCCAATCAAAGAGGTTCAGGAGTGGGGCTAGTTTTAATATCTCCTGAGGACGTTGTCATCGAAAAATCCCTCAGACTAAACTTCTCGGCTACTAATAACGAGGCCGAGTACGAAGCATTGCTGATCAGAGTGACTATGGTCGAGAGAATGGGGGGAAGCATCCTGGATGTATTCTCAGACTCAGCTTTGGTCGTCGGCCAGGTTCGGGGAGAATTGGAAGCTCGTGATGAAAGAATGCAGAAATACCTGAAGCAGGTCAAACAGCTGCAATCGCGATTCAAGTCATTCCATTTGCAACATGTTCCTCGGAGTGGTAACACGCACGCGGACTCCTTAGCTACTCTCGCAACCACCTCGGCTCAGGGGCTGCCCCGGCTTATCCTAGTGGAAGATGTCCAAAGGCATTCTGAGGAAATTGAAGGGCCTAATATTTGTTAAGCCAGGGTAGGGTCAAGTTGGATGGACCCTATGGTGACTTATCTCCGAGAAGATATCTTGCCGGTAGACAAGGCTGAAGCCGACAAGTTGAGGAGAAAAACTCCTCGATTCTGGCTATCAGGGGATGACAAGCTATACAAACGTTCTTTCTCCAGACCCTATCTATTATGCGTGCACCCTGATGCCACGGAGTTGCTCCTCGAAGAGCTACATGAAGGGATTTGTGGCAGTCACACAGGAGGAAGGTCCTTAGCACACAGGGCCTTAACTCAGGGGTATTGGTGGCCAAACATGCAAAGAGAATCACAGGTATACGTAAAGAAGTGTGATCAGTGCCAGAGGTTTGCCCCGAATATACATCAACCGGGAGGAGTTCTGAATCCTCTGTCAAGTCCATGGTCTTTCGCTCAGTGAGGCCTAGACATTGTTGGTCCTTTTCCTAAGGCAGTCGGAAGCAAGAAATACTTGGTCGTTGCAACAGACTACTTCACCAAGTGGGTTGAAGCCGAGCCGTTAGCCAACATCAGGGATGTGGATGTCCAGAAGTTTGTATGGAAAAATATCGTTATACGGTTTGGAGTACCGCATACCCTCATCTCGGACAATGGCCTTTAGTTCGACAGTAAAGCATTCAGAAAATTCTGTTGTGAACTAGGCATCACCAACAGGTACTCCACCCCTGCATACCCTCAGGGAAACGGCCAAGCTGAAGCAGTTAATAAAGTCATAGTATGCGGTCTTAAGAAGAGGTTGGACGACGCCAAAGGAAAGTGGGTGGAAGAATTACCACATGTACTCTGGACTTACAGGACGACTCCTCGGAGGTCCACCGGAGAGACCCCCTTTGCCCTAACGTATAGTGCTGAGGCTGTCATCCCCATAGAGACTGGGTTCCCTACACTTAGAACCAGTTCGTTCACCTCGGCCAATAATGACGAACAGCTAAAGGGCAATCTGGACCTAATCGCTGAGCATAGGGAAAACGCTGCAGTTCAATTAGCCTATTATCAGCACAAGCTCAAGCAGAGTTATGATGCCAATGTCAAACTAAGACCACTAGCACCGGGAGATTTGGTTTTGCGAAAAGTCGTGGGCACCGCGAAGAATCCGGCCTGGGGGAAGCTGGGACCTAACTGGGAAGGCCCCTATTGTATTCTATCAGTAGCTGGAATAGGAGCCTTTTATCTTGAAAATTTAGATGAAAAAGCTGTACCACACCCCTGGAATGTAAATAACCTAAAAAGGTACTATTACTAATGAAAATTTCCATTCTCTCATTAAAGTTTATTGCACTGCTTATCCACTAAGTATTAAACAAAACATTGGTCGTGCCTGGTCCCTCGGACCACACACCTTGGGTAAATTAATACTACTAAGTATTAAACAGAACCTTGGTCGTGCCTGGTCCCTCGGACCACACACCTTGGGTAAATTAATACTACTAAGTGTTAAATAGAACCTTGGTCAGGCCTGGCCCCTCGGACCACCTACCTTGGGTAAATTAACGCCACTAAGTATTAAACGAAACCTTGGTCGTGCCTGGTCCCTCGAACCACACACCTTGGGTAAATTAATACTACTAAGTATTAAACAGAACCTTGGTCGTGCCTGGTCCCTCGGACCACACACCTTGGGTAAATTAATACTACTAAGTGTTAAACAGAACCTTGGTTGTGCCTGGCCCCTCGGACCACCTACCTGGGGTAAATTAACACCACTAAGTATTAAACAGAACCTTGGTCGTGCCTGGTCCCTCGGACCACACACCTTGGGTAAATTAATACTACTAAGTATTAAACAGAACCTTGGTCGTGCCTGGTCCCTCGGACCACACACCTTGGGTAAATTAATACTACTAAGTGTTAAATAGAACCTTGGTCAGGCCTGGCCCCTCGGACCACCTACCTTGGGTAAATTAACACCACTAAGTATTAAACAGAACCTTGGTCGTGCCTGGTCCCTCGGACCACACACTTTGGATAAATTAATACTACTAAGTATTAAACAGAACCTTGGTCGTGCCTGGTCCCTCGGACCACACACCTTGGGTAAATTAATACTACTAAGTGTTAAACAGAACCTTGGTTGTGCCTGGCCCCTCAGACCACCTACCTGGGGTAAATTAACACCACTAAGTATTAAACGGAACCTTGGTCGTGCCTGGTCCCTCGGACCACACACCTTGGGTAAATTAATACTACTAAGTGTTAAATAGAACCTTGGTCAGGCCTGGCCCCTCGGACCACCTACCTTGGGTAAATTAACACCACTAAATGCTAAGCTCAATCCTGGCCGAGCCTGGTCCCTCAGACCAACTACCTTGTATGAACTATTAATTCTCATTCACTCCTCTAAAGGTTACATGAAATCTTAAACGAGTCTAAGCTCTTGGTTCGCACACTTAGAGCAATTTAGAAGCCTAATTTTTCATATTCATTCGGAGTGCGCGCTTTAGGCCGTTATTCTTACCTAGTTTAAACAAATCAACAGTACGACAGTTAACCGCGTTTGTCTGAGTTCATTTTCGTTTACTAAGACTGAACTAAGTAAGTTAAAGACCTTTGATGTTAACCTTAAAGCTTTCAGTCTCTATTCTAGTCAATGAATTCAGTCCTTTCATAAGCAAGTAAATAAAATTAGGCGCAATAGAAAATAAACAAAATATTTTCATTAAATTCGAACGTGAAGTACATCAGTTCAGCGCATAATACAACTATTTGGCCATTATAAGAATGGGAGACAAAGCCTATGCCCTAAGCCTGACCAGGTTGAGGAGGAAGGCTACTCTGCACGCTCGGCTCGGTGCTTGAGGATCCTGCTTCATTAGCCTTATTAGGATCCGTGGGTAGAGAAGTGGCCTCCGAAGCAGCTGGTCCGAGTGGGGCGCCTTGTCCCTCCTGAACTTTCTGAGTAGCCTCAGAAGGAACAAGCACTTGATTCGTGGGCTCCGGAACTCGAGGCGAGGAGGAGGCAGGGTCAGCCGCATTCATGCTGATGTCTGGATGATAGTACACCTTCTCCGGCTGCCTGAACTCCGAATCGGCCAGGACCCCAGCCAAGGTCAAGGCCTCCTGCCAAGTAAACTGGCAGTAGTCCCTGCACACTTCGGAGACCTCCTCGGCGAGTCTTTTCTCGGTCTCCTCTACGCCCCGGATGAACTCGGCCTCTTTCTCAGCCTCCGCAGCCTTCAGCGCCTCCCGAGTGGCCTTCTCGGCTTTTTCAGCCTTCTCCGCTCGAGCATGCAGCTCTAGGACCAACTGTCTTTCAGTTGCCAACTCTATCTCCGTCATATGCAGTTTCTTCCGTTGGTCTTCAGCCTGGTCCTGGGCGCTTTTGAGGCCGGCCTCGGCGCTCTTCCTCGCTCTTTCTTCCATGGTCAGCTTCTTTGCCAACTCCTGCTTTTCGTGCTTTACGGCACCCAGGCTCTTCTCTATATCCTTTCGAAGTTCGATCTCAGCCCTGGCCTGATTCCGAGCGTCCTTGACCCAATCTTCGGCCAAATAAACTTGCTGGGTGAGCTACATAATAAGAACGACGATGTTACGTCATTACGGAAGCAACAAAATTATGCGGTACAAATGTAAATAAACTCGATACATAATAAAGTGACCAGAAACTCACCATGGCTAAATCCCTCTTAAGGGACATGAACAAATCTGACTGCCTCCAGGACTTGACTACCTCCATGTCCCGAGGCAGGAGCAACGGGCGCTCCAAGGCCTCGACAATATAGCCCGAGTGCCCCTTTTGAAACTCCCGTATCGATGCAGTAACGGGAATGGGAGCGCCGTCCAGCTCCAGCCGAGGAGCCTAAGCTTGTTGCTGCTGAACCTCCCTAGAATGAGAGTCACTCCTATGCAAGGGTGGGGAAGCCCTCCTTTCGTCTCTTCCACCCCTCTGTTGTTTTGCCTCCTTTTGCTGCGGAGGAGGCACTTCACCCTCCTCGGCTTCGAGGTCTACCACCTTTCTCTTCCTCTTCAAATCGGGCATGGGAAGAAGACCGACCGAAGCAGTAGGAACGGGTGGAGGAGGCGGCAGCTTGCCGGTATCCTTTTCCTTAGGGGGCACCTCAGAAGAGGTACCCGCGCTCCGTCCCGCGATAAGGGCTTTTAACCCCCTCCTCGGCTGCAGAGACATCTCCTCCTCTTCTTCTGAAGTTTCGGAGTTCTGGGGGCTAAATGGTTTAGTCTGCGCCTCTTCTTCCTCTTCGAAGCGGAATTGATCTATTTCAGTGTCCAGAGATGGCAGAGAGACAACAGACTCCTCCCTCTGTGCAACTTGTTGAGGAGCGACTTGCTGAAGTGGCCAAGGAACCGGCGGAAGGTCTTTGTTCGCCAAGAAACCGGGCCGAGAGACATCTATCCGTCAGAGTCTCTTGTCTCCCGCTCGGATAGAATCCCCAACTTCTTGAAAGTTATCTGATATTGGAGTAAAATCCAATATCAGATGAACGGCGCGCAGCTGGCCGTCCGAGTGTGCAAAAACTTCGGACCGCAACAGATAATTTAAGCCGAGCACGTTCACGTGACTGAGTTTGGGAGAGACGAGCTGTTTATCTGCGGCCACAATCAAAAAATAAATACAAAGTTAGTCACCATGCCTCTACACGAAGCGCATACGTAGTAAAATAATATGAAAGCTAAATCGCAATCCCTACAATTGGTATTATAACCTAGTCCTAGAATACCCCACCTGGCTCTCCCTCCTTGGTCGGACAATGATGACCGTCATGCCACGCCTCGGAGACGATGACGTAATCGTCCTTCATGCCCTTGTTGGACTTCGGAAGGCACGATATTATCCTCACCACGGAAGAACGGGACTTCAAGTAGTATCCCCCCTCCTTCAGGGAATGACATTCGTACAGATGTACGACGTCATGCCAAGTAAGCTGTAGGCCCATCATCTCATTAAGGGCATCTACACTACCCAAGACCCTAAACATGTTAGCGGCACATTGGTGCGGACACAGTCTGTAGTTCCTAAGGTATTCTCTAGTAATGTTGCCCATTCTAGTAATGTTGCCCATAGGAATGGGCAACATTCCAATATTGTTGTTGGGTCTCAAAGCGAGTCGATTGAGGTTCGCATCAAATGGTCATTCCCCCCCTCTAGAAAGGCAATTACGAGAATGACCACTTCACTGGTCCTCCTAGAGGTCAAGATGTTCTCCGGTGGACAGTAGCGGAGGCTAACCCCTTCGGGAATGTTATACTTTGCTTTGAAAAGCTCTATGGCCACAGGAGTATCAACTAAGCTTTTAAATCTACCCATATCGATGTCTAAAGGGGGTACTACAAGACTCTCCTAAGACGAGGAAACGTAACAAAACAGTGGCCGAGATGTTCAGCCGAGAAAAAAAGAGGTTTGGGAACCAAGTACTTACAGGATCGATAGATATTTTTAGTTCGATGACTTCTGAAAGATCTAAAATACTTCGTGAAAGTGTGCTCGGAAGGTATTAGTACGGGTGATATAGTAGGGCTGGGACGCTTGAGAACTCAGATGTATCAAATGAGCCAAAGCGCTCCCCTAAAGCCCCTTATATAGTGGAGGAAAATGAGTGGGAGTTATCCCGCTCAAAATTTCACGAAGAAATCTCAGTCGCATGATCTTCACCTCACCGTTGATCAAGGAGACAGAGTGCCACCTAGAGCTATAAATGACGCGCTACAATTTCCGAAGCGCCTTTGGAAATCGAAAGTTTCGCGAAACGGCGCTTCCACGTGGATTAGTTAAGGAGATTGATGGGCTTCACCCCTGCGAAAGTCAAAATCCCACCTTTCTCCTCGGATAAGAGAAGAAAACCGGAATTTTGAGGGGCTATTGTGGGGGTAAAAGGCCCAATATCAGATCATGGGCCGTGGGCCTGTCTGAGGAGTCCTGTAGGTCCGAGGACAACAAGTCTTGGAGAGTGCGCCCCGATTAACTCGTTTCTGAAGTGTAAGTCACGTGGAAGAAAGGGTTGTCCGAGGAGGCTTGCCTGTTCGAATTAACAAGCGAGGTGTCCCAGGTGAATGTCATAACATTAATCCTGGCTCTCCTGGAGAGTCCCTTGATTTACACGAACAAATAGGACAGGTGGCGAAGATCAGCTATTAGGCAGAAGGCTGTTGCCACCGCATTTATGATCCTGCAGCTAACATCGTGGCCACATTAATGGGAAAGGACCACTGAACAGTGATCTCCATCCTTTACAGCTGCCCCAGGAAGTCTCAAAATGGGGGCGGATGGGACAAGTATCAAGGAAAGTCCACGTAATGGAGGAGGGCATATAAATAGAAGAAAAGAGAACAAAAGGGGGGGATTCGGGGAAAAAAAGGCCATAAAGAGAAAGAGAGAGAAAGAAAGAGAAAAGCCCACACAATATCTGTATGAACACACTCCTCGGACAGTGCCGAGAAGAATATTGTATCCTTTGATCATCTTATCAATACACATCTGGTCATTACCATACTTGGGGTTTCAACCCATACGTGTCAAATCAAGTGTTCTTCAACCCACTCTCTTTACAAATTCATTGTTAGGATATTATATACAGTCTGGACCTCCAGCTACTCTGTTAATAGGCCCAATCTCCATATTTGTGTCCTTACAATATCATTACATCAAAGTTATTATTAAAATATTTGGATTTTTTGCAACAAAAATTTTTGTTGCATAAACCTATTACCTCAAATTTTTTTGCAACATCTTGTCTCAACTATTGCAATGACTCAAATGTTATTGCAATGGTTTTTTTTTTTTTCTCGTTACAATAAACATTTTTTCTTGTAGAGAGAGTGACATCATGTAGTACTTATTTGGACCCATGTAGTTATCAAATTGATATAGTACTTGTTTGGAAGAGCATATTCTCATAGATTTATATATCTTAAAAAAAAATGCATTGCTTCATCTAAATATAATAACAACCCCCAATAATAATTGTACATAAATTTAATAATTCAAAAATCAAGAAGCTGATAAAAATGAAAGCAAATGAGCAATGATCTATGTTTATTTTTATTTTAATCACATAATGTGGGACCTACAACATTGGAATTAAGATATGTGTGACACTACATGCGCACACATGGAAAGTTCAAAATCTCAAACACAAGCAATATTCATTAATTAAGTAATCTCTTGATTTATTAAGTAATCTCATAATTGTCTAGAAGGTCTCCTCATCGTAACAGCTTCTAACACTTGTCACAAATCCCCAACTAAAAAATGTTAGATCTAATTTTAGTAATTTTCTAACACTTCAAAAATTTCAGACCACATCCCAAAATTACAAAACACTCCCCCCCATGAATCAGAATGAAAAAACTCAAAGAGACAAAATCAGCAATGATAGAACTACATCATGGGTTACATCTATCTCTCTTTCATGCACTAGTGAGGGCCATGCGGAGATCCAAAATTGGGTCTGTAAACCCTATCTGTCTCTTTGTCCTTCTGTCTGCTTTTTTAGTTCTTCTTCTTCGATGATAGAACTACTACATGCGCACCATTTTTTGTTTATAAATAAAACTACATTGCTCCAAATTTTTTTTTTTTTGGGTTGAAAAATTAGGTTATTGTACATTTTAAAATAACTCAATCAATTGTATCGATAAAAGGTGGAAAATAATTATTAAAAAAAAGAAAAGAAAGCAAACGTTACAATTCTTTCACCAAATAAGAGGAGGCAGAATTGGGGTCCCTTGAGGCCTGAGCCCAATAGTGACTCAATGGATTCATTAAAGCTCAAGTCCATGAACATTAGAGCTCGTGTCCTTGGGTTAACACCGTGATCATTAGAACTCATGTGCTTGGTCCAATCCTTGGGCTTACAACTTAGTGTTATCTGATTGGGCATGACCTTAACATTGATCCCATCCTTTGGCTATCAAAATCTAAAATCATTTACAATTTAATTAATGATTAAAATTGCAAGTAATTGGTGCGGTTTGTACTTTATATGACAATAATTTTCACTATGAACAACCGAGGGTGCACTAAGATTAAAAAGGGCTTATTGCACTCTAAATGCATCGGGTTTCAAAGAATTTCACCCTATTTATTTCTATTCTAGATGAAAATGATAATCAAATGAGGTATGTTCAAATATGGTATCATGTTGGTTGTCCTTGGGCCTACATCCAGTCTAAAATGTACTCAGCCCAAACCAAGATTACATTTCCATTTTGTCTTATCTCACCAATTAACCTATGGTTCTTACTTATTGATTACATCTCTAATTGAGACAATCAAATGAAAGTGCATGGCTGAGAGCCTTTGACGGGGAAATCTCTCACTTAAATTGAGGATTCCCTAAAGCTCGATGACCAAACTCCCTTCAAAATTGATATAAGTGTTAAAGGAAAGTCTTTTTACCCTTCAAGTCAGCATTTATTACTTTGAATAACTACCACTCATTTCATATTAAACAAAATGACAAAGTCACCAATATATATAGTATTGGAATGAGCACCTTGGGAGTTTCCCCCCTTTTGACTTAAGGGGATAGTGTGTTGTCCCCTTGTTTAAAAAAAAAAAAAAAGTAGTTATGTTTAAAGGAAAACACTTCATTGATTCATATTTCTAATTCTCAAGTTAGCTACTAACTTAATCTTTGGAGTGGCTTCGATCAATCCAATTAGTTGGTCAGAAAGCTTAAGAAGTAGTTGTTTGGCTCTTCCACGTTCAGATTCGGTGAACTTCATCCCACTTGGAACATTGCCTGGTCGATATCTCTGGTGCTATTCCTCTCCCTAAGATTATTACCCTCTAAAACTAGCAAAGTTTATGGTAACCACAAGATAGAATTTCAAGAGAGCATAACCATGAGCACATGGTTCATTGATAGTGCCTATTGAGAAAAAAAGGGGTGGGGGGGGGGGGGGGGGACACAAAAGATACTAGCTTTAAAATCATGAACCTCTTTATTTTTTAGTTAAGTTTATAAACATTGCTTATTTCAACACATGTGCTTATTATATATGAACATTATATCACTCCAAGCCAAAAATATTAAACACTTTTCATTAACGACCTCGTATGCAATGAGTTCCTAGTCTAATAGGAATGTTTTTATTTTAGAACTGTGTGATAACCGATTTGAAACTACCTCAAAGCTATAATGTTTAAAATATTATTTAGCTTAAAAAAATATCCTCTACAATATATTATAGAAATTAAGATTACACAAACATGCGCATTTATTGTGATTGTGGATCTTACATAAAAAATAGAACCCTTATAAGATTCTAAGTAGATAATGTGTTTAATTTCTAGAATGGAAAAAGTTTAAATTCAAATCAGTTTGGAAGAACTTATAAGATTCCGAGTAGATAATGTGTTTAGTTTCTAAAATGGAAAAAGTTTAAATTCAAATTAGTTTGGAAGAAAATATTTCCAATCCATTGATAAAACCTTTTACTATATGGCTTTATCAATTGCCACCTAATGGGTTGGAACTTGGAGGAGATTATTCCAAACTAATTTAGGGAAAAACTATTTCCTAAAATAATATAGCAACAAGTTGGGCTGCCTACAAGAAACAAGGCCCATAGTTTGGACTTCTAGCAATCGAACCTTTATCTAGAGTTGCTACCCACGCTGGTAGATTTGGGCCATCGTTGGTTTATACTGACTTTCGGGTTCTGCATTCATTTCAAACAACAAATTGCTTAAGTTTCCAAGTTGGGCTGGCCACGAGAAACAAGGCCCATAGTAAACCTTTACCTAAAATTGCTACCCACTCGGGCGGATTTGGGCCGTTGTAAATTTACACGTACTCTACATTCATTTCAAACAGCAGATTAACAATTTTTAAAATAGAAAGAACAGTGGTGTTTCTTTGTCAACGTGACTCTGTCAACAATCGATCTTAAAGTCCAAAATTTTGTTGCACAAGCACAACACAATTATGCAATTAAATCTGTTGCTGGTAATAAGCACGCAATAATTAGTTTTTTTTATTGGTGTTATGGCAAACACTACCTAATATTATCAAATATTTTGATTAGGAAGTGGAGAAAAGTTTGGCCGATTGAAGAAAGGGTCAAAGAAAGAATAAGAGGGAAGACGTATTACTAGGAAAGGTTTACAAATAGGACTAGGCCCATGTATAGCTCACGGTGCCCATGGCTCATCCTTTTTTTATTTTTTTTCATAATATATATAATTATACAACACTAGTTTAAAGCTTGGGCCCAAAGATTATACTCTCCCAAGAATATTTTTTTTTCCAAATTACACTCAAAAGTCGTGGTTAATCCCTCAAGAATTTAGTTGGCCCAAAGAGACTAAATAAATAAATAAATAACTAGTTGACCTAAATATATGTGAGAGTGAGACTGTGGAAAATGAAGAGACTTATTTTGTGGATCTTTTTAGTAATGCTTCTATTTTCTTGACATTGTTGGTGTTTTTATTTTTTGAAAACTCATGGATCTAAAAATGAAAAAAACTTCCTTTCCCAAAATGCCATTGCTAAGTGCAAACTGCTAACATTAAAATTATGGAAACTAATGAATTAGGCATCAAATCTACGGAGTTTAACAACCACCTTAACATTCCCCATTCTAACCCAAAGAAGAGACATGAGGGTGTATGATTTTATGGTTAAGAAGATTCAAAGGTAGCTTTCTAGATGAAGATCCAAGTTTTTTTCACTTGCAAATAGAGAATCACAATTATTATTTATACAACCACGGCTATCCCCGTTCACATATCATATAGACCTCCCATCCAGAACATGCATATAGGTTGAGTCGTATTGGGTTCCTCAATCCAAAAGCATAAAAATACATCTTCTTAACTGAGATGTACTTATACCCAGCCAAAATGCACTAGGTGATTGGGTTTGAAAAGAACACTATCACTATGTAAATCAAAAAATAAAACCCCAATCCCTATTCTCACGTATTGCTCACAATTTGTCCCTTTATAAACTTGATTGAGCCTCTACGACCAATCCCTATATATATAATTTGTTCATTCAAAGGAGAGTATATGAGAAGAGGATTTGAGGTATCAGAAAACTTACATCCATATCTTTGGAATGTGGGCAATCTTCAACTACTCAGCCCCACTTCCATTTCCACATCTTTCCTTTAACTTGGAGCAATCCCTAATATCTAGTTCTTCTAATTATGAGGCATGTTGTGGTTGTGGGCAGATACATCAGGTTATTGCAATTCCAAATTCTGAGTTCTTTAAGGGAAGAAAGGTTGCCCAACCAATCAGGTAAAGTTTCTATTCCATCAAAACCATCGATAATCAAAATTTCAAGGGCAGTGAAATGTTGAATTTCGCTTGGGAGAGAGTTGAGTTTAGCCCACCCTTTCAAGTGTAGAAATTTGAGTGTCGTATGAGAGTACCTGGACCTGACCCGAACCTGTTTTGGGTTTGATTTTTAAAATCCAAACCCAACCCTATTGTTTAATGGGTTGGGTTGGATCGAATACCCGCAGGTTGGGTTATATTTGCCATCCCTATTAAGCATTAATAAAATTTGAAGGATTGGAGCTTCATGTGTGGTGTAGCATATACAAATTACACTACATAAATTCTTCAGCTATATATGTGGTGGAATCATCATAGCCTAGTAGTCCATGAATTAAATGTGTACATTCTTAAAAAATGTGGACATTGACCTGAAAGTGCAAAATAATAATTTTTTTTTCATTGTTAGATTAAATGATTGAATTCCCTGATTCTTGATGGTAAAAACTTTTTAGATAATTGGTAATTTATCAATACAAACCCTTCAAGATTGACACCATATTTTGGTCCTCATTGACCATTACTAATGCAGATTGCAGACCAAAAAACCAACTTTGATACGTTTATCAGTATCGAACTGTTTAGGATGCGCATATAGGCAAGACTCAAGAGGGTTGTGCTGGCAAGACTCTATTTTTTCTATTTTGGTTATTTCCTCTCTGCCTACCAAACCTGAATGAAGCCTCCCTAATTTCTAATGGTGCAAAGAATTTGGACAAATTACGAAGCTACAAATTCTTTACAGTTTACACTATATGGCCTAAGATATAAACAAAATGCAAATCAAAACAAATATCCAACAAATCCCATTACCAAAACGAAAAAAAAAAAAAATTCAGTACTAAGTTCATCTTTTGTGGAGTGAATTCAATATGTAAAGAGGTTAATTAAATAGTAATTTTGCTTTTGTAGAATGATTTTTTGGCATCGGTCGGGATTCAACAACACTGGTCCATTTGGGACAAGTTAAAAATTTCAATTTATTTGTAATTTCAGTTTATTTTTGCTATTATTCATATATTTTACTGTATTTTCAAATACTATTCATTCATATTCAAATAACTCTTACTTTTATATATAGTGTTTTCAACAAAAAAATTTTTAATTTTAGTTAAATAAATTGTGCTCAAACCGGTGCCAACAGTGGAGCAGAATAGATCAATAGAGACAATAATGTAGAGGAGCACGTTGCGACGTGACAATATATAAATAGAGCAGCAGATTCTGCTCTGCCATGAAATATTTTTCACGTGGCAAAATAATAAATGGAGCAATAGATTCTGCTCTTCCATGACTTTTTTTTTTTTAATTTTTTAAAATTTTTAAAATTTTATTTTTTTATGGATCTTTACAATCATCTAGTGTATTCTAGAGGAGATCGTAAAGGTAATTAGAACCAATCATATACTACATTCTTTTTTTTTTGATAAACAATCATATACTACATTTTTTTTTTGAGAAAGAATCATATACTACATTTAATTCTGAAAGATACCATTTTTTTAGTTTAATAAAAATAAAATAAAAATATTTTTTCACATTTATTCACATCTATTATTTCACACACATTTATAATTAATGCAAAAGAAGTTTAAAATCTGTGCTGTGTATCTAAGAATTAAGTTCTTTTGGACATACACCACTGTAAGTTTTTTTTTAAAAAACATTCTCCCCTCTTCCTGAGTGTGTGTAAAAAATTATTCTTAAAAAAAAAAATTTGATGCAAAAATGTCCACAATTTTTTTAAAAAAGAGATGAAAACCTGAAAATTAAATAAATGTTATATACTGATAGAAAATGTTTTCATAATTAGCCTTAGGTGAGGGAATTGTGTCAATGTCGATCTTCGAGTAACGCAATAACAAGGCCATGACATCCCATTACCACCCCAAAGTGTTCTTTTTCATCATTTTACAATATCTCATGTAAGGACACAGACTCGGTAAGCCAGCCCAAATTGGATGAGTTGGCCCAAGTGATCCCAAAACAATGAATTTATAGAGAGTGAGATGCGAAAGTTGGGCTAGAATGATTTGAACATCCAATACAATAGATTGAGACTTTCAAAAAGAGAAGACAAGAGGCCCGAACCTTGACCAACTATCTTTCTTAAAGATCCAAGGAGACAAATTTTACTATTCACGCTTCCTTTCTTTCTCTTCCTTCCCAAAAGTGTTCCCCCTACTACAGGGGAATTCTTTCACATTATATAGCTCTCTCTAGACCATCTCCACCTTACACTTGTCACCCATCTGATTCCTCACTTGAATGTATGTCCCATCGTGTACCCTTTTTTATATGCCGTGAGTCACGGTGGCCAAAGTTGCATTGTTTATGGGTCTTCTCCACATAAATGCGGCCAAAAGAGTTGGTGCAGCACAATTAATGCAGTGGTGGGAGCCTTACCTTAGGTATTTTTGGGGATTCTCACCTCTCCAAAGCTGGAGTCGCTCCTCGGACTGCCTCTCCTACTTCAAATGTAACAAACTGCAGTTTGGGGCCTTGCATGTTCACTCCCTCCTCCTCGAACCATACCATGCCCTCGGACATGGTCGGGGGCGCAGCACACCGTTTTGGGCCTTCAATCCTACGAGGCCCACCACATAATCTTGGGTTCATCAGCCTCTTCATGGCCCGAAGTGTAATCTTGGGCTTGCCCTTACAATAGCCTTTCAAAACTCCTGATTTTCTCTTTGATCCGAGGAGAAAAGGTGGAGTTTTGACTTACATGGGACGCGTCAGTTGACCCCCTTGCTAGCACGTGCCAATTTGATGCTGCGTGCACTCCGTGGGTAATAATGACGCTTCGGAACTCGCGAAGCGCTATTGATTGCTCCAGGCAGCGCTTTGTCCCCAAAATTTAACGGTGGGATGTTGATCTCACGGTGCACATTGTTCCTAGAATTTCGAGTGGGGTAACTCCCACTCTTTCCACTCCCCTATATAATGTCCCCGCGGGGATCATCTTCCCCATTTCTTCAGCTTTCACATCCTTTAGAGCTTCAGAGAGTTTAAGAACTTGAAAAACTCGAACGCTTGTCACTTCCATTCTGATTCCTTGACAGTAGCTTTAAGGATCTCAGAGGCCATCATCCACTAGTGTTAGTAAGTTGTCGAGTCTTTTAGATTTCCTATTTTGTCCTCGGCTGTTCTCCTCGGCCGTTCGAAGGAAGAAAAGACTTCTTCTCTTCTCTTTTTCTTTTTCGCTGCTTCCTTCTAGCGCTTCCCTCATGGGTAGGTTTAAGTATCTGGTAGATTCCCTGGCCAAGATAGAACTCTTCAAAGATAAATACCAGATTCCACAGGGGGTAGCCCTGCGGTACTACGACCCAGATAAGATAGACCTTGATAGAAGGGAGGGAGAGGTGGTTATCTCGATGATAGCCTTCATAGAGGGAGGGATGACACTCCCCATGGGACAAATTACACGTGACTACCTTTTCAATCACAGACTCTGCCCTGCGCAGTGTGCACTCAATGTCTTTAGAATTCTAGGGTGCGTCGATGCCTTGAGCAAGCATTTGGGTCTAGGGCTCACTTGGCATGACGTGGTGCACATGTACGAGTGCCACTCATAAGCCGAAGGGGGATACTACCTTAAGTCCCACTCGAACGTGGTCAGGCTGATCTCGTGCCTTCCCAAATCAAACAAAGGCATGAAGGACGACTACCTGATAGCCTTGGGAGCATGGCACGACGGCGTTCACTACCCCGTCCGAGAGGGAGAGCCAGGTGGGGTGCCTTAGAGTTAGGTGTCTTAGAAAGAGTTTAGATTGCCCCCTGCTGAGTCATATCTCCTTTTATTTCTGTCTTTCCATTAATGATGTTTTCTGGCTCCCTTTTGCTAATTATCCTCCTTTGTTTGGTGTGTTTGCAGATAAGAACCACGTGGCTCTTTGGCTCAGCCTAAGCAACGTCTCAGCACTTAACCTCCTCCTCCGATCAGAGATCTTTGTCAACGAGGACGGTCAGCTGCGCGCAGTCCATCTCATCCTAGGCTTCGAGCCCATCTCCAAAGTGTTCCAGGAGATCGGCCACAGCATTAGGAAGGGCGACCCTCAGATACGCCGTATAGATGTATCTCGCCCGGACTTCTTAGCTCAACACGATCTTCCCCCGGTTGTGCTGTCGACCCGCCAGGACGCCCCTCAGCTCGTGGTCCCACTACAACAGCTTCCACCAGCGGCATCGGGCATAGTTGAAGAGGAAATCGGCTCATCGTGTCTGTCTCTTGACGAGGAGATAGATCGCTTTCAATTTGAAGAGGAGGAAGAGCCGGCACCAGAGTCAATCCGAGCTTCCGATCCTCAGGCCGAAGTCGGCGACCATTCGAGTGTGCACGTCCCCGCGGTTGTGGTGACTTTCCTGGATAGCACTTCCGAGGAAGAGATGGCCTCCACTTAGAAGGGCAAGGGCCTCAAGGAGTTGCTGGCTGGAAGGGCGAAGGGAGGGACTTCCAAAGGAGCCCCCAAGCCCAAGGTTCCTCCTACCCTTCCCCCTCCTCCTCCGAGCCCGGTCGGCCTGGGCCTGACGCCGTGCCCGGACCTAAAGAAGAAGAGGCCAATTATGGACCTCGAAGAGGGGGAGGTTGGCTAGCAAAAAGGGGCCAAACAACAGAAGACGACCAAGGAGGCACGGGACAAGAGGTCCTCCTCAGTGGACAGCCGAGAGGACCAGAACTGGGCAGACGTGCGCATAGCACCGCGGGTCTGGGCCCCACGGCTAGAGGTAGACGGGGCGGCCATACCCTGGGACGCCTCGGTCCGAGAGTACCGCAAGGGCCAGGCTACTTACGTGGCGGAGGCGCTAGAACAGCCACTTCTGCTGCCCAAGGACATGGAGGCCGTGAGGAACCTGAGTCAGCAGGACCTCTTCTTGTGCTTGAAGAGGGACCTTGCAATGGTGAGCCCCAAACTCCTTACTATCTACTTGCATCAATTTTTCTCAATTCTTACTTTACTAACGTGGTTGCGTTGTTTCTATGCAGATCATCCAAGAGGTCTTCGTGGCCGAGGAGTGGGTGAAGGAGGCTCGTGGCGAGGCGAAGAACGAAGTTCTTCTCCGCCGCGATGCCGAGAAAGCCATGGGAGCTGCCCAGGCATTGAGCAGGGAGCTCCACGCTAAGCTGGCGAATGAGGAGAGGGGGAGAAAGAGCGCGGAGGCGGGGTTGAAGAGTGTCAAGGCACAGGCCAAGGATCAACGCAAGCTGCTCTACAAGACGGAGCTGGACTTGGCTACATCCAGGCAGCTTGTGCTTGATCTGAAGGTGCAGCTGCATGAGGCGAAGGAGGTCGCTCAACTTGCCAGGGAAGCATCTGAGGCCGAAAAACAAGCGTCATATCAGCTCGGAGTCGAAGAGACGCAGGCCAGGCTGACTGAGGAGCTGGCCGAGGCGTGTAGGGAGTTCTACAGCATGACTTGGGACGAAGCTCTCAATGCTGCTGGAGTCCCCACTGACTCGACCCTGAGGCATTCTGAGAACATCTACTATCATCCCAACATCCACGAAGTTCCAGATGCCGGTCTCCCCGAAGCCATTGGCGCCGAGGAGGCTAAGGATGTTGAGGCTAGTGGGACCGACCCTAGGGCCCAAGGAGCTGCTGTTAAGGCAAAGGAGGCAGAGGCCAAGGCAGAGGAAGACGATCCCAAGGCCAAGGAGGCCTCCACTGCTTAGCCGGCCCAGGAAGAGGACCCCTCTGCCCTCAAGGACAAGGCTTAGAACTTTAGGGTTTTCTTACTTTTTGTTTATGTAGCCTCATTTTGTGTTGTTAGCTTGGTGGTGTATGCACGTTATTTTGAAAAGGAATGTAATATGCATTTTGATGAATGAAAATATTTTCTTTCCTTTATATTCCATATTTAATTGCTTACAATTGAATTGCATTTTGCCATATACCTGTGGGACTCCAAGTAGTCATTGGTGCAGTTTACACTTAGAAAAATTCCAAAGCAGATGGTCCGAGGATCCGGCGTAGCTTGGGATCTGTTTAACACTTAGAATATATTAGGTTCAGTGTTAATTTTTCCAAAGCAGATGGTCCGAGGACCCGGCGTAGCTTAGGATCTGTTTAACACTTAGGATATATTAGGTTTAGTGTTAATTTTTTCAAAGCAGATGGTTCGAGGACCCAGCGTAGCTTAGGATCTGTTTAACACTTAGGATATATTAGGTTTAGTATTAATTTTTCCAAAGCAGATGGTCCGAGGACCCGGCGTAGCTTAGGATCTGTTTAGCACTTAGGATATATTAGGTTCGGTGTTAATTTTTCCAAAACAGATGGTCCGAGGACCCAGCGTAGCTTAGGATCTGTTTAACACTTAGAATAAATTAGGTTCAGTGTTAATTTTTCCAAAGCAGATGGTCCGAGGACCTAGCGTAGCTTAGGATCTGTTTAACACTTAGAATAAATTAGGTTCATAACTGTGGTTTAGCTGACTCGCACAATTTGTAGAGTAATTTAACATTATCCATAGCATAATGAACACAAAAAGTATGACGAAAGCATATTCTCATTAATAATAGCACCTTTTCAGGTTATTTACATTCCAGGGGTGCAACATCGCTTTATTTTCTAAGTCTTCCAAATAGTACGTCCCTATCCCAGCCACCGAGGTAATTCGGTACGGTCCTTCCCAGTTGGGTCCGAGCTTTCCCCATGCTGGATTCTTTGCAAATCCGACCACTTTTCTTAGAACAAGGTCACCCTACGCCAAAGGCCTCAACTTGATGTTGGCGTCGTATCCGCGCTTGAGCTTATGCTGGTAGTAGGCCAATTGGACCATGGCGCTTTCTCTTTGCTCTTCAATTAACTCCAGGCTTCTCTCTAGCAAGCCGTCGTTGCTGCTCGGAGTGAAAGAGCTCGTCCTCAGCGTAGGGAAGCCGGCCTCCAATGGTATCACCACCTCGGCGCCATACGTTAGTGAAAAGGGGTTTCGCCAGTTAATTTCCAAGAAGTAGTCCGGTACGTCCATAAGACATGTGGCAGTTCCTTAACCCATCTTCCTTTAGAATCATCCAGCCTTTTCTTCAGCCCGTTCACTATGACCTTATTCACAGCCTCGGCTTGCCCGTTTCCCTGGGGATAGGCTGGGGTGGAGTATCGGTTGGTTATTCTTAGCCCACAGCAGTATCTCCAGAAGGATTTGTTGTCAAATTGGAGTCCATTGTCTGAGATGAGTGTATGGGGGACTCTAAACCGGGTGACGATATTCTTCCAAATAAATTTCTTCACGTCTACATCCCGGATGTTGGCTAGTGGCTCTGCCTCCACCCACTTGGTGAAGTAATCCATGCCGACCAGGAGATACCTCTTGTTTCCCGCCGCTTTTTGGAAGGGCCCCACAATGTCCAAACCCCATTGGGCAAAAGGCCAAGGGCTAGATAGGGGGTTAAGCTCCCCTCCTGGTTGGTGGATGTTCGGAGCAAACCTTTGGCATTGGTCGCACTTTTTTACATATTCCAGGGCTTCTCTGTGCATGTTGGGCCACCAGTACCCCTGAGTAAGAGCTCGATGGGACAAGGACCTTCCCCCCGTGTGGCTTCCGCAGATGCCCTCATGCAGTTCCTCCAAAAGGATTTCAATAACCTCAAGATGCACACACAACAGATATGGCCCAGAAAAAGACCTTTTGTACAACTTTTGGTCCTTGGACAGCAAAAAACGAGGAGCTTTTCTCCGAATTTTGTCCGCCTCTAACTTGTTTTTCGGTAAGGTGTCATCTCCGAGGAACTGAACGATAGGATCCATCCAGCTAGGAGCTGCCCTCTCCCGATGGATGGACAACACTTCCCTTCCCGACCCAAAAGGTGTTAAGAGGTCTTCGACAAGGATTATCCTTGGCAGGCATTGCGCCGAGGACGTTGCCAACGTCGCGAGCGAATCTGCATGCGTATTCTCACTCCTGGGAATCTGCATTAAATTGAAGGACTCGAATCCGGATTGTAACTGTTTGACCCGGCGCTGGTATTCCTGCATTCTTGGATCCCGAGCTTCTAATTCCCCCCGGACCTGGCCTACAACGAGCCTGGAGTCCGAGAATACATCCACGGCCTTTGCTCGCAGCTTCTGGGCCATGGTCATCCCTACCAGCAAGGCCTCATATTCCGCTTCGTTGTTGGTGGCCGAGAACCCAAGCCTTAGCGATTTCTCGATTATGATGTTCTCGGGGGAGATTAGGACCAGCCCCACTCCGGACCCTGAGAGGTTTGAAGCGCCGTCGACATAGATCCTCCATGGTGAAGCCCCATTCACTGACATTATCCCAACTAAGCCCTCATCTGTGCCCTGCTCCCCCATGCATTCTTCTAAGGGGGCCTCAGCGAATTCGACCACAAAGTCGGCTAGGACCTGCCCCTTCACAAAGGTGCGTGGCATGTATTTGATGTCGTAAGCCTCCAGCTTCGTTCCCCATTTGGTGACTCTTCCGGTATAATCTGCACTCCTGAGCAAGGCCTTGAGCGGCAACAGGGTCAAGACGACCACAGTGTGAGACTGAAAGTAATGAGGTAGTTTGCACGTGGCATGTACTACTGCCAGGACAGCCTTCTCCAGTGGTAGATATCTAACTTCGGCCTCGTACAAGGACTTGCTCACGTAATATACGGGCCTCTGTACACCGTTATCGTCTCTGACCAACACCAAGCTCACGGCATGGGTGGTGGCCGCAATGTAGGCGAACAGGACCTCGTCTGTCTCCGGCTTCAACATGATAGGTGGCCGAGAAAGGTACTCTTTTAATTGCTTAAATGCCAAAGCACACTCTTCTGTCCACTAGAAACCCTTCCACTTGTTCAGCAATTGGAAGAAGGGTCTACACCTATCTGCCGACCGGGATATGAATCGATTCAGGGCCGCGGTTATTCCTGTCAATCTCTGCACTTCCTTAGGGTTCCGAGGTGGCTGCAAGTTACTAATGGCCTTGATTTGGCTCGGGTCGACCTCAATCCCACGATGGGTGACCATGTATCCTAAGAACTTACTATACCCCACGCCAAAGAAACATTTGGAGGCATTGAGTCGAAGCCTATGTTGTCTCAAGATCTTGAAGGTGCTTTCAAGGTCATCTACGTGCTTGGACTCTTTTCCGCTCTTAACCACCATGTCGTCAATGTAGATCTCGATGTTTTTTCCCAGCTGCGGCTCGAACATCCGAGTCATCATCCTTTGATAAGTGGACCCCGCATTTTTAAGCCCAAACGGCATCACCTAGTAATGGTAGTTCCCGACGAGAGTGACAAAGGCTGTTTTCTCCTGGTCTTCCAAGGCCAGAGGTATCTGGTGGTAGCCTTGGAAGGCGTCCAGAAAGCTCATCTGAGGATGTCCCACAGTCGCGTCGACTAACTGATCGATCCGAGGCATGGGGAAAGGGTCCTTCGGGCAGGCCTTGTTTAGGTCTGAGTAATCTACGCACACCCGCCATTTGCCTCTCTTCTTCTTTACCACTACGGTGTTCGCCAGCCAGTCGAGGTAAAACACCTCCTTAATGGCCCCGGCCTGCTTAAGTTTGGCCACCTCGTCCCTAACAACGTCGGAGTGTTCCCTCGAAGAGTGCCGAGGAGGCTGCTTCTTAGGAGTGACAGAAGGATGGACTTTCAGATGGTGGCAGATGAAGTTTGGATTTATTCCCGGGGCCTCGTAAGCATTCTAGGCAAATACGTCGATGTTCTGCTTCAAGAGTTGCACCAATCGATCCCTTTCCTGGGTGGGCAACTGAACGCCGACTTGGAAAAACCTCTCGGGATCGTCCTCGATGATAACCTTCTCTAACCCTTCGCACTCTGCGACCCCTGCCCCGCCGTCCAGAATGGGGGCCTCGGGCTCTAATTGCTATAATTCCCTGGCGGTGGGGTCCGAGGTCTTCGGCTCGGGACGGTGTGTGATGGCGGCAACCAAGCATTGTCTGGCCACTGACTGACTTCCGATCAACTCTTCAACCCCATCCTCTGACGGGTACTTCACTTTGAGATGGAGGGTAGACGAGACGGCCCCTAGGGCGTGGAGCTAGGGCCGCGCCACAATGGCGGTGTAGGGGGAGTAGGCGTCTACCACAATAAAGTCCACCTCTACGATCCTCGTGTCGGCCTGGACTGGTAACATGATTTGTCCGCGCGGGACAACAATCTTCCTATCAAAGCTGACCAGTGGCGAATCATAACTGGTCAGATCCTCCTGTCTGAGGTTGAGCCCTTTGTAGAGATCTGGATACATGATCTCAGCTCCGCTGCCTTGGTCCACTAGCACCCTCTTTACATCGTAGCCACCAATCCGGAGGGTTACGACCAGGGCGTCGTCGTGCGGTTGTATGGTTCCGGTCTTGTCCTCATCCGAGAAGCTCAACGTCGGAAGAGCCTCCAATCTAGCCCTGTTGGGTTCACGGCCTGATGCCTCGATATCTGGGCCGGCTATCGACATTACCCGGGAAGGGCAAGATCCCGTTCTGCCCGGAGCGGCAAAGATGACGTGAATGGTGCTTAGAGGAGGCCTAGAATATGCGTCGCCCTGAGCCCCTGACGTCGCTTGGCTCCCCTGCCCGCTAGACTAGGTCAGGAATTGCTTCAACCTGCCATCTCGGGCCAACTGCTGCAGGTGGCCCCACAAGTTCCTGCACTGCTCGGTAGTGTGGCCTCGCTCCTTGTGGTACTGGCAATACAGGCTTTGATTGTGCTTTGTTGGGTCCCCGATCATTTTGCTCGGCCATGTAAAGTATGGCTCGCCCTTGATTTTTTCAAAAATTTGATGTATGGGTTCCCGGAATAGCGTGTTAACGGTTTAGGCTGGTGGAGGTCCAGATTCTGCTCCAAAGTCCTTGCGGTGCCTACTGTTGCTGTATCGGTCCGACCTGAAATCACTCCTCTCCTGAGGGATAACCCTACCTTTGCCCACCTGCTGTTGGTCTTCTTCGACCCTTTTATACTTGTCAATCCTGTCCTTGAGTTGACGCACGCTGGCAGCGGGTTTCCCAATTAAGGACTTCCTCAAACCGTGCTCGGCAGGTAGGCCGACTTTGAAGGTTTTGACAGCCACGTCATCGAAATCACCCTCTATCTCATTGAACACCTCCTAGTACTGGTCGGAGTACGTCTTTAAGGTCTCTCCCTCCCACATGGACAGGGACAATAGGGAATCCAGGGGTCTAGGGACCCTGCTGTAGGTGATGAAGCGGGATCCCAAGGCCTGAGTAAGCTCTCTGAAAGAGTCGATAGAACCCGCCCTCAACCCATCGAACCATCTCATTGCCATGAGTTCCAAGCTGGACAGGAATACCTTGCACATCAAGGTCTCATTCTTGGAGTACACCGCTTTTTTTTGACTGAAATGGCTAACATGCTCAACGGGGTCCGTGTGGCCACTATAGAGGGTGAATGTAGGTTGGGTGAACCTCCTGGGAAGTTGTCCGTCCTCGACCCTACGTGTGAAGGGAGACTCGGCAATTCGGCTTAGCACCTTGCTCATAGCATCGTTTCCCAGCCCCTTCGAGGATGACCCGCTCCCCCGGTGCTTATGATGGTAGTCCTGCTCGTAAGAGAAGGTCTCGCTTGGAGGAGTCCTTGATCTGTGTTTGTATACGTCATCCTTCTCGTCGTCAGAGGAGAGATCAGAGACAGAGGGGCTTCGTCTCCTCCGCTCCTGGCGCAGCCTCTTCTTCAGGCGGTCAATCTTTTTCTGCATGGCTCTTTCCCGTTCATCCTGAGAGATGCGGCTACCGCCCCTGGAATGGCTCTCTCCAGTATGGGTGGTATGCACGCTTCCCTCCCGGTCATTCTGAGGACGGTCTTCACCCTGAGATGCCATGAATTCCAACTGGTGTGTCCCTGAACCTACCATGATTGAAGGTTCAAAACTCTAAACAATCCAAACTTTCCCCACAGACGGCTCCAATTATAAGGACACAGACTCGGTAAGCCAGCCCAAATTGGATGAGTTGGCCTAAGTGATCCAAAAATAATGAATTTATAAAGAGTGAGATGCGAAAGTTGGGCTAGAATGATTTGAACATCCAATACAATAGATTGAGACTTTCAGAAAGAGAAGACAAGAGGCCTGAACCTTGACCAACTATCTTTTTTAAAGATCCGAGGAGACAAATTTTACTATTCACGCTTCCTTTCTTTCTCTTCCTTCCCAAAAGTGTTCCCTCTACTACAGGGGAATTCTTTCACATTATATAGCTTTCTCTAGACCATCTCCACCTTACACTTGTCACCCATCTGATTCCTCACTTGAGTGCATGTCCCATCGTGTATCTTTTTTTACATGCTGTGAGTCATGGTGGCCAAAGTTGCACTGTTTATGGGTCTTCTCCACATAAATGCGGCCAGAAGAGTTGGTGCAGCACAATTAATGCAGTGGTGGCAGCCTTACCTTAGGTATTTTTGGGGATTCCCACCTCCCCAAAGCTGGAGTCATTTCTCGGACTGCCTCCCCTACTTCAAATGTAACAAACTGCAGTCTAGGGCCTTGCATGTTCACTCCCTCCCCCTCGGACCATACCATGCCCTCGGACATGGTCGAGGGCGCAGCACACCATTTTGGGCCTTCAATCCTACGAGGCCCACCACATAATCTTGGGTTCATCAGCCTCTTCATGGCCCGAAGCGTAATCTTGGGCCTGCCCCTACATCTCATTTATCAGATGTTTTATTCTTCAATTCTATACATTATAATAATATTTACAACACATTAAAACAATATCTTTACCCAAAACCCAACAAATATACAAATGCACAGCCCAGTGGCAGTCGCCACCACCCTAGAACCAACAACCACCGCCACAACAACAACCACCGCTACAACCACTGCCACAAACTACAACCACAATCATCGGTTTCTCCAACAAATTCCAAATCCAAAAACCTCAACAAAAGAGGAAAAAAAAAAAAAAACTCAAAATCTTAAAAAAAAAAAACTCAAAATCTTCAACAAATTCAGATTGGCAAGCTTCAGATAAGCGGCAGCGATGGCGACTTCAGATCGGCAGCGATGGAGTCTTCAAACCAGAGGTGATGGCGGCGACTTGATCTGTGAGGGATCGGTGAGGGTGAGGGAGGGTGAGGGAATTTGATCTAAAGAAGAAAGAGAGAGGGAACATGAGTTGAATCTTCAACAAATTTAGATTGGTGAGTTTCAGATCAGTGATGGCGATGGCGGCGGCTTGATCTGTGAGGGATCGGTGAGGGTGAGGGAGGGTGAGGGAATTTGATCTGAAGAAGAAAGAGAGAGAGAACACAGGTTGAATTTGTGAGAAGAGAGAGAAAAAGTTAGAAAAAAAAATATTTTTTTTACAACATCTGTCCGTACCGTGCCAAACTTATCACGGTACTGTAGCATGTCTCAAATTTTTGACACATTTAACATACCTCATGGAGGTGTGTTTTTGCTGTGCCAAATGCCAAATATTTGGCATTTGGCACACTTGATGGTAATGCTCTAATAATGGTAATCATATTAGGTTGGAAAAAGAGTACATCTATTTTTCAGCATGAGATCGAAAGTCTACACATTAAAAGAAAAATTGAAAAAAATTTCACAACAAATGAACAGTGCTAATTAAAAAAAGTACATGTTGTCATTGACGAGTCCAAATGAGAATCAACTTAATTAGTATTGAAAAATAATACAAAATTTGTTGTGTAGGTAACATTAGACCTTTTTAGCAGTAAACTTAATTAAGGTTTGGCTTACGAGTGTGAATGCCACACTCTATCCCCACTTAAATGAATAGACTTTGCAACTCCACGCGGCTGTACAGTGGTTTTCATTTCAGTGTACTCACTAGTTGACTTCATAGTTCCTTTTCCGTTATTATTATTATTATTATTATTATCAATTTTGTTTCCTACAGGCTAATAATGTCTTTGGTGAACTGTGAACATCAAATTTGAGTAACATTTTATTCAAATCATCACTATCCCACGCGCAAAGCCTCTTAACCTATTGCCAAAGCTTTTAGGGTCGGAATAAGAATGCAACCTTATATGAATAATTCGAGATAATATTGATAAATATTTATTTTTTTAATAAATGAATCAAATTCAAATATTATATTATGTTTGTGAAAAGACTCATGGTTAAGAGACTTTTTTTTTTTGAGAATGTGATTAAGAGACTGAATTAGAGTATTTGTTATATTTAATATTTATACGTACACTTATATATAAAAATTTACTTATATATATAGGCTTTATATAGACTTGAAATTAATTATGTAAGTACATAAAAAATTCATAAGATATCAAATTAATAGTTGTAATTCATTAGTAATTGTACGTGGTAGTTTGGTTTTAGGTGGGGTTTGATAGTCACTGGTTTTAGGTTAGTGAACTACCCAAACATTAATTTGGTGCCATATAAATAAAGAGAATAACACAAAGAACACTAATTTTACATGACCCCTTTGCATGAGCAAGTAAGGTTAAACACTATTACTTAGAAAATAATGAATAGTGTAATGAAGAGAGTGTTGTGCTCTCTAGATCTGTGATTGTGTGTTCTGCATAGAGGCCAACCCTTCCCCATTTATAAAGCCAAGTAGAAAGTTGAAGCTTGGCAAGCCCTTGCTAGCAGCATAGTGCGACAGCGAGCTGTTTCTTTTGTCTTAATCTTGGCATGACTCTCAACTTCTGATTATACCTTAAGAACATTTTTCCATGGAACATCTAGAACTACCCATACTGAAATATCCATTGTGCAAATGTATGGCCTTGATTTAATGGTTTCTTGGGCACCTAGATATGGTTGAGATCATGATTCTAGGTTTCCTTAAGTAAATTGAGTACCATACCCATGCCATAAAATCATGTTTGAAAATGAACCAAAAGTAATGACCTCGAACTCAATTCATGTTCAAAATTAATGAAATGAATTAATTCAGAATTGTTAATACTCGACTTGTTTCAATTTATTTACAGTAAAAAGAATGAGATGATATATAGTGTATCTAGTATTTAATTACTTTTTTACATAGGGATGGATTATTCGCTTGTTGGTAGGTTACCATGTATCTATCGAAAATAGTTTTTTTTAGTGTTAGAACACTTTTTAAATGGTGCAACCAAATAATATTTCAAGATCACTTATAAGGTAATCTTTCAAATAAATAATATTCTAATAAATGATTCACCAATTTTTTATTATTTGTTATTCATAATTTGGTTGTTGGGACATGGAACCCTATTTGTTTCCATTGGGAACGCGAGAAAGAATTAGTTAAATTGCAACACGTAATAACAATTAGAAAATTTTGTTCAGAGACTAATAATCGTTTGAGGCGCCAACCGGAGCCGTGCCCGCCGTTGGCGAAGAATGTAGGAGCCAAAGCTGTTACTCCTACTCCTTAGATAATTGCGCCGAAGAAGATTTATTGATAATCCAGTATCGTCTCCTCGAGGAGTTGTGAATAGCAGGGGAAACTTGTCTCCAATCCGAGGACCGGTGCGGCCTGCTTCGCCTAGTAAGCTTGGGACGTCGTCCCCTTTGAGGGGAATGCGGTGGTGGCAGCTACACCGAGTAGTAATTTGAGTAATACGCCGTCTATTTTAAGTCTTGCTGCTGATGTTCGGAGAGGGAAGATTGGGGACAACAGGATAGTTGATGCACATTTGTTGAGGCTCTTGCATAATCGGTTCTTGCAATGGCGTTTTGTGAATGCTCGAGCTGATGCTGCCCTCTATGCGCAGAAGTTGAATGCGGAGGTAAATGTCCTGGAATTGATTCCGACTATGTTGATTGTATAATTAACCCACGTTTTCTCTGTTACTACTTTGTTTGTGCAATGTCTTATTTATTTATTTGTTTGTTTATGGTATTTCCTTACTTGAAAAGTATACTGTTGCATTGAATTCATGGAAAGGATAGAAAGTAATGCATTGAGGGAGAAAGGATGAAGTGTGAAGCTGGATGGATCAGAAAATGGCCACATTACGAACTTTTCTTCCTAAATGGATGTGTATCTATTATATTCCTTATAGAGTTTAAGTCAAGTGCAAGTTACTGGATTCTGGTCTGTTCTCTGTTGGATAAAAAGATGTGAATGGAAGTGGATGAATAAAGTGGGTTGAGAAGGAAAAGAATGTGTTCTCATGCAATACTTTGCACGGAACCAACAGTGAGCATGATAGGGTGGAGAATTTGGTAGAGGAAAGATAGGTAAAAGGTCAAAAAGGTTGAATTTCTAGGAGGGAGAGGATAGTTTATAAGGGGAAGTTGCTGTAAGGGATAGTTCAAAGGTGGAGGTCAATGGTTTGTTGCAGTTTGTGGAACTTGCTGGAGGCAAAGATGTAGGCTATCTGGCTTAAAAAGAACAATCTTAATACTTTTGTAAACAACCATCTATGGTTTGTTTATCTTAGTGCGATGACAAGTGCTGTCCACCAGAAGTGACATGTCGCATTTGAGTTCGGGAATCAGCCTCTAAGAAAAAAGGATATGGTAGTAATGTTGCCTGCCTACAATGACCTCTCCCAAACCTCGTAAAATGTGAGCTTTGTGCATTCGGTACAATCATTTTTTTTTTAAATAAATAAAATCTTAATGATCATTGAGTAGTTTTATTCCAAATTCTTGGAAGTTTATGATAGGGAAGATCTAGGGTGTTCGGTTTGGCCAAGTTTTAGGGGGGGGGGGGGGGGTAATTTCAGGCTGACCACAACGGTCATTTTAGAAACCATGCACTGAGACTGGTTGATCAAGATGGAGCCTGCATCTAATTGGTTTGGATTGGTTCAGAGAAAGGTCTGGGAGAAGGGTTGTTTGTCGGTGTGGGGCTGTACCGACAACAGATTAGAGATAATCAGCTAGAGAGAGGAAGATATAGGCCTTACCAAGGTTGCTGATGTGGGGTTGTTGGCGGTAGGACAGTGAAGGGGTGAGCGCAGGTTGAGGAGGCTGACTGTGTCTTTGGGGTGTGAGGGTTAAGAGGAGTGGCTAACGTTTGGAGAGAGAGAGAGAGAGAGAGAGAGAGATGAAAATGTTAGGGTTTGGGTGGATTTGTTTAATTGTTTCAGTTTTTACTTCTTTGATAGGATTTGGTGCTTCTGAAGGTGTACGCTCTTTGTGAGTGTGTGTATATATATAGTATTTATAATAATATATAAATACAGTAGTGACTCGGTTGGTTTTGGTGTGGTTAGGTCTAGCTTTTACTTAAACAACGTCTGCAACCGCACTGAAGATCTCAGTTTTCTTTTCAACAAAATTGATTGGAGTAAAAATTGGCCAAACCAGTCTGGGTTGGTCAGATCATTTGGTCCACCAGGTTTTTTTTATTTTTATTTTCATTGTTGTTGTGTGTGCAGACCTTAGAAAGACTTTCTTTTTAGGCTTTCAATTAAGAAAGACTAAAAGAGAATTTGTAGGCTTTTGAGTGAGTAGAAATAGAGTCGAGGGGTGGTAAGACTTGATGGTCAAGAGATAGTAAAGAGTAAGAGCTTTCAATATCATGAATCACTAATTTATAAAGATGGAGAGATTGAAGAGGATGTGAATTATAGGATAAGAGGATGGTGGATGATGTGGAGAGGTGCATTAGGAATTTTGGTTGATCGTAGAATATCTATTTAAGTTAATGTGAAAATTTTATAAGATTGCTATATGACCAACTATGCTCTATTATATTTGATTGTTGGGCTATTAAGAAGCAACATATTCATAAAGTGAATGTAGATAAGAAAGAGTAAGTTGAGGAAATCCATTTAAAAGATAGGATTAGCCCCTATTGATGAAAAGATGAGGGGGAGTTGCTTGATATGGTTCGGTCATGTTCAGAGGAGAGCAATTAATGCACTACTAAGAAAGAGCAAGTTGATCCAAGTTGAGAGAACAAAAAAAAGGTAGTAAAAGACTAACAATTAAGAAAGCAATAGAGAGAATGACTTTAGATAAAATGGAACAAAGGAAAAGAATACTTGTGACCAACCCTAACTAATTTGTTGAGGATCCATAACCGACCTCAAAATTTTGGGGATAAGGCTTTGTTGTATTTTGTTGTTAATGCACTCATCTTTAGTAGTCCCCGCAGGGGGAGGGATGCTGCTATGTTTTATAGTTAGTATTTGGGTTGAACATTTAGTTAAGAAAGAATGAGGGTTTGTTAGCGGTGCACCTCAGAGAGGTATGTAATCTCATTTTCTGCAAAGGGAGTCCTAAAAGGGTGAAAGGAAAGGTTCAAAGTTGGCAATGAATCCCAAAACTTTCAGGAATTGAGTTTAAAACATAGCTCCATCTTGTTTAAGGTGGCATATATGGAGAGAGAGGAATAGGAGGACTTTTGAAGGGTCTTTTACAGAGACTCAAATGTCAGTTTGTTGGGTCAATTTTCTATTGGTTACTCCCACCAAATATATATGATTTCATCAATTCTTTGTAACTGTAACTTGACTAAGGAAACCTTTGGGTATATAACCGGTATATGCCATTGATTTCCAATGTGTCATTGTACACTTTGTGTTTCATGAAATAATTATAAGGAAAAAAATTCCTGCATTTGCGTGCCCTTATTTTCTGCAATGATGTGTGATCTCATGGGATGGGTTGCTGATGCTCTCCTTTCGGCTGCAAACTGCTCAATGGTTGCCCTTCCTTCATCATATCTCAGATTGCTTTTGGGATACATTTCTGGTTGAAGGGAGATAAACTTTAGCTGCAAATTGCTTGGTGTGTGCTGTTCCATTGCAATGTATTAGGTTGGTTTTGGATTTCAATTAAAGGCAAAGTTGATATCCGGTTTTAAAGTAAAGAGAGATGAAATCCAGGGAATCTAAGAAAGACTAGGAGTTAGTTTGTGGACCATGGGAGGATTATGTTAGCCTTTTGGCTGAAATTTTTTTCTCAGTGGATGCCCGTCCTTTGTCATTTTTCATATTGCATTTGGGATTTCACTTTTGCTGTGGAGATGATGTGTTTTTTTAATTGGGCAATCTGTAAGAGAGTTAACTGTTTGCAGGGGAGCATGATTGTCAAAAGTTCAAATGCTGTTCCTTATAGAAAGTGTAGCCTTTATCAGAAAGACAAAAGCCCAATGTTTAAATTAAGATTCTAGAGAGTGATTCATCAGAGGATTGACTGCAGGACTCAGGAATTATGGTTCATCAATCCTCTTAGGTGTAAGCATATCACTATCTGTTCTGAATGTTGATTTGGAAAGGAAAGATGTCTGGTATGTGATTGAAAATACTGAATTTCTTCAACCTCGATTATTATGTTATCAATGGTGGACTGACTTACTGATCTCAGAAGTTTGTTAAGCATTTGAGTTCAAATAATTAATTTTAACTGAATCAACAGAACTCAGAAGCACTTCTTGGTATTTGAGTCATTTAGTTAGTAGCCATTGTTGATGAAACCAAACGTCTGACTCATCAGTAGTAGTTCCTTAAAATTGGTGCTTCCTCCAAGCTGGTGAGTCTCATCTTGGTCTTAGATGAAGACAAAATAATTTAGTCCCCAGCTAACATCTAAATGGAGAGCTTTATTTCAGGATATTTCGTAGTGATCACTAACAACACTAGTGGGTACAAATTAGTTCTCCAAAATGCCTGCCATTAAATTGTTTGCTCCAGATGGATGCGTATTGCACCATGTAACTATTAATCTCACTACCACTATCTTGATTTTGTCTCCTATGTTGTCTTCCTCTTAATTAGATGATGCCCAAAAGTCCAAGCTATTTAAGATTTCTAAACATGAATGGTTGTATCTTGATGAGGACATAACTGCGTGCTGAGGTTGTCAATACTTTGTTCATGTGAGAGTGCATATTTATTTTATTTATTTTGTTTCACTTGCCACTTTTTTGGTGTTTCAGATGTTATGCTTTTAGCGCTTCAGTTCAGCATATTAAGTTATTTCATTGCATAAATGTTTATTTGTCGCAAAGAAGCCTTTATAATGCATGGGTAACTAGCTCAAAACTACGTGAGTTTGTTAGAGCCAAAAGAACAGAGTTACAACTGTTGAAGCAAAATTTGAAGCTAACTTCCATCCTGAAGGGGCAAGTAAGATTTGTAGCTACACTTTTTTTTTCTATATAATGGACTTTTAAATGTGCTTTAAAATCTTTCATTGCTTAAGAGCATCATCATCGTCATCGTCATTTTACTATTGAAACTTATTTGGGTTATCCATGTTTTGCATTATTGTTTGTAAATAATTCAATTTTTAGATATGAGTATGTTCTTAAAAGGTTCTTTTTGTGCTAGGATTTTAGAACCCTCCCCGTTTTTCAACCTTTTTCTCCTTTCCATAAATCCTCTTGGAACATAGACCATGAGGTTTTGAACGGTAAAATAAAATTTGAATAATTGCCAGATGAGGTTATGACCTATGGTACAGGTAATTTTGTCCGGGGTCATTGGCTTGAATTCCATTATGTAACTTATGTCTGCTTAAAAAATTATAACACTAGTTAACTCTTTAGATTTTTTTTTCTATCTTCTTGATGTCTCAAAGATATTGAGATGCATGCATGCTTGTGCATAAGAGGGTTTGTTGCTATCACTTGCTGTCTAATGTTGAATTTTATTCTAATTGTGTTCAACAAATGCAGATGACTTATTTGGAAGAGTGGCCTCTTACGGACCGGGATTACTCCAGCTCTTTGTCAGGGGCTACTGAAGCTTTATGGCTAGCACTCTTCACCTTCCTGTTGTTGGTGGGGCAAAGGTAAGCATTAACATCTCCGCTTCCCAAAAATTGGCACATTTGTGGCCGAGTAAATTTTAATTTGGTTCTTTTGTTGCAACAGGCTGAGATCCAAAATGTAAAGGATGCCATTTGTTCAGCTGTTGATGTTATGCAGGCTATGGCATCCTCAATCTGTTTATTATCATCAAAGGTATCTTTTTTTAATCCCAAGTTGTTCTATTGTTGTTTCATCTAACTTCTTTTTTAAAAAAAGGGATTTAATATGCAGAAATTTGTGAACACTGTAGTTTTGTATCTTATAAATGGAGCATAAGCTTGTGCATTAGGTGGTTTGCAGGGTTGTGGTTGGTGAAAAGAGTAGCAGATCATTCTATACTGACAATCTCTATAAGCTAACTTTATAGAATATTTCATTTGTAACTTGAAATAGAAGGTTATAAAATGATCTGTTGCTTTCCAAGTAGTGGCATTAGTCAGATGTCCATGGCCTTGGATGTGAGGACAGATCATGTTGTCCGTGGAATTTCCTTCAGTTGTTGAGAGATAATTGATTTATTCCTGTCTTTTGGTCATCTTGGATTCTTGTATCAGCAGAGGTTGAGGCCGTTTTCTTCTGTGAGTGGATGCTATCATCCTTGAGGTCATATAGAGATGTTGACTTCCAATTAAAATCCTATTTCTTACTTTGTTGTGGATGTTTCAACTTTTCTGCTTTTTCGTTAATGGAACCTCCACTTTCCTCTTCATAGACCTTCAGTCTTTTCCTTCCATTCCTTCCCTGCCCTGTGCCTCCCCCAACACACCCCCTCTTTTTTATCTCCTTGCCCCTGTGGGGAGGAAACAATGTTCTGAAATTACACTAGAAAATCCATCTATCTTGTTATTATTCTAACTTGGTTATATCATTTTGATTTTACACTTCAAATAGGGACACCTCCTGGAGAGGTAGCAGCCAAATTGGAGTAATGTTAATACATATATGATGTTGTATGTCAGTTATGTTTTATTGGACACACTATCTGCATGCTGTACATTGCTTTTATGCTCGCAACAAACTCACATATGCAGTTACATGTTTTGCTCATGCATAAATATGATTTAATTATCTTAGTGTATTTAATTTATTGAAATCAATCTAAATTTCAGTATACACACACACACACACACACACACACTTTTACAACCATTGAAAACATGAACAAATTTAAGATGATGAAGTTAAAAAACACTGTCAATTTCTGTGTGTGTGCGCGCGCATTGTAACTGCTATTTTTGCATAGTGTATGCATCTAGTGATGTCGGTAGTAAATTCACGAGCATGCTTGCACACATGCATTCACAGCTGTATTTTTTTTTAATTTGCTCTGTCATGCACAAGTATTTCAGTTTTAAATTTTTTTTGGATTTAAACTGTGGCCAATACACCAAGTTACCAAATTTAACAATTAATCTTTGTCAACGGCATTTTCCCCATAAAAGTATCCTACATCATTCAATCTTTACAAGTTATTTGTGTCATGTCTGAGGTTAACTGACTATTTCTCTACCAACCTCTGAATTTTGGTCAAACCAACCTAATCCCATGTACTTCTAATTTGAAATTATAAACCCCTGATTTGATAAATTCTCAAATCACTCCTATTAATGTAATGAATGGAAAATGCTACATATGCATTACTTGTGATAGAATTTCAATAATAAAACATTTGTAATTAAAATTTAATAAAAATTACTTTTAAAACTCTTTTTTTATTTTTACTTTTTCTTTTTTCTCTTCCTTCATCGGTGACACTATGGCCCAATCACCAACAAACCCCTGTTGCTTGGTACCAATGCTAACAAACATGTCCAAATCCTAGAAAAAAAAAAAAAAAAAACAATTGGCTACACGGATGCAAAACTGGTGGCAAGGTGGGTCAGGTTTTGGATCCCTGATTCAAATCCGTGGTCCTCTGATTGCCATAAGTCCCCATTATTGTTGCACTGTCTCAGACTCAGGTGACACCATCAGCCAATTGGTCCGTTCACCAACCCTTCTCTTACTTTTGCTTCTTTTTAATTGGGAGGGAGGAGAGGAAGGAGGGGGAGGAGAGGGGGGGGGTGTTTGGGGAAGAGGGAGAAGAAACAGAAAATAAATAAAGAGTTTTAAAACGAATTTTTAATTAAAATTCTATCACTTACATTAACAAAACAGTAATAGGTGTGATTTAATCCAAAGATCAAAGGGGTTTTTTTCATTTTTCCCAAAAAAATTATTAGTATTGATCCCTGTATGTTCTTCGAATGTTTTCCATGGTGGATGATTTTGGGATATTGAGCTCTGTTTAGCCTGCTACTTTTTCATTTTTGCTTTTAAAAGCAATTGCACTATCATTCATTTTCTCTACCATAGATGGCAAAAGATTTCATAGTCTAGCAATCGCATTTATGTTTGTTGTGAATTGTTGACCTCCATTAGCACAGTATTATCTTGCATATCCTAACACTGTAGAGTCCTCATATGCAAAGGACATGCAGCAAACACCAATTAGATATAACTGCACTTAATCCCAGCTCAAATAAACTTTAATCAATGAGATATCTAGAGCCTGTTAAGCTCCATCTTTCTTCTCGTTTGATTTGTTAGAAGATGATTTCATTTCACAATCCAAGGATTCTCTATCCAAAGAAGTTTTTTACCCCCTCCTTTTTTTGGGTTGGCTATCCTTTTATGATTCATTCTACACAACCACACATGGCTATCCTTTTTGTATGATTTCTTTCACACACACACACCAGCACAAACATATATGCAAGTTTTTAGTCCATCCTGCATTGTTAAAGTAGCCACTTGTTTTCCAATCTTCAGCTTATTTGTCCCTTATGCATGGAATTATTTGTTATTTGTAGGTTGGGAATGTGAACTCTTTGGTAGCTGAACTCTCAAAGTCAAGTGTGAAGGAGCGTGCTTTGCTTGATCACTGCAAAGATCTCCTGTCAACAAATGCAGCCATGCAGGTAATTGTTCTATTTAACAATTATCAAGTAATTGGGACGGAAGTGTCAATGCAACTAAGATGGCTGTTCCCATGCATAATGCCTGGGAACAGGGCAGCAACTGTTTACCTAAAATTTCCAGAGCATGTTGTGAGATAAGCCATTCCCAGAACATGGCATATCCCTAGCCATTATTGTTGTGCGAATAGCCATTCCCATTCCTCTTCCCTAGAAGTGAAATAAAAGTAAAAATGTAAAATTCTAATTTTGTAATTCAGTAATAGTTGGCATCCTAGATTCCTTGTGTGTGTGTGTGTGTGTGTGTGTTTTTCATTGAATAACAACATTTCTGACTTGAAAATTTTAATTATGGCCAGGTGACAGAGTGTAGCTTGAGAACACATATTGTACAACTAAAGCATGTACC
Source organism: Lithocarpus polystachyus (assembly GCA_033629205.1). Taxonomy (NCBI): domain Eukaryota; kingdom Viridiplantae; phylum Streptophyta; class Magnoliopsida; order Fagales; family Fagaceae; genus Lithocarpus; species Lithocarpus polystachyus. Next base: position 40,431,082 of record CM066173.1, read on the forward strand.
TCCGAGCTGACAATGAAAGTGTAAAGCTCATATCGTTTGACTGCCTACGTTAATAGCTAACAGTATTCAATGACCCCCGAGGTAATAACAGATTTATGTTTGGTTGTGGCTTCAGAAGAGTGCTAATTTGGTCTTCGTTATACATAAAAAGTAGTTGTATGATGTATTTTCTATTAGTAGATGGCAGGAAATTGACGTTCATAATATCAAAATTAGATTGATTGTATACGTGTTTTTCTTATAGGCCTGAGGAATGTATATGTAAATATGTGTAATGATGGTTCTATGTCTCCTTTTATTCAATAGTTGATAAAGTTCTTATTCATGCCTCTTCCAATTCTGTTGTAATATTCTGTGTATTTGATTAGTTTTAATCTTTTGAAACATCTTGCATGTCTACGTTTGTGTGATGATCACCACGCCCCAATAAACAAACTGATTTTTTTTTTTTTTTTGGCTATTGTAAGTTGAGGGAACTTCGTCCCTGGATTTGTACCATGAATGAAAATTTGAAATATATCAATTTTTTGGTGAAAAAGTCTATCAATTTGTTCAAAGAGCTGTGCGCATTATTGAGAAATACGTGTAGGAGCCTGAATCTTGGATTCGATGGTGTTCTCTTCAACATCTTAGCTCTCTTATTTGCATTGGCCCTTGCTGGTTTACATGTGCTAACTTATATAATAACCAAAGGCTACTAATTTCTTTTGTATTTTGCTAACAATATTGACATATGCTACTGGTAACGTGGTATGCCTTTTGTTTGTAACGTGGTATGCTAAAAACTATTACAAATTCTACTACATAAAAATTACAATTTAATATGGTAAGAATGTGGTTGGTGCCACGTAAATTACAATATAATATATGAATGTTTAAATTGTTTTTATTTTATGGATGGCACATAAATTTGTTATATCTCTCTAACTTCACTCTTTATTGGCCTTTCTCCATGGTCTCTATCATGGGTTATGCTGCAATCTCAACCACAACAGATCCAAAGATGGCAAAAAGAAGAATTGGAAATAAAAGAAATGTTGGAGGTGTAGTGGGGGAGGGGTTTGAGTTGCATGTTAATATTGAAGAAAAACGTGTCAAAAAAATGTCTATTTCAAAACAAAAAACAATGAGTGATGTGGTTGGTTAAAACCCATAGAACTTGCATGTAACTTTTAATCAAAAAAATTTATTCTTTATTAAAGATGTAATGTATTGTTCGTTCACTGCAACGTAATAAAAGTTAATGGGAAAAACGGGGCAAATTATGGTTTGATCTTCTCTTCGTGGTTGTCAATCTTAATCTTTTATTATCTTAGATTTCACTAAGAGACCTTCCAAACAATTATGAGATTCCTTAATAAATCAAGAGATTGATTATTGGGTACTGTTAACAGGTGTCGTACAGCACCTGTTAATAATTCATTTAAAGAAAGTTTTTATAGGAAATGAAAAAAAAAGAATTAATATTTTGACAGCTTTTTTCATTTCCTATAAAAGTGATATCAAAACTTTCCTAAAATGAATTATTAACAAATGCTGTCCAGCACTCGTTAACATTTCTCTTGATTATTAGTGAAGTAATCTCTCACATTTTCTCTATTTCTCTTTTTGTTATCACTCTTATTCACAAATTTTTTACAGTCACATCACTAGCTTTTACACATTTTACACATAGTTTATGGCTTTATGTTAATCCTTAAATTAAGTATCCATTTGGATACACGTTCACGTCCATGTTTTCAGCTCTCGCACATTTTCAGCTTTTTTTTTTTCTTTCTTTTCTTCAGTTGCAGTTGTTGACCAATTCTTCCATGAATAGTGCACAAATGTACTGTTCATGAGACCTATAAACTTCAATTTTCAGCAACTTTTTCATGTGAAGATCTTAAATGATTGTGAGTTGACAGTAAATTAGAGATTGAAAGATTGAGTTTTATTATCATTAGTATTTTTATGTACTTGTAATCCAATGAAGGAAGGAGGCTCCAGTTTGAAGAAATTATAAGGTCTTTATGGTGGACAAGTGATGTGCTCTACTATTCCAGTAAAAGATTACCACTTGTTTAAAATTGTAGAGTTTTAAATAAAAACTGAATACTAATTCAGCAATTTTAAATAGGTAGGAGTCTTTTATTGGTGAACAAATAACGTAATCCACCATAATTTCTCTTAGTTTGTGTAGGACCCACAGCATACGCGAGGATTCGATTACATTAATTGCCTGTCATTAATTGGTTGTCCCTTTCATTTGTGTTAGCTTTTTGTCAAAGATATGGGTGCGGTGATGCCGTGGAACCCACTTCCAGTGGAGGAGAACTGCATCTTTTGCAACGCACCATTTTTTGCTTTGCCAAAATCTAGAAAACTCTGAGACCCACCCTATTATTTTGTTTCAATCCTCAGAATCTAAATCCAAATATTTTTCTAACTACTCAATTTCATTTCGGCATGCATGCTTATCATATCATGCTCCTTTATGTATGAACACGCCTGCTTGGCAATAGTGAGACAAACGGTGCATTTATGTAAGCCGTTGAAAAATAATATAAGCCGTTGAAAAATAAATGTTTGTCAAAAAGTTATGAAGGATTATAATTGTAAAATAGAATTTTGGATTCTAAAATTGTTGTTTTTAAGCTTTCAAAACACCTATTCAAATAGACCCAAAAGAGTCGAAATGAAACTCAGCATTGCATTTGAATTTGTTAGGAGTGTTATGGTGATTTATCATTTGTGTTAGTATTATTTTAAAAATTTTTTGTCTCTACAGGGGCAGCCCAACGTAATTTGGAGCCTAAGGCGAAAAATTTATACGAAGCCTTTAATATGTAAATATTAATTAAACAAAATTATTTAATACTAATCAAATTAAGGTTAATTTGATACATTAAATACATAAATAATACCAACTAGACTAATGTTAATTTTATATAAAGAATTGAATATCATAGTTGAGTTATAAATATTAATAAAATAAAATAAAAATATTTTGCGATTGAAAAAAATACTTTATTTTGAATATAAGATATTGCATAGTTAAATAAAGTTGTAATCTAATTTTTAATTTTATATTTTAATTTTAAGAGAGAGAGATAGATGTTATTTGGTGTGTGACTTTGTAGGATATTAGTTTACAAAAATCAAAGTCTCAAATTATCAAAGGAGATTAATCTATAATTGATGATTTAACACATTTGCAACATCTTTTTGAAATATTTTAGGGTTTCAATTGAGTTAAGGTTTTATTGGTCTCGTACTTTGAGAGTCTTAATAGAAATGAAAAATAAAAAATGTGCTAATTAAAAGTACTATAAAATGTTCAAAATATAATATGACATTATCTCTCACTGATGAGCTTCATCAATTTAACTAATAAATGTTTATATCACTTTTTTTGTGATTAATAACATGATAATTTGTAAATCAATAGTAAAATTTGTAGTATCCTTAACATCACTAATATAAAAAAAGTACAACCTTTAGAATATATATATATATATATATATATAATTTTATAAAAATTTGGGCCTTTAACTAAGAAAAGAGGGGCCTTTTTTCTTAAAGAAATTTTTTTTTTTTTGGTTGGGGCCTTAGGCCTAGGCCTAACTTGCCTAGGCCTTGAGCCGGCCCTGTGTCTCTATAGGATGGATAGTTAAAGTGATATTCATGAATGTGAAGTTGAAATTCATTACAATCTACGTAAATAGGAAATTTCTCTGACAGAAGGAAGCAATTAATCATGATACAACTTGGTAATCGTGGATAGTTTAGACAAAAAGTCTTGATGAGTGTACAGATCTGTTTTGTTTTGCAAAATTACTACTCATATTAAATTTTGGGTGTTTTCATGATAATGAAAGTCTACCTCTTTTGCTGTACTATGATGAATTATCTTGGTGATGAAAATTGAAAATTAAAACTGTCGAATATAAAATCAGTCTCAAGGATCTTATAAAAGGAATTCACATTTTCTTAAAAAAATTGACTAAACCGTAGCTTAACCAAACCTGTAAATGATTGCTACTTTGCTACAACTTGGATGTCTAATGGAAGCTTAAGTGTGCCATATATTAAATCATAAATTGAATTGGACTAGCACTACAAAAAACTCATCCTACACCAGCATTTTTTTCTCGGCTATTTTGAAAACTGCCGCTATAGGAGACTTACAGTAGCGCTTTTAGAAACTGCCACAATAGGTTGACCTATTACAGTAGTTTAACGTCAGCGCTTTTTATACTGCTGTTATAGACACACTATTATAGCGTTTTAAGAAACTATCACAATAAGTAATGCTATTATAGCGTTTTAAAACCGCTGCTATAGGTTTGAAATTAGTATTTTTATTTTTATTTACTATTTATTTTTGTTTTTTAAATTGCTTATTTCAAACCTATTGTTACACTCATTGTGCAGAACTACAAAGCGCCAGAAAAAAAAAAGGTGCCAAAATAGGGCATTTTGAATTATATCGATACTTTTTGGAGCTATTCCAACGGTTCAAAAATACCGAGATAGTCCTAATTTGTTGTAGTGTCTTTAGATAATCTATCAGTCTTTTTTCACTTTATATATATTTATGTTTTTTTTTTTTTTTTTTTTTTTTGAGAAGCTTTCACTTTTATATTCAAATTTTTGCAAATTGGGTTCTCTACGCTCTGTGAGGTTGGTAGGTTTGGTACTTGAATGATGACCCTATCAAATCTGCCTCAATAAATGAACAAGTAGTGTCTTTCAAGGTCAACAAAACTCAAAGATGTAAAGTGGTTTTTATTATGTCTAAACTAATTTAACCTTCTTAATTGGATATGATAAGGGGCTTAATTAAGTAATTATTATCTCTTCTCATGTACCAATGTCACCCAAGTGAATATGTACGGCCCACATCAAAATCCATGCAACACTCACACACGTCATAATTTCCATGAAACCCAAACAAAATTGTAACATTCAGAAACAACAAAAACACTTTCCCTTAAAATTTGTCCAAAAAACCAAAAACTCACCGGGAAAAAAATTTTCCGATATCTGACTAAAAAGGTTCTCCATTATTACTATTATTATTACTACTCTCGCATCGGTTGGTATCAAAGCCAAACTGTGCGCTATTTCATCGATAGGCAAAACCACCCCATATCTCTAATTTTCTCTCTGTTTCTCTCAGACAAACAAATTGAGAACCTTCTGCTGATCATTCCCAGAGCTTCCAAAGCTAGTCATCTCGGAGACCTCAGAGCTAAACGAGGATGACGTCGTGTCCGCCGCCATCATGCGCTGCTTCAGTGCTCTCGGATAACCACTCCATGGGTTGGTGGTGTTCTTCTTAGGACCCAGTGAGAGAGTGAGAGCAGGATCGGACGGCTGAGCATCTTGCATGAAAGCAGTAAATGGAAGGTACGGATTGCATGTTGTGTCATGGAAAATTCCGTTAGTGAGTGTCTCAAGCTCTGTTAAAGGAGTTAGAGTACCTCCAGCAAGCACCGTGTCCACCGCCGTCTGGCACATGTGCCACTTGCCACGTGCTAGCAGTCCCACCGATCCGTCCACTGGGTTCACAGTACGCCCACATGCTTCAAATAATAAGGACTGGAACAAAGCTGAAAATAAAACAACAAAAAATAATAATTATTAATATTATTCTCTACAATTATATCTCTAACGGCCCAAAAAAATTCCAATAAAAAGACATATACGTAAATATATACAGAGATTATGATAATGGTATAATTATACAAATACAGTACTTGATTTAGGCTAGGTGTCTTATCATTAAAAATATAAAGGAATTGATGTTCGAACATTTCGTCAGACTATTTCACAAATGAGACAAGTCAGAAACCAATAGGCATGATCATGTGCTAGATTAAGCGTGGGACTTTCGAATTTACGTCACGCACCTATAACAACTAGCCTACCACTCAGCTGTACCCCTATGGCCTATATATGGGGTTGAAGAGAAAAACTCAATTCATGAATTTTGACATGATTTTTTTTTTTTTGAGAAGAATTTTTTTTTTTTTTTTTGAGAAGAATTTTGACATGATTTGATGAGAATAATTTCTAAAAATTTAATGGGTCACTCTATTCTCAACCCCACACACACAGTATCATATGTGCCTTTTTATTTCTACTAGGGAAACAAAAAAAAAAAAAAAAAAAAAAAAAGGCAAAATCTAAAAGAGCACAACTATTTTTACCATAACCGCAAATTGTGAATAGTTTAAAAAAAAAAAAATAGTAAGTGATCGATACTCACAAACCTTCAGGTTGGAGTTTTGTCCTAAAACCATATAAAATAGAAAGTGGAAATAGTGAAAACCTGGTCTTTGGGTTTCGGGGACGGCGGAGACGAAGGCGATGATGTCGCTGCGGCCAAAGAACTTGGCAAGGAACAAGACAGCGTTGCCTTGTGCTTTTGGGGACTCGATCCATTGCAGGCACGATCTCAGCACGCATGTTTCACTGCAACCTTTTCGAAGTACTCTGCAACCGTTGCAGCTCATTCTGACCCACTTCAAAAAATACGGAAGAGTAATCTAGAAGAAGAGTGTGAGAGAGAGACAGTGAAGGACAAGTAGTGAAGAACTAAGGCATTATATAGGAGAGAGGAATTTAGCACTAAATGTTTTTGTGTGGCTGGGGTTGAGTTTAAATTTAACTATGGTTGAGTTATAAGGTAGTTTAACGTTGGACTTTTGTGTACGGTGGGTGAGAATGGTGTGGGGCCCATCTGGGTGTTGGAGATGTCGAGGTCGAGGTCGAGAAGAATACCGATACATATCTTCCAAACTCTGGGCAAGAGCGGCTCCGTGTTTCCGCAACCCATTGTTCTAGACTTCTTTCACCTCTAATCCACCGTCGGATCAGACTTTTGCTCTAGATTTCTATCAATCTCTCGCCGTTGATTTTGTCTATGATGCTTTGCTTTGATTATTTTTTGTTGTGTACTTATTTTGGGTACGAACTGTGAACAGGGTGTAGCAGTGTTGGGGGGTGAGAATTCCCAAGTCCCATAAAAGTGCACTGTGAACCCCACGAGATTACTTGTTTTCCACCGTCCAAAAAACAAAAAAGAGTCGACTTTTTGGTAAACATTTTAGTCCATGAATCAATAATTGAGCTTTAAGAAAAGGTTATTGGAGTTTTAATTTGCAGCCCCATATATCCGAGACACAATATTGAGATAATCCAATATTAGATAAACCGACTTTTTTTAAGGTGTGGGAGTGGAGTCTTTTCTTCTTTTATCTTTGGGGAATTTTTTTTGGAGGGGTTATTATATGGGGTTAAGTGCTAGAGACTAGAGTGAAATCATGCAGAAGGAGATATGTCCACACCTAGTTTCAACTCTCGTTTCAATAATTTTTCCTCCCATTGCCAAAGAGAGGGGAATCTTTTTTGGTAATTTTATTTTATGCGATTCAAATGTTTTTGTAAATTTATCCATCTATATCTACAATCTACATAGCAATGGAGTAACCACATGACCATAGAGTCCACATCATATGTACAACTTTTCAAATATTTACTTCTTTTCTTGTATGTTCTAGTAATTCACAAGATTAAGAGACCATTTAATTAAGCTTATAAAGGGGTTTAAATTTTTAAGTTAGTTTAAGTATAACATTTTTAAATTCTTATTTTTATATTTTAGGTAATTGCACTTTTATCAGACGTATGTTTCCAATTAAATAAATTATTTAATTCAAACTGTTGTAACTAAACATTAATACGTTACGCGGTTTTTTCGCCTCTTTTTCCTCAAATGCTGTTGTCCAATACTTTTAAAGTCTTTCTCTATTTTTGTGCTGAGTACCTTTTAACGCATTATATTAATCGGGAGTATACGTAATCTCTTACGCGCACCAGATAAATCTCATTGGTCTATTTAGCCAAATACTTTTATGGTGTGTTTTTTATGACAAAATTTGGGCTCTTAGATTTTGGAGTTGGGTGATTAAAATCTAAATATCTAGTTTAGATAGTTTACAAAGGGTAAAAGATTTGGATTTGACAAATCTGTTAGGGATTTTAAACCTTAAAATCTTTGAATTTAAAATAATTTATTTACCCATAGTTTTATGGTGTGTTTGGATGACAGAATTTGGGCACATGGATTTGAATTTGGGTGATTAAAATCCAAATACCTTATTTAGATTGTTTACAAAGGGTAAAGGATTTGGATATGACAAATTTGTCAGGGATTTTAAAAATTAAAATCCTTGAATTTAAAATAATTTAGTAACCCATAGAATTTTAGAAATCCATATGACATACTTAAATATTTATGGATTTGGAATTAAGATATTTCAAATCCATCACTTTACAATTCAAATTCAAATCCAAATTTAGATTCATGAAGCATTAAATATGATCATTAACTTAATTGAACTCAACCTAATGAGCATCTTCGTTGTAAACAACCATGATTTTTATAATGAGAAATGTTAAAAATTATTACAAATTTTATTGCAAATAGTTTATAAACCATGTGACAATAAATACATTTGATGGATTTTAATAACATAATAAAAAATTATCAGAATTACTTTATTATGATTAGTGACACATTAATTTGTAGAGGTTTTGTAATAAAAATTAGAGTAAATTTCATTAACATACCATGATCTAAAACTTTTCAAAATTAACTAATTTGATCCCTAAAGTCAATTTTATCATTAAAAAAGTCGAGAAAAAATAATTAATTATTATTAAAAACTAAGTTGGCTTTAAGGACTAAATTGACTAATTTTAAAAAATTTTAAACCTAATTAATATTAACTCAAATCTCAAAATATGTTAATAAAATTTACCCCAAAAACTATATTATCTAACTTCACCCTTTCCTAACAATTTACCTATTCATAGTGAGCCTTGAAAACTAAAATTGATTCGTAAAAGGATCATTGGTGCAGCTTTTCAATGTTAGGCCCTTAAAGTGATGAATTTACGTTATGGTTGGAGTCACCCCACTTGCAGAGAAAAGGGTGAAAATGTGATGAAATATGTTTGTCTTCACTCTTCCTTAAACGATGCAAAAAAGAAGGGTTTTTGTGGGATCCACACCTGAGGACTCTGATGAGAGACGCGGAGAAACGAAAATTAATTGGGTTTGGAATTTGGGGTTTGGGGTGTCCTTGTCCTATGTTAGCTTTACTTTTTTTTTACGGAAAATATTAACGAGTGCTATACCGCACTTATAAATAATTTATTTTATAAAAGTTTTGATACTATTTTTATGAGAAATGAAAAAAGTTATCAAAATATTAATTATTTTTTTTATTTTTCATAAAAACTTTTTTTAAATGAATTATTAATAAGTACTGTACAACACCCGTTAACAATTCTCTTTGTTTATATATATATATATATATATTATATTAATAATAATATTTTTAGCTTTTGTAAAAGAAAAGAAAGAGAAAAAAAATTGGTGGAGGATGCCGTGGAACCTACTTCCAAAGGAGGAGGACTGTGTCCGAGGACGAGGCTGACGTGCACCGCACCATTTTTTGCTTTCTAAAGTTTTGTTATATACTTTGATTGGGACCCACTTTCTTATCCATTTCATTTCAATTCTATTCCTCTCCCAGCTAGAAATGCATGCACTAGTGTTCTATTTGCCGTGAGAAATGTCAAACCAAATTAAATAACTGAGGACAAAGTGGCTTGGCTATAAATTTAGTTATAATATTAGATTACAACTCCAACTTAAAAAATTAATATAATTACTTATTTTAAAAATTTAAATATTAAATTGTATGATCTTTATGTTCTTAACACACATGTAAAATTTCGTGTCAATTGAATTTTATTTACTATTCGATTTGTAAACTTATATTTTATAAAAAGTTATAGTCTACAAAAACTTGTAATTTTAACAATTGATTAATGACATAACTCTTAATTTTTGATCTTCTAAAAATTTTGCAAATATAGAGGATATAAAAAGAAAGGTCATGCTAACGGGTACTCTTAAGGTAATGATTAACAATTTATTTTAGGAAAGTTTTGATACAACTTTTTATGAAAAATGGAAAAAACTATCAAAACATCAATTGCTTTTATGGGAAATAGTTAACAATCCATTTTAGGAAAATTTTTATACCACTTTTATGAAAAATGAAAAAAACTGTCAAAACATTAATTACTTTTTTTTTCTCATAATTTTTTTGAAAAAATGAATTATCAACCATTGCCCTAAGAGCATCCGTTAGCATTTTCCTAAAAAAAAAAAAATGTAATCCAATGGTGGATTCGTAAAAATGCACTTTTAATAAAAGATATTGAGTGAAATTGTAGCCTTATGCTACATTAAATTTTGTAACAAAATTGTTTTCTTAATTAATGGACAAAGTTTGGTTATAAACTTAGTTGTAGCTAATGGTTACAAACGTCCACTCAAAATTAACATTGTTACATATTTTGAAAATATAATTGTTGAATTGCATGTTTTTAATACTTTTAACATGCATATCAAATTTTGTACCAATTAGATGTTATTTATTATTCAATGCATAAAACTTAATATTTATCTGTTTGGAATCCACTTATTTTGCTGAAATTGAAAACTTTTTGCTGAAAGTAATGTAGATAAAGGTAAAAGTTAGTTAAAACAGTACAGTGGGACTCATGAATAGTACCAAAAAGTGTAGTGAGGCCCATGAATAGTAGTAAAAAAAGCTGAATAGTAAAATAAACTGTCTTTTAATTTGTACCCAAACGGACACTTAAACATTTGATTAATAACATAACTATTGATATTTGATTTTCTTGAAGTTTTGCAAGCATGAAGGATATTAAAAAAAAAAAAATTAATCTAATGGTAAATTTGTCAAAATTCACATTCAATACAAATATATTAAACTTTTTTTCTTAATTAATTATAATTATATTGATGAGAGGTGGGGGGAAAAATTAAAGAAAGAGTACCTTACAATTGTTTTTAGCTAAGAAGAAGGGGGCAAAGCAAAATTGGGGCCTAAGCCCATTAATGACCGAAAGGATCATTATTCATTAGAGCTCATGTCCTTGGGCCGACACGAAATTTGGAATTCTACGAGGCGAAGTACTGAAATTAATTTGTATTTGACAATGGATTTGTTTTTGCCCCTGAAATAAGGCATGTCGCTTTGTTACATTAAAAAGTTGTGCCCAACGTACCTATGCATGGTCAGCATCATGGAGCCCAAAAGCAAGACTATCTTACGTTATACGTTGGCAAAAATAGGGATTTGGATCCAAGTTTTTAGGGGAAAAACAAAGTAGATCTACATAATAATCATGCTCAATAGTTTTTTTTTTTTTTTTTTTTTTTTTTTGTCAAGAAACAAATTAGATTATTGTACATTTTAAATAACTCAATCAATTGTATCAATAAAAGGTGAATATATTATTAAAAAAAGAAAAGAAAGCAGATGTTACAATTCTTTCACCTAAGAAGAGGATGCATAATTAGGGTCCCTCGAGGCCTAAGCCCAATAGTGACTTAATGGATTCATTAAAGCTCAAGTCCATGAACATTAGAGCTCATGTCCTTGGGTTAACACCGTGATCATTAGAACTCATGTGCTTGGCCCAATCCTTAGGCTTACAGCTTAGTGTTAGCTGATTAGACACAACCTTAGCATTGATCTCATCCTTGGCTATCAAAATCTAAAACCATTTGCAATTTAATTAATGATTAAAATTGCAAGTAATTGGTGCAGTTTGTACTTTATATGACAATAATTTTCACTATGAACAACCGAGGGTGCACTAAGATTAAGAAGGGCCTATTGCACTCTAAATGCTTCGGGTTTCAAAGAATTTCACCCTGTTTAATTCTATTCTAGATGAAAATGATAATCAAATGAGGTATGTTAAAATATGGTATCAAGTTGGTTATCCTTGGGCCTGCATCTGGTCCAAAATGAGCTCAGCCCAAACCAAGATTACATTTCTATTTCATCTTTTCTCACCAATTAACCTATGGTTCTGACTTATTGATCACATCTCCAATTGGGACAATCAAATGAAAGTGCATGGCTGAGAGCCTTTGAGGGGGAAATCTCTCACTTGAATTAAGGATTCCATAAAGCTCGATGACCAAACTACCTTCAAAATTGATAGAAGTGTCAGAGGAAAGTCTTTTTACCCATCAAGTCAGCATTTATTACTTTGAATAACTACCACTCATTTCATATTAAACAAAATGACAAAGTCACCAATATATATTATAGTATTGGAATGACCACCTTGGGAGTTTCTCCCCTCCTGATCTAAGGGGATAGTGTGTTGTCCCCACGTTTAAAAGAATAAAAAAAAGCAGTCATGTTTAAAGGAAAACACTTCATTGATTCATATTTCTAATTCTTAAGTCAGCTACTAGCTTAATCTTTGCAGTGGCTTCGATCAACCCAATTAGTTGGCCAAAAAGCTTAAGTAGTTGTTTGGCTCTTCCATGTTCGGTGAACTTCATCCCACTTGGAACATTGCCCGATCGATATCGCTGGTGCTATTGAACATTGCTTATTTAAACACATGTGCTTATTATATATGAACATTATATCACTCCAAGCCAAAAATATTAAACACTTTTCATTAACGACCTCGTATGCAATGAGTTCCTAACGTAGGACAACCACCAAAAACAATAGAACAAGAGATAAAACCCTAGGAGTCAGCACCTAAGGATTGCTTGGAGTCAGCACCAAGCGTAAAAGAGAACTTAATAATTTTATATTCTCAAAACTGTTTTACAATAATCAGAAAAGGTGCTTAAATAGCTAAAAATAAAGTGTATAAAGAAACCCTAATTATTAAATGTTTGGGCTTGCCTAATCTCAAGCCCAATAACTAATAGGCTCCATTCATATGGCCACAGGTTGGGCCGTCTTCTTTTTGCTCTTCCTCCCATACATGCGTATAATTGGAGGCTTATACCTCGTGTCCGCACCAACTCCCCCTGGGTGAGAAGAACTCGACCCCGTCGAGTGGAAATCTGAAGAGCTCTGATAGTACTCCAGCAGGTCAGGATCCAGTCGCTGTAGCTCATCTCGAGTAATCCATGTGCAATCAGAATCAGGTCGCCCTCGCCACCGAACTAGGAAACGGTGAACTCCTCCATCCCTGGTAGAAACAATCTGCTCATCTAAAATAGCATCAATAGATTCTTTATGTGCATAAGGCAGATTTAAAGGTAAAGGGGTAGGGATAAGGGCATCAATTGGATCAAGTAAAGGCTCATCAAAAGGGGTATCAGGAATAGCTGTGGGGCTTTTATAAGCAACTAGATCCTCAATATTAAAGGAGGAGCTAATACCATAATCATGAGGAAGGTCAATGACATATGCATTTGGGCCCATTCGTTTCAATACCTTATATGGATCGACACTACGAGCCTGCAATTTCTTAACGGTCCCAGAGGGAAACCGTTCAGGTCGAATTCGAATCATGACATAATCCCCTACCTGAAACTCTGCATGACACCGATGAGTGTCAGCATGAATTTTATATTGAGAATTATTTGCCTGAATTTTTTTGCGAATCTCATTATGCAAATCATGAATATGTCGTGCAAATGCCTCAGCAGATTCAGAAATCCTAACATGTGGAGACATGGGCAAAAGATCTAAGGGCTTCCTAGGCGTATATCCATGCACAACCTCAAAAGGACTAGCACCTATAGACCTATTGACAGAACTGTTATATGCAAGTTGAGCTATAGGAAGAATTGAATCCCAGTTCCGATTGGCTTCACCCACTAGACACTAGAGAATGTTTCCTAAACTACGATTAACTACCTCAGTTTGACCATCAGTTTGAGGATGAAATGCCGTGGAAAATTTCAATTTGGTACCCACTAAATGCCACAAGGTCTTCCAAAAATAACTCATGAAGCGAACATCCCTATCAGACACTATGGTTTTGGGGAGACCATAAAGCTTGACAATTTCATCAAAGTAGAGCTTTGCAATCTTAGAAGCATCAGAGGTCTTAGAACATGGTAGGAAATGAGCCATCTTAGAGAAGCGGTTAACGACCACTAGGATAGAGTCATGCTTCCTAAAGGTGCGGGGCAAACCTAGGACAAAGTCCATACTCACATCTTGCCACGGGTGATTTGGCACAGGTAGAGGCGTGTACAGGCCAGTGTTTTGCTTGCGATGCTTGGCTAGATGACATGTACGACACTGACCAACTATTTTGGCAACGCCCCTCTTAAGACCAGGCCAATAGAATTGACATTCCACTTCCTCAATTGTTTTATCCTAACCGAAATGACCTGCAAGGCCTCCTGCATGTACCTCCCAAAGTAGCAAATCTCTCACGGAAGACCGAGGGATACATAACTTGTTGGCCTTGAACAAGTAAGCATCTCAAAGGATATAATCATCCAGGATAGGCCGTGAGGCATTACTTAGGTTAGTGTAGAGTTCCCCAAAATCTGGACATGACTCATAGTCATCCTTGAGTCGTTCAGACCCAATAACCTTAACACTCATGACTGATAGCAAAGACACCCTTCGACTTAGTGCATCAGCAGCCTTATTCTCAAATCCTGCCCTGTGTTTCACCACAAAGTAGTAGCGTTGCAGAAATTCAACCCAACTACCATACTTAAAATTTAGCTTCTTTTGGGAATGGAGACAACGCAAAGCTTCATGATCAGAGTAGATAATGAATTCTCTAGACAACAGGTAATGGCGCCAATGCCAAAGAGCTCGAATAATGGCATAAAACTCTTTGTCATATGTGGAGTACTTTTGCTTGGCATCATTCAATTTCTCACTAAAATAAGCAATTGGGTGGCGCTCTTGACTGAGTACTCCCCCTATACCTATACTTGAGGCATCACATTCTACTTTAAAAGGCTTGGTAAAATCAGGGAGATGCATGACAGGCGCCTCAGTCATCTTTTGCTTTACTTCATTGAAAGCCCTAGTAGCAGCTTTAGACCAAACAAACTCCCCTTGTTTCATGCAGTCAGTGATGGGGGACATAATGGTACTAAACCCCTTGATGAATCAGCGATAAAAGGAAGCGAGATTATGAAAGCTTCGAATTTCATGGATATTTTTGGGCTCAGGCCAATCCACAATCGCTTGAACCTTTTGGGGGTCGGCAGAAACTCCCTCAGAAGATACTATGAAACCTAGAAAGATGACCTTATCGGTGAAGAAAGAGCACTTCTTGAGATTGCCAAACTTTCCTTCCTAAGGGTGGTACAAACTTGAGTTAGGTGGTCTAAGTGTTGCTCCCTAGATTTACTATAGATGAGGATGTCATCAAAGTACACAACCAAGAACTTCCCCATAAAGGGCTTGAGCACTTGGGTCATCACTCGCATAAAGGTACTAGGAGCATTGGACAATCTAAAAGGCATGACCATCCATTCATATAAACCATCCTTTTTCTTGAAGGCAATCTTCCATTCATCACCAGAACGAACCCTAATTTGATGATAACCGCTTTTCAAGTCTATCTTGGAGAAGATTGTAGCTCCAGCCATCATATCTAACATGTCATCCAATCGAGGGATAGGAAAACGATATTTTACAGTGATCTTGTTGATGGCACGACTATCAACACACATCCTCCAAGTCTCATCTTTCTTTGGGGTTAAGAGTGCAGGGACTGCACAAGAACTCATGCTTTCACGAACAAAACCCTTCCTAAGTAGTTCTTCAACCTGCCTTTGCAACTCTGCATGCTCTGCAGGGCTCATCCTATAGTGAGGCAAGTTAGGTAGGGTCGCTCCGGGCACAAAATCTATGGCGTGTTGTATGTCACGCATGGGCGGTAAATGATCGGGGAGTTCC
Source organism: Lithocarpus polystachyus (assembly GCA_033629205.1). Taxonomy (NCBI): domain Eukaryota; kingdom Viridiplantae; phylum Streptophyta; class Magnoliopsida; order Fagales; family Fagaceae; genus Lithocarpus; species Lithocarpus polystachyus. The sequence goes on from CM066173.1 coordinate 40,446,885, forward strand.
TCAGGGAAAACATCCTTAAATTCCTGGAGCACTAACTTCACTTCTTCAGGTTGCTCCTCACGGGTCTCTCCATGAAGCTCATTGGCAAATAAGACAAACACAATAGATTCTTGAACTGCTACCCTTTCAAATGCCTTTGGGCTTATGATATTCAAGCCTTTCGCCTTTGGTACTTCCGTCTTCTTGCTCATGTCAATTGGCTTGGGTCTAAAGGGATTGAGCACAATCTTCTTACCCTCAAACATAAATGAGCAAGAATTGGATCGCCCATGAAGGGTGACATCCAAATCATAAAGCCAAGGCCTACCTAAGATAATATGCCCTACATCCATGGGAATTACGTCACACCATATTTCAGTCTTGTAGGTGAGAAATTGAAGTGAGACAACATATCTTTCTTTTATGGCTATGGAGGAAGTATCCACCCAAGAAACTTTATATGGGTTAGGGTGTGGGGTCAATTTCAAAGCTAGGCGGGAAACAACATTAAAGGACACCGCATTAATGTAACTCCCACTATCTATAATAACTTTGCAAGTTTTGTCTCCACACTTAGTATAAGTTTGGAAGATGGCACTCCTTCGCCAATCATCAGTGTCCCTCTGCTCTGCCAAAGCACACCTTACAACATTCACTCTAGGGACACCCAAGTCCTTAAAGTCATCAATCTAGGGAGAGATGGCTCTAATGCATGCGAGATACCTAGGATCATCTTCCCATTCTACCTCAACATCCTGGGTTTTTTCAACATTTGGATCATACACCAGCTCCTCAACATCTCCTACCTTTTCATCGTCCTCTTGAATTACAAGGGTCCTAGAAGGACATCTAGCTGCGATGTGTCCAACCCCGTTGCATTTGAAGCATTGGAGTCGAGAGCCTAACCTTGAAGGCTCATTGATCACACCTTTCCCTTTGTCCTCTTTTTCTATTGGAATACTATTGGGGTTGACCTTAGGGGGTAAGGCAAGTCTAGATTTGCTACCAAGGGGTTGAGGGTTGGGAGGAACACTCCGGAGCTCAGAACGTCGCCAGAAGATAGATTTGGATGTTAACTCACAATTCCTAGCAAGGTCATATGCTTCTACTAAGTTAGTAACTCCTCGAGTGATAATTTCACCTAGTAGGTTAGCATTTAAACCTTTCTTGAACCTATTGAGTGTGACAACTTCTTCCTCAGCTATTCGAATTCGCCTCTTGAACTCCTTGAACTTCTCTATATATTCAGCCACAGGAGCAATGCCTTGCTTTAGGCAATCCCATTCCTCGAGGAGGGAGCTCCTATAAGTTAGAGGAAGATAATTCCTCGAGAGTGCATCCTTCATCTCAAGCCACTCAGTAATGGGGGGCTCACGTCGTCACCTAAGAGTTTCCTCAAGGTCCTCCCAAAAGAGGTCAGATCTTCCAATTAACTTCATCCTGGCATATCTCACTTTCTTATTCTCAGCCCAATGGTAATAGTCAAAGAATTTCTCCATTTGACGCAACCAATCAGTGAAAATCCATGGGTCAAGGCAGCCATCAAAGGTGGGTGCTTCTATCTTTTCTTTGGACATCCTATCATCATAATCCCTAGGGCCATTGTGAATATAGTAGTCATGTTCAAAGTTTGGAGCCCTATTAAAGTAACCATGGTTATTTTGCCTAAGCATGTTATCTTTCTCATGGTTAATGGTCTCTCTTTGAGATGTCTCAATTCGCTCTACCCTATCCAGTAAATTACGGACACTCTTTGCTAAGTCTTCTATGGTTTGCTCTAAGGAGGACCTGGGCTCGGAAGTGGATTGATGTTCAAGGTTTAACATGATGCGACCACTACGTAGATGCATGCAACACTATATATATATATATGAATGCAATTGAGATTCCCAAAAGTTCAAGTAACTAATTCTCAATGTAAAATTAAGGTCAAGCAAGAGTACATGTAGAGACTAGATCAATGAATCAAAGAAATAAATTGCAGTCAAGTAGTGATAGTGTTCACAATATTGAGAGATGGCCCAAATAAAAATCAAATTCTAATAAGCTCCACAATTAATAATGAGAATCAGATATTTCAAAGAAATTGTTTTTTTTTTTTTTTTTTTTTTTTTTTTGTATTTTAGAATAGGTACTGAAAGAAAGCACAAATAATAAAATAACTAGCTTGAGCACAAAATGGATAGGCTAGTGGGGTATGGTGGGATATGCACATAAAAAATATAAAGATAATATTTTTCAATGAGACAAAATTGAACCCACCAAAAAGGAGTAAGAGTTGTACCCTAATTAGTGGCCAACTTATTGCACTAGATAGTGACCAGCTTGGCTCCTCATGTGAATAGATCTGACTTGGGCAAATAAACCTATGAAGAACTTTAAGGCACAGTACATGTAATTTTTTTTTTTTAAGGCACAGTACCGTGTACCCTGTCACAGCAACAATAATTTTTTTTTTTTTGAAATGAAAATAACAACTACAATAGCCAAACACGATAAACTCAACAGAACATAACTCAGAACTATCAACTGAACTAAACTCAAAAGAAAAGGAGAAAGAAGGTGGTCGCTGCGATGGATGTCGCCCCGCTAAGGATCGACGGCCGGTGGCGACACTAGGGTGGAGAAGACTGAGGCGGAGAGGCCGCTGCTGGTTTCAGGTCTTGCATCAGCAGTGGCTAACATCCTCAGTGGCAGTGGTCTGGGGTGATGGGTCTGCGGTGGCTGAGAGTGGATGTGTGGGTCTTGGCGGCTGGTGACTGCTGGCCTGCGTGGATTGCTTCTTTCAATCTTAGTGGTGGTAGGTCGGGGTGGCCGATTGGTCTTGGCGTGATTTTTTTTTTTTTTGGTGGCTTGCGAGTTCTGTGATCAGAGGCGGGCACGGATGGGGGTCACTGGCTTGGAAGGGACCGTTGGCTTTTCTGTTGGTTTGGAGGTGAAAAACTCATGTGGGGCTTGGGGAATACGAATTGCCAGGGCTGGTTTGCAGATCTCGTGAGGCAAGAAATTGGGTTGCTGTGGTTTGCAAATCTCGTGGGGTAAGTATTTGAAAAGGACTGACATATTTGGTTGGCTTGCACTTTTGATGGTTTTGCTGTTAACTGGTTGCCTACGGTTGTGTTTTATGGATCGAAAGTTTGCTCTGATACCAAAACTAACGTAGTACAACCACCAAAAACAATAGAACAAGAGATAAAACCCTAGGAGTCAGCACCAAACGTAAAAGAAAACTCAATAATTTTATATTTTCAAAACTGTCTTACAATAATCAGAAAAGGTGCTTAAATAGCTAAAAATAAAGTGCATAAAGAAACCCTAATTATTAAATGTTTGGGCTTACCTAATCTCAAGTCCAATAACTAATAGGCTCCATCCATAAGGCCACAGGTTGGGCCGTCTTCTTTTTGCTCTTCCTCCCATACATGCGTATAATTGGAGGCTTATACCTCGTGTCCGCACCAGTTCCTAGTTTAATTGGAACGTTTTTCTTTTAGAAATGTGTGATAATCAATTTGAAACCACCTCAAAGCTATAATGTTTAAAATACTATTTACCTTAAAAAATAACCTCTACAATATATTATAGAAATTAAGATTACACAAACATGCACATTTATTGTGATTGTGGATCTTACTTAAAAAATAGAACCCTTATAAGATTCTAAGTAGATAATGTGTTTAATTTCTAAAATGGAAAAAGTTTAAATTCAAATCTACTTGGAAGAATTTATAAGATTCTAAGTAGATAATGTGTTTAGTTTCTAAAATGGAAAAAAGTTTAAATTCAAATCAATTTGGAAGAAAATTTGTCCAACCCACTATATGGCGATTGATAAAACCTTTTACTATATGGCTTTATCAATTGCCACCTAGTGGGTTGGAACATGGAGGAGATTATTTCAAATTAATTTGGGGAAAAACTATTGTGTAAAATAATATAGCAACAAGTTGGGCTGCCTACAAGAAACAAGGCCCTTAGTTTGGACTTCTAGTAATCAAACCTTTATCTAGAGTTGCTACCCACGTTGGTAGATTTGGGCCATCGTTGGTTTATACTGACTTTCGGGTTCTGCATTCATTTCAAACAACAAATTGCTTAAGTTTCCAAGTTGGGCTGGCCACAAGAAACAAGGCCCGTAGTAAACCTTTATCTAAAGTTGCTACCCACTCAGGCGGATTTGGGCCGTTGTAAATTAACACGTACTCTGCATTCATTTCAAACAGCAAATTAACAATTTCTAAAATAGAAAGAACAGTGGTGTTTCGTTGTCAATGTGACCCTGTCAACAATCGATCTTAAAGTCCAAAATTTTGTTGCACAAGTACAACACAATTATGCAATTAAATGTGCTGCTGGTAATAAGCACACAATAATTAGTTTTTTTTTTTATTTGTGTTATGGCAAGCACTACCTAATATTATCAAATATTTTGATTAGGAAGTGGAGAAAAGTTTGGCAGATTGAAGAAAGGGTCAAAGCAAGAACGATAGGGAAAACGTACTCCTAGTTCAAGAGGAAATAGCTTCTTTGTTAAAGAGGTAATGTATTCCTAGTTCAAGAGGGAATAGCAAAAGAGTCTTATAAATAGACAATGCTATAAAGAATTTGATGGTTTTGGCCCAAGGGTCCTCCTTATGGGGAGAGGGAAAATAGAGCGTGAAACCAAGAAAGAGAAAAAAGATTTTTGCTTGGGAGGAACCCAAGAAAAAGGAGAGAGCAAAGTACTGCCGCCTTCAAGAAGACACAAAGAGAGAATGTGCAAGGGCAAAGAAAGAGGAAGCCGCACAAGAAAGATAAAGAAGAGAGAGCAGCCAAGAGGGAGCTGCATAAAGATAAAGAAGACAGACAAGAGAGAGCTATGCGTGGAGAAGAAAATAAAAACGGAGAGAGCAAAGTGTTGCCGCCTTTGAAAGAGATAATTAGTGTGTGAGAGAGCAAAGAAAAACAAGAAAGATTTTTCTTTAGTCGTGAGACATACACGAAAATTATTTTAATTGATTTAATAATAGTAAAATTATTCGGAGTTTGTCTCGTGGTTTTTTCCCTTTAAAGAGAAAGGGTTTTCCACATAAATATTTGTGTTCTTGTGTGTAATTGTTATTTTTGGATTGCTAATATTGTTGATAACTTATTTGGAACCCAATGGGCATGACTTCAACTTCTGATTATGTCTTAAGAACATTTTTCCATGAACATCTAGAACTACACATACTGAAATATCCATTGTGCAAATGTATGGCCTTGATTTAATGGTTTCTTGGGCACATGGATATGGTTAAGATCATGATTCTAGGTTTCCTTAAGTAAATTGAGTACCATACCCACGCCATAAATTCATGTTTGAAAATGAACCAAAAGTAATGACCTCGAACTCAATTCATGTTTGAAATTAATGAAACTAATTGCTAATTCGTGCGATGCACGGAAAAACTATTGACTCAGGAAAAAAAAAAAAAAATCCAACAACGAGTAAATAGACATTTTGCTAGTTAGTATTTAAAAAAAAAAAAAAATGAAGAAATATTTAACTTCTATACTTTTCCATATTTTAGAAGTGTTATCTAATATTGAACGTTATGAGTTGTAAGTGCATAATTACCGAAACCTACAAAATTATTTACAATTCTTAAATTAATAAAACAAAACTCTCAATAGTTATACACACACACACACACACACACACACACACACACACTCAAAACTAATATAAACTGTAAATATATAAACAAAGACCATGATATGAGGAAGATACACCAAGTTTCAAATTTGAGTAGTAATATGACTTTCTCGTAGTAATAACAATATAGACAATTCAAAACATGGAATTATATCAAAATTATAATTCTTAATACCATTATCTTTTATGTTGAATCCAAACAAATAATTAATTGAAATTAATCCAAAAAAATAATTAATCAACCAAAAACCATAACTTTTAATGAGAAACAAAAAATCACATGAACCTAAATAAAAAACATTTAAGGTGAAGAATTAAGATCAACCTACTGAGATGCAAATACCAAAAACCTCAAGACTTAAAACTTCAAAATTTATGGAATCTCCAAATTCTACTTCAAAACCAAACCAAATTCAACAAATTTATATATAACATACCAAATAAAAATTTATTGTACTCTAGGCTGGAAGACATAGGTTGCATCTTTGATTTTTCTTGAAAAAAATAGAGATGCTTTATCTGCCATGCACAATAAAAAAAATAGTAGAAATTTCAACCCAAAAACCAAACTCTTTTTTTTTTTTTTTTTTCCACATTAGTCTTTTTTTAAGTTGGATTTGTTAAAGAAATAGAGTTTCACTTCTGATTAAGTTTGAATTAAACAAAAATAATTTTATTTAAATAAAATGATAATTTTATTTAAATATTGTGCTAACGTGAAAAATTGTGAGAGTTTCAAAGGTTTCGATTATATATATATATATATATATAGAGAGAGAGAGAGAGAGAGAGAGAGAGAGAGAGAGAGAGAGAGAGAGAGAGAGAGTATAGAAATTTCAACCCAAAAACCAAACCCTCTTTTTTTTCAACGTTAGTCTCTTTTTTTTTTTTTTTTTGAGTCGTATCATAATTTTTGTTTTTATATAAATTATCAACATTTGAGTTTGAATTTAAGTTGGACTTGTTAGAAAGATAGAGTTTCACTCCTTATTAAGTTTTGATTAAACAAAAATAATTTTATTTAAAAAAAATGATAATGATGAGTTTGAGTTTAAGTTTAAGTTTAAGTTGGACTTGTTATAGAAATAGAGTTTCATTCCTTACTAAGTTTGGACTAAACAAAAATAATTTTATTTTAAAAAAATGATAATAATTTATTTTTTAAATATTGTACTGACGTGGAAAATTGTAAGAGTTTCAAAGGTTTCGGTTATATATATATATATAGTCTTTTTTTTTAGTCCTATCATAATTTTTGTTTTTATATAGATTATCAACGTTTGAGTTTGAGTTTGAGTTTAAGTTGGACTTGTTAGAGAGATAGAGTTTCACTCCTTGTTAAGTTTGGACTAAATAAATATAAATTTATTTTAAAAAAATGATAATGATTTATTTTATAAATATTGTGTTGACGTGAAAAATTGTGAGAGCTTCAGAGGCTTCAGTTTTATATATAGGTTATGTTTTATAAGGGTGGGTGACTGGATCGGACAACACTCTTGTCTTCCTTGACCTAGCTAGTTTTGGTAAAGACACAAGACTTTTTGTGCCATTCAAAATGGTTCTCAAAATATTCAAAGAAAGGGACATTGTTGGATATCTCTTTCATAAATTCTTGCCATTTTTCTAGAACTTCTTTCTTTTGTTCTAAGGTGTGGTTGGCTATATATGCTTCTCTTTTGACTCTGTTTTCTTCAAAATCGAATTCTTTGCCTAAGGCTACAAGATCAGGGGTGAACTCTTTCTTGATAACCATGAGTTGATGTCCTGGTGGAGGTTCTTGTTGCTCCATTTTGGACCTCGTGGGTGAGGGGTTCTTTTGACTATTGTCATCATCCTAATCGACAATTGAGTCCTGTTTTGCTGTATAGCAAGGGGTGCTAAATTGAGATCTATATATATACTAGTCGTTAACCCGTGCGTTGCACGGAAAAACTATTGACTCTGAAAAAAAATCCAATAATGAGTAAATAGCAAGATGAGACATGGCATACCTTATAAAGTTCATCTGATATAACTATCAAATGGTGACCAAATGAGATTCTTGAATTATCATCAATAAAATCATCCGTTTTTGGGTTCTTACGCACATATCCTGGTAAATTTTTTGAAATGGACATCTTTAAATTGAATACAAATAGAAAACTAATAGCATTTAGATTAGAAGATTGCATTTTCCTTTGCTCCCTCAGTGACTTAACAAATCGTTAGGCATTAATATCCTTGTATTTTAAACAAAAATGCAGATAACATAAGTCAAATTCATTGGATAGATTAAGTTGAAGTTCTTGAATAGGAATTATACCCTTAGATTCAAATTCAAGTCCAGCTGCGTTACCTACATCAAAACCAAGCTTGGCCCAACAAACAAATAACTAATATATTACAAATTGACTAAAAGGTCTTTCAAAATCGGCCAACTAACATTGGTAAGTCTATGTAAAACAACAAAGAGCTTTTAATCCCTACCAAGTGAGTAGAAACGACCTTACCATGGGGATGTGAACCATTCTAAGCAGTAGGAACTCGTATTACCAATAAAAACAAATGCATAATCCAAAAATTGATGGCCATTTTGTAAAAGAACCAAAATGCAAAGAAACACCAAAGTCGACAAAAAGAATCATAATCAAAGCCCTCAAGGAGAAAAGGAATCTAAATACTTATGTAGTTCCCACACAACAGTAGCTATTCACTACTTTAAAAAAAATTACATTATTAATTATGTAAATTTTCAGTTAAGTCCATATATTACTTTGAAGAGAGTTGCAAAATAGTTGCATGACTAACTTCATAAGATCTATACATTGCTATTTTTTTAAAAAATGAAATTGAATTAACCTATTCTTCTTCTTCTTTTGAGAGAGAGAACCTCTAATATTAATGAATTGACAATAAAGTAATATAAAATTCTGGTCGATCACATTGATCATTAATCAATTAATCATAACTTGTTTGATAACCATATTTAACAAAAAAAGGAAAAAGAAAAAGAAAAAGAAAAAGAAAAGAGGAGTTAATAGTAACATATTTCATAATTTAAATCAAAATTCAAATCTACAAAGATGCGTAATAAAAAAAATCATAACCAAATACTTTCACAAACTTCAACAATAAATCTTACAAACCTCAAAGTTCATGAATATATTCTAAAATAAAATTGATAAGTAAAATTTTTTCTAATAAAAAAAATCATAACCAAATACGTTCACAAACTTCAACAATAAATCTTACAAACCTCAAAGATCATGAATATATTCTAACATAAAAATTGATAAGTAAAAATTTTAGTTTAAACAATTGTTTTTTTTTTTTTTTTTAATTTGATACTTACAACGGAGGAAGAATGATATTCTGACATAAATTGTGGAAACTTATTACCACAAAAAGGAATCATAAACATGCACATGCTTTTGAGATCAAACTAAAGAATTAGAAAACAGAGATTATGTACTGTAAGGTTGAAATTTATCAACCATTTTGTTGAATTTATTCCGTGCCAATTTGCTTGTATTTCAACACTTAGAAATCCTATATTTAGGTGGGAATCATGTAAGGGTAGTGTGTGAGAGAATGTGAAGAAATGCTCAAGTCTGTGCAACAGAATAGGGACTCGCGACTGGATTTCGCTGGTATCTCGCGACTGGCAATCCGCCAGATGTTGCACACGAGTGAAGTGTGCAAAGAAGAACTCGCAACTGGATCTCAAAGGTAGCTCGCGACTGGCAAGCCACCAGAACCTAAACCGTCGTGCCAGCTGTCGCACTACAGGACAAAAATTCAAGTCTGGCCGTTCAGTTAGTTCGCGGCTTGAACTCGCGACTCAGTCAAGCTGCGAGGCCAAGCCACCAGCCAGCTTTGTTTTGGAAAAAATGACTCTTCGCATTCCTTTCTCACCTTAGTATAAATACTCCTTATACCCACGAAATGTAGAGAGCTTCCAGAGAGAATTTTGAAAGAGAAACCCTAGAGAAAAACAAGATTGACTCATCCACAATCTTTACCTTGTGACTCTTCAAATTCCTCTACTCTCACCCTCTCCATTGTTAGATCCTTGAGAGGTTCATTACCAAAGTCCTTTTCTCACCTCACCCACATCTGTGAGAAGGTTGTTTGGTGCTTTGGGAAGCAGTTAGGAAGGGACCAATTGATATTTTGATGCTATGGACTAGTAGCGGAATCCGGTAAGCTAAAGAAGACAAAGGTTCGGCGTAACCTCGTTGGAGCAAGAAGCTGGAGGGCTTAGGTACACTGGGTAGATTAGGCTTGGAGGGTCTAATGCTATCCTTGTATCCCAACTACATTCTTTAGTAGATTATTTGACCGCTTGGAGGGCGGCGGAGAGGTTTTACACCTAGGGCTTCGGTTTCCTCTTCGATAACACATCGCTGTGTTGTCCTTGTGTTTGCATCTCTCTTCCCTTAATCTTTGTCATTTAATTTCTGTTATGGATGTGATTTTATTTGGCTTAGATTGTTTATCAATTCTGTTTTAAGCTTTTGTTCATTTTCCGCACGTATATCGTTTGATATAAAGCTAGAATTGGTAACTTGTAATTGGGGGGTCTAAACGTTCATAGTGTTTTATATGCTATTTGAACTTTCATGTACTCTATATACCAGATTATATGTGACATTAAGTAAGGAATACTGTAAAACATTATTGCACCTAAAAGAAAAATTAGATAAAAACTTTTACTAATTCTCTTACTTGCTAGGTTGTGTTCCTAGGAAACCTACAAAATCAAAAGGAAAAAAAAAAAAAAATGAAGTACCATCAAATAAACGATTTTTTATTCAATGGATGGTGAGTTCTTCAAACATGTGTCAAAGTCCATTAATAGCTGTGTTGGAATTGGGGTTAGCCAAATCCACCGAAAAAATGGTGTTTGATAATAGATTAAGTGTGGTCTTGAAAGCAGCTCTCCCAATATCTACTGCCTCGCTGCTTTGATGAGTATCAGCTAGGAGGTCTTGCACTTTCTTGTGCCTTATAGCTTGGTTAGCATCAAGTGTCTTGTTGGCGAATAGTTGTTCCATGCACATTCTATGAAGGTTTCTCCATTGGGTTGAAACAGATGCCCTACGTAGGTTCTTAGGGAAAGGGAAGAGTTCTAGGGTTTTTTATGTTTTAGTAGTAGCAAAATAGCGTGTAGTATTCTCTTTTCGTAGTAGCATGTCTTCGTAAAAAAAAAAATTTGTTTAAAAAAAATAATAATGATGACTTGTTAGAGAGATAAAGTTTTACTTCTTGTTAAGTTTGGACTAAACAAAAATAATTTTATTTAAATAAAATGATAATTTTATTTAAATATTATGTTGACGTGAAAAATTGTGAGAGTTTCAGAGGTTTCAGTTATATATATATATACTAGTTAAAGGCCCGTACGTTGCACGATTTTATCATAAAGTTATATAATCTATATAAATAAATATATATATATATATAACTGAAGCCTTTGAAGCTCCCACAATTTTCTACATCATCATTTTAATTTAAAATTTTTTTTAATTTTTAAAACTAAATAGTGAGAAAGTCCTAACAAAAGTCTCTCTCTCTCTTTTCCTCATCATATTAATTTATAAAAAATTTTAATTTTTTAAACTAAATAGTGAGAGAGTCCTAATAGGAGTCTCTCTTTCTCTTTTTTTCTTAATCCTAAAGTGTTTTTTTTTTTACGTGAGTTTTTTTTAACCTAAAGTGAGTCCATTAAAAAAAAAAAAAATCTAATGTGAGGTCTAATAAAAAAAAATTATTTTTTTAATCCTAATTCTAATGTAAGTCTTTCAAAAAGTTAAAATTTTCAGTTTTACATTATATATAGATAATAACAATGATGTGGCAAGCTCTAAGAATATGATAATGCAATTTGTAGATCTACTATCAAGATAACATAGATTAGATTAGTAGTGGATAGTAAATTTAATTGCAGCTAAGTATTATGTGAACTTATCACCATAAAATAGCTCACGTCGAAATATGTTATGTGAAATCAATGATATGAAAGAAAAAGAATTTTTCTAAATCATTATATTGAACAAATTAGTATTTTCATTCATTTTTAAATTATACATTTTTAAAATTTAAGTCATATACCTTTAAGTAAAATAAGTCCTTTTAATTTTTATTTAACTATCCCGTGCATTGCACGGGTTAGCGACTAGTATATATTTTATTTGATAAACAATAACCAAATAAATAGTTATTATAATAACAAAAGGAATATATTTATGCTTATTTAGATTTGCATATTTTGAAATTATATTATGTCTCCAACTTGCTTGTTAGGCATGTATCTAAAATATTATTTTTCCATTTATATCAATTAATATTTATATATATTCAAAAATTTTTGAAACATAAATATTAATATATATATATATATATATATATTCAAAGTTAACTAATACTAAATATATATTCAAAGTTAACCAATGGTAAATGTTAACATAATTTCAAGCCCTTTAGCGGCAATTAAAAATTAAAAACATATTATAATATATAATTAAAAAAAAATCAATCACAAATTCACAGACTAAGAGTTACCGCAAAACTAAAAAAATAATTTCTTAGTTAATTAGATATGAAAGCTCAATTTCTTATATAATTTCTAAACAATCAAACTAACATTATAAAATAAAATAAATCAATTGACAATCCATAACAATTCTCTAAATTGGATTAAACTTAAGGAAATCAACTTAAACAAATGCACAAAATATATTCAATTTGATGGGGAAAAAAGAAGAAGAAGTAGAGTATACAAATACGTACTTGTAAAGTTGTAGGTAGAAGAAGAGAATAATAGAGATTGTAGGCAGAAGAAAAGAATAACAGCACAAAGGAACCGTATGATGAGTATTAATTATAAATTATTTGAAGAAATAGATGAAGAAAAGAATTTGGTTTCTAATTAAATTAAGAAATTTTAGAAGAAGAAGATAAGGGAAAAAAAATTATATCCATTTTTTCTTTTTAAAATCTAAAAATCTAACAAAATTTTTTCAGTTTGGTGCTGCCACCAGTGGAGTTAATTCCATACCGTACCGGCCGGTACGGCCGGAATTTTTCTTACCGGAACCTAAACCGGTACAAAAACACATTTGTTTCGTACCGGTTAAAAAACCGGTCATACCGGGTTATTTCGGCCTTACCGGAGCAAATACTGTATTTCGGCCGAAAAACTTATACCGGTCCGGAACAAAAAATCAAAACTTTTAGATCTGAAAAAGGAAAAAGAAAAAAAAGAAAAGAAAAAAAAGGTTTCGCTTACAGATCTAATATTCCTAAGGTAGTAACATTCTGATTTAGTTTTCCTGTCGCCCGAAGTACGTTGCTGATGGTGATTCCATTTCACCGAGCTTCCTTCTTCTTCTTCCCCATTCGGCCATACCAGATGTCTCTTTGTTCTGCTCTATGTCATTTGCCTTTTTACTTGTCTTTTTCTCATTTTATGTGCTGAGTTCACTGAGACAAGGTTAATAAAAATATTTTATCTTCTTTTACGTTTATTGTTTTGTGTGTCTAAGTCAGTGGCCCATGTGAACATCAAATCCAACTTTAACTCACTTTTTGTTTTTCTCATTTTTTTTTTTTCCTCCTAAGTTCAACTATGAACTGCTCACACTAGTTGCTCTTGTCGTGCACTATTGTGATATAAGTTTATAATTTCAAATATTTTCATTAAATTGTATGATCTTTAACTTATTAATATATAAATAAATAATTGTATATATAAATATATTAACTTTAAACTTATAAATTTTTTTGGCTAATATATATATATATATATATATAAATTATAATGGCCCTAATGAGTGTGTGTGTGTGTATATATATATATATATATATATATAAAATAGCGGTAAACCCGAAACGGTACACCGGTATTAACCGGTACCCGAAATATATCGTACCGTTGGCTAAACCGGTACAGCCTCCGGTACGGTATTGACTTCTTTGGTTGCCACATGGCGCAACCACAGCGTCTAAGCCCAATTTTTATTATATATAATATATGTAATACCCGTGTGATGCACGGTTTAATTAAGAATCATATGTAACTGTAAGAAATTTAGACCCCTTAAACCCAAACAGATTAACCTAGATATTTAGCCAAGTGATTAACTTAGGTAAATTAAACAATTCTATATTAACACAAATATCATATCATGCAAAGGTACAGAAAATAAATAACACACGATATGATAACCCAGGAAACTAAACCGGTAAAAACCTGGGGAGGATTTAACCTAGCTATCCTCAAGGTAAAAGGAATTCACTATGAAAGAATTGAAGTTTATACAATAGCGACTTAGACCACTAACATTTTATTGTTACCTCGAGTAGGAAACTTATTACCACGACCACGTGACAGCTCCGAGTTCACAGACTACTACTTCCCTTGAATTCTCAGCAAAGCACAAGCACACCTAATTGTATCTCTTGAAGCTCTTGATTCTACAACTGAATGATTACCAAGCTCTTGACATCAATTTTGAGTTTGGAAACCCTAAGTGTATGTGAAGGTAAACACCTCTAGATCTCACAAATAAGATTCACAAACACAATATTCAGAACCCTAAAAACGTGGCTAGGGTTTTCCCTTTTATACTTAGGGTAAAAAATAAAACCCTATACATTAAATGGACTAGGGCTGAGTTGGAAATTCTGCAGAAAAAACATTCTGCATGACTTTCGATCGGTCGAGTCTAATTCTCGATCGATCGAGCCAGGCAGAAATGCACAGTAACTTCTGCAGTAACTCGATTCCAACTTTACATGAAAACCCCATACTTTGAGCAAGTCTAAACAAGACTAAAACCGTTTTGATCATGGTTTGCCAACATTACAAAATGAAGTTCTAATACATTAGTTCCTAATTCTTAAAACCTAACAGTAACTTAAATAAAAGATAACAACAACTAAGTTTTTGTATTTATCTAAAAATTGATAGAGATGTATAAAAAAAAACAATAAGAACAATTATAATTTTGCTATCCATGAGGTGTTTAAAAAAAAATAAAAAATAGAATTAAATGTTGATATTAGTAGTTGTATACGTATACTATGATTTGTTTTTTAATTAATGTTGATATGAACAATTAGTGTGAAACCAAAAAAAAAATTATATATATATTTTTAAAAATTTAACAAAATTTCTACAATTTGGTGAAGTCACGTGACACAACCACGACTTCTAAGCCCAACTTTTATTATATAGTATATGATATGTAATGTCCGTACGTTGCACTGTTTTATGTTAAAACTTGTAGAATATATATAATTATTATAACGAAATGAATAAATTGCATTGGTATAACAACCATCAAATATAAAATGTAGCACCTTAATACAAAATTATCTTCTAACATACCAATTGTGTTATAATATCATTTGTAGATACATGTATCAAACTATTCGCATATGAATTTTGTATCTAATGAATCTACAATATAAGTGATTTGCAGTATTGTTAACAATAATATTAATGATTAAAATATTTAGACAAAGTAACATAAAATTGGCCACTTTTTAAAAATAGAACTATTCGAAGAATAAAACCTTTGTTCTAATAAAATTTTTTTTTGAAAAGTTCTACATCTAGATTACAAACCTTTCTTAGGATGCTTGAAAGCTTTTTTAACAAACCTGAAAAAAAAAATCAATAAGAAAATTAAACAGAGTTAAAAAAACAAAGTACTATATAGATTGCAAAATTCTATGTAAATTTAATAATCTATGATTGGAATTTACTACGACAACCTACATATATATTGGACAACAAAATAATTAAATTCAATCAAACCATTAACATATGAATTAGATCAAACATAAGGAAATTACCCCTCAAAAATAGAAAAAAAAAAAGGAAATTAGCTTAAATAAAAGGCAACAAATACATAAAACGTATTTAATTGATTATAATAAAAAATTAGAGTAAAAAATACATACCTACATGATTGTAGGTAGAAAAATGGAAGCCTAAATAAAAAAAAACTGTACAATAAGTTGGAGAATGAAAAACTACACCAACTAACGGTGTATATATATACATACTCCACCTAGAAAAGGAGTTCAAGTAAAAAATCAAATACTCTAAACTCCTTGAAGTTACCTAATCAAGAAGTTTAGATTAATTACATATTAGTTTTTTTTTAAATACTTTATCCCAAAAAAATAGTTGACGTTTTTAGCTAGATTGTTTTTTTTTTTTTTAACGTTAAAGTTAATACCAAAAAAAAAATTATAGGCGGCAGTATATATATATATATATATATATATATTTAAAAGATACACTTGCTTTATGATACACAATGAATTAGAAATAAGAATGAATTAGAGCCCCGGCAGTATATTTATATATATATATATATATATATATTTAAAAGATACACTTACTTTATGATACACAATGAATTAGAGATAAGAATGAATTAGAGTCCTAATTTTTTGAATTTGAGATAGGAATGAATAAGAGTCCTGATTAATATTAATCTTCAGTTTTTTATTTCATTTTTTTTAGAGATACACTTACTTTATAATAACAATGAATTAGAGATAAGAATAAATTAGAGTCCTAATTAATCTAATATTAATTTACCTGCAACAATCTTACATGAAGAAGCAAAACACAAAAGGGAGCTTCTTTACCACTCCAATGGTAATCACATTCAAACAAAGAAGAAGCAAGAAAATCTTCCCAGCCTTCATCTTCATACTCTCATGCAAACTCCTCTGCAATATATAGTAACAAAGAAATTTTAGAATAACCGATCATCAATCAACAAACAAAGAGTCACACACCCATGTAAATTCAGGAAATACCCAGGTCAAATTTAACGCATAAAACCTCACACACACACACAATCAAACTCACATAATAATTAGAAATAAACCAATTTGGGGAATACCCATTTACGAAATCAGCATATAAAAACATGGGTTATTGTCACATTGTTAGAATACTCACTTCACTTGCACAAGAAATTTCACAAAAGAATCATTCTAACCAAACAGAAAAGCCAACAAAAGACAAAAAAAAACTATATATAGAGAGAGAGAAACTCATAGATAGAAACTGGCTTTTGGGTTCAGCTTCGATTGGAATAGGAACACGTGTAAAAAATTAATAATAATATCTGTATATTTTTTTTATTAATCTAATATTAATCTATACTTACAATCTTACATGAAGCAGATGTGAAGCAGTTTTTTATTTCTTTATTTTTTTTAAAGAGATAAACTACTTAATGATAAAAATGAATTAGAGTCCTGGTAGTATACTATTCTTTTTTAATTTTTTAAAAATATAAAAATATAATAAAATTTCTACAATTTGGTAAAGCCACCTAGCACAACCACGGCGTTTAAGCCCAACTTTTATTATAAATAATATGATATATATATATATATATATATATAGACTAGTGTGGGGGATTTTCCCGGCACACCAAGGAAGTTTATCCGCTTTGGGGAGCCAGGCCCTCACGGTTTATCCCTCTAGCCGTGAGTGTAGGAAGTGGCAAGTGTTGCACTTGGACCAGCAGTCCCACATCGGGTAGAAAGCGCTCCCACTCATGGTTCATAAGGCTCTGGACCTCCCATGAGTGTACGTTTACCCTCGTATGCGATCGCATACAGGAGTAAACGTACACTCATGGGAGGTCTAGAGCCTTATGAACCATGAGTGGGAGCGCTCTCTACCCGATGTGGGACTGCTGGTCCAAGTGCAACACTTGCCACTTCCTACACTCGCGGCTAGAGGGATAAACCGTGAGGGCCTGGCTCCCCAAAGTGGATAAACTTCCTTGGTGTGCCGGGAAAATCCCCCACAACTAGTATTATGCATGTGCGATGCACAGCTTAATAAAAAATATTTTGATAATATAATTAAATTGAATAACAATTAAAATGAAAAAAAAAAATTAAGTTACATGGAAGATGTATATTATGTAAGTTCAAGTTTGGCAATTTTTTTCAAAAAAAAAAAAAATATTATAAAATATTTTAAAAACTATGGCAAATTGTAAAAATAGTATAACAATTATTAATGAAATCTCTCTCTCTCTCTCTCTCTCTCTCTATATATATATATATATATATAATATAAACAAAAAAAAAATATCAATTTTTTAAAATCTAAAAAATAATTGAATTTTGTATTTTTTTTTATATTATATATATATAGAGAGAGAGAGAGAGAGAGAGAGAGAGAGAGAGAGAGAGAGAGAGAGAGAGAGAGAGAGAGATTTCATTTAAATATATATTTAGCTCTGTTTGGGAACGCGGCACGTTTGCCGCGTTTCCTTTCTTCCTAGCATTTTTTTTTAAGCTCCGTGTATGTCACTGTTCATTGGCCATGAACAGTGATTTTAGGCCAATGAACAGTGACAAACACTGTAGCAAACAGTAAAAAAATATTTTTTAAATTTTTTTTTTCAGTTTTCAGTCTTCAGTTTTCAGCAAAATAAGCGGTATCTAAACGCATACATAATATATCTAATTACAATGATCAATAAAAAATTTTATAATTTTTTTAATAATTCCTATTTATTTAAAGAAGGGATCATCCTAAAAGAATTAATTCAAAATTTAAGATTAAAAAATAAATTTTACTTGTACACCTAAAAGAATTTTAATTTTAATTTCTTATTTTAATATTTAAATCATTTGTTTTAGTGTTGATTTTATTCAAATGGTTAGAAGTTATATCACACATTCTAACTTAATAATAAATAAAAGTATAATACCATAATTTAATGTAACATTTTAACTTACTAATAAATAAATGTAACACCTTAACTTAAAGTGATGTTTATAATTGTATTGTGCTTTAGCCTTTAAGAACTTTTTTTTTTCAAATAAAAAAACAAAGATATTAATATTAAACATGAAAAAAATAATGAATTCAATAACTAAAACAACTGAAAACAAAATTAAGCCAAAATCCCAATTCATTAATGAAAAAATATCCAACTTCTGAACTTTTAAAAAAATGAAAACAGAGTGAAGTAAAGATAGACTTACATAGGAATTTAGATTGATGGATATAAAAGCATTTTTAGATCCTTTTTTTTCTCTTGTATCCAATTTCATGCTTAACGGCAAATTTTGCTTTTAATTAAAGAAGATAGATTACATGGAACAAAGCACCAAACAAAAACCATAACAAATTAAATCCACATACAATAAAATATTGATGTCAACAACAAATAATCATGTGATAAGAAAATAAAAAATACAAATATATTGCTTGCTATATTTATGTCTAAAAAAAAATACTAAAAGGTGCGATAAAAAACATAGAATTTCAGCCTATCTATAAAACTTGTTGATAAAAATCATATAATATATAATAAAAATGTAACAAATACACAAAATTTATTCAATTTGATTGAAGAAGAAAAAAAAAATACCTACAAGGTTGTAGGTCGGGTAAAGAGGAGAAGGAAAGAATATAATAAATAATTGTAAGGTACATAGTAGAAAGAATAATACACTAAAAAACTGTATGTGTATATATAGAGAGAATTTCAGGTTTAGAAGAAGATGATATGAACAAAAAGGAGTTTAGGTGAAACTCAAATGCTTTTTTTTTTTTTTAAACTTTATTATTAGGAAAAAGATAACATATGGTGAAAAAAAAAAGAAAAAAAAGAAAACAAAACGTAATTCTATCAAAAGCATAAAGATCTACAAAGGCATTTACTTCAACATCCAGATTTACAACTGACAGAAGAACAGATTCAACTTTATTATCGTTTTATACTTTCACTTCTTTTTTATTAATTTTATCTTTTTTCTTTCACGTTTTTTTTTATCTCTCTTTTTTTATTTAAATTCTATCCTTTTTTATATATAGGTAATTCTATCCTATTGATTTTAGGCTTTGTTGATAACATTTTAGATATACACAAATGTAGTTGTAGTTGTAAATCAAATACTACTTTCCTTTTTTTTTTTTTTTGTTACTTGATTATTAAGAAAAAGATGATATAAAATGCATATTTATCCAAAAAAAATGAACAAATTAATTTCTTTTAAGAAATTAATAAGAAGTATATTGTAAAAAATAAGGATTAGATGGATTAAATGAAGAATCTGGATTATAATCAAATTAAGATTTTTATCCACTTAGAAATTATAGTTGAAGAAAACTTATATCTACTTAGAAATTATAGTTGAAGAAAACTTATATATATATATATATATATTAAAATCTAAAATCTAAGAAAATTTCTGCAATTTGGTGCCACCACGTGGCGCAACCACAGCGTCTAAGCCCAACTTTTATTATATATATATATAACTAGTCGCTAACCCGTACTGTAAGTTCGTTTAGACCCCTTAAACCCAAACAAATTAACCTAAAGAATTAGCCAAGTGATTAACTTAGGTAATTTAAACAGATCTAGGTTAACACAAATATATCAAATCATGTAAAAGTGCGAAATAATAAAGAACACATGATATGATGACTCAAGAAAACCAAACCGGTAAAAAACCTAGGGAGGATTTAACCTAGCTATCCTCAAGGTAAAACGAATTCACTATGAAAGAATTGAAGTTTACACAATAGAGACTTAGACCACTAACATCCTATTGCTACCTGCCTGTAGGAAACTTACTACCACGACTACGTGACAGTTCCGAGATCCACGGACTCCTTCTTTCCTTGAATTCTTCAACAAAGCACAAGCAACACCTGCTTGTATATCTTGAAGCTCTTTTGTTCTGCAACTGTATGATTTACCAATCTCTTGACATGAATTTTGAGTTTGGAAACCCTAAGTGTATGTGAAGGTAAACATCTCTAGATCTAACAATTAGATTCACAAACACAGCATTCAGAACTCCAAAAACGTGGCTAGGGTTTTCCCTTATATACTTAGGGCAAAACATAAAACCCTATACATTAAATGGGCTAGGGCTGAGTTGGAAAATTTTTGCAGAAAAACGTTCTGCACGATTTTCGATCGATCGAGTCTAATTCTCAATCGATCGAGTCAGGCAGAAAGTGCAGAGTAATTCTGCAGTCAACTCGATTCCAACTTTACATAAAAAGCCATACTTTGAGCAAGTCTAACACAAGACTTAAAGAATGTTTTGATCATGGTTCGCCAACATTACAAATTGAAGTTCTAATACATTAGTTCCTAATTCTTAGAACCTAACACGTACGATGGACGGGATAGTTAAATAAAAATTAAATGTACTTATTTTACTTAAAGGTTTATAACTTAATTTTTAAAAATGTATAACTTGAAAATGAATGAAAATAATTAATTTTTTGTTCAATATAATGATTTAGAAAAATTCTTTTTCTTTCATATCATTGAATTCACATAACACATTTCTAGGGGCATAGCTATATGTAAGGGTGGGGGGGCCAATTTTGAATTTTTAAAAAATATATAATTATTTTAATGTTTTCAAAATTTAGTCTACAAAAATAAGAATTGGCCCCCCCAAATATTTGATTTAGTCTAATGATGCTCTCAAAAAATAATAATTGGTTCAATAGTTATAAAGACATAACATTATTTTTCGCAATTCTATTTTTTATTGTAAAATGTGATCTTATATCTGTTAAATATTTGATTAAGTTTGGAACCAAACATATTTGAATCTATATGTCTTTCAACCCATCATGTGGCAATTAGCAAATCATTGACTCATTAAAAAAACATTGTCACTAAAACTACACATGAAATGTCTCTTTAATTGCCACATAATGGGTTAGAGCAAGATAGCTTCAAATATGTTTGTAGCTTAGCTTCTTCCTCCAAGTTTTAGATCATTTATGTTTTTTGAAAAGTTTATTAGTTCAATTGAAAGTTTATTTTACTTACTTTAGTATAAAATTTGATAATTTGTATAAAAATTGAAACTTTTTAAGAATTTCACTATAAAAGTAGTAAAAATGAATTTTATTTTATGAAAGATTGCTATCAAACATATTTGTGATTGAAAATACTAAGTTTTTTTTTTTTTTGGTGTGTGTATATATATAACTTATCAAATAAAAAAATGTGTGTATATAATAATAATAAAAAAATTGTATGTGTGTATGGGTGGGGTTGTCTTGATAAATATATAAATGCTGCAACTTGGCCCCCAAAAAAAAAAAATTCTTGGCTACGCCCCTGCACATTCCAACGTGGGCTATTCTATAGTGATGACTTCACATAATACTCAACTGCAATTAAATTTATTATCCACTACTAATCTAATATATGTTATCTTGATAGTAGATCTACAAATTACATTCTCATATTCCTAGAGCTTGCCACATCATTATTATTATCTATATTATATTATATATAATAAAAGTTGGGCTTTAACGCCGTGGTTGTGCCACGTAGCTTCACCAAATTGCAAAAATTTTATTAAATTTTTAGATTTTTAAATAACTAAAAAGGAATAGTATACTACCAGGACTCTAATTTATTCTTATCATTAAATAAAATTATATTAACATTATTTTTTTATTTGTTAGAATACATTTCTTAAATTAAGGGATAATATTTATATTAACATACAAAAATTTAAATTAAAAAATATTTATCATCTAATTAACATTATTTTTTTATTTGTTAGGATATATTTCTTAAATTAGGGGATAATATTTAACATACAAAAATTTAATTTAAATAATATTTATCATCTAAATTTTCAAAATTTTAATATTATTAAATTAATATTATTTTATCAGAATATCAAGTTACAAAACTTGATTATTAAGGGATAAACACAATCCAAATTCTTTAAGAGGTGATTAATATAAAATCAATCACAAGAAACAGTGTATATATTCAATAATTTGATAATCTCAATCTATTCCTAAAAACAGTATATATCTCCATTAATTTGATAATTTCTACATTGATGACATTTAATATATATATATATATATCAAAATTCCTTATAGCTATCAACCACATTCTCTTTCTCTCATTTTTTTAATTTTTTTTAATTTTTAATTTTTTATATGTACGTTATGTTGAATCAATTTTTTTTTTTTTTTCATTCTATTCATATGACCTTTTTTTAATTCCAATTTTTATGGGATAAAAACAAACACATTGATTAGATATTTTTAATTTCAATAAGATTTAAATGAATTATATTTCAAATGGAACTTTACCAATATATATAACCCTATATATCCTTTTTGGAGTGAAGCTTATCTCAATATGTGAATGCCTAAATCCTATGACAATGTAAATATGCATTCTTTCTTCTTTTATTTTTATTATTTTCATTTTGTTTATTTTCTTTAGTGTTATTATTGGTTTTTTGTCTTCATATGATTTTAATTAATGAATTCAAAATATTCAAAAATATTGTCAAGTTTCTAAAGGCTCCTTGTATTTTGTTTTTATTAAATTGATTAAGTTTTGTGTATTGGTTGCCTTTTGTTTAAACTAATTTTCTTAGCTTTGATCTAATTTATATGCTTAGGGTTAGGGTCTTAGAATTAATGATTAAATATGGTTAGAATTAATAGATTAATTTTTACAATTTTCTTATTTGATTTTTATGTTACATCAAATTATCAAGATGTTCTACACATGTATTCTTGAATTATCAACTTTAATTTAATTTACAATATTATCAAGATTATATTAATTTTAGATTTATCAATTGTTTAGTACATTTTTAAAAAGAATTATCAATTTAAAATTCAATTTGTAATTCTCAATTTAATTTAGTTTTAGGAAGAAATCTTACCCCTTATTTTTGTGAGATAATTATTTACACTTGATAATTTTTTTCTTTTATCTTTATTGAATCTATTAAAATATATAATTATTTATACATTTATTTTATAAGCTTTTTCTTAAAACCGTGCAATGCATGAGCCTATAACTAGTATAATATAAAACCGAAAATTTTGACTTTTTGAGAGACTTACATTAGAAATTTTTTTTCAGAGACTAATAACCGTTTGAGGCGCCAACCAGAGCCGTGCTCGCCATTGGCGAAGAATGTAGGAGCCAAAGCTGTTACTCCTACTCCTAAGCTAATTGCACCGAAGAAGTTATCAATTGATAATCCAGTATCGTCTCCTCGAAGAGTTGTGAATAGCAAGGGAAACTTGTCTCCAATCTGAGGACCGGTGTGGCCTGCTTCACCTAGTAAGCTTGGGACGTCGTCCCCTTTGAGGGGAATGAGCCCGTCTTGAATGAGGAATGCGGTGGTGGCAACTACACCAAGTAGTAATTTGAGTAATACTCTGTCTATTTTAAGTTTTGCTGCTGATGTTCGGAGAGGGAAGATTGGGGACAACCGTATAGTTGATGCACATTTGTTGAGACTCTTGCATAATCGGTTTTTGCAATGGCGTTTCGTGAATGCTTGAGCTGATGCTGCCCTTTTTGCGCAGAAGTTGAATGCAGAGGTAAATGTCCTGGACTTGATCCTGACTATGTTGATTGTATAATTAACTCATGTTTTCTCTGTTACTACTTTGTTCATACAATGTCTTATTTATTTATTTGTTTGTTTATGGTATTTCCTTACTTGAAAAGTATACTGTTGCATTGAATTCATGGAAAGTGTAGAAAGTAATGCAGTGTCATTTTATTGAGGGAGAAAGGATGAAGTATGAAGCTGGATGGATCAGATAATGGTGATGTGTCATTGGATTTGGCCACATTACGAACTTTTCTTCCTAAATGGATGTGTATCTATTATATTCCTTATAGAGTTTAAGTCAAGTGCAAGTTACTAGATTTCGGTCTGTTCTCTGTTGGATAAAAAGATGTGAATGGAAGTGGATGAATAAAGTGGGTTGAGAAGAAAAAGAATGTGTTCTCATGCAATACTTTGCATGGAACCAATAGTGAGCATGATAGGGTGGAGAGTTTGGTAGAGGAAAGAGACATAAAAGGTCAAAAAGGTTGAATTTTTAGGAGGGAGAGGATGGTTTATAAGGGGAAGTTGCTGTAAAGGATAGTTCAAAGGTGGAGGTCAATGGTTTGATGCAGTTTGTGGAACTTGCTCGAGGCAAAGATGTAGGCTATCTGGCTTAAAAAGAACAATCTTTATACTTTTGTAAACAACCATCTATGGTTTATTGAATGGTTGATCAAATTAGCAGTTTGGAGGTAAATAAGTGAATGAGAGAATGAGCAACAAGTGAAGAAGAGATGGAAATTTTCAATAGAATTGATGCCTAGTTTTCCTTTGATGGAAGATAAATAACATGTGTATGATATTTACACCAAAGTGGTTCGAGAGGGAAATTATTGTAGCTGGAGTGGCTTAAATATAGAACAGGTAGGAAATGGATTACTTATAGATTAGAATGAGATGAGTTAACAAGGAGCAACAAGGTGAAAAAGATGTCTCTGTGCTTCTATTAACAGTTTATTTTTAAGAATGATTGTGAGAATTTTTTATTTTTTTACTTTTTGGGAAGTAGCTTGTGCACACAGTTTGTTTCTGCAATTTTGCATTGATTATTATCTGTTTTAGGGGAATAGAGGCATTTAACATGACTTTGTCATGAAAAATGTTTAGTCATGAAAAATCTGATTTTCCCAGATTTGAAGCTACTCTTTATGGTTGCGGAGAATGGGTTTCAGAATTATGCAGTTAGGAAATTCCATGATTTCTTCATATTTATCTTAGTGCGATGACGAGTGCTATCTACCAAAAGTGACATGTCGCATTTGTGTTCGGGAATCAGCCTCTAAAAAAAAAAAAAAAAAAGATATGGTAGTTACATTGTCTGCCTACCATGACTTCTCTCAGACCTGTAAATGGGAGCTTTGTGCATTCGGTACAATCATTTTTTTTTAATATATAAAATCTTAATAATCATTGAGTAGTTTTATTTCAAATTCTTGGAAGTTTATGATAGGGAAGATCTAGGGTGTTCAGTTTGGTCAATTTTAGGGGGGCGGGGGTATTTCAAGTTGACCGCAATGGTCGTTTTAAAAACCATGCATTGAGACTGTTTGATCAAGATGGAGCCTGCATCTAATTGGTTTGGATTGGTTCAGTCAGGGTTTTGATTTTGGCCATATCACAAATAAACACAGAGAGAGGGAGAGGGGTTGTTTGTCGGTGTGGGGCTATACCGACAATAGATTAGAGATAATCAGCTAGAGAGAGGAAGATACAGGTCTTACCAAGGTTTCCGATCTGGGGTTGTTGGCGGTATGACAGCAAAGGGGTGATTGCAGGTTGAGGAGACTGACTATGTCTTTGGGGTGTGAGGGTTGAGAGGAGCGGCTAACATTTGGAGACTGATTGTTTCAGTTTTTACTATGTGTATATAATATTTAAAATAAAATATAAAATACAGTAGTGACTCGGTTGGTATTGGTGTGGTTAGGTCTAGCTATTACTTAAACCACGTCTGCAACCGCACTAAGATCTCAGTTTTCTTTTCAACAAAACTGATTGGGGTAAAAATTGGCCAAACCAATCTGGGTTGGTCAGGTCATTAGGTCCATCAAGTTTTTTTGTTGTTGTTGTTGTTGTTGTATGTGCAGCCCATAGAAAGACTTTCTTTTTAGGATTTCAATTAAGAAAAGACTAAAAGAGAATTTGTAGGCTTTTGAGTGAGTAGCTATAGAGTCGAAGGGGTGGTAAGACTTGTAGGTCAAGAGATAGTAAAGAGTAAGAGCTTTCAATATCTTGAATCACGAATTCATAAAGATGGAGAGATTGAAGAGGATGTGAATTATAGGATAAGAGAAGGGTAGATGAAGTGGAGAGGTGCATTAGGAATTTTGTTTGATTGTAGAATATCTATTAAGTTAAAGAGAAAATTTTATAAGATTGCTATATGGCCACCTGTGCTCTATGATATTTGAATGTTGGGCTATTAAGAAGCAACATATTCATAAAGTGAATGTAGATAAGAAAGAGTAAGTTGAGGAAATCCATTTAAAAGATAAGAGTAGCCCCTATTGATGAAAAGATGAGAGGAAGTTGCTTGAGATGGTTTGGTCATGTTCAGAGGAGAGCAGTTAATGCACCAGTAAGAAAGAGTAATGTCAGTTTGTTTAGACCCCTTAAACCCAACAAATTAACCTAGTGAATTAGCCAAGTGATTAACTTAGGTAATTTAAACAGATCTAGGTTAACACAAATAAATCAAAAACAATAAAGCAGCGGAAAATAAATAACACAAAGATATGATGACCTAGGAAACCACACCGGTAAAAACTTGGGGAGGATTTGACCTAGCTATCCTCAAGGCTATCCTCAAGGTAAACTGAATCCACTATGAAAGAATCGAAGTTTACACAACAAGACTTAGACCACTAACTTCTTATTGCTACCCAAGTGTAGGAAACTTACTACCATGACCCCATGATAGCTCCGAGATCCATAGACTCCTTCTTTCTTGAATTCTTCAGCAAATCCACAAGCGCACCTGCTTGTATATCTTTGTGCTCTTTTGATTCTGCAACTGTATTGATCTACACAACTCTTGACATGAATCTCAAGTTTGTAAACCCTAAGTGTATGTGAAGGTAAACACCTCTAGATTTCACAATGAGATTCACAAACACAGCATTCAGAACACTAAAAACGTGGCTAGGGTTTTCCCTTATATACTTAGGGCAAAACATAAAACCCTATACATTAAATGGACTAGGGCTGAGTTGGAATTTTCTGCAGAAAAACGATCTGCCCGATTTTCGATCGATCGAGTCTAATTTTCGATCGATCGAGTCTGACAGAAAGTTAACAGTAATTCTGCACAAAAACTCGATTCCAACTTTACATTAAATCCCATACATTGAGCAAGTCTAACACACGACTAAACATTGTTTTGATCATGATTTGCCAACATACAAATTGAAGTTCTAAATACATTAGATCCTAATCCTTAGAACCTAACAAACTCCCCCTTTGGCAATCCGTGACAAAACACAGACTTAACAAAAAGCTCAAAGTTACAAATTGAAATAGCCCATTACAATAAAAAGCCACTTAACAATTCAACCTAAACTACTATCTAACAGTTGCAAAGTAGACAGCAGCTCGACTGAAAGCAACCTGTATATTCCTGTAACACTTAAAAAACACATAAACGCATGTGTGGAACAAAAAACAGGAAATATATAAATAAAAATTTCTTGATTTCACATGACACAAAATAAAGACATATATCATGAATAACATCAACAATATAGATCAATAAGCAGAGTAGCATAGTGAAATAAGAAACATATACATAAAAATGTATCTCAACAAAATATCTCCTAAACAAGAGCTAAAAATGAGAATACACAGTGAAGCACCTAGATACAATCTAATAACTCCACAAGCTCCGCAGTATCACTACCAAGTAAACAAAACTCCCCCTAAAATGGAAATCACAACAACAAAATCTCCTAGATACAAATGAACTATGTACTCCCCCTTTTTGTGACGAATTGCCAAAGGGCACTCACTCATCATCAAAAGGAGGCGGAGGAGAATGACGAGAGCTCGCCAAATCCGCTCGTAACGCACGTAGCTCATCAAGGATGTCCACCAAAAGCTGACCATGAGCCGCCTGAACGGTCACGACAGTATCAAGCGTCCGACGAAGGTCAGAAACCTCATCAAACGGTGGAGGAACATCAGCAGCAGCAGCAGCAACAGCAGGATCAGAAGACGTCCCAGCTGCATGAGTATCTGTAGAAGAAGAAGGGGGTGGAGTGACACCAGAAGGCTTTACCCTAGGACGCTTAGAGCTAGCTCGAAGTTGAGCAGCCCTTTGCCTCAAAAAGGTAGCACCAATAGGAGCAATGACATGTACAGGCTCAGAAGCAGGATACTCACCAAAACCAAGAAAAAGGAGAATCCGATGAATAAAAACGGGAAAAAACAAAGCATGAGCCATAGAACTAGACCGATGAACCTCGTTCAAAGAACGAAGGAACAAATGTGAAAAACTGATAGGCGCATCAGTGACAAGAGCATACAAAAACACACATCGCTCAAGAGGGATGGTGTGGACATGCGAAATAGGCCACAAAGAATGACACGCTATCCTAAAGAAAAGATAGTGAAGCTCGGAAAGCTCAGCTGAAGTGATCCGAGGATCAGAACCCCACTGGATAGAAGACCCAGTGATGTATGACAAGACATCATCTAGAGGAGGAGACTCCTCATAGGGAAAAACAGGATGATCAACAATGGGCACACCAAGAGCATCAGACACTACCCGAGGGGTAATGCGATACTCCACACCACGTAACCACACCTTTACCAAGGTGTCGTTATCGTAGACATGGATAGAGAGATTCGAATAGAACTCTCTAATCAAGGTGGCAGGAGGAGGAGAATGCTCATACTTGAGCAAAAGTAACCAACCCCGACACTCAAAGTTACGTCGCACCTCAGGATCCAACTCATCTAGTAAGACCCTACGCTCAGCCCAGATATGACGTCTAAGGTTCAGAGTCTCATAGATGACTTGGTTTGACTCACTAGGGAACCGCTCGGTGTCAAAAGAGGAGAATGATCAGAAGTCCTATGGGCTCTAGTTTTCCTAGGCATAGTGCTAAGGAAAAGAGATAGACACAGAAAAAGAAGAGCAAAAACAAATACCAAGAGCAGACTGCAAGTTAGCACAGCATAAAATATAGAAAATATCAAATCTATATGATGCATGAGCATGAACACTAACTGATGCATGTACTAATGCAGTGACAAGTTCAATTGTGATCCAAATTAACAAAATTGGCTTGAGCAAGCAATATAAATCAAAAATACCCAATTTGAAAAACCCAAGTTTTCAAAACACAACAAATTGATAAATTGATCAATACAATAGTTAATTAACACAATATAATGATCAAATTAGTCAATCTAACAAGCCAATTTCATCAATTTCAATCAAATTGAACAAAACCCCCAATTTTCTCAAATTCAAGCGCTAGAATTTCAAATTTTCCTTAAAACTCCAAAATAATCAAATTAAATCACATGTAGAGCTTAGGTAAGGTGTCCCCACAAAAACCCATAAAAAATTTGAGAAAGAAACACTCAAAAACATTCCCAAAAAGACAAAAATCCTAAATGTCGAAAATACCCAAAAATGCATGAAAATAATGCATGAAATATGAAAATAAATTCAAAAGGAGGGGCAAAAAGGACTTACCGGCCTTGGGAGAGAGAGATTAGGCAAAAAGTTTGGAAGAAAACGACAAATCCACCCAAAAATAGCTTGACCGGTTGGTAGGAAGACAAAAAATTTGAAAAAGTTTTTGAAAAGGTAAAGAGATCACGTGGAAAACTCCTTTTTAAAAACATTCAGCACGATCTTCTATTGATCGAAAATTACATTCGATCGATCGAAAATACCTTCGATTGATCCAAATTCAGCTTGGATCGATCGAGTTAACCAGAAACTTTTTCATTGATTTTAAAACATTTTCGATCGGTCGAAAATCAGTTTCGATCGATCGAAATTCTGGAAAAATTAATTTTTTGAAAAACACACCAATTTCAGTGTAGTCACTTCTCAAAGCATCAGATTTTATGAGAAAAATGCATGAGTATGAGATGAGATGTTTTCCAAAAACATATGAATTCAACCCAGATTTCTTCAAATCAAAAATTTCTTTCAATACCCAAAAAAAAAAAAAAAAAAAAAAAAAACAAGCAAACATGTTTTGCATAAATTTCCAGAAATTCTCAAACTTGGTTGGTCAGGCTAAATAACACACACAAACATGTACACATTTTAGCAAGGAATAACTTGTGTAGTGTGTGCAACTAGCATAAGCTTGAGAAACATGTGAGGTGATATGCCCATATTGATTAATCACAATTTCTACAAAATCCATCACATGAAATTGAAAGAGACTATTACTTAAAGAGTTACATCATATAACTCTCACATCTCCTAGAATAAAAACTTGCAATCATGTAAGTTTCTTGATTTGCCTCATTATTCAATTTAATTGATTAGAAACTTAATAAAA
Organism: Lithocarpus polystachyus; assembly: GCA_033629205.1. Taxonomy (NCBI): domain Eukaryota; kingdom Viridiplantae; phylum Streptophyta; class Magnoliopsida; order Fagales; family Fagaceae; genus Lithocarpus; species Lithocarpus polystachyus. Next base: position 40,477,491 of record CM066173.1, read on the forward strand.
GCCGGGATAATGTACACACCAATTTTATAAATTGTGAAATTATTATAGCCCAATAATGTACACACCAATTTTAATAGAGGCTACACCTTATATTCTTTTTGTGCATGTGCTACACTTTCTCGAGCACAAAATCTTACGATATGCACTAAGGTGTTCATGATTGGCTAGTAAACAGTGGTGAGATGGTTATTTATGCCTTTCTCAATAAGACCAAGTCCGACAATCAAAGACATAAGACTTCAAGATCAAGATCATGTGATCAACAAATATAGCATCTTCCCACATAACATGCACACCAAGACTTTAGCTAGGAAAGTGCAATAAATAAGTGTATCAAAGCTAAACAAGGTACATACATATGGCATGTAAAATTTGATTGACCAACCTTGTCTTCAAATTCAAGAAAAAAAATAGCAAAAACACAATTTTGCAAAAAAAATTTTTTTTTATTTTATTTTATAAACAAAGAAACAAACATCCTAGAATGAAATGCATGAATGTAATGCAATGCAAATTCTAGAAACAAAGGTCACAAAAGATAGAGCAATGAAGCACAAGGACCATGTCAGAAAGACTCAATTAGATTGAGCCTTTTGCATCCAAAACTTTTTAGATGCAACTCTTGCATTGGAGTTATGATTCACATTAGAATTCTGAGCAACTCCAGGATTGGAATAAAGGTTTAACGCCTTTACTAATTCACCAATAAGTACCATAGGATCATGTGCTTGGGGCACATGTACTTTAGTTTTATTTGCTCGCTTCGCAGCTTGCAATTTAAAACAATTTGGACGAATGTGTCCAGGTTTTCCACAAAAATGACAAACCCATGCAGGCTTATCATGCAATTTGCCCTTAGTAGAAGTAGAAGCTCTAGAATGAGAAGCTTGAAGATCAACCCTAATCTTTCTAGGTGGAGTAACATTTATAGGTTTGACAGGTTCACTCACCAAGGGTTTGACAATCTCACTCTTAGGAGGTTCAGAAGAAGGAACAAATTTAGTGGAAAAAGGTTCAAGCACAGAAATACTTTCCTCATAACCTAAACCAGTTTTATCAGAAGGAGACTTTTGAATACTCAGCATGTGATCAAGTTTGGAGCTTGCAGTCCTATTAGTTTGTTCTCTAGCAACAGATAAATCAAATTCCAAACATTTAACTTTATCAAGTAAGAGCATGTTCTCAGTTTTCACATTATTCAAAAGCTCATTTGCATCAAACAATTTAACAAGTAAATTTTTCTTTTCAAGTTCCAAAGATGCAATTTTCTTCAAGCCTAACTCAACATTCATGGCATCCTTTGCAGCAACTTTGCAAAGTTTATTGTAGGCTTCCTGTAAATCTGCATCCTCAGAGAGTTCCCCATCAGAAGGGTTCTCTTCAACAGACATGCTTTCATTAACTACAGTGGTAGCAGTGAAAGCAATGAAGTTTCCATCCTCATCACTAGCGGATTCATTGTCAGAAACTTCATCATCACTAAGGGTTACAGCCATAGCTTTACCCTTAGACCTCAAGTATGTAGGACATTCAAATTTTAAATGACCATACCCTTGACAACCATAACATTGTTGTCCCAAAGAATTATTAGAAGGCTGTCCCACTTTCTCCTTAGGTTTTTCAGTGTTATTGACTTTAATGGGATCATTCTTCCTAAAATTTCTAGGTTCAACAGTGTTCTTGCCTCTTGCCCTTCTGTTATTGTTCCTAAGAAAGTTTCTAAAGTTCTTGGCAAGATAGGCAATCTCTGTAGCAGAGAGTTCATCATCAAATCCATCATCCTCAACATCATCAACAGACTTAAGAGCCATTGATTTGGATTTGTTAGTCTTGGGGAGGTCTAACTCATAGGACTGAAGAGATCCTACAAGTTCATCAACAGGGATGGAGTCCACATCCTTGCTCTCAGTGATGGCAGTCACTTTGGGTCTAAAATCCTCAGTCAAAGATCTAAGAATCTTCCTAACAATTTTAGGTTGATCATAGATTTCACTCAAATTATAAGCAGAATTAACAATATCATTCAATTTAGCATAGAATTCATCAAAGGATTCATCATCATTCATTCAAATGCTTTCAAATCTAGAGGTTAATTGCTGCAACTTATTAATCTTAACTGCCTTCGTGCCTTCATGCACAGTCTGGAGGATTTTCCAAGCAATATGAGCAACCTCAACGTTAGAGATTCTCTTAAATTCTTTCATGGATATAGCATTAAAAATAGCATTCATAGCTTTGTTATTAAAAGCGGCTGCCTCCTTTTGAGAAGTTTGCCACTCACTCACAAGAGTAGTGGGCTTCTCCCATCCGTATTCAACGGAATTCCAAACTCTTTCATCAATGGATTTCAGGAATGCTTTCATCCTTACTTTCCAATAAGCATAGTTGTTTCCATCAAAGTGAGGTGGAACAACAAGAGAGTGTCCGTGTTCCATGACAACAGGGGTCAAGGATCAGCTAAAAGATCAAAGGATCAAAAACAAAAGCTACCCGCTCTGATACCACTTGTCAGTTTGTTTAGACCCCTTAAACCCAACAGATTCACCTAGTGAATTAGCCAAGTGATTAACTTAGGTAATTTAAACAGATCTAGGTTAACACAAATAAATCAAAAACAATAAAGCAGCGGAAAATAAATAACACAAAGATATGATGACCCAGGAAACCACACCGGTAAAAACTTGGGGAGGATTTGACCTAGCTATCCTCAAGGTAAACTGAATCCACTATGAAAGAATCGAAGTTTACACAACAAGACTTAGACCACTAACATCTTATTGCTACCCAAGTGTAGGAAACTTACTACCATGACCCCATGATAACTTCGAGATCCACGGACTCCTTCTTTCTTGAATTCTTCAGCAAATCCACAAGCGCACCTGCTTGTATATCTTTGTGCTCTTTTGATTCTGCAACTGTATTGATCTACACAACTCTTGACATGAATCTCAAGTTTGTAAACCCTAAGTGTATGTGAAGGTAAACACCTCTAGATCTCACAATGAGATTCACAAACACAGCATTCAGAACACTAAAAACGTGGCTAGGGTTTTCCTTTATATACTTAGGGCAAAACATAAAACCCTATACATTAAATGGACTAGGGCTGAGTTGGAATTTTCTGCAGAAAAACGATCTGCCCGATTTTCGATCGATCGAGTCAAATTTTCGATCGATCGAGTCTGACAGAAAGTTAACAGTAATTCTGCACAAAAACTCGATTCCAACTTTACATTAAATCCCATACATTGAGCAAGTCTAACACACGACTAAACATTGTTTTGATCATGGTTTGCCAACATACAAATTGAAGTTCTAAATACATTAGATCCTAATCCTTAGAACCTAACAAGTAAGTTGATCCAAGTTGAGAGAACAAAAAAAAGGTAGAAAAAAACTAACAATCAAGAAAGCAATAGAGAGTATGACTTTAGATAAAATGGAACAAAGGATAAGAATACTTATGGTCAACCCTAACAAATTTGTTGAGGATCCATAGCCGACCCCAAAATTTTGAGAATAAGGCTTTGTTGTTGTTTATTGTTAATGCACTCATCTTTAGTAGTCCCCATAGGGGGAGGGATGCTGCTATGTTTTATAGCTAGTATTTGGGTTAAACATTTAATTAAGAAAGAATGAGGAATTTTGAAGGGTCTTTACAGAGACTCAAATCTCAGTTTGTTGGGTCATTTTTCTATTGGTTGCTCCCACCAAATATATATGATTTCATCAATTCCTTGTAATTGTAATTTGACTCAAGGAACATTTGGATATATAACCAGTATATGACACTGATTTCCAATGTGTCACTGTACCCTTTGTGTTAAATGAAATAATTATTCCTTATTAAAGGAAAAAAATTCTTGCACTTGGGTGCCCCTATTTTTTGCAATGATGTGTGATCTCATGGGATGTAGCCTTCATCAGAAAGACAAAAGCCCAATATTTGAATTAAAATTCTAGAGAGTGATTCATCAGAGGATCGACAGCAGGACTCCTGAATTAAGGTTCACAATCCTCTTAGGTGTAAGCACATCACTAACATTTGTTTTGAATGTTGATTTGGAAAAGAAAGATGTCCAGTATGTGATTGAAAATACTGAATTTTTCAACCTCAATTATTATGTCATCAATGGTGGACTGACTTACTGATCTCTGAAGTTTGTTAAGCATTCGAGTTAAAATAATTAATTTTAACTGAATCAACAGAATTCAGAAGCACTTCGTGGTATTTAAGTCTGTAAGTTCGTTTAGACCCCTTAAACCCAACAGATTAACCTAGAGAATTAGCCAAGTGATTAACTTAGGTAATTTAAATAAAACTAGGTTAACACAAATATATTGAAAAACAATAAAGCAGGGGAAAATAAATAACACAAGAACCTGATGACCCAAGAAAACCAAACCGGTAAAAAACCTGGGGAGGATTTAACCTAGCTATCCTCAAGGTAAACTGAATTCACTATGAAAGAATTGAAGTTTACACAATAAGACTTAGACCACTAACATCCTATTGCTACCCAAGTGTAGGAAACTTACTACCACGACCCCATGATAGCTCCGAGATCCACGGACTCCTTCTTTCTTGAATTCTTCAGCAATCCACAAGCGCACCTGCTTGTATATCTTTGAAGTTCTTTGATCCTGCAACTGTATGATTTACCAAGCTCTTGACATAAATCTTGAGTTTGGAAACCCTAAGTGTATGTGAAGGTAAACACCTCTAGATCTCACAATGAGATTCACAAACACAGTATTCAGAACTCTAAAAACATGGCTAGGGTTTTCCCTTATATACTTGGGGCAAAACATAAAACCCTATACATTAAATGGACTAGGGCTGGGTTGGAAAATTCTGCAGAAAAACGTTCTGCTTGATTTTCGATCGGTCGAGTCTAATTCTCGATCGATCGAGTTAGGCAGAAAGTGAACAGTGAATTCTGCAGTCAACTCGATTCCAACTTTACATAAAAAGCCATACTTTGAGCAAATCTAATACACAACTTAAAGAATGTTTTGATCATGGTTTGCCAACATTACAAATTGAAGTTCTAATACATTAGTTCCTAATTCTTAGAACCTAACAAACTCCCCCTTTGGTAATCCGTGACAAAACACAGACTTAACAAAAAGCTCAAAGTTTACAAATTGAAACAGCCCATTACAAAATAAAAAGCCACTTAAACAATTCAACCTAACTACTATCTAACAGTTGCAAAGTAGACAGTAGCACGACTGAATCAACCTATATATTCCTGTAACACTTAACAAACACATAAATGCATGTGTGGAAAATATAAGGAATATAAAAAAAAATTCTTGATTTTACATGACACAAAATAAAGACATATATCATGAATAACATCATAAATATAAATCAATAAGCAAAGTAGCATAGTGAAATAAGAAACATAATACATAACAATGTATCTCAACAAAAATATCTCCTAATCAAGAGCCAAAAATGTAAATACAAAGTGAAGCGCCTAGATACAATCTAATAACTCCACAAGCTCCGCAGTATCACTACAAAGTACAAAACTCAAAACTCCCCCTAAAACAAAAATCTCCTCTACAAAAAATACTCCCCCTTTTTGTGACGAATTGCCAAAGGGCACTCAATCATCATCAAAAGGAGGTAGAGGAGAATGACGAGAACTCCCCAAATCTGCTCGCAAAGCACGAAGCTCGTCAAGGATGTCCACCAGAAGTTGACCATAAGCCGCCTGAACGGTCACGACAGTATCCAGAGTCCGACGAAGGTCAGAAACATCATCAAAAGGTGGAGGAACATCAGCAGCAGCAGCAGTAGGATCAACAGATGTCTCAGCTGCAGGAGCATTTGTAGAAGAAGAAGGGGGTGGAGTGACACCAGAAGGCTTTACCCTAGGATGCTTAGAGCTAGCCCGAAGTTGAGCAGCCCTTTGCCTCAAAAAGGTAGCACCAATAGGAGCAATGACATGTACAGGCTCAGAAGCAGGAAAATCAACGAAACCAAGAAAAAGGAGAATCCTATGAATAAAAACGGGAAAGAATAAAGTATGAGCCGTAGAACTAGACCGATGTACCTCGTTCAAAGAACGAAGGAACAAATGAGGAAAACTGATAGGGGCATCAGTAACCAGTGCATACAAAAAGACACATCGCTCAAGAGGAATGGTGTGGAGATTAGAAATAGGCCACAAGGAATGACACGCTATCCGAAAGAAGAGATAATGAAGCTTGGAAAGCTCAGCAGAAGTGATCCGAGGATCAGAACCCCACCGAATAGAAGACCCAGTGATGTATGACAAAACATCATCTAGAGGTGGAGACTCCTCATAAGGAAAAACGGGATGATTAACAATGGGCACCCCAAGAGCATCAGACACCACCGAAGGGGTAATGCGATACTCTACACCTCGTAACCAAACCTTAACTAAGGTGTTGGTATCATAGATGTGGATAGAGAGGTTCGAATAGAACTCTCTAATCAAGGTGGTAGGAGGAGGAGGATTCTCAAACTCGAGCAAAGATAACCAACCCCGACGCTCAAAATTACGTCTCACCTCAAGATCTACCTCATCTAGTATAACCCTACGCTCAGCCCAAATATGACATCTAAGATTCAGGGTCTCATAGGTTACTTGGTTCGACTCACTAGGGAACCGCTCACTATCGAATGAAGGTGAAGGGTCAGAAGTCCTATGGGCTCTAGTTTTCCTAGGCATGGTGCTAAGGAAAGAAAAGAGAGACACATAAAGAAAAGAGCAAAAAAAAACAAAAACTAAGGGGAGACTGCAAGTTAGCACAGCATAAAAAATATAGAAATAACAATTCTATATGATGCATGAACAAAATATGCAAATGATGCATGAACTAATGCAGTGACAAGTTCAAATATGATCCAAATTAACAAAATTGACTTGAGCATTAGTGTTAGATTAAAAATACCCAATTTTGAAAAACTCAATTTTCAAAACACAACAAATTGAGAAATTGATCATCACAACAGTTAATTAACACAATATAATGATCAAATTAATCAATCTAACAAGTTAATTTCATCAATTTTAATCAAATTGAACAAAAACCCCAAATTTAGCAATTTCAAGCCCTAGATTTTCAAATTTTTCACAAATCATCAAATTAATCAAATTAAATCATATATAGTGCTTGTATATAGTGTCCCTACAAAAATCCATGATTCATTTGAAAAAGAAAGAGCCAAAATCACACCCAAAAATTCCAAAACCAAAATGGCAAAAATACCCCAAAAATGCATGAATTAATGCATGAAACATGAAAATAAAATCAAAAGAGAGGGCAAAAATGTCTTACTGGCCTTGGGAGAGAGAGATTATGCAAAAAGAACGGAGGAAAACGCCAAAAACAGCATAAAATTCTTTGACCGGTTGGTGAGGAGACAAAAGAATTTTAAAAAGTTTTGAAAAGATGAAGAGCACGTGAGAAAAGTTCCTTTTTAAAAACACTTAGCCCGATTTTCGATCAATCGAAAAATAGATTCGATCGGTCGAAAATCCTTCGATTGATCCACTACCAATCGAGAACCGATCGAAACACACAGAGACTTTATTGAGATTTTAAAAACATTTTCGACCGATCGAAAAACAGACTCGATCGATCGAAATTCTGGAAAATTGAATTTTTGAAAATTGAAACTTATTTTCTCAATAACTCCTTAAAGCATTATAATTTATGAAAAAAATGCATGAGTATGAGATGAAATGTTTTCCAAAAACCCATATTTTTAGCCCAAATTTCTCAAAGTAAGATTTTCTCATAATATCCCTCAACCAATCAAACAGGTAAACATGTTTTGCATCAATTTTCAGAAATATTCAAACTTGGGTGGTCAGACCAAAAAGCACACAATACCATGTACACAGTTTAGCAAAGAATAACTTGTGTAGTGTGTGCAACTAGCATAAGCTTGAGAAACATGTGAGGTGATATGCACATAGTAATCAATCACAATTTCTACAAAATCCATCACATGAATTTGAAAGAGATTATTACTTACAGAGTTACATCATATAACTCTTACATCTCCTAGAATAAAAGCTTGCAATCATGTAAGTTTCTTGATTTGCCTCATTATTCAATTTAATTGATTAGAAACTTAATAAAAGCCGGAATAATGTACACACCAATTTTATGAATTGTGAAATTATTATAGCCCAATAATGTACACACCAATTTTAATAGAGGCTACACCTTATATTCTTTTTGTGCATGTGCTACACTTTCTCTAGCACAAAATGTTACGATATGCACTAAGGTGTTCATGATTGGCTAGTAAACAGTGGTGAGATGATTATTTATGCCTATCTCAATAAGACCAAGTCCGACAATCAAAGACATAAGACTTCAAAATCAAGATCATGTGATCAACAAATATAGCATCTTCCCACACAACATGCACAACAAAACTTTAGCTAGTAAAGTGCAATAAAAATAAGTGCATCAAAGCTAAACAAGGTACATTCACATGATATGCAAAATTTGATTGACCAACCTTGTCTTCAAGTTCAAGGAAAAAATTGCAAAAACACAATTTGCAAAATTTTTTTTTTATACAATAAAAGAAACAAACATCCTAGAATGAAATGCATGAATGTTATGCAATGCAAATCCTAGAAACAAAGATCACAAAAGATAGAGCAATGAAGCACAAGGACCATGAAGTCAAGAATGACTAAGGACAAAAAATCACACCAATAACTTGACGAAGAGTCTCAAACTTTCCTCTATCAAGTGGTTTGGTGAAAATATCAGCATTCTGACGTTCAGGTGGAATATACTCAAGAGCAACAATTTTCCGTTCAACAAGATCCCTAATGAAATGATATCTAATCTTGATGTGTTTGGTCTTAGAGTGTTGAACAGGATTCTTAGAGATATCTATGGCACTAGAGTTATCACAATAAACAACCATGGTGTCCTGTGATATCCCATAATCACTCAAGAGTTTCTTCATCCAAAGAAGCTGAGAACAACAACTTCCAGAAGCAATATATTCTGCCTCAGCAGTAGATAAAGAAACAGAATTTTGTTTCTTACTCATCCAAGCAACCAGATTAGCACCAACATAAAAACAACCACCAGTTGTACTTTTTCTATCATCAGCATTACCAGCCCAATCAGAATCAGAAAAACCAGCAAGAGAAAGATTTGACTCTTTGCTATAAAACAGACCATAATCACAAGTTTCATCAACATACTTTATAATCCTTTTGACAGCATTTAAGTGAGAAACCTTGGGATTAGATTGAAATCTAGAACAAACACCCACACTAAATGCAATATCAGGTCGGCTAGCAGTTAAGTACAAAAGACAACCAATCATGCTTCTGTATAGGGTAACATCAACAGACTCACCTGATGGATCGTTTGTTAGTTTTGCGTTAGCAGCCATTGGTGGCCTAGCATGTGCAGCCTTGTCAAGACCAAATCTCTTGACCAAATTTCGTGCATACTTAGCTTGGTTGATGTAGATTCCAGCATCCGTTTGCTTTACCTGCAATCCCAAGAAATAAGTTAGTTCACCAACCATACTCATCTCAAACATGGCCTTCATTTCATCTGCAAAAGATTGAGCCAGAGAATCATTAGTAGCACCGAAAACAATATCATCAACATAAATTTGAGCAACTACAAAATGATTCTTATCCTTTCGTATAAACAGAGTGGTGTCAGCAAAACCTCTCTTAAAGCCATGGTCTGTGAGATATGCAGTTAATCGATCATACCAAGCCCGTGGTGCTTGTTTCAATCCATAGAGAGCTCGCTTTAACTTGTAGACATCATTTGGCCTGTGAGGATTAACAAAACCCTTCGGTTGTTCAACATACACCTCTTCTTGTAACATGCCATTTAAGAAAGCACTCTTAACATCCATTTGATACAACTTGAAGTTCATATGACTTGCTATAGCCAAAAGAATTCGAATGAATTCCAATCTTGCTACAGGTGCAAAGGTCTCATCAAAGTCAATCCCTTCTACTTGTGTGTATCCTTAAGCAACAAGCCTAGATTTATTTCTGATAACAGTTCCATGTTCATCTGACTTGTTTTTGAAAATCCACTTAGTTCCAATAACATTGACTTCCTTTAGTCTTGGAACTAATTCCCACACATCATTTCGAACAAATTGATGAAGTTCTTCATGCATAGAATTTACCCAATCAGCATCTTGTAGAGCTTCATCCACCTTTTTCGGTTCGAATTGGGATAGATAGCATGAGTGAGTAATCACATTTAATGCTTTGGATCTAAATCTCATGTTATCATTTAAACTCCCCAATATATTGGTAGCAGGATGATTCAACTTAACTCTTGAGGATGGATCTTTGACCAATGAAGTAGAGGTTCCTTTCTGATCTGATGTACTTTGAGATTCTCTCTGTTCTTGTTGAGCTCCATGAACTGGTGTTGAAGGTTCTAAACTTGATGGCATAGATGCTGTATCATTTAATACCATCAACTCTTCCTCTATAGGCTTTCCCACATAATTTTCAGGTAGAGAATCATCAACTTCCATAATCTTTTCTTGAACCTGAGGTACATTTTGTTAGGTTCTAAGAATTAGGAACTAATGTATTAGAACTTCAATTTGTAATATTGGCAAACCATGATCAAAACAATGTTTAGTCTTGTGTTAGACTTGCTCAAAGTATGGGTCATAATGTAAAGTTGGAATCGAGTTGTTTTGCAGAATTACTGTTCACTTTCTGTATAACTCGATCGATCGAAAATTAGGCTCGATCGATCGAAAATCGGGCAGATCGTTTTTTCTGCAGAAAATTCCAACTCAGCCCAAGTCCATTTAATGTATAGGGTTTTATGTTTTGCCCTAAGTATATAAGAGAAAACCCTAGCCACGTTTTTAGTGTTTTGAATGCTGTGTTTGTGAATCTCATTGTGAGATCTAGAGGTTTTTGCCTTCACATACACTTAGGGTTTACAAACTTGAGATTCATGTCAAGAGTTGTGTAGATCAATACAGTTGCAGAATCAAAAGAGCACAAAGATATACAAGCAGGTGCGCTTGTGATTTGCTGAAGAATTCAAGGAAAGAAGGAGTCCGTGGATCTCGGAGCTATCATGGGGTCATGGTAGTAAGTTTCCTACACTTGGGTAGCAATAGGATGTTAGTGGTCTAAGTCTTGTTGTGTAAACTTCGATTCTTTCATAGTGGATTCAGTTTACCTTGAGGATAGCTAGGTCAAATCCTCCCCAGGTTTTTACCGGTGTGGTTTCTTGGGTCATCATATCTTTGTGTTATTTATTTTCCCTGCTTTGTTGTTTTTGCTTATTTGTGTTAACCTAGATTTAATTAAATTACCTAAGTTAATCACTTGGCTAATTCACTAGATTAATCTGTTGGGTTTAAGGGGTCTAAACGAACTGACAAGTGGTATCAGAGCGGGTAGCTTTTGTTTTGATCTTTTGATCTTTTAGCTGATCCTTGACCCCTGTTGTCATGGAACACGGACACCCTCTTGTTGTTCCACCTCACTTTGATGGAAACAACTATGCTTATTGGAAAGTAAGGATGAAAGCTTTCCTGAAATCCATTGATGAGAGAGTTTGGAATTCCGTTGAATACGGATGGGAGAAGCCCACTACTCCTGTGAGTGAGTGGCAAACTTCTCAAAAGGAGGCAGCCGCTTTTAATAGCAAAGCTATGAATGCTATTTTTAATGCTGTTTCCATGGAGGAATTTAAGAGAATCTCTAATGTTGAGGTTGTTCATACTGCTTGGAAAATCCTCCAGACTGTGCATGAAGGCACGAAGGCAGTTAAAATTAATAAGTTGCAGCAATTAACCTCTAGATTTGAAAGCATTAGAATGAATGATGATGAATCCTTTGATGAATTCTATGCTAAATTGAATGATATTGTTAATTCTGCTTATAATTTGGGTGAAATCTATGATCAACCTAAAATTTTTAGGAAGATTCTTAGATCTTTGACTGAGGATTTTAGACCCAAAGTGACTGCCATCACTGAGAGCAAGGATGTGGACTCCATCCCTGTTGATGAACTTGTAGGATCTCTTCAGTCCTATGAGTTAGACCTCCCTAAGACCATCAAATCCAAATCAATGGCTCTTAAGTCTGTTGATGATGTTGAGGATGATGGATTTGATGATGAACTCTCTGCTACAGAGATTGCCTATCTTGCCAAGAACTTTAGAAACTTTCTTAGGAACAATAACAGAAGGGCAAGAGGCAAGAACACTGTTGAACCTAGAAATTTTAGGAAGAATGATCCCATTAAAGTCAATAACACTGAAAAACCTAAGGAGAAAGTGGGACAGCCTTCTAATAATTCTTTGGGACAACAATGTTATGGTTGTCAAGGGTATGGTCATTTAAAATCTGAATGTCCTACATACTTGAGGTCTAAGGGTAAAGCTATGGCTATAACCCTTAGTGATGATGAAGTTTCCGACAATGAATCCGCTAGTGATGAGGATGGAAACTTCATTGCTTTCACTGCTACTACGGTAGTTAATGAAAGCATGTCTGTTGAAGAGAACCCTTCTGATGGGGAACTCTCTGAGGATGCAGATTTACAGGAAGCCTACAATAAACTTTGCAAAGTTGCTGCAAAGGATGCCATGAATGTTGAGTTAGGCTTGAAGAAAATTGCATCTCTGGAACTTGAAAAGAAAAATTTACTTGTTAAATTGTTTGATGCAAATGAGCTTTTGAATAATGTGAAAACTGAGAACATGCTCTTACTTGATAAAGTTAAATGTTTGGAACTTGATTTATCTGTTGCTAGAGAACAAACTAATAGGACTGCAAGCTCCAAACTTGATCACATGCTGAGTATTCAAAAGTCTCCTTCTGATAAAACTGGTTTAGGTTATGAGGAAAGTATTTATGTGCTTGAACCTTCTTCCACTAAATTTGTTCCTTCTTCTGAACCTCCTAAGAGTGAGATTGTCAAACCCTTGGTGAGTGAACCTGTCAAACCTATAAATGTTACTCCACCTAGGAAGATTAGGGTTGATCTTCAAGCTTCTCATTCTAGAGCTTCTACTTTTACTAAGGGCAAATTGCATGATAAGCCTGCATGGGTTTGTCATTTTTGAGAAGATTGAAAAATACATCTGTGGACCATGTTAGATGGGTAAACAAGTGAAGTCCAAACATCCGTCTGTAGCTGATGTTCAAACTACGAGACCTTTGGAGTTGCTGCACATTGATCTCATGGGTCCTGCCAGAGTTCAGAGTTTAGGTGGAAAGAAGTACATTCTAGTTGTTGTGGATGACTTTACAAGATTCACATGGGTTGTACTTTTGAAAGATAAAGCTGAGGCTCCTGAAAAAATGATTTATCTGTGCAAGAAATTGCAAGTAGAAAAAGGAACTGTGATAGCCAGAATAAGAAGTGACCATGGAAAAGAGTTTGAGAACACCAAATTGGCTATGTTTTGCAATAATCAAGGCACCCGTCAGGAATTCTCTTCACCCAAAACACCACAACAAAATGGAATTATGGAAAGGAAAAATAGAGTTGTACAAGAAATGGCCCGTGTCATGCTCCATAATAAGAAGATGCCTAAATCTTTTTGGGGAGAAGCTGTTAATACTGCATGTCACACTCTCAATCGGGTGTATTTCAGACCAAATTCCAAGCAAACTCCCTATGAACTCTGGAGAGGAAAGAAGCCTGTAGTGAAATACTTCAGAATATTTGGCAGTGACTGTTACATTCTGCGTGATAGAGAGAACCTAGAAAAATTTGATGCTAAGAGTGATAAAGGTTATTTTCTGGGATACTCTTCCACCAGTAGAGCATACAGAGTATTCAATCTGAGAACTAAAACAGTCATGGAATCCTCAAATGTAGTGATCAATGATGAACTAAACTCAGAAGGCCATTCAGAACATGCACCTCAAGTTCAAGAAAAGATGATGGAAGTTGATGATTCCCTACCTGAAAACTATGTGGGAAAGCATACAGAGGAAGAGTTGATGGTTTTGAATGATACAGCATCTGTGCCATCAAGTTCAGAACCTTCAACACCAGTTCATGGAGCTTCACAAGAACAGAGAAAGGTTCAAAGTCCATCAGATCAGAAAGGTACCACTACTTCATTGGTCAAAGGTCCATCATCAAGAGTTAGGTTGAATCATCCTGCTACTAATATTTTGGGAAGTTTGAATGATAACATGAGATTGAGATCCAAAGTATTAAATGAGATTACTCACTCATGCTACCTATCCCAATTCGAACCGAAAAAGGTGGATGAAGCTCTACAAGATGCTGATTGGGTAAATTCTATGCATGAAGAACTTCATCAGTTCGTTCGAAATGATGTGTGGGAATTAGTTCCTAGACCTGAGGGAGTCAACGTTATTGGAACTAAGTGGATCTTCAAGAACAAGTCCGATGAACATGGAACTGTTATCAAAAATAAATCAAGGCTTGTTGCTCAAGGATATTGATTTTGATGAGACTTTTGCACCTGTAGCACGATTGGAATCCATTCTAATTCTTTTGGCTATAGCAAGTCATATGAACTTCAAGTTGTATCAAATGGATGTCAAGAGTGCTTTCCTAAATGGCATGTTACAAGAAGAGGTATATGTTGAACAACCGAAAGGCTTTGTTGATCCTCACAGGCCGAATGATGTCTACAAGTTGAAGAGAGCTCTCTATGGATTGAAACATGCTCCACGAGCTTGGTATGATAGATTAACTGCATATCTCACAGATCATGGCTTCAAGAGAGGTTTTGCTAACACCACTCTGTTTATACGAAAGGATAAGAATCATTTTGTAGTTGCTCAAATTTATGTTGATGATATTGTTTTTGGTGCTACTAATGATTCTCTTGCTCAATCTTTTGCAGATGAAATGAAGGCCATGTTTGAGATGAGTATGGTTGGGGAACTAACTTATTTCTTGGGATTGCAGGTAAAGCAAACGGATGCTGGAATTTACATCAACCAAGCTAAGTATGCACGAAATTTGGTCAAGCGATTTGGTCTTGACAAGGCTGCACATGCTAGGACACCAATGGCTGCTAATGCAAAACTAACAAACGATCCATCAGGTGAGTCTGTTGATGTTACCCTGTACAGAAGCATGATTGGCTGTCTTTTGTATTTAACTGCTAGCCGACCTGATATTGCATTTAGTGTGGGTGTTTTTTCTAGATTTCAATCTAATCCCAAGGTTTCTCATTTGAATGCTGTCAAGAGAATTATAAAGTATGTTGCTGGAACTTGTGATTATGGTTTATTTTATAGCAAAGAGTCAAATCTTTCTCTTGCTGGTTTTTCTGATTCTGATTGGGATGGTAATGCTGATGATAGAAAAAGTACAACTGGTGGTTGTTTTTATGTTCGTGCTAATCTTGTTGCTTGGATGAGTAAGAAGCAAAATTCTGTTTCTTTATCCACTGCTGAGGCAGAATATATTGTTGCTGGAAGTTGTTGTTCTCAGCTACTTTGGATGAAGAAACTTTTGAGTGATTATGGAATATCACAAGACACCATGATTGTTTACTGTGATAACTCTAGTGCCATAGATATCTCTAAGAATCCTGTTCAACACTCTAAGACCAAACACATTGAGATTAGATATCATTTCATTAGGGATCTTGTTGAAAGGAAAATTGTTGCTCTTGAGTATATTCTAACTGAACGTCAGAATGCTGATATTTTCACCAAACCGCCTGATAGAGGAAAGTTTGAGACTCTTCGTCAAGTCATTGGTGTGATCCTTTGTCCCTAGTCATTCTTGACTTCATGGTCCTTGTGCTTCATTGCTCTATCTTTTGTGACCTCTGTTTCTAGGATTTGCATTGCATTACATTCATGCATTTCATTCTAGGTTGTTTGTTTCTTTTATATAATATAAAAAAAAAAAATTTGCAAATTATGTTTTTGCTATTTTTTCTTAAATTTGAAGACAAGGTTGGTCAATCAAATTTTGCATAACATGTTAATGTACCTTGTTTAGCTTTGATGCACTTATTTCTATTGCACTTTACTAGCTAAAGTCTTGTTGTGCATGTTGTGTGGGAAGATGCTATATTTGTTGATCACATGATCTTGATCTTGAAGTCTTATGTCTTTGATTGTTGGACTTGAACTTATTGAGAAAGGCATAAATAACCATCTCACCACTGTTTATTAGCCAATCATGAACACCTTAGTGCATATCATAAGATTTTGTGCTCGAGAAAGTGTAGCACATGCACAAAAAGAACATAAGGTGTAGCCTCTATTAAAATTGGTGTGTACATTATTGGGCTATAATAATCTCACAAATTCAAATAAAATTGGTGTGTACATTATCCCGGCTATATTATTAAGTTTCTAATCAATTAAATTGAATTATGAGGCAAATCAAGAAACTTACATGATTGCAAACTTTTATTCTAGGAGATGTGGGAGTTATAGGATGTAACTCTTTAAGTAATAGTCTCTTTCAAATTCATGTGATGGATTTGTTAGAAATTGTGATTGATAAATATGTGCATATCACCTCACATGTTTCTCAAGCTTATGCTAGTTGCAAACACTACACAAAGTTATTCTTTGCTAAACTGTGTACATGTTATTGTGTGTGTTTTTGGCCTGACCAACCAAGTTTGAAAATTTCTGGAACTTAATGCAGAACATGTTTGCTTGTTTGATTTTTTTTTTTTGGGTATTGAAAGAAAATTTTGATTTGAGAAATCTGGGTTGAATTCATATGTTTTTGGAAAACATCTCATCTCATACTCATGCATTTTTCTGGTAAAATCTGATGCTTTGAGAAGTGACTGTCCTGAAATTGGTTTGTTTTTCAAAAATTTATTTTTTCCAGAATTTCAATCGATCGAAACTGATTTTCGACCAATCGAAATGTTTCAAAATCAGCATAAAAGTTTCTGGTTGACTCGATCGATCCAAGTTGACTTTGAATCAATCGAAGCTATTTTCGATCGATCGAATGTAATTTTCGATCAATCGAAAATCGTGCTAAATGTTTTTAAAAAGGAGTTTTCCACGTGATCTCTTTACCTTTTCCAAAACTTTTTCAAACTTTTTGTCTCTCTACCAACCGGTCAAGCTATTTTTGGGTGGATTTGTCGTTTTCTTCCAAACTTTTTGCCTAATCTCTCTCTCCCAATGCCGGTAAGACCTTTTTGCCCCTCCTTTTGAATTTATTTTCATGTTTCATGCATTATTTTCATGCATTTTTGGGTATTTTCGGCATTTAGGATTTTTCTCTTTTTGGGATTGATTTTGGCTCCTTTTCTTTAAAATTTTTCATGGGTTTTTGTGGGGACAGTGTATTCAAACACTTCATATGGTTTAATTTGATTATTTGTGTGCTTTGTGGAAAATTTGAAATTCTAGGGCTTGAAATTGGGAAAATTTGGGGTTTTGTTCAATTTGATTGAAATTGATGAAATTGGCTTGTTAGATTGATTGATTTGATCAGTATATTGTGTTAATTAACTTTTGTGTTGATCAATTTCTCACTTTGTTGTGTTTTGAAAATTTAGGGTTTTCAAATTGGGTATTTTTGATACATATTACATGCTCAAGCCAAATTTGTTAATTTGAATCATGATTGAACTTGTTACTGCATTAGTACATGCATCATTTGGTGTTTATACTCATGCATCATATAGATTTGCTATTTTTTCTCTATATTTTATACTGTGCTAACTTGCAGTCTGCCCTTGGTCTTTGGTTTTTGCTCTTCTTTTTCTGTGTCTCTCCTTATTCCTTAGCACCATGCCTAGGAAAACTAGAGCCCGTAGGACTTCTAACCCTTCACCTTCTTTCGATAGTGATCGGTTTCCTTCTGTCCAGAACCAAGAGACCTATGAGACCCTTAATCTTAGGCGTCAAATTTGGGGTGAGCGTAGGGTTATCTTAGATGAGGTTGATCCTGAGGTGAGACGGAACTTTGAGCGTTGGGGTTGGTTACCTCTACTTGATTTTGAGCGTCCTCCTCCTGCTTCTTTGATTAGAGAGTTCTATTCGAATCTCTCTATCCATGTCTACGATAACGACACCTTGGTAAAGGTGTGGTTACGTGGTGTGGAGTATCGCATTACCCCTCGGGTAGTGTCTGATGCTCTTGGTGTGCCCATTGTTGATCATCCTGTTTTTCCCTATGAGGAGTCTCCTCCTCTAGATGATGTCTTGTCATACATCACTGGGTCTTCTATCCAGTGGGGTTCTGATCCTCGGATCACTTCTGCTGAGCTTTCCGAGCTTCACTATCTTTTCTTTAGGATAGCGTGTCATTCTTTGTGGCCTATTTCTCATGTCCACACCATCCCTCTTGAGCGATGTATCTTTTTGTACGCGCTAGTCACTGATGCTCCTATCAGTTTTCCTCATTTGTTCCTTCGTTCTTTGAACGAGGTTCATCGGTCTAGCTCTACGGCTCATGCTTTGTTCTTTCCTATTTTCATTCATAGGATTCTCCTTTTTCTTGGTCTTGATGATTTTCCTGTTTCTGAGCCTGTTCATATTATTGCTCCTATTGGTGCTACCTTTTTTAGGCAAAGGGCTGCTCAACTTCGAGCTAGCTCTAAGCGTCCTAGGGTAGAGCCTTCCGGTGTCACTCCACCCCCTTCTTCTTCTACAGATGTTCCTGCAGCTGAGCCATCTACTGATCCTGTTGCTGCTGCTGCTGCTGATGTTCATCCACCGTTTGATGAGGTTTCTGACCTTCGTCGGACTTTGGATATTGTCGTGACCGTTCAGGCGGCTCATGGTCAGTTATTGGTGGACATTCTTGATGAGCTTCGTGCCTTGCAAGCTGATCTGGCGAGCTCTCATCGTTCTCCTCCACCTCCTTTTGATGATGAGTGAGTGCCCTTTGGCAATTCGTCACAAAAAGGGAGAGTGCATATTGTATATCTTGGAGATTTTTGTAGAGGAGATTTATGTTTTAGGGGGAGTTGTGAGCTTTTGTAGTTTTTTGTGATACCTTGGAGCTTGTGGAGTTATTAGATTGTATCTAGGTGCTTCACTTTGTATTTACATTTTTGGCTCTTGATTAGGAGATATATGTTTTGTGATACATTGGTTACTGATATGTTTCTTGTTTCACTATACTTCATTGCTTATTGATTTATATTTATGATGTTATTCATGATATATGTCTTTATTTTGTGTTATGTGAAATCAAGAAGTTTATTTTATATTCCTTGTTTTTTTTTTCTTCCACACATGCGTTTATGTGTTTTTTAAGTGTTACAGGAATATACAGGTTGTTTTCAGTCGAGCTGCTGTCTACTTTGCAACTGTTAGATAGTAGTTTAGGTTGAATTGTCTAAGTGGCTATTTATGTTGTAATGGGCTATTTCAATGTGTAAACTTTAAGCTTTTTGTTAAGTCTGTGTTTTGTCACGGATTGCCAAAGGGAGAGTTTGTTAGGTTCTAAGAATTAGGAACTAATGTATTAGAACTTCAATTTGTAATGTTGGCAAACCATGATCAAAACAATGTTTAGTCTTGTGTTAGACTTGCTCAAAGTATGGGTCTTAATGTAAAGTTGGAATCGAGTTTTTTTGCAGAATTACTGTTCACTTTCTGTATAACTCGATCGATCGAAAATTAGGCTCGATCGATCGAAAATCGGGCAGATCGTTTTTCTGCAGAATTTTCCAACTCAGCCCTAGTCCATTTAATGTATAGGGTTTTATGTTTTGCCCTAAGTATATAAGGGAAAACCCTAACCACGTTTTCAGAGATCTGAATGCTGTGTTTGTGAATCTCATTGTGAGATCTAGAGGTGTTTACCTTCACATACACTTAGGGTTTACAAACTTGAGATTCATGTCAAGAGTTGTGTAAATCAATACAGTTGCAGAATCAAAAGAGCACAAAGATATATAAGCAGGTGCGCTTGTGGATTTGCTGAAGAATTCAAGAAAGAAGGAGTCCGTGAATCTCGGAGCTATCATGGGGTCGTGGTAGTAAGTTTCCTACACTTGGGTAGCAATAAGATGTTAGTGGTCTAAGTCTTGTTGTGTAAATTTCGATTCTTTCATAGTGGATTCAGTTTACCTTGAGGATAGCTAGGTCAAATCCTCCCCAGGTTTTTACCGGTGTGGTTTCCTGGGTCATCATATCTTTCTGTTATTTATTTTCCGCTGCTTTGTTGTTTTTGCTTATTTGTGTTAACTTAGATTTAATTAAAATTACCTAAGTTAATCACTTGGCTAATTCACTAGGTTAATCTGTTGAGTTTAAGGGGTCTAAACGAACTGACAAGGAGTTTGCTTGGAATTAGGTCTGAAATATACCCGATTGAGAGTGTGACATGCAGTATTAACAGCTTCTCTCCAAAAAGATTTAGGCATCTTCTTATTATGAAGCATGACACGAGCCATTTCTTGTACCACTCTATTTTTCCTTTCCACTATTCCATTTTGTTGTGGTGTTTTGGGTGAAGAGAATTCCTGATGGGTGCCTTGATTATTGCAAAATGTAGCCAGTTTTGTGTTCTCAAACTCTTTTCCATGGTCACTTCTTATTCTGGCTATCACAGTTCCTTTTTCTACTTGCAATTTTTTGCACAGATGAATCATTTTTTCAGGAGCCTCAGCTTTATCTTTCAAAAGTACAACCCATGTGAATCTGGTAAAGTCATCCACAACAACTAGAATATACTTCTTTCCACCTAAACTCTGAACTCTGGCAGGATCCATGAGATCAATGTGCAGCAACTCCAAAGGTCTTGTAGTTTGAACATCAGCTACAGACGGATGTTTGGACATCACTTGTTTACCCATCTGACATGGTCCACAGATGCATTTTTCAATCTTCTTAAACTTGGGCAACCCAACTACTGCATCACATTTTGAAATCTTCTCTAATTGCTTGAGACTAGCATGACCCATCCTTTGATGCCATAGGTCAACTTGATTGATTTTCGCACTGAAGCATTTGTTGCTTATACTTGGAGTGATACCATAACAGTTATCAGCTGTTCTCACACCAACACACATACAGTCACCTCCTTCATCAAGTATTTCACATTCTTGTTTGGTGAAGAACACATTCAGTCCATTGTCACAAATCTGACTTATGCTGAGTAAGTTAGCCTTCAACCCATCAACATACCAAACATCTTCAAAGACTGGTAGTCCTGGAATGTCCACAGTACCAATGCCTCTGATCACAGATTTGCTTCCATCTCCAAAGGTAACTGTTCCAATCTTTCCTTCGAAAAGTGTCTTGAATAAGGCTTTATTTCCTGTCATGTGCCTGGAACAACTACTATCCAAATACCAAAGACAAGAATCACGTGCCTTTAAGGCAGTTAAAGCAGTATAGCACATGTAATTATTATCATATGTGATTGAACCAAGACACTCAAGAAAGATTTTAACACAAAAAGTAAAGGACAAGCACACCAGGTAAACAGTGTGGCAAACTAAAGAGAAGATTTTAGAGAAGTCCATAACAACAGGGGTCAAGGATCAGCTAAAAGATCAAAAGATCAAACACAAAAGCTACCCGCTCTGATACCACTTGTAAGTTCGTTTAGACCCCTTAAACCCAACAGATTAACCTAGAGAATTAGCCAAGTAATTAAATTAGGTAATTTAAACAAAACTAGGTTAACACAAATATATTGAAAAACAATAAAGCAGCGAAAAATAAATAACACAAAAATCTGATGACCCAGGAAAACCAAACCGGTAAAAAACCGGGAGGATTTAACCTAGCTATCCTCAAGGTAAACTGAATTCACTATGA
Source organism: Lithocarpus polystachyus (assembly GCA_033629205.1). Lineage (NCBI taxonomy): Eukaryota > Viridiplantae > Streptophyta > Magnoliopsida > Fagales > Fagaceae > Lithocarpus > Lithocarpus polystachyus. The sequence goes on from CM066173.1 coordinate 40,499,243, forward strand.
AAGAATTGAAGTTTACACAATAAGACTTAGACCACTAACATCCTATTGCTACCCAAGTGTAGGAAACTTACTACCACGACCCCATGATAGCTCTGAGATCCACGGACTCCTTCTTTCTTGAATTCTTCAGCAATCCACAAGTGCACCTGCTTGTATATCTTTGAAGTTCTTTGATTCTGCAACTGTATGATTTACCAAGCTCTTGACATAAATCTTAAGTTTGGAAACCCTAAGTGTATGTGAAAGTAAACACCTCTAGATCTCACAATGAGATTCACAAACACAGCATTCAGAACTCTAAAAACGTGGCTAGGGTTTTTCCTTATATACTTGGGGCAAAACATAAAACCCTATACATTAAATGGACTAGGGCTGAGTTGGAAAATTCTGCAGAAAAACGTTCTGCTCGATTTTCGATCGGTCGAGTCTAATTCTTGATCGATCGAGTCAGGCAAAAAGTGAATAGTGAATTCTGCAGTCAACTCGATTCCAACTTTACATAAAAAGCCATACTTTGAGCAAGTCTAATACACAACTTAAAGAATGTTTTGATCATGGTTTGCCAACATTACAAATTGAAGTTCTAATACATTAGTTCCTAATTCTTAGAACCTAACAGAGTCATTTAGTAAGTAGCCATTGTTGATGAAACCAAACGTCTGACTCATCAGTATTAGTTCCTTAAAATTGGTGCTTCCTTAGAGCTGGTGAGTCTCATCTTAGTCTTAGATGAAGACAAAATAAATTTATCCCCAGCTAACATCTAAATGGAGAGCTTTATTTCAAGATATTTTTTTGTGATCACTAACAACTTTTGTGGTACAAATTAGTTCTCCAAAATGCCTGCTATTAAATTGTTTGCTCCAGATGGATGCGTATTGCACCATGTAACTGTTAATCTAACTATACTATCTTGATATTGTCTCCTATGTTATGTGTTCCTCTTAATTAGATGATGCCCAAAAGTCCAAGCTATTTAAGATTTCTAAACATGAATGGTTGTATCTTGATGAGGACATAACTGCGTACTGAGGTTGTCAATACTTTGTTCATGTGGGAGTGCATGTTTATTTTATTTATTTTGTTTCGCTTGCCACTTTTTTAGTGTATCAGATGTTATGCTTTTAGCCCTTCAGTTTAACATATTAAGTTATTTCATTGCATAAATGTTTATTTTCGCAGAGAAGCCTTTATAATGCATGGGTAAGTGGTAACTAGCTCAAAACTACGTAAGTCTGTTAGAGCCAAAAGAACAGACTCAGTTACAACTGTTGAAGCAATATTTGAAGCTAACTTCCATCCTGAAGGGGCAAGTAAGATTTGTGGCTACACTTTCTTATCTAATAATGGACTGTTAAATTTGTTTTAAAATCTTTCATTGTTTAACAGCATCGTCATCGTCATTGTCATCATCATTGTTATTTTACTGTTGAAACTTATCTAGAGTTATCCATGTTGTGCATTATTGTTTGTAAATAATTCAATTTTTAGATATGAGTATGTTCTTTTTGTGCTAGGATTTTAGAACGCTCCCCCTTTTTCCACCTTTTTCTCCTTTCCATAAACCCTCTTGGAACATAGACTGTGAGGTTCTGAACTGTAATATAAAATTTGAATAAGTGCCAGATGAACCAAGCTAGCTCTTTCTAACATTATGGCCTGAAGAGGATAAAATTCGATATGACAAACGGATCCTATTTGAGATGACGGGAGAAAATGTATATACCTGATGTGGATGGATCCGTGGTGAACGGACACAATGTAAATGGGTTTGAGATACACGTGTCAACTCCTTATAAATAGAAACAACTTGCGTCTTACGCATAGTTAGGGTATGTAGAATCCCAATAGGAATAGAATCCAAATATAAAGAGGATTTTGCAATATCCGCCTAATTAATGATAAGTCCTATATGGAAAAAACTTCTTTTACAAGAAAAGAAGGTCGGTTCTACACTACTATAAAAATCCCAAAGACTTTCACAAGCAAAGGTACGCAGACTATTCCCCAACTCTAGCACTCTAGGGTTGTGAGCATCTTCTAACTTAACCTTCGGAGGGTCTTTGGCCGGTACCACACTGGTACCCTTTTAAGGTGTTTCTTGCTTTATGTTTTGCAGGTTGCATCGAGTGCGGACAAGAGAACCTTGTAGCTTACTGACGATATTTTGAGCATCATCAGTTGGTGCCGTCTGTGGGAAGCGCAAGGAAAAGTCATAACTTTGAGCTTTCTAGACAAAAAGTTGCATGGTACTCACACGCTCAATGGCGACCACGACAAACAATCAAGGAGAAACACATACCACAACTCTCGGGAGGCAGGTTCAAACCCTCGCAGCAGCAGTAGAACGCCTCACAAAATGTAACCACGACTTAGAAGACCAATTGTACCAGAAGGACGCAACACTCAACACTCAGGAGGAAGAGCAAGAGGCCAGTAGCGCCGAAAAGAGAAACCAGCAGGGGCTGGAAGGGAGCAACGCCCAAAGCAGGCCCGAACGACAGGACACGAACCGACCATCAACGACAGATCAAGTCCCGTCCCATATGGTTACGGAGATGCAGATGATGAAAGAGCGCATGGATTTCATGATGAACGCTTTCAAAGGACGAGTATCTAACAACCTTGACGACTTGGTTCATCGGACGGATTCACCGTTCACAATGTCTGTCAATTCGTACCCTCTTCCTTTGAAATTTCGCATGCCTTAGATCGAAAGCTACGATGGATCCAAAGACCCGTTGGATCATCTGGAGACCTTCAAGACGCTAATACATCTACAAGGAGTAGCGGACGAAATAATGTGCAGAGCCTTCCCTACGACATTGAGAGGCTCCACAAGGGCCTGGTTCAACAGATTGACGCCAGGCTCTATCAATACTTTCAAGGAGCTAAGTGCCTAATTTGCTTCACATTTCATCGGAGGCCACAGGTCCAAAAAGTCCACCGCGTGCTTGATGAACATCAAACAGCGGGAAGACGAAACACTGAGGTCATACATCGCCTGCTTTAACAAAGAGGCACTTTCAATTGACAAAGCGGATGATAAAATACTGGTAGCTGCATTCACAAACGGACTAAGGAAGGGTAAGTTTCTATTCTCCTTGTATAAGAATGACCCAAAGACCATGTCCGATGTACTCTACAGGGTGACCAAGTACATGAACGCAAAAGATGCACTCTTGGCCCAAGAAGAAAAACCCTCTAGGAAGAGAGAAAGGCAAGACAAAGTACATCAAGACAGCGGCGGAAGACCGCAAGAACAGGAGACAAAAGAGAAGAAAGGTGTTCTAAACCTCCAGCTGGAAGGTTCACAAACTTCACTCTGCTTACAGCCCCAATAGACCAAGTCTTGATGCAAATTAAAGATGAGGGGGCCCTTACTTTTCCAGACAAGCAGAAAGGAGACCCCAATAAAAGGCCTCGGGACAAATACTGCCGCTTTCATAAAGACCACGGCCACGACACAGCAAACTGCTATGACTTGAAGTAGCAAATAGAAGCACTCATAAGGTAAGGAAAGTTATAGAGGTTGGTTAGCAAGGAAAGAACGGACCCACCACAGGAACAAATTCTGCGACAAGAAAACGAGCGTCCAAGACCACCGTTAGGGGATCTAAGGATGATTGTAGAGGGCACAGCAACCTTCGACTCGTCCAAAAAGGCTCGAAAGACTTACCTCAGAACAGTCCATAACATCCAGCTAACAAGCTTCGTTCCAAAGATAGAACAGACCGAAACACCCATCATCGGATTCTCGGAGAACGACGCCCGACGTCTCCACCACCCACATGATGATGCACTCGTCGTTAACATACAAGTGGGAGTTTACAATGTGCATCGGATCCTGATTGATAACGGAAGCTCCACTGATATCCTTTACTACCCGGCTTTCCAGCAGATGAGGGTTGATAGAAAACGGCTGATCCTAACAAGTGCTCCCCTTGTTGGATTTGGAGGAACCAAGGTATACCCCCTAGGCGCAGTTACTCTACCCGTAACAATTAGTGATTATCCCTAGCAAATTACTAAAGATGTCACGTTCCTCGTGGTCAACTGCTCGTCTACATACAATGCCATAATCAGACGTCCCACTCTTAATTCATGGAAGGCCGTAACTTCAACCTACCATCTAATGGTCAAGTTTCCTACTAAATACGGAATAAGGGAACTACGCGGAGACCAGGTTGCTGCGCGAGAATGTTATGTGGCGATGATGGAGATGGATGACCAGATGCTGACGATGAGCATTAAAGAACAACGGACGGTGGAAAAACCCGTTGAGAAGCTTAGGGAAATACCCCTAGATGATTCCTTGCCGGAGCGAACAACACGGATTGGCACCCTCGCCGAACCAACGATCCTGTAGGCACTTGTAACGTTTCTTAAAGCAAACCAGGACGTTTTTGCATAGAGCCATGAAGATATACCAGGGATTGACCCCTCGGTCATGGTCCACAGGTTGAACGTATCTCCAGCCTTTCCACCAGTTCGCCAGAAGAGACGTGTTTTCGTGCAAGAGAGAGACCAAGCTATAGCGAAGGAAGTCCGTAAGTTACAGAAAGCAGACTTTATTAGAGAGGTCTACTATCCCGACTGGCTGGCAAACGTAATAATGGTTAAGAAAGCCAACGGGAAATGGAGGATGTGTGTAGACTTCACGGACCTAAATAAAGCATGTCCCAAAGACAGCTACCCCCTCCCCAGAATTGACATCCTAGTAGATTCAACAGCCCAACATCAGTTGCCAAGTTTCATGGATGCTTTTTCTGGATACAACTAGATCAAGATGGACGAGGCAGATCAGGAAAAGACCTCGTTCATTACAAGTCAAGGCCTCTTCTGTTACAAGGTGATGCTGTTTGGCCTTAAGAATGCCGGCGCGACATATCAGAGGCTTATGAACAAGATGTTTGCAAAATAGATTAGAAGGAATGTCCAGGAGTACGTAGACGATATGCTGGTAAAAATCCAGAAGGAGGACGGCCACTTGGACGACCTTAAGGAAACTTTCGACACCCTTCAATTGTACAACATGAAGCTCAATCCAAGCAAATGTGCATTTGGGGTGACAGCAGGAAAGTTCTTGGGATTCATGGTGTCCCAAAGGGGGATCAAAGCTAACCCAGATAAAATCCGCGCAGTATTGGAAATGACACCCCCTAAAAATGTGAAAGAAGTACAAAGCCTCAACGGCAAGGTTGCTGCATTGAATAGATTCGTAGCAAGAGCGACGGATAAATGTCTACCATTCTTCTGCACATTGAAAAAATCCTTTAAGTGGACGGCAGAATGTCAGCAGGCCTTCGATGATCTGAAGACCTATCTTTCTTCCCTACCACTGCTGAGCCCAGCCAAAGAAGGAGAAGAATTATTTTTATCCTTGGTTGTGTCACCAGTTGCAGTCAGCGCAGCCCTAATTTGAGAAGAAGACAAAGTTCAGAGGCCAGTATACTATACTAGCCGGTCGTTTCATGGCGCAGAAGAAAGATACCCGCCAATGGAAAAGCTCGCCTTTGCCTTGGTCACGGCGGCTCGCAAACTCAAGCCCTACTTCCAAGCCCACACAATAGTTGTCCTAACCGACAAGCCACTAAGACGAGCCTTAAGCAATCCTGAAGCCGCCGGACGGGTGGCACTGTGGGCAATTGAGTTAAGCGAATTTAACATACAGTACCGCCCGCGTACAGCCATGAAGGGACAAATAGTCGCCGATTTTATTGCGGAGTTTACTTGTTTAGAAGACCAGGGGGCAGATAAGTACCCTCCATGGAGTGTTCATACGGACGGCTCAGCCAATAAGCAAGCTGGCAGAGCGGGCATCGTACTTCGATTTTCGGAAGGCGACGAAGTAGAATATATGATCCGCCTCAATTTTCCTATGACCAATAATAAGACGGAGTATGAAGTTTTGATCGCATGTTTGGATCTTGCAAAAGTTGCTGGTGCCACCAATACAGTTATCCACTGTGATTCTCAGGTCGTCACCAATCAGGTGAACGGCGAGTATGAGTGCAGGGGCATGAGGATGAGGATGTACCTGGAACAAGCGAAAAGTAAGATGAACAACTTGCATGCCAAGGTCGTTCAAATCCCGAGAAGAGAAAATGAGCAGGTCGATCGTCTGGTAAAGGCCGCATCAGCAGATCACATGATCATCTCGGATAAGGTAATTTCCTTTGTTCAACCTTCACCTACTGTTGATATCATCGATATGTAGGAGATAGGTTCTGAAAGTAACTGGACCATGCCAATAGTCGCCTACTTGAAGAAAGGCATGCTGCTCGACACCAAAGAAGCTGCTAGGAAGCTGAAGGTCCAAGTGGCACGACTCGTCCTGATCAATGGTGTCTTATACAAAAGAGGATTTTTGCGCCTGTACCTAAGGTGTCGGGCCAAGTCACTCTCGTTGGAAAAATTAAACAATCACCCCATAAGTCAGTCTCCTGTGAGGTCACGGATCCTATTTAAGATGACGAAAGAAAATGTATATACTTGATGTGGACGAATCCGTGGTGAACGGACACAATGTAGATGGGTTTGAGGTACACATGTCAACCCCTTATAAATGAAAACAACTTGCGTCTTACGCATAGTTAGGGTATGTAGAATCTCAATAGGAATAAAATCCAAATATAAAGAGGATTCCGCAATATCCGCCCAATTAATGACAAGTCCTATATGGAAAAAACTTCTTTTACAAGGAAAGAATGTCGGTTCTACACTACTATAAAAACCCCAAAGACTCTCACAAGCAAAGGTACGCAGACTATTCCCCAACTCTGGCACTCTAGGGTTGTGAGCATCTTCTAACTTAACCTTCGGAGGGACTTTGGCCGGTACCACACCGGTACCCTTTTAAGGTGTTTCTTGCTTTGTGTTTTGCAAATTGCATCGAGTGCGGACAAGAGAACCTTGTAGCTTACTGACGATATTTTGAGCATCATCATGGCCTATGGTATAGGTAATTTTGTCTTGGGTCATTGGCTTGAATTCCATTATGTAATTTACGTCTGCTTAAAAAATTATAACACTAGCTAACTCTTTAGATTTTTTTTCTATCTTCTTGATGTCACAAAGATATTGAGATGCATGCATGCTTGTGCATAAGAGGGTTTGTTGCTATCACTTGCTGTCTAAAATGTTGAATTTTATTCTAATTATGCTCAACAAATGCAGATGACATATTTGGAAGAGCGGCCTCTTACGGACCGGGATTACTCTAGCTCTTTGTCAGGGGCTACTGAAGCTATCAGAGCTAGCACTCTTCGCCTTCCTGTTGTTGGTGGGGCAAAGGTAAGCATTAACATGTCCACTTCCCAAAAATTGGCACATTTGTGGCAGAATAATTTTTAATTTGGTTCTTCTGCTGCTACAGGCTGATATCCAAAATGTGAAGGATGCAATTTGTTCAGCTGTTGATGTTATGTAGGCTATGGCATCCTCAATCTGTTTATTATCATCAAAGGTATCTTTTTTTCAAATCCCAAGTTGTTCTATTATTGTTCCATCTAACTTTTTTTTTTTAAAAGGGATTTAATATGCAGAAATTTGCGAACACTGTAGTTTTGTATCTTATAAATGGAGCATAAGCTTGTGCATTAGGTGGTCTGCAGGGTTGTGTTTGGTGAAAAGAGTAGCAGATCATTCTATAATGACAGTTTCTATAAGCTAACTTTATAGAATATTTCATTTGTAACTTGAAATAGAAGGTTATAAAATGATCTGTTGCTTTCCAAGTGGTGGCATTAGTTAGATGTCCATGGCCTTGGATGTGAGCCCAGATCATGTTGTCCATGGAATTGGCTTCATTTGTTGAGAGATAATTGATTTATTCCTGTCTTTTGGTCATCTTGGATTTTTGTATCAGCATAGGTTGAGGCCATTTTCTTCTATGAGTGGATGCTATCACCCTTAAGGTCATATAGAGATGTTGACTTCCAATTAAAATCCTATTGCTTACTTTGTTGTGGGTGTTTCAACTTTTCTGCTTTTTCGGTAATGGAACCTCCACTTTCCTCTTCATAGACCTTCAGTCTTTTCCTTCCATTCCTTCCTTGCCCTGTGCCTCCCCCAACACACCCCCTCTTTATTATCTCCTTGCCCCTGTGGGGAAGAAACAATGCTCTGAAATTACACTAGAAAATCCATCTTTTTATTATTATAACTTGGTTATATCATTTTGATTTTACACTTCAAATAGGGACACCTCCTGGAGAGGTAACAGCCAAATTGGAGTTATTTTAATTCATATATGATGTTGTATGTCAGTTTATGTTTTACCGGCCACATTATCTGCATGCTGTATATTGCTTTTATGCTCGTAATAAACTCACATATGCAGTTATATGTTTTGCTCATGCATAAATATGATTTAATTATCTTAGTGTATTTAACTTATTTAAATGAATCTATATTTCTGTATATATATACACACAAATACACACTTTTACAACCATTGAAAACATGAACAAATTTAAGATGATGAAGTTAAAAAATACTGTCAATTTCTGTATGTGTGTGCATACATTACAATTGCTATTTTTGCGTAGTGTATGCATCTAGTGATGTCGGTAGTAAATTCACGAGCATGCTTGCATACATGCATTCACAGTTGTATTTTTTTTATATGCTCTGTCATGCACAAGTATTTTAGTTTTAAATTTTTTTGGATTTAAACTGTAACCAATGCACCATGTTACCAAATTTAGCAGTTGATCTTTGTCAACAGCATTTTCCCCATAAAAGTACCCTACATCATTCAATCTTTACAAGTTATTTGTGTCATGTCTGAGGTTAACTGATTATTTCTCTACCATTATTAGTATTGGTCCTTGACTTGTTACACAAATTAAGAAAAAAATGCAAAAAACAACCTCTGAACTTGGGTCAAAACCAACCTAATCCCGTGTACTTCTAATTTGAAATTATATACCCCTGAACTTGGGTCACTCCTGTTAGTGTAATGAATGGAAAATGCTACACGTGCATTGCTTGTGATAGAAATTCAATAATAAAACATTTGTAATTAAAATTTAATAAAAATTACTTTTGAAACTCTTTTTTTTTTCTTTTTCTTTTTTCTGTTCCTTCATCGGTGGCACTATGGCCCAATCACCAACAAACCCCTATTGCATGGTACCAACGCTAACAACCATGTCCAAATCCTAGAATATATATAAAGAAAAAAAAAAAACTTAAAAACAGTGGACTAGATGGGTGCAAAACTGGTGGCGAGGTGGGTGAAATAAGTGACGGGATGGGTCGGGTTTTGGATCCAAGATCCAAATCCGTGGTTCTTAGGTTTATCCGTTTTCACACTGCTTTCTGATACAAATCCGTGGTCCTCTGATTGCCATAAGTCCCCATTATTGTTGCACTGTCTCAGACTCAAAGGTGACAACATCAGCCAATTGATCCGTTCACTAACCCTTCTCTCACCTTTGCTTCTTTTTAATTGGGAGTTGGGCGGGCGGGGGGGGGGGGGGGGGGGGGGGGTGAAGAGGGAAAAGGAACAGAAAATAAATAAAGAGTTTTAAATCGAATTTTTAATTAAAATTCTATCATTTACATTAACAAAACAATAATAGGTGTGATTTTAATCCAAAGATCAAAGGGGTTTTTCTTTTTCATTTTTCCCAAAAAAATTATTAGTATTGATCCCTGTATGTTCATCAAATGTTTTCCATGGTAGATGATTTTGGGATATTGAATTATACTCTGTTTAGCATGCTACTTTTTGATTTTTGCTTTTAAAAGCAATTAAACTGTCATTCATCTTCTCTACCATAGATGGCAAAAGATTTTCTTAGTCTAGCAATGGCATTTATGTTTTTTGTGAATTGTTGACTTCCATTAGCACAATATTATCTTGCATATCCTAACACTGTAGAGTCCTCATATGCAAAGGACATGTAGCAAACACCAATTAGATATAACTGCACTTAATCCCGGCTCAAATAAACTTTAGTCAATGAGATATCTAGATCCTGTTAAGCTTCATCTTTCTTCCCGTTTGATTTGTTAGAAGATGATTTCATTTCACAATCCAAGAGTAGTTCAAATTGTTCTCTATCCAAAGAAGTTTTTTACCCCCTCCTTTTTTTGTGTTGGCTATCCTTTTATGATTCATTCTACACAACCACACATGGCTATCCTTTTTGTATGATTTCTTTCACACACACACACACCAGCATAAACATATTTGCAAGTTCTTAGTCCATCCTGCATTGTTAAAGTAGCCACTTGTTTTCCAATCTTTAGCTTATTTGTCCCTTATGCATGGAATTATTTGTTATTTATAGGTTGGGAATGTAAACTCTTTGGTAGCTGAACTCTCAAAGTTAAGTGTGAAAGAGCGTGCTTTGCTTGATCACTGCAAAGATCTCCTGTCAACAAATGCAGCCATGCAGGTAATTATTCTATTTAACAACTATCAAGTAATTGGGACGATAGTGTCATTGCAACTAAGATGGCTGTTCCCACGCATAATGCCTCTGAACAGGGCAGCAACTGTTTACCTAACATTCCCGGAGCATGTTGTGAGATAAGCCATTCCCAGAACATGGCATGTCCCTAGCCGTTATTGTTGTGCGAATAGCCATTCCCATTCCTCTTCCCTAGAAGTGAAATAAAAGTAAAAATGTAAAATTCTAATTTTGTAATTCAGTAATAGTTGGCATCCTAGATTCCTTGTGTGTGTGTGTGTGTGTTTTTTTTTTTTTTTTTCATTGAATAACAACATTTCTGATTTGAAAATTTTAATTATGGCCAGGTGACAATGTAGCTTGAGAGTCAGCGAAGTACAAGTAGTGAAGAATTAAGAGCATCTCCCACAGGCTCGGCATCTCCAATTGGCTCTCTAACGCCAATTTTGGAGAGTAAACATATAAAAAAAAACCCCTCCAACAGCCTTTCCGTCTCCAAATTTTTTTTTGAGTTGCTATAGTAGCTCTCTTGACATGGGGAGCACTGTAGTAGCTCCAAATCAATATTCTTTCTTAAAAAAATACCCAGCTCAATAAAAAATTATTCTTTCTCTCTCATCAGTTGTTGCAATAACAACTAATATTGTTGTAATAGGTGTTATTGCAATGACAAAAAAGTCAATGCAAGCCATTGTAATAAACTCCAAGGCAATCGGTTTATGCAACACTAGATTTTTGTTGCAAGAAAATCCACATATTTCAACGATTTACTTTGAAAATCTCGTTGCAATAGGTTGATTTTTTTATTAAAAAAATATAATAATAATTTTTAAAAAAAATTTAAAAATAAATTAATCATTTTTTAAAATAATAATTTTTTCATTAATGTGTCCACCACATTCTGGCACATGTGCCACTTGCCACGTGCTAGCAGTCCCACCAATCCGTCCACTGGGTTCACCGTACGACCACATGCTTCAAACAATAAGGACAGGAACAAAACTGAAAATAGAACAACAAAAAATTATAAAATTATTAATATTATTCTCTACAATTATATCTCTTACACTTATTTTTGGCCCAAAAAAAAAATCCAATGAAAAGACATATATACATAAAAATATACAGAGATCACTGCGAGAAGAAAGACTTGATATAACAAAAAAAGTTGTTGCAATAGCAACAAATGTCGTTGTAATAGGTGTTATTGCAATGACAAAAAAGTCGATGTAATTGTAATAAACTCTAAGGCAATAGATTTATGCAACACTAGATTTTTGTTACAATAAATTCCACATATCGCAACGATTTACTTTGAAAATCTCGTTGTGGTTGAGATTGCAGCATATCCCATGATAGAGGCAATGGAGAAAGGCCAAGAAGGAGTGAAGTTAGAGATATAACAATTTTATGTGTCACCCACAAAATAAAAACAATTCAACCATTCATATATTATGCACCAATCACATTCTTACAATATTATATTGTAATTTTTATGTAGTAAAATTTGTAATAGTTTTAGCATACCACGTTACAAACAAAATGCATACCACGTTACCAGTAGCATATTTTAATATTGATAGCAAAATACAAAAGAAATTAGTAGCCTTTGGTTATTGTATAAGTTAACACATGTAAACCAGCAAGGGCCAATGCAAGGAAGAGAGCTAAGATGTTGAAGAAAACACCATCAAACCCAAGATTCAGGCTCCTACACGTATTTATCAGTAACGCGCACAGCTCGTTGAACAAATTGATACACTTTTTTCCACCAAAAAATTGATATATATATATATATATATATATTTCAAATTTTCATTCAAGGTTCGAATCCAAGGACGAAGTTCCCTCAACTTACAGTAGCAAAAAAACATATCAGTTTGTTTATTGGGCCGTGGTGATCATCACACAAACGTAAACATGAAAGATGTTTCAAAAGATTAAAACTAATCAAATACACAGAATAGGAAGAGGCATGAATAAGAACTTAATCAACTATTGAATAAAAGGAAACATGGAACCATCATTACACATATTTACATATACATTCCTCAGGCCTATAAGAAAAACACCCGTATACAATCAATCTAATTTTGATATTATGAATGTCAATTTCCTGCCATCTACTAATAGAAAATACATCATACAACTACTTTTTATGTATTTCAACAAAGGCCAAATTAGCACTCTTCTGAAGCCACAACCAAACATAAATCTCTTATTACCTCGGTGGTCAGCGAATATTGTTAGCTATTAACGTAGGCAGTCAAATGATATGAGCTTCACACTTTCATTGTCATGTAGCTTCTTCTCTCTCTTCTGTAGAAAGTTTTGTTGATTTGATCATAAAAGAAAAGGGAAAAAATTTCAGATCGAAGTGTGTCAGAATGACTTGCAACAGTTGCAGAGTACTTCGAAAGGCTTGCAGTGACACATGCGTGTTGAGATCATGCCTGCAATGGTTCTATTTTCAGTTTTGTTTCAGTCCTTATTGTTTGAAGCATGTGGGCATATGGTGAACCCAGTGGACGAATTGGTGGGACTGCTAGCACATGGCAAGTGGCACGTGTGCCAGAAGGTAGTGGACATGTTAAAGAAAAAATTATTATTTAAAAAATGATTTATTTATTTTTAAATTTATTTTTAAAATTTATTATTATATTTTTTTAATAAAAAAATCAACCTTTTGCAACGAGATTTTCAAAGTAAATTGTTGTGATATGTGGAATTTATTGCAACGAAAATCTAGTGTTGCATAAACCTATTGCCTTAGTGTTTATTACAATGGCTTCCATCGACTTTTTTGTCATTACAATAACACCTATTACAACGACATTTGTTGTTATTGCAACAACTTTTTTTGTTGTATCTAGTCTCTCTTCTTGCAGTGATCTCTGTATATTTTTACATATATATGTCTTTTCATTGGATTTTTTTTTTTTTTGGGCCAAAAATAAGTGTTAGAGATATAATTGTAGAGAATAATATTAATAATTTTATAATTTTTTGTTGTTCTATTTTTAGTTTTGTTCCGGTCCTTATTGTTTGAAGCTTGTGGTCGTACGGTGAACCCAATGGACGAATTGGTGGGACTCCTAGCACGTGGCAAGTGGCACGTGTGCCAGAATGTGGTGGACACATTAATGAAAAAATTATTATTTTAAAAAATGATTTATTTATTTTTAAATTTTTTTTAAAATTTTATTATTATATTTTTTTTAATAAAAAAACCAACCTATTGCAACGAGATTTTCAAAGTAAATCGTTGCAATATGTGGATTTTATTGCAACAAAAATCTAGTGTTGCATAAACCTATTGTCTTGGAGTTTATTAGAATGGCTCGCATCGACTTTTTTGTCATTGTAATAACACCTATTACAACAACATTAGTTGTTATTGCAACAACTGATGAGAGAGAGAATAATTTTTTATTGAGCTGGGTATTTTTTTACGAAAGAATATTGATTTGGAGTTGCTACAGTGCTCCCCATGTCAAGAGAGCTACTGTAGCAACTCTAAAAAAAATTTGGAGATGGAAAGACTGTTGGAGGGGTTTTTTTTTTATGTGTTTACTCTCCATAATTGGCGTTGGAGAGCCTGTTGGAGATGCCGAGCCTATGGGAGATGCTGTTAATTCTTCACTACTTGTACCTCACTGACTCTCTCTCTCTCTCTCACTCTTCTTCTTCTCTCTCTTCTGTAGAAAATTTTGTCGATTCGATCATAAAAGAAAAGGGAAAAAATTTTAGATTGAAGTGTGTCAGAATGAGTTGCAACGGTTGCAAAGTACTTCTAAAGGCTTGCAATGAAACATGCGTGTTGAGATCATGCCTACAATGGATCAAGTCCCCAAAAGCACAACACAACGCTGTCTCGGACCTCGCCAAGTTCTTTGGGCGCAGCCACATCATTGCCTTCATCTCCGCCATCTCGGAAACCCAAAGACCTAGTTTTCACTATTTTGACTTTCCCTTTTATATGGCTTTAGGACAAAACTCCGACCTGAGGGTTATCGATCACTTACTATTTTTTTTAACTACTCACAATTTGCAGTTATGGCAAAAATTGTTGTGCTCTTTTAGATTTGAGTGCTAATTTGGTTCGGACCTGGCATAAAACCATCATTTATGCCATCTAATAGCATCAAGCCACTTGCCACGTGCTAGTAGTCCCACCAATCCGTCCACTGGGTTCACCGTACGCCCACATGCTTCAAACAATAAGGACCGAAACAAAATTGAAAATAGAACAACAAAAAATAATAATATTATTAATATTATTCTCTACAATTATATCTCTAACACTTATTTTTGGCCCAAAAAAAAAATCCAATGAAAACACATATATACGTAAAAATATACAGAGAAAACTACAAGGAAAAAGACTCAGCACAATGAAAAAAGTAGTTGCAATAACAACTAATGTCGTTGTTATAGGTGTTATTGCAATGACAAAAAAGTCAATGCAAGCCATTGTAATAAACTCCGAAGCAATAGGTTTATGCAATACTAGATTTTCATCGCAATAAATTCCACATATTGCAACGATTTACTTTAAAAATCTCATTGCAATAGGTTGATTTTTTTTATTAAAAAAATATAATAATAAATTTAAAAATAAATCTAAAAATAAATAAATTATTTTTTAAATAATAATTTTTTCATTAATGTGTGCACCGCATTCTGGCACATGTGCTAGTAGTCCCACCAATCTGTTCACTGGGTTTACCGTACGCCCACATGCTTCAAACAATAAGGACCGGAACAAAACTGAAAATCGAACAACAAAAAATAATAATATTATTAATATTATTCTCTACAAATATATCTCTAACACTTATTTTTGGCCCAAAAAAAAAAAATCCAATGAAAAGACATATATACATAAAAATATACAAAGATCATTACAAGAAATAAGACTTAATACAACAAAAAAATTTGTTGCACTAACAACTAATGTCGTTGTAATAGGTGTTATTGCAATGACAAAAAAGTCAATGCAAGCCGTTGTAATAAACGCAATAGGTTTAAGCAACACTAGATTTTTGTTGCAATAAATTTCCACATATTAGATAATCTCATAGTAGATAAACCGACTTTTTTTAAGGTATGGGAGTGAAGTATGTCTTTTCTTCCTTTATCTTTGGGGGACTTCTTTTTTTTTTGGAGGGGTTATTATATGGGGTTAAGTGCTAGGGACTAGAGTGAAATTATGCAGAAAGTGATACATTTACACCTAGTATCAACTTTCATTTCAATAATTTTCATCCATTGCGAAAGAGAGGGGAATATTTTTTGGTAATTTTTATTTTATGTGGTTCAAATGTTTTTGTCAATTTTATGTGCTAGAGACTAGAGTGAAATAGTGCAGAAGGTGATATGTCCACACCTAGTTTCAACTTTTGTTTCAATAAATTTTCATCCATGCCAAAGAGGGGAATCTTTTTTGGTAATTTTATTTTGTTAACGTGTAATAGGCTGTGTAGTTTAAATTTTTTTTGTCAATTTTATGTGCTAGAGACTGGAGTGAAATCAAGCAGAAGGTGATATGTCCACCTCTAGAGTCCATCTATATAGCAGTGGAGTAACCACATGATCATAGAGTCCACATCATATGTACAACTTTTCAAATATTTACTTCTTTTTTCCTTGTGTAAGTTCGTTTAGACCCCTGTAAAACTAGATTGTTTAACCTAATTAATTAACCAAGTGAATACTTAGGTTTATTATTCAGATCTAGGTTAAAACAATAACAATCATATCAAGTAAAGCAGCGGAAAAATAAAGAACACAAAGATATGATGACCCAGGAAAACCAAACCGGTAAAAAATCTGGGGAGGATTCAACCTAGCTATCCTCAAGGTAAAATAGCAAATCCACTAGAAAGAATTGAAGTTTACACAATAGCGACTTAGACCACTAACATCCTATTGCTACCCAAGTGTAGGAAACTTACTACCACGACCCCATGATAGCTCCGAGATCCACGGACTCCTTCTTTCCTTGACCTTTGCAAAACACAAACATCACCGTTTGTGACTTTGAGATCCCACTCAAAGGTTTAGCAACACAAACTCTCCTGTTTGTGACTCCAAGACCACCCTTGAAGGTTTAGATCATCAGCACCTTTGATGACTAGAGAAGGCAGCAATTTCAGCAATACCGGATCTTGAGATTTTTCAAGGAACAACACTGGTAGAAGTTATAAGAGAGGTTTTAGGAACAAAACTCTAAATTACAAAAGAGGCACCCTCTTCTCTCTCTAAAAAGCCCTTATAAAAACGTGCTTAGGGTTTCCTTTATATAGTGAGAGAAGTAGATCTGAAACCCTAATCCTTAATGGGCTAGAATTGCTGTTTGGGCCAACTTAAAATTCTGCAGATACGATTCTCGATCGGTCGAGCCTGTTTTTCGATCGATCGAACCAGGCAGATTCTGAAATCTTCTTTCTGCAGCTTGTATGTTCTTGTGTGCTCACGATTTGCCAATTGTTCTAAACTTTAGAACCTAACAATCTCCCCCTTTGGCAATTCGTGACAAAACTTTCATACAAAATGAAATGTTAAAATACAAGAACAACCCAATACAATAAAATGCCCAATTACATCACAAATCCCAATCTAAGACTCATAACCTAGAAGTTGCCAAGAAGAGGTAGGAGGTCTTGATCAGAATGCACCTGTCTTTCCTGAAACACTCAACAAACACATCAACGCATGTGTGGAAAGAAAGACATATAAACAAAATGAAGCACAATATAAAAACAAAAGTAAACTAACTCTCCCCCTAAGTTAGATACATCAAAAAGTTTTTATATTCTCCCCCTAAACAAGACAAACAGGATTCCCACATTTATATTCTCCCCCTAAACAAGACAAACAGGATTCCCACATTTTATCTATTTCTCCCCCTTTTTGTCACGTATTGACAAATACAACTCAAACAAAGAGTAAACATGAGAGAAAAAAGAGAACCAAGGGAACATAAAACAGATTAGCTCTATAGAAAATAGAGATAACTCCCCCTATAAAGAGCAACAACTCCCCCTATGAACAACAAAGGTTAAAAAAAAAAACTTTTCTCCCCCTATAAAAATAGAAAAAACAAAACAAGTTTTGGAAAAAACAGTTTTGGGAAAAATTTAGGAGGTGGGGATAACTGAAAAAACACACAAACCTAAAAAAAAATAAGTTGAGGATATACATGAAGAAAAATATTCTCTGTTTTAATAAATGCAAACTTGACACTATGTGACCCATAAATAGTTGCATGAGTAGAGAAAATATTTGCACATTGATTATCCATCACATCTCTTAAGAAAAATATTTTATGTAGTTCACACATAAAAATAGCATAAACTAGAAAAGTACATAACTCAAAAATTAATCAATCAATTTTTAAATCAAGTTGAGTACCCAATTTAGCAAAGTGTATGCATGTTATGTGTGAAAACAATGAGAGATATGACTGCAAAACTGCAAAACTGCAAGATGGACACAGAAAAACAATGCAACTCATGTGAATCCTAACCATAAATGATGCATGAAAAAATTTGGTCAAAAACTCTAAAAACTGAAAATTTTTCAATTTCGATCGATCGAGCATCGATCGAATACCAATCGAGTCAGACAAAATCAAACCAAAAATTTTAATCACAATTTCGATCGGTCGAGAAACAGCTTCGATCGGTCGAAATTCTGGAAAAACTCAATTTTTTGAAAAACAGAGCAATTTAATGCAGTAACTCCTCAAAGCACAATATTTCATGAATGAAATGCATGAGTATGAGACTAAAAGTTTTTCAAAAACATATGAATACAACCCAGATCTTCCAAAATTAAGAATTTCAATCAATTTGTCCTTAAAACTCAAATTTTGCATCAAAATCAATGAACATATAATCTTGGATGGCCACAACAAATCACACATAATAACATGTACAAAGTTTAGCAAAGAGTAACTTTGTGTAGTGTGTGCAACTAGCAAAAGCTTGAGAAACATGTGAGGTGATATGTGAATAGAAAGCAATCACAAAGTCTACAAAATTCATCACATAAATTTGAAAGAGACTATCACCTAAAGAGTTACATCATATAACTCTCACATCTCCTAGAATAAAAGCTTGCAATCATGTAAGTTTCTTGATTTGCCTCATAATATACACACAAATTTTATTTGATTGAATTAATTATAGTCCAATAATGTACACACCAATTTTAGCATTTAAACCGAGGCTACACCTTATTTTCTTTTTGTGCATGTGCTACACTTTCTCGAGCATAAAATCTTACGATATGCACTAAGGTGTTCATGATTGGCTAGTAAATAGTGGTGAGATGGTTATTTATGCCTTTCTCAATAAGTTCAAGTCCAACAATCAAAGGCATGTGACTTCAAAATCAAGATCATGTGATCAAAAACTATAAACATCTTTCCCACACAACATGCACTACAAAGACTTCAGCTAGTAAAGTACAATAAATAAGCTCATCTAAGCTAAATAAAGTACATAAATATATTATGTAAAGATAAGCCAACCTTGATTATAAATCCAAGATATATAATACAAAATACATAAAAACCTTTTTTGGTTTAAAAAAATTTATGACCAAAACTAAAAAGCACACTTTATGCTAAATGATTAAAAAAAATGCAAATGCAATGCATGACAGTGCTTAACTAAGCTATAGAGGGTACACAAACAAGAAATATCAATTTCTTAATTAACCCATGAGTACATGTACAAACTAGTACATACTCAAACAAAATCAAAAAATAGCTTAGCACTTATATAACACATACTTTTTAAGTTTTTCCACAATGTCAAGCATGTTCTACATCAAGAGAGAGATATCATAATTCATGTAATCCTCAAAACAAATAAAACAAGACACAACATAAAATATTTTTGTCTTTTTGAAATTTTTCAATGTTTTTGGATTTTTTTTTTTAAATAAAAACAACCAAAAAAAAAAAACAACCAAAAACAGAAACAAAATATGTCCACAAATAATTGAAAGAATTAAATTAGGGACAAGTCAACAACACTCACCTTAGAGAATCTTTTCTCACCCATATAGCACGAGTCTTCGGCTTTGTAGGTAAAAATCCATGTGAAACAGAGTGTATTTGAGGGATTACACCAATCTTCTGAGAAATATTAAAATCCTGCAATTTCCTTTCACAACCCAACAAGCTTAAATTTTTCAAAAGCATATGAAACAATTTATTTTGACTTATGGTAGAAGAAATATCATCACATATCCTAGATTGAAACACAGAATGCTTAAATTTCAATTTATGACAATTAGGACGAATGTGACCAGAGACACCACAAAAGTGACAAACAGGAACAAATTTAGGAACATCAGTATTCCTAACAGCAAATCTAGTCTCAGATTTTGGTTTTTGCCTCAACAAAGAACAATTTGGTCTAATATGACCAACAACACCACAAAGGTGACAAATAGGCACAAAAACAGATTTTTTATGCTCTCTAACAGTAGGTTTAGACTTAGGTTTAGAAACTTCAGCGTCAACATCAGAACTTTTACCTTTGTCTAACTTAGCAAAATAAGCATTTTCTTTATTATTCCTCTTAAAAGGAGGGATATAAACATTTTCAGCTTTAGGCTTAAGAGAAACAGAAACACTTCTGTTATCATCAGCAGGCTTGGTACTAGTCAAATTTTCAATTTTAGCTTTAGATTCAACTAAATCTTGTTCCAAGCTTTTCATCATCTCATCTTGAGAGGAAATTTGATTTCTCAAAAATTCATTCTTTTTATTAGATTCATCTAATCTAACAATCAATTCCTCTTTTTCAAGATTAGCCAATTTTAACTCTTCTTTGAATTTCTTAGCAATTCTCATAGTTTTCAATAATTCCTTACGAAGAGTTTCACAGGCATCAAAAAGATCAACAGAAACAACAGTGTTCTTTTTATTCACATCATCACAATCAAAAACAGTAAGACACTTAAAATTATCCATGATAACAGGGATCAAGGATCAACTCTTAGATCAAATTAGATCAAAGGATCTACAACAGAAGAGCTACCCGCTCTGATACCACTTGTAAGTTCGTTTAGACCCCTATAAAACTAGATTGTTTAACCTAATTAATTAACCAAGTGAATACTTAGGTTTATTATTCAGATCTAGGTTAAAACAATAACAATCATATCAAGTAAAGCAGCGGAAAAATAAAGAACACAAAGATATGATGACCCAGGAAAACCAAACCGGTAAAAAACCTGGGGAGGATTTAACCTAGCTATCCTCAAGGTAAAATAGCAAATCCACTAGAAAGAATTGAAGTTTACACAATAGCGACTTAGACCACTAACATCCTATTGCTACCCAAGTGTAGGAAACTTACTACCACGACCCCATGATAGCTCCGAGATCCACGGACTCCTTCTTTCCTTGACCTTTGCAAAACACAAACATCACCGTTTGTGACTTTGAGATCCCACTCAAAGGTTTAGCAACACAAACTCTCCTGTTTGTGACTCCAAGACCACCCTTGAAGGTTTAGATTATCAGCACCTTTGATGACTAGAGAAGGCAGCAACTTCAGCAATACCGGATCTTGAGATTTTTCAAGGAACAACACTGGTAGAAGTTATAAGAGAGGTTTTAGGAACAAAACCCTAAATTACAAAAGAGGCACCCTCTTCTCTCTCTAAAAAGCCCTTATAAAAACGTGCTTAGGGTTTCCTTTATATAGTGGGAGAAGTAGATCTGAAACCCTAATCCTTAATGGGCTAGAACTGCTGTTTGGGCCAACTTAAAATTCTGCAGATACGATTCTCGATCGGTCGAGCCTGTTTTTCGATCGATCGAACCAGGCAGATTCTGAAATCTTCTTTCTGCAGCTTGTATGTTCTTGTGTGCTCACGATTTGCCAATTGTTCTAAATTTTAGAACCTAACACCTTGTATGTTCTAGTAATTCACAAGATTAAGAGACCATTTAATTTGTAGGGATGAAGGGCCCAGATATAGGTATTGGGCCGTGGGGCGTTCCCGAGGATGTCAAGTAGCCCGAGGACAAATAAACACTAGCAAGGGCATACAGATTAATGGGCCATGGAATAAGTCTAGTCACAATGAACAGGAGACATTGTCCAAGGAGAAATACTTCCTTGGCTAAGCCAAGTAAAGGTCAAAGGTCCGACCATCCATCGAGAACAGGGTAACAGGCAATCGTGCTGGGAAGGATAAACATCAGAGAGGGATGAGACAAAAGAGATTTAGGAGATATCTGAGAAGAAAGCTGCTACCACCACATTGAATGCTCTGCATCTAACCCCCTAACCGCATTAATGTGGAAGTAATACCTGAACAGTAACTTTCAACCTTACAGCTACCCCCAAAGACTTCATGAAGGTGCTGATGGGACAAGTATCAAGAAAATTAGCAATCTTATCTACACATGGAGGGCTGAGATGAAAGGAGGAGGAGGAATATAAAAGAGAAGAACCCCATGACAAAGGGGATCATCAGAAAATCTAGAGAAAAACCATTGTATTCTCAAGAACTGTAATTTTGTATAAGCCAAAGAGAAATATATAAGAACAGACCTTCCTCGAACTTGATCGAGGAGAACTTTTCTTGTTCAAAACTATTTATTTTATTCTTTCTAGTAATAACTAACCTATTGTGATCATTGCCAACCTAACTCATTGAAAATTTAGTTTCAAGCCCACTCTAACAAATTCATTGCTTTGGGCTATTTGGGCCATTGACCATCCATTTGGGCTTTGAGTGCAATTCGTGTTCTTACAATTGGTGCCGTCTGTGGAAAACTTGAACATTCTTGAGTTTGTTCGATCATGGTAGGTTTAGGACCAAACTGTGAAGAATCTGTGGGATCTCAATGTCAAGATCAATTCCTTAATCTTGAACAAAAGAGAGACCGTGAAGTTAGTATACACACCACCCATACAAGTAGGAATCATTCTAGAAGTGGGAGTCATGTGTCCTATGGAGAAAACACCAAAAACATGCAGTTGGAGATAGATCATTTATGGAGGAAGTTATGCCGTAAGCAAAGGAGAGGGACTCCTTCAAGCTCAGAGTCTCACTCTAATGATGATGATGATTGTTACAGGCCCAAATCAAGGACTCCTCCCAGTGAATCTTTCTCTTGTGATGAGGATTGTCATTATAGGCGGAGAAGCAAAAGCCCGTCTCGCAGGGGCTTGGGCAATGATGCTATGAGTACGATCTTGCGCCAAATTTCTAAATCACCATTCACTCGAAGGATAGAGGGGGGAAAACTTCCTCGGTGGTTTACTCAACCAACATCTACCATGTATAATGGTAGGACGAATCCAGTAGAGCATGTTAGCCATTTTAATCAGAGAATGGTTGTCCACTCAAAGAATGAAGCTTTAATGTGCAAGGTATTCCCATCTAGCTTGGGGCTAGTAGCGATGAGATGGTTTGATGGGTTGGAGGAAGGATCAATTAGCTCTTTTCAAGAGCTAACCAGGGCCTTTGGAGCCCATTTTGTTACCTGTAGTAGGGTTCCTCGTCCCTTGGATTCCTCGCTGTCTATGGCCATGCGAGAGGGAGAGACCCTGAAGACGTTCTCAAATAGGTACTGGGAGATGTTCAATGAAATAGATGGAAATTTTAATGATGTAGCAATAAAGAAGTTTAAGGTCGGCCTACCTGCTGAGCATGATTTGAGGAAATCTTTGACAAGGAAGCCTGCCCGAAGTGTACATCAACTCATGGATCAAATTGATGAGTATAAAAGGGTCGATAAGGATCAACAGCAAGGAAAGGGGAAGGCGAAGGTAATTCACCAAGACCGAAGAGATTTCAGATCAGAGAGATATAACAATAATAGGCCTAGAAGAGATTTTGCTGGACACATGGGGTCTACAACTGCCTAGGTAGTCAGTACTGTGTTCAGGGAGCCTGTGCACCAAACCTTAGAGAAGATAAAGAATGAGTCATACTTCAAGTGGCCAAAAAAGATGGGAGGAGACCTCATGAAGTGTAATCAAAGTCTTCATTGCCATTACTACCATGACTGAAGACACACTACAGAAGAGTGTAGGACTTTACGTGATCACCTGGAGCAATTGGCTAAAATTGGGAAGTTGAAACAATTCTTATATCAGCCCACTAGGCAAGGGAGCCAGGCAGGGTCGTCACATCAGAGGGATGCTTCCTCAAGACCACCCTTGGGGATGATTAATGTTATTCTTTTTGTCGCAAGTCAGACTGGTTCTTATCCATCTAGGGTGATGTCCATAGCATGGCCACACATTGAGGACTTAATTCGTGATTCTACGAGGGGCAAAATGGAAATCCGACCAGCTCTAAACTTCTCTGACGAGGATAAAGTAGGAACTCTACAGCCACATAATGATGCCCTAGTAGTTACCTTTAGGATAGGGGGTATGATGTGAAGAGAGCCTTGATAGATCAGGGCAGTGGTGCAGAGATCATATACCCTGACTTATACAAGGGGCTCAGGCTCAAGCTCGAAGACCTAGCCAGCTATGATTCTTCTTTGGTAGGGTTTGATGGGAAGATAGTTATCCCAAGGGGCCAGATTAGACTGCCTGTTCAGGCAGGGTCAGAGGTCGTGGAGGTGGATTTAATAATGGTAGATGCATATTCTCCCTACAATGCTATCGTGGCGAGACCTTGGCTTCATACAATGGGGGATGTCTCTTCCACTTTGCACTTGAAAGTGAAGTACCCTTCAGGGGACCAAATTGAGGAGTTGATAAGAAGTCAGTCTGTGGCTAGAAAATGTTTAGTGACTATAATTAGACATCAGTCTGAGGGTCTGAGGGTGAATCCTCAGCTCTTACAGAAGGGGATTTATAGCAACCAAAGAAAGTAGTCATGTCCACGGATGCTATAGCAGAAAAGGGCAAAGTGTGAAGAGTTAGAAAAAATCATCAATGATAATGATGAGGAGAAGTTTTCCAAGGGGGAATTTAGTTGCCCCTTCGGGAGAAGGAAGAATTGGTTGCTTTCCTTAGGAAGAACATTGATGTGTTTGCATGGAGTGCTTATGAAGCTCTTGGGGTGGATCCGAATTTCATCTGTCATTATCTGAATGTTAATCCATCCATCACCCCTAAAAAGCAACCACCTCGCCGCTATTCTAAAGAACATTCCAATGCTGTTAAAGAAGAGGTGGCCAAACTTAAACTTGCAGGGGCAATAAAAGAAGTGTTTTACCTAGAATAGTTGGCCAACACGTTGGTGGTAAAGAAGAAAAATGGGAAATGACGAGTGTGTGTGGACTTCACAGATCTAAATAAAGCTTTCCCCAAAAATCCCTTCCTAATACCTTGGATAGACCAATTGGTGGATGCAACAGTTGGTCATCCTCGAATGAGCTTTTTAGATGCCTTTCAAGGGTACTATCAGGTACCATTAGCTCTAGATGATCAAGAGAAGACTGTTTTTGTTACGCCCACTGGGAATTACCATTATAAGGTGATGCCCTTTGGACTGAAGAATGCAGAATCAACTTATCAGAGGATGATGACTAGAATGTTTGAACCTCAACTTGGTAAGAATATTGAAGTCTATATAGATGATATGGTGGTGAAAAGCAAGGTAGAGTCCGAGCATTTGAATGACCTCGAAGGTATTTTTGAGGTGTTGAGAAAGTACAGACTACGCCTTAATGCTTCTAAGTATTCTTTTGGCATCAGTTCGGGAAAATTTCTAGGTTACATAGTCACCCATCGTGGAATTAAAGTCAACCCTGATCAAATTAATGAAATCAATAATTTACAACATCCTCGGAGTCCCAAGGAAGTCCAGAAGTTGACAGGAATACCTGCAGCCTTGAACCGATTTATTTCTCGGTTTGCAGTCAGATGTAGGCCTTTCTGCCAACTGTTGCACAAATGAAAAGGGTTTGAGTAGACTGAAGAATGTGCCTTGGCCTTTTAGCAGTTGAAGGATTACCTTTCTTGGTCACCCATTATGTCCAGACCCCAGGAGAAAGAGGTTCTTTTTGCCTATATTGTTGTGGCTCCCCATGCTATTAGTCTAGTACTAGTAAGGGTAGATAATGGAGTACAACGGCCAGTCTATTATGTGAGCAAGACACTACATGAAGCGGAGGTTCGTTATTTACGTTTAGAGAAGGCTATTTTGGCTGTGATGCATGCTACACAGAAATTCACTCATTATTTTCAAGCTCATACAGTTGTAATTTTAACCCAACTTCCTCTGCAATCGTTGCTCCGAAAGGTTGATTATACAAGAAGAATTGCCAAATAAGGGACAATTTTGGGGCATTTGACATTAAGTATATGCCTCAGACCTCTATTCAGGGACAAGTTCTTGCAAATTTGGTGACAAAATATATTGAGTCTCTAATAGAGATGGAGGACGAGGAGCAAAACTTAGGAGGAAAACAAGTTGAGGCAATTTCTCTACAATGACCTTCATCTTGGAAATTGTATGTTGATGGCGCAACTAATCAGAGAGGATCTGGAGTGAGGCTAGTTATGGTGTCCCCAGATAAGATCACTATTGAGAAATCTATAAGGTTAGGTTTCTCAGCCACGAACAATGAAGCCGAGTATGAAGCTTTGTTAGTAGGGATGGCCATGCTTCAGAAAATTGTAGGAAAGGCAGTGAAAATGTTCTCGGACTCAAGGTTGGTGGTAGGCCAAATAAAGGGAGACTTGGAAGCTAGGGATTTGAGAATGTAAGGGTATTTGAATCAAGCTTGGTGCTTGCAATCAAGTTATGAGTTCTTCACTATACAACAAATCCCGAGAAGCAGAAATACACATGCTGATTCTCTGACTACTATGGCAACCTCTTCTGGACAAGACTTACCTTAAGTTATACTTGTTGAAGATTTGCATAAGCCCACCAAGGAGAAGAAGGAGAAGGTTCGAGTTCACCAGATCATGGTCGGGCCTAACTGGATGGATCCTTTGGTCTTGTTTCTCAAAGAAGGTACCCTGCCTGATGAGAAGGGAGAGGCAGATAAAGTACGGAGGAAAGCTCCTCGTTTCTGGTTGTCCGAGGAGCAAAAGTTGTACAAATCTTCCTTCTCTGGACCATACTTTCTTTGTGTCCATCCCAAGGCAGTGGAGCCACTTTTGGAAGAGTTGCATGAGGGAATCTGTGGAAGTTACACAAGTGGCAGGTCGCTATCCTATAGGGCCCTTACTCAGGGGTATTAATGGCCAAGTATGCAGAAAGAGGCACAAGAATATGTGAAGAAATGTGATCAGTGCCAAAGATTTGCTCCGAACATTCATCAGCCAAGGGGTGTCCTCAATCCTCCGTCTAGTCCATGGTCATTCGCTCAGTAGGGCTTGGACATTGTGGGACCATTTCCTAAGGCTATGGGAAATCAAAGATGGCTTTTGGTGATTATTTTACAAAGTGGGTGGAAGCTGAACCATTGTCTAATATTAGAGATTTGGATGCAAAAAAGTTTGTATGGAAAAACATTGTCACTCGGTTTGGGATTCCTCACACCTTCATCTCAGATAATGGACTCCAGTTTGACAGTAAAGCCTTTATGAGATACTGCTGCGAATTGGGCATTAAAAATAGATATTCAACTTCAGCTTATCCATAAGGAGATGGGTAGGCTGAGGCAATCAACAAAGTTATAGTGAATAGACTTAAGAAGAGATTGGACGAGGCAAAGGGTAGATGGGTAGAAGATCTACCACATGTTCTCTGGACATATCAGACTACTCCTCGTCGGTCAACTGGAGAAATACCCTTTTCAATAACTTATAGGTCCGAGGCTGTGATCCGTCTAGAAACTAGATTGCTAACACCGAGGACGAGCTTGTTCACCCCAGACAACAATGATAGGCTATTGGAGAAAAGCCTAGATTGGGTTGATGAACAAAGAGAAGCTGCCATGATTCAACTGGCATATTATCAACAGAAGCTCAAGAAGGGGTATGATATAGGCGTGAAGGTAAGGCCATTAGCACCAGGTGATTTGGTATTAAGAAAGGTTGTGGGCACTGCAAAGAACCCTTCATGCAGAAAGCTGGGGCCCAATTGGGAGGGGTCATACCACATCACCTCGGTGGCAGGTATAGGTGCTTATTTTTTAGAAGATTTAGATGAAAATGTTATACCACGCCCTTGGAATGTAAATAACCTATAAATGTATTACTATTAATGAAAGGCAACCCTGCCACATTTTTGTTTGAAACATTGTATGTTGTGTGCTCTATTCCTTTAAGTATTAAATAGAACCTTGGTCATGCCTAGTTCCTCGAATCACATACCTTGGTTAAATTAATGCTTTTAGTTACTTATTTAAGTGTTAAACAGAACCTCGGTCATGCCTGGTTCCTCGAACCACATATCTTGGGTAAATTAATGCTTTCAGTTACTTATTTAAGTGTTAAACAGAACCTCGGTCATGCCTGGTTCCTCAGACCACATACCTTGGATAAATTAATACTTTCAGTTACTTATTTAAATGTTAAACAGAATCTCGGTCATGCCTGGTTCCTCAAACCACTTACCTTGGGTAAATTAATGCTTTCGGTTATTTATTTAAGTGTTAAACAGAACCTCGCTCATGCCTGGTTCCTCAGACCACATACCTTGAGTAAATTAATGCTTTCAGTTATTCATCTAAGTATTAAACAGAACTTTGGTCATGCCTGGTTTCTTGGACCACATACCTTGGGTAAATTAACATTGCCTATTTTTCTAAGTGTTAAACAGAATCATGGTTATATCTGGGTCATCGAACCTCATATCTTGGGTAAATTAACACCCCCTACCACTCGAAGTGCTAATTGGAGTCCTAGATGCGTTAGTCCCCTCAGGCTGTATGCCTCAGACAAATTAACATTCCACATTTATGTGAAGTCATGGATGGAGTCTTGAGTTGCACCTAACTTTTTGAACCAAGTATTTTAGGTTCACAAAGTATGTCTTTAAGTTAAATTGCAGATTGTCAATTATTAGATGTTTGGAAGTCAATTTGTTAATCTGCCAATTGCATGAGATTTGACAGTTAAATTATGAGTTGTATAGATACTTGTTAAAGTTAAAGACAATGATATATATTAATTAGGTTAGAGATTGAACTTGCATTAATGAAATTATAAACAGTAATGAGATAGCTTTGGG
Source organism: Lithocarpus polystachyus (assembly GCA_033629205.1). Lineage (NCBI taxonomy): Eukaryota > Viridiplantae > Streptophyta > Magnoliopsida > Fagales > Fagaceae > Lithocarpus > Lithocarpus polystachyus. Next base: position 40,527,805 of record CM066173.1, read on the forward strand.
TCCAATGTAAACACGTTGAAAATATATAGAAACTGGGCACCATTCATTAAGTAGAGCCTTAGAAAGGCAAAGGAGATACATGTATAAAAAAAAGTAGTAAAAGTACAATAATAAATAATAATAAAAATACATGTAAAAGGAAACAATTAAATATAACTAAAGTCCTATTTGGTATTGGAGGGAGAAGGATTGGTTTTTGCTGCAGTCTTGGCAAGCACCTCGAGCACTATTGCTGGGGCTGTACCCTTGCCCTTAAGGTCCTCCTTGGCAGTGAAGGGAAGGGTGACTAGTACCAATTCTTGGCTCTGGGACGCTCCCTTCTCCTTGGACGAATTTTTGGGCGCAGGTGGAAGCTTGGCTGGCTCAGGGGCTGTATCCTTTGCTGGCTCCTTTTCTTTCTCTATAGCAATAGCTTGACCAATCTCTTTGGGAGGGACAATGGAGGATGCAGGAGCACTGTTAGAGGCATTCTTGCTGGGCTCAGGAGCATTGGGAGCAGTCTTGGCCTGAGAGCTCAAGGGGCCTACTGTTCAGAGAGCTGGGGGATAGAAGGCATTTTCTGCCCTCCTCAGTGTGGAAGAAGCATTCACCCTAGCTTGGTTTAATGCTTCATTCCACACTTAGAGATAGTAGCCTCTACAAACCTCAGTGACCTAGGCCCTGAGGTTCTCCTCGGTCTCTGCCACCCCGACCTCATACTCCTCCTTCTCAGCTTTCTCTGTAGCCTCCTCCGCTTCCTCTAGCTTCTTCTTCAAAACCCCTACTTGCTCTTTGGCTATTGTAAGATGGTCTTCAGTTTGGCACAGTTGTTGGCACTGGCTCGCTACTTGCCTTTCTGCCCCCTCCAAAGCAGCCTCGGCACTCTTTTTGTTCTTGTTGGCCTCAGTCAGCTTGGTGTCGAGGAATTGGTAAAGCCTCAACAGCAGCTATACGCTGCCCCTCCTCCTCCTTCATTAGCTTGTGGGAGTCGCTTACCAATTCCTCGGCCATGTGCGTGGCCTAAATTGCCTTTAAAAAAAATAAAAAAATAAAAAAAATAAAAAGGAGAAGAAGAAAAACTTACCATCGCCAGGTCCCTCTTCAAGGTTAGAAACACTTTATGTTTCTTTAATGACCTCAAATCAGCCATGTCTTGAGGTAGCAATAGTGGCTGCTCCAAAGTGTTGGCCACATATCCCGCTTTCCCTTTCTAGAAGTCCCTAATGGAGGTGTCTAGGGGAAGCGGAGCTCCATCCAATACGAAGGGAGAGTTCCAGGTCTGGACCTTAGGGAGACAATCATGCCCTCTCTCCACGATTGCCTCTTCACTTGAGGTTCTGGTCTGGGCTCCCTTAGCTATTTTGGCCCCTTTCTAGGGCTTGAGCTCCTTAGAGGGGATGACCTCTCCCTCCTCAATTATGTCATTTCCCTTCCGGTCCCGCTTCATTTTCTTGTCTGCAGGATTGGGCTGAGAAGTGTGGTTAGGAAGAGGAGTGGGAAGTCGGGTCTAGACGGCCACCTCGAGCACAATTCCTCTTGCATGGGACTCAAGAAGCTCGAACAAGCTTATTTTGGACTTGCGTTGTAGCACCATGCGTTGGGCACGGTAGAGGTTTCCTGGATGCTACAGACTTGTGCGAGGGAAAGGTGGCTGAAAGTAGCGCTTGAAGGCTTTGGAGAACAAGGCTGATCAAAACTTCGAAATCCTCCTTAGAATCCAAAACTTCCAATACCTTGGCTGCTTCTTTAAGTACCAGGTGGGAGGAAGTCGCCTCTTCCTTGACACTGAGCTAGGAAGGGAGTTCTACTAGTTGTGTGCCTTTTGGAGGAGGACCGGTAAGGAAACCAAGTACTACGATATTAATCTGGTGCAGCCGAGGTTCCTTCGCCTTTATCACGTACTTGGGGGCTTAAAAGCTAGTGGATATGGGTTGGTAGCCAAAAATGATGTAAGTCACTCGCAATTGTCCGTCGGTGTGAACAAAAATCTCGGACTTGAGTTTCCTTGTCAGGTCGGGCTCGTTGACAAGATTGAAGTTAGGGATTTTGGAGTACTTATCTACAAATTCATCAAAGACAAAGGTATTGTTAGAATAGAAAATCGATTGATAAAAAAGATGAATTTACAAACTGACAAAAGAGGAGTAAAAATAAAAAAGAAACTATTAGTGAGAAAAAGGGGTAGTGTTAAAGTAGTAAGCCTAAACCTAAGCATCCCACCTGGTTATCCGTCTTATGTTGGGCAATGAAGTCCATCATACCACTCCCCCGAGACAATTAAAAAATCCTTGTCCACACCCTTGTTAGTATTGAGGAGACACGATATGAGCCTGACCTCAGGGACCCTAGTTTTCAGGTAATATCCCTTACCTTTGAGGTGCTTACAATTATAAACTCAGTTAACGTCGTGATGGGTGAGGTTTACACCCATCTTCTCAGTATCCTAAATACATTTGGGGCATACTGGGTCGAACAGAGTCTGTGGACAATTAGGTAATCCCTAATTACTCTACCCATGGGGATTCTCATCCCTCCCTCTGTAAAAGCAATCATGGAGATTACTACCTCCCCTTCTGATCTTATAGCATGCCATTCCCCTTAACGACAATACCGAATTAAAACCCCAGTTGGTATATGGTAACGGGCTTTAAAACTCTCTATGCCCTTTGGGGTGTCTACTAAGCTAGCGAATCTACCCATTTGAAAAATTGGTGAGGGTGTTAAGAAAATAGGGTGTAAATTAAGGGGGCCGAGGAAGAAAGGGTCCTAAAAGTAAGAAGGAATACTAAAGGTAACTTACGAAATTGTGGAAGGGCTCCTTAGACTAATTCTTAAGAGTTAAAAATGCAAAATGTGGAACAACCAGAAGCTTCAAGCAATTTATATAGGGGTGGGAAAAGTAAGCAGGAGAGTTCCCGCCCAAATCCCTAAAAAGTTTCTCCACCATAGGATCTTCATCATACCATAGAACGTGGGGGACAGGGTGCCGTATGGAGTAAATGCTGAAGTGTCCTGGATGCCGAAGCGTCAGGAGCATGCCCCTTCGCAGTTGAAAAGACACCTACACAGAAGGAAGTGACTTAAGTGTGGGAAGTATGGTTGCCAAAAATTGAAATCCTCCTTTTTCTCGAGGAGCAAAAAAGTGGAATTTCGAGGGGCTATTATAGGGATGAAGGGCCCAGATATAAGTATTGGACCGTGGGCCACACCCGAGGATGTCAAGTAACCCGAGGACAAATAAACACTAGTGAAGACATATAGATTAATGGATCGTGGAAGAAGTCTAGTCACAATAAACAAGAGACGTTGTTCGAGGAGAAATAGCTCCTCGGCTAAGCCAAGTAGAGGTCAAAGGTCCGACCATCCATCGAGAACAGGGTAACAGGCAATCTTGTTGGGAAAGATAAACATCAGAGAGGGATGAGACAAAAGAGAGTTGGGAGATATCTAAGAAGATAGTTGCTACCACCGTATTAAATGCTCTGCATCTAACCCCCTAGATGCATTAATGTGGAAGTGATTCCTGAACAGTAACTTTCAACCTTACAACTACCCTCAAAGACTTCATGAAGGTGCTGATGGGACAAGTATCAAGAAGAATAGCAATCTTATCTACATATGGAGGGCTGAAATGAAAGGAGGAGGGGGATTATAAAAGAGAAGAACCCCATGACAAAGGGGATCATTAGAAAATCTAGAGAAAAATCACTATATTCTCAAGAACTGTAATTTTGTATAAGCCAAAGAGAAATATATAAGAACAGACCTTCCTCGAACTTGACCAAGGAGAACTTTTCTTGTTCAAAACTGTTTATTTTATTCTTTCCAATAATAACTAACCCACTGTGATCATTGCCCACCTAACTCATTGAAAGTTTAATTTCAAGCCTACTCTCTAACAAATTCATTATTTTGGTCTCTTTGGGCCATTGATCATCCATTTGGGCTTTAAGTACAAATCATGTCCTTACATAATTAATCTTATAAAAGGGTTTGAATTTTTAAGTTAGTTTAAGAATTAAATTTTTAAATTCTTATTTTTATATTTTAGGTAATTGTATTTTTATCTGACGTATGTTCTTAATTGAATAAATTATTTAATTCAAACCGTTGTAACTAAACATTGATACGTTACGCGGTTTCTTTGCCCCTTTTTCCTTAAATGCTGTTGTCCAATACTTTTAAAGCCTTTTTAACTTTTGTGGTGAGTACCTTTTAAAGCATTATATTAATCGCAAGAATACATAATTTCTCACGCACACCAAATAAATCTTATTGGTCTATTTAGCCAAGTACTTTTATGGTGTGTTTAGATGACAAGATTTGGGCACATGGATTTGGATTTGAGTGATTAAAATTCAAATACCTAATTTAGATAGTTTACAAATGGTAAAGGATTTGGATTTGACAAATTTACCAAGGATTTTAAATATTTATGGATTTGGAAGGCATTTCAAATCCATCACTTTACAATTCAAATCCAAATTCAGATTCATAACACATTAAATAGGATCATTAACTTAATTGAACTCTACCTAATGAGCATCTTCTTTGTAAACAACCATGATTTTTATAGTGAGAAATGTTAAAATTACTACAAATTTTATTAAAAATAGTTTATAAACCATGTGACGATAAATACATTTGATGGATTTTAATAACATAATAAAAGATCATCAGAATTACTTTGTTATGATCAGTGACACATTAATTTTTATAGATTTTGTAATAAAAATTAGGGTAAATTTCATTAACATATCCTGAGATTTAGGCTAATACCAACCAGATCCGAGTCTTTTCAAAACTAACCAATTTGATCCCTAAAGCCAACTTAGCCCCTAAAAAAGTCGAGAAAAAATAACTAATTGTTTAGGGACTAAATTGGTTTTAAGGACTAAATTAACTAGTTTTAAAAAGTCTTAAACCTGGCTGACATTAACTTGAACCTCAAAATATGTTAGTGGAATTCAACCTGAAGATTATCATTATAGTATCTAACTTCACTCTTTCCTAACAATTTACCGATTCATGGAGAGCCTTGAAAACTAAAACTGATTCGTAGAGGGATCATTGGTGCAATGTTTCAATGCGAGGCCCTTAAAGTGATGAATTTACGTTAAGTTTGGGTCACCTCACTTGCAGAGAAAGAATGAAAATGTGATGAAATATGTTTGTCTTCTCTCATCTTGTAGCGATGCAAAAAAGCATTGGCAGTGTTGATGCTCATTTTGGAAAAGCCCAACAGCACCAAGAAGCCCAACAATATGGGCAAGAAAGAGTTAGCAGGATTGAGAGAAAACTCATTAAGCTCGAGTGGTAGGAATAATGGGTTATAGGCCCATAAAGTAAACTAATGGGCCTTGAGGAAAGCAAATGGGCCCAAAGGAGACTAGAGAAAGAAGTAATAAACTCATGGGTATTATGTGATGTAAAAGAGTAAGAATGGGCCACAGCAGGTCCGAAGTAATGATTTAAAAAAGTAAGGAGTTAATGGAAAACTCATGAATCCCAAGGATGAAGGATATAGTAATTGAGCCAGGGAAGCCCAAAAGAGTTAGTAAAAGCCCATAGGAATGCAGAATTAGAAAATGGGCTGAGGATGCCAAAGGAAAGCAAATGGGCCTTGGAAAGCAAATGGGCCCAAAGGAGCCCAGAGAAAAAAGTAGTAAACCCATGGGCATTATGTGATGTAGAAGAGTAAGAATGGGTCACAGCAGGTCTGAAGTAATGAATTAAGAAAGTAAGGGGTTGATGGAAAGCGCATGAACCCCAAGGATGAAGGATATAGTAATTGGGCCAAGGAAGCCCAAAAGAGTTAATAAAAGCCCATGGGAATGCAGAATTAGAAAATGGGCTGAGAATGCCGAAGGAAAGCAAATGGGCCAAAGATTCTCAAGGAAAAAGAAATTGGCCAAAAGAGCCCACAAGAAATGTAATGGGTCAAGAAAGCCCAAAGTAGCATGAATATAAACCCAATGACCATACTGGGTCATTGTAACCAATTGAGAGAAGAGTATACAGTAGGCTCGAAAGAGGCCCAACAAGCATAGATCAAATAGCATCGCAGTAGGAATAACAGAATGGCATGGCAGGAATACTGGCAAACCAATGGAAGAAGCAAACAGTGGGCTAAAAGGGAGAAAAATTCACAATCAAGCAAGGCCCAGCCCTTAGAGAAGGCAAGCCATAAAGAATGGAAGATCAAAAAACAGTTCACACCATAAGAGGTCAAAAATAAGCTACAGAACGCGTAGACGAACCTCCAGTCCATGGCAAACGCATGAGCAGCAGACAAGCTTTGGACATACACGGAAGTGGAGCACGCACAAGGCTCAAGTACCACCAACCTATACCCAGCCAATACAAGAGTGGATGGTCATGGGTGAGAGGTAAGAGAGAGTATGGTTTGGTAGTGGGGAGAAGGGAAAACCTATTTTGGGGTTCCCTCTTAAACTCTTTTAGGGGAAATGTTCTGCTGGGATGACATATCATCCAAAAGAGGGAATGATAAGTTGGAACCACTAGGTGCATGTCATGAAGGATAACAAGAGAGAATACCCACACTGTGGTGGATAAGAATGCCACGGTGAACAAGCAAACAAAACAGTTTTCTTTGTCTAGTAATGGGAAGTGGCACAGCCAGCACAGATAAGTGGTGGTGGCTAGGCAACTGACAAACCAGTGGGTGGTCGGGAAGGACACACAAATCCAGGAAAAAAGTAGTTAAAGGATAAAATGGTAAAAACCAGTCATGGCAGGCAGTATATAAAGGGCTCACACCGTGCACAGTATCATCATCGCGCACAGTATCATCATCGCAACAATAGCAATCACTAGGAGAGAATTACACACCACCATTACCATAACACTACACGAGTAAGTACTAATGAAGAAAGAAAAGAGTGGGAAAGAATAAAAGTAACAAAACAAAGAAAAAAGAAGAAGAGAATCAAGAAGAGAAGGAGAGAGTGAAGAATGACAGGCATGCAACAATAAGCTAATTTCTTCTCTCCCTCTAAAAGCCTACCCTCTATTGAGGATAAAGGATTCGTTTGTGAATAAGTCATTCAGACCCGTTCCCTCAAAGTGGATAATTTCTATAACAGGATCTTTCAGAAAGTGCCTCCCTCCTTGGTCTTAGTCCCATAATGCAACTAAACACGACAGACTAACCTTTTCCTTCTTTGATTTTATTACTTACCGTTATTATTTCCTTTCTCTCGTCTTTGCAATTTCACTTATAATGTGTTCCTTGTTGCTATATCGTTCTTTTCCTTATTTTAATTAAGGGTCCCTTATTTGTCTTGCCTGGCAGTAAGCACATCTCTTTTATTATTGTTTTATTATATTTATCTACCATAATTCTTTTGTAACAGCAACGCCTACCATGGGCATGTGACCAAAGTTTCAGTAAAAAAGGAAAATAACTTGTGCACAAGCCGGACCAAGGTGAATTGCAATTGAACCAATCCTAACTCTCCTAACCTGAAAAGTTGGCTCTCAGTGTGGTAGAAGGCAGCCCAGCCCAGCCCAGCCCAGCCCAGCCCAAAAGTGCAAAAAGGCCCACCACAGGCGACTCTGAGAATTTTTTTTTGGGTGGTCACTAAAAAACTTAAATTATACAAAATTTAATAAATAGACAATTTGAATATATCAATGTCACAAAAAAAAAAACGCGAATACATGAAATATTACAAATTTTTTGTACTAACAAAGAGAATAAGAAAAAAAATATACTAATAAAAGATAAAGTACAAATTGAAAATGCTGATATGAAAATAATAAAGTGACCAAAATATTTTCATAACAAATCTTATACAACAAGTTATTAGCCTGTTATTGGTGGGTAAAACATGTCAATATTGAACCTGAATTAGAATTAATAACAGCTTACCACATAAGATTTATTGTGAAAATGTTGTAAATGAAATATTACTCTTATATTTATTGAACTCAAATTCTTATGATTCTCAAGTAAATGTGTTCAACATTTTTATACTGGTGGTCAAAATAGGTTATTTTAGCATATAATATATTTTTTAAAAGTATATATATATATATATATATATGTATACACACACACATTTTTTTAAGTTAGGGTTTGACAAGTGAGGGTGGTCTTAGCACCCTTATGTACAAGGAGAGGTGCCAGTGCAAAAAGGGTTAGTTTTTGTTGGATCCACACCTGAGGAGTGAGGAATCTGATGAGTCATGAAAGACACAGAGAACTAAAAATAGGTCTGTAACCCCTATCTATCTCTCTGTCTCTCTCTCTGCTTTTTTCTTCTTCTTCTTCGATGATATTGATTGGGTTTGTCGTGTAAAAAAGTTTGATTTTTGTGGGATCCACACCTGAGGAGTGAGGACTCCAATGAGTCATGAGAGACGCAGAGAACTAAAAATAGGTCTATAACCCCTATTTATCTCTTTGTGTGTCTCTCTGCTTTTTTTTCTTCTTCTTCTTCTTCTTCTTCTTCTTCTTCGATGATATTGATTGGGTTTGGGGTGTCCTTGTCATGTCAACTTTACTTTTTGTTTATATATATATATATATATATATTATTAATATTTTTAGCTTTTGAAAAAGATAAGAAAGAGATGCACGTGCTAGTGTTCTACTAGCTTGTAACTCCATGCATATACATGAATACACTTAAAAATATATAATAAAATGCATAATATAATTCTTATATATATAATTTAAATACTATTGAGAGTCATTTTTATATTTTGCTAACTCTTTAAATAATTTTCTAAGGATATTATTAGGTATAAATGTAAATTATCCATGTTTTATTATTATTATTATTATTATTATTATTGTGAAGCACCTTTTTTTTTCTTTTTTTCTTTTTTTTTTTTACGATTCATTTATTCTAAAATCTTTAGTTTTTGTACTTAATAACTCACTTGGATGAACATTTACGATGTGGTCCTACATCTGATTCTAAAATTAAGAAATAAAACTCTTTAAAAATAAATAATTTAGGACATATGGCGCAAAATTGGAACTCTAATTTAAATTTCTCTTAGTTTCACCTATTATTATATATATATATATATATATATAAAATTAGCTTTGAGAAATGTCAAACCAAATTATTATTATTATTTTTTTTTAGAAAGATGTTAAACCAAATTAAATAACTTAGGACAAAGTTCGGCTACAAATTTGATTGTAATTTTAGACTATAACTTCAACTTAAAAAATTAATATAAATACATATTTTGAAAATTTAACCGTTGGATTGCATGTTCTTTATGTTCTTAACACACATGTATAATTTTGTGTCAATCGAATTTTATTTACTATTCAATCTGTAAACTTATTTTTTTTCGTTTCTCATAAAAACTTTCATTAAATTGATTATTAACCATTGCTCTAAGGGCATTTGTTAGCATTTCTCTAAAAAGAAAATGTAATCCAATAGTGGATTCGTAAAAATTCACTTTCAATAAAAGATGTTGAATGAAATTGTTGCCTTATGCTACATTAAATTTTGTAACAAAACTGTTTCCTTAATTAATGGACAAAGTTTGGCTGCAAACTTAGTTGTAGCTAATGGTTACAAACTTCCACTCAAAATTAGCATTGTTACATATTTTGAAAATATAATTGTTGAATTGCATGTTTTTAATACTTTTAACATGCATATCAAATTTTGTACCAATTAGATGTTATTTATTATTTGATGCATAAAACTTAATATTTAAACATTTGATTGATAACATAACTATTGATCTTTGATGTTCTTAAAATTTTGCAAGCATGAAGGATATTAAAAAAAATATATAATTCAATGGTAGATTTGTTAAAATTCACATTCAATAAAAATATATTAAATTTTTTTCTAAATTAATTATAATTATATTGATGAGAGGTGGGGGGAAAAATTAATGAAAGAGTACCTTACAATTGTTTTTAGCTAAAATGAAAGGGGCAAAACAAAACTGGGGCCTAAGCCTAATAATGACTTAAAGGATCATTATTCATTAGAGCTCATGTCCTTGGGCCGACACAAAATTTGGAATTCTACGAGGGAAAGTACTAAAATTAATTTGTATTTGACATTGGATTTGTTTTTGCCCCTGAAATAGGGCATGTCGCTTTGTTACATTAAAAAGTTGTGCCCAACGTACCTACGTAAGGTCAAAATCTTGGAGCCCAAAAGCAAGACTATCTTTCGTTATACGTTGGCAAAAATAGGGATATGGATCCAAGTTTTCAAGTGAAAAAACAAAGTAGATCTACATGATAATCATGCTACCTAGTTTTTTTTTTTTTTTTTTTTTTTTTGGTCGAGAAAGTTCCAACCTGTGGATTCTTTTCTAATGATAGCTTTTTATTATCAGATCAGGACATCAATTTGTTATTGTACCTTTTAAATAACTCAATCAATTGCATCGATAAAAGGTGGAAAAAATTATTAAAAAAAAAAAAGAAAAGAAAAGAACGCAGGCGTTACTATTCTTTCACCTAAGAAGAGGAGGCAGAATTGGGGTCCCTTGAGGCCCGAGCCCAATAGTGACTCAATGGATTCATTAAAGCTCAAGTCCATGAACATTAGAGCTCATGTCCTTGGGCTAACACCATGATTGTTATAACTCATGTGCTCGGCCCAATCCTTGGGCTTACAGCATAGTGTTAGCTGATTGGGCACAACCTTAACATTGATCCCATCCTTGGCTAAATCTAAAACCATTTACAATTTAATTAATGATTAAAATCTAAACGAGGACGATGTCATGTCTGCGGCCGCCATCATGTGCTACTTCAGTGCTCTCAGATAACCACTCCATGGGTTGGTGGTGTACTTCTTAGGACCCAGTGAGAGAGTGAGAGCAAGATCGGACAACTAAGCATCTTGCATGAAAGCCGTAAATGGAAGGTACGGATTGCATGTTGTGTAATGGAAAATTCCGTTAGTGAGTGTCTCAAACTTTGTTAAAGGAGTCAGAGTACCTCCAGCAAGCACCGTGTCCACCACCGTCTGGCACACGTGCCACTTGCCACGTGCTAACAGTCCCCCAAATCCGTCCATTGGGTTCACCATTCGCCCACATGCTTCAAGTAATAAGGACTGGATCAAAGCTGAAAAATAGAACAACAAAAAATAATAATATTATTAATATTATTCTCTACAATTATATCTCTAACACTAATTTTTGGCCTAAAAAAAATCCAATAAAAATATTAAACACTTTTCATTATCAACCTCGTATGCAATGAGTTCCTAGTTTAATTGGAATGTTTTTATTTTAGAAATGTGTGATAGTCGATTTGAAACCACCTCAAAGCTATAATGTTTAAAATACTATTTAGCTTTTATAAAAAAATCCTCTACAATATACTATAGGAATTAAGATTACACAAACATGCACATTTCTTGTGATTGTGGATCTTCATAAAAGATTGAACCCTTAGAAGATTTTAAGTAGATAATGTGTTTAGCTTCTAAAATGGAGAAAATTTAAATTCAAATTAGTTTGGAAGAACTTATAAGATTCCAAGTAGATAATGTGTTTAGTTTCTAAAATGGAAAAAGTTTAAATTCAAATCAATTTGGAAGAAAATTCTTCCAACTCACTATATGGCGATTGATAAAACCTTCTACTATATAGCTTTATCAATCACCACGTAATGGGTTGGAACTTGGAGGAGATTACTCCAAACTAATTTAGGGAAAAATTGTTTCTCAAAAAAAAAATTAGGGAAAAACTATTTCCTAAAATAATATAGCAACAAGTTGAGCGGCCTCCAAGAAACAAGGCCCGCAGTTTGGACTTCTAGTAATCGAACCTTTATCTAGAGTTGCTACCCACACTGGCAGATTTGGGCCATTGTTGGTTTATATTGACTTTCGGCTTCTACATTCATTTCAAACAGCAAATTGCTTAAGTTTCCAAGTTGGGCTGGCCACAAGAAACAAGGCCAGTAGTAACTCAAGTACCAAAACCTTTATCTAAAGTTGCAACCCACTCTGGTGGATTTGGGCCGTTGTAAATTAACACGTACTTTACATTTATTTCAAACAGCAAATTAACCATTTCTAAAAAAGGAAAGAAAAAGCAGCAAATTAACGGTGGTGCTTCTTCGTCAATGTGACTCTGTCAACAATCGATCTTAAAGTCCGAACTTTTGTTGCACAAGTACCAACACAATTATGCAATTAAATGTGCTGCTGGTAATAAGCACGCAATAATTAGTTTTTTTTTATTGGTGTTAAGGCAAGCACCACCTAAAATTATCAAATAGTTTGATTAGGAAGTGGAGAAAAGTTTGGCCAATTGAAGAAAGGGTCAAAGCAAGAATTGTAGGGAAGACGCATTACTGGGAAAGGTTTACAAATAGAACCAGGCCCATCGCGGTGCCATGGCCCATCCTTTTTTTTTTTTTTCATACTATATATAATTATACAACACTAGTTTAAAGCTTGGGTCCAAAGATTATGCTCTCCCTAGATTTTTTTTTTCCCCAAATTACACTCAAAAGTAGGGCTGTCCAGACAACCCGCACACCCGACCCACCCGGACCAACCGACCGGACCCGAACCGTCCGCCGCCCAATCCGACTACTCCGGCGGTCGGCGGCGGGTCCTTCATTTTCAAAACCGATTCCGGCGGATCGGGTGCGGGTCTCTTCCTCCAATACCCGAGCCACCCGACCCGACCGCCATATAAATGGGTTTAAAGGTCTGATGTTTGTTACTCAGTTCTCCCTCTCAGTTCTTAGTTCTTAATCTCACTCTCTCCTCTCAGTCTCACGATCTCTGCTACCTGCTCCGCTGCTCGTCGTCCATATCTGCCTCTCCATCGTCGATCTCTGCGTCTCCATCGTCGATCTATGCTCTTCGTCGTCAACCTTCGCTCTTCGTTCGCAACGTCCTAGCTTGTCTTCGCCTCCATCTCTCAGATTCAATCTTTCTATTTCATCTCTTAGGTTTGTTTATCTGTGGATTTGTGGATCTGTTTTTGGGTTTTGGTTCTTTGGATTTCTGGATCTTCTTTGGTTTTTTGTTCTTTAGATTTCTAGATCTGGTCTTTGGGTTTGCAGATCTTCTTTTTGGGTTGTAGACTGTTGATTTTGTTCTTCAAGAATCAAACTTCAGTGTTTGATCTTTGTTTTTCGGTCGAAATCAAAGCCGACCGCTGCCCACCCGAGCCCGATCCGACTCGACCGGTGGCTTTTCGCGGTCGGCGGCGGGTCTAGAACTCCTCCACCCGATCTGATCGGGTCGGTTGCGAGTTGGGCATAAACCCGACCCGGACCGACCCGTGGACAGCCCTACTCAAAAGTGATGGTTAATCCCTCAAGAATTTAGTTGGCCCAAAGAAACTAAAATAAATAAATAAATAACTAGTTGACCTAAATATATGTGAGAGCGAGACTATGGAAAATGAGGAAAACTATTTTGTGGATTTTTTTAGTAATGCTTCTATTTTCTTGACATTGTTGGTGTTTTTATTTTTGAAAACTCATTGATCTAAAATGAAAAAAATTTCCTTTCCCAAAATGCCATTGCTAAGTGCTAACAGCTAACATCAAAATCAATGGTGGTGCCATGTTCAATCCAGGCTATTCCCAAGAACACCCTGACCTGAAAAAAAAAATATATATATATATAATAATTAAAAAAAATTATTTGCTTACCCTTAAAAAAATTAGGAACACCCTCAAAAAGCCCAAATAAAATTGAACTAAAATCTTAACAAAAAATTGTAACAAAGCAAGCCCACCAGGGAAAAAAAGCTCAACATCAATCCTAAACAACAGATTACAAACCCAATCTAAAGAAAAAAAAAAACAAGGTAAAGCAAACCCAACATGGTAGTAAACCCACGGATTCTCAAAAAAATAAATAAATCAAAATAAAAAATCAAAACCCAATATATGCGATTGCAACCTAACCTAAAGAAACTAGAGCAACAGATTCATCAAGTAAAGCAAAACCAAAACAAAGCACATCAACGACAACAACCAACGGACTGCTCCTCTACCTCGAGCAACGCTGCAACAGAGCACATCGGGCCTCAAACTCGAGCTCCAAAACCAAAACACATCGTGCATCGGAGATCGGAGATCGATTCGATCGAATCGGAGATCGGAGATCAATTCGATCGAATCGGAGATCGGTCTTCCTCGCCTCGATGTGCTGCCCGACAGCGCCACCCCTCAACCTCAGGCCTCCCTGCTCCCTCAACCTCAAGGTATTTCATCTTTTTCTCTCCTTAGTCTCTTACACATACGGGTTAATGGGTTAATGGGTATGGGTTTCTCTCTTAGACTTTCTGTCTCTCTCTCTTTATCTGAAAACTGAAAGCAAATGAGAGTCTCTCTCTCTCTCTTTGAGACTTTATTTGAGACTTTATCTGATTGCTTAGCTTTACCTTATCACTTTATAAATATTTGCCTCTGTTTTTACTTTATCCGTTAGTGTTGGTGTTGGTGTTGGTGTTGGTGTCGGTGAGATACAATTAATTGTCTTTTAGTATATTGTGATTTGTGATTGTGATTGTGGTTTGTGATTGTGAATTTTTCTTATTGCCTCTTGTGATTAGGGGTCATGGGGCTTGTCTGTTGAGTGGGGGGTGGATGGGGGCATGGGGCCGGGGTAGGATATTTGAATTGGGGGAAGTAAATGCACATGGGGTGTGTGCTAGTGCAACTAATAAACAATAATTTAATTAACCAATAATTAATTGGGGGAAGTAACTAATAAACAATAATTAATAATTTAATTAACCAATATATTATAAAAGGCAAACAAATTAAATTATATTAGGCTAAACAACAATTAATAATTTTATAATTAATGAAACAACAATATAACAAATTATAGTTTATAAAAGACAAATAAATTAATGAAACAACTAAACAACAATAATTAATAATTTTATTAATATTTCAAATGAACTTATAGTTTATTGTTTATTCTTTTGCTAGAATTATGAACAAATATTTGATAAGAAAACCACGTAGAAAGTAATTGTAAACTTTATGTATTTGCGTTTTTTTTTATTGTTGTTGTTGTCAATATACAAAATTTTCTTTTTATCAGATTGTGTAATTTATGCGTGTTAAGGAATACCCTTAAAAAAATTCCTGGAGCCGCCACCGATTAAAATTATGAAAACTAATGAATTAGGCATCAAATCTACAAAGGAGTTTGACAATTACCTTAACATTCCCCATTCTAACCCAAAGAAGAGACATAAGGTGTATGATTTTATGGTTAAGAAGATTCAAAGGTAGCTTTCTAGATGAAGATCCAAGCTTTTCTCACTTGCTAACAGAGAATCACAATTATTATTTCTACAACCACAACTATCCCAGTTCACATATCATACAGACCTTCTATCCATAACATGCATATAGATTGAGCCGTATTTTTGTGTGGGGTTCCTCAATCCAAAAGCATAAAAATACATCTTCTTAACTGGGATGTACTAGTTATACCCAGCCAAAATACACTAGGTGGTTGAGTTTGAAAAGAGCACTATCACTATGTAAATCGAAAAATGAAACCCCAATCCCAACTCTCACGTACTGCTCACAGTTTGTCCCTTTATAGACTCGATTGAGCCTCTACCCTCAACTATATCATCCCCCAATTTCATTAAGAATTAATAAAATCTGAAGGATTGGAGCTTCATGTGTGGTGTAGCATATATGTCTGACCAATTGATCTCAACCCATACAAATTACAATGTGGACAGAAATTCTTCAGCTATAAATGTGGTGGGATCATTATAGCCCAGTAGTCCATGCATATAATATATATATATATATATATATATATATATAATGTGTACATTAGCCTGAAAATGTGAAACAATAATTTTTTTTTTTTCATTGTTAGATTAGATGATTAAATTTACTGATTCTTAACGGTTTAAGTTTTTTAGACAATTGGTAATTTATCAATTCGAACCCTTCACTGAGAAGAGCAAGCAGTGCTCGACATCCCATGTTAAGTTCCGTTTGGCTCAGAAGAAATGGAATTGGTTTCAAGATTGAAACCATATATTGGTCCTCGTTGACCATTACTAATGCAGACTGCAGACCAAAAAACCAACTTTGATACGTTTATCAGTATCGAACTGTTTAGGATACGCATATAGGCAAGACTCAAGAGGGTTGTGCTGGCTTGAGCTCCCTTTTTTTTTCACCTTTTCAACTTTTTCTATTTTGGTTATTTCCACTGCCTACCAAACATGAATGAAGTCTCCCTAATTTCTAATGGTACCGTCAAATGGTGCAAAGAATTTGGACAAATTACGAAGCTTCTTGGCAGCACCCATTGGAAGTGTCCGAATTACCATATTTACATTCTCAAAAGCACTTGTCGAGGCAAAAAGAAACTGAAACTTCGATGTAATTTATAGACCCAAAAGTATGATTCGAGTGCCGGAAAAACAATAGAAATATTCTATATAGTCATAGATCTGGTCGATAAACACAACTAGAAGTGGTAACAAGTTGTGTCCACGTATGCACAAATGTTCGATTTGGCAAGAAATTGCTTTTGGATTAACACGGATGTCTTTTGTGTTGAAATTAATGAATGTGCTGCGAATGAACTTCGCTGCACTTTCCAATTTCTACTAGATTACAGCGCATGTCTTGACTCTTTGTGAGACATCAAACTCTTCTTTACACTGTATGGCCTAAGATATAAACAAAATGCAAATCAAAACAAATATCCAACAAATACCATTACCCAAAGAAAAAAAAACCATCAGTACTAAGTTCATCTTTTGTGATGTGAATTCAATATGTAAAGAGGTCAATTAAACAGTAATTCTGCGCAGAATGATTTTTTGGCATTGATCGGGATCCAACAGTGCTTGGTATCAAATTTATGACACTGTGGAGCAGAATAGATCAATAGAGACAATAATGTAGAGGAGCACGTTGCGACGTGACAATATATAAATAAAGCAGCAGATTCTGCACTGCCATGAAATATTTTTCACGTGGCATAATAATAAATGGAGCAGTATATTCTGCTCTTCCATGACATTTTTTTTTTTTTTAAATAAATCTTTACAATCATCTAGTGTATTCTAGAGGAGATCGTAAAGGTAATTCGAACCAATCATATACTACATTTAATTGTGAAAGTTACCATTTTTTAATTTAATAAAAATAATAGAAAAATATTTTTTTCACACTTTTTCACATCTATTATTTCACACACATATTCACAATTGATGCAAAAATATCTGTACTCTAAAAATGTTGACATTTAAAAAAAAAAAAAAAAAAAAAAGAGATGAAATAGTGGAGATGTGAAAATTAAAACCTGAAAATTAAATAAATGTTATATACTGGTAGAAAGTGTTTTCCTAACTAACCTTAGGTGAGGGAATTGTGTCCATGTCGGTCTCGAGTAATGCAATTGCAAAGGCCATGATATCCCATTGCCACCCCAAAGGGTTCTTTTTCAAATTGGTTAGCCGACCAAGTAATAATACAATATATATATATATATATATATATATATTTATTTATAGGGATATATATGAAGAGCTCGATTGAAGCGTTTTTGTTGGGTTGAGCAGACCATGACGGTAAATCTAACGCAATGGAATCTTCTATGTAGTTGATCCAACCGTCAATCATGGGAAGGAAGGGAATGACAGCCACAGCCCACAGGTTGAGCTATCAAAAGGGTGGGGGCCTGTTGAGTTAGTGGATAGATAGTATTAGGTTCTATAATAATGATAATCATAAAAAAGTTGGAAAAAGAGTTCAACTATTTTTCAGCATGTGAAAGTCTACAAATTAAAAGAAAAATTGACCAAAAATTTCATAACATACATATAGTCAGTAATAACTAAAAAAGTGCATCTTGTCAGTGACGAGTCCAAATAAAAATCAACTCAATTAGCGTTAAAAAGTAATGTGAAAATTTTTGTGTAGGTAACATTACACTCTTTTAATAGTAAACCTTAATTAGTTAGGATGTGGCATACGAATGTGAATGTGATACTCGATCACCACTTAAATGAATAGACTTTGCAATTCCACGCGGCTGTACTTACTAGTTGACTTCATAGTTCATAGTCTTCCTTTTCCGTTATTATTATTATTATTTTTGTGGGGTCACGTTTTGTTCGTCCTCGGCAAGGCTCTGGGCGCAGTGCCGAGGAGGCTCAAAGTGTCCCACATCGAAGAGAGCTTCCCCCACTTGCTACCTTATAAGCTGTGAAGCGAAGGAAGTAGTGTACTATCGTATTCTCATATTCGAATAACGGAATACGATGGTACACTACTTCCTTCGCTTCACAGCTTATAAGGTAGCAAGTAGGGGAAGCTCTCTTCGATGTAGGACACTTTGAGCCTCCTCGGCACTGCGCCCAGAGCCTTGCCGAGGACGAACAAAACGTGGCCCCACAATAAAAGAAGCTCTCTTTTTATATTGTGGGGGCACGATGGGTAAGGGTCAGGCACCGCGCTTTGGGTGTGACCGCCCACCGCCCACCGCCCTCCTCGGCAAGGCTCTGGGCGCAGTGCCGAGGAAGTTAGCCAGTCTCACATTGGGGCTTCTTTTATTGTGGGGCCACGTTTTGTTCGTCCTTGGCAAGGCTCTGGGCGCAGTGCCGAAGAGGCTCAAAGTGTCCCACATCGAAGAGAGCTTCCCCCACTTTCAACCTTATAAGCTGTGAAGCGAAGGAAGTAGTGTACCATCGTATTCCGTATTCGAATACCGGAATACGATGGTACACTACTTCCTTCGCTTCACAGCTTATAAGGTTGAAAGTGGGGGAAGCTCTCTTCGATGTGGGACATCTGAGCCTCCTCGGTACTGCGCCCATGGCCTTGCCGAGGACCGGCAACATGAGCCTCCTCGGTACTGCGCCCAGGGCCTTGCCGAGGACCGGCAAAAATAGTCCTCACAATAAAAGGAAGGTGTAGAGACGTGCCCTTCAAAGGTAACAAAAACCGTGCGGGTATCATGCGGTCGGAGCAAGTCTCAAAAACTGCCACCCTTGCCCAAAAACGGACAATACCGATGATGGGCACTGCCCTCAAGAGCTTCCTTTTATTGTGGGGACTATTTTTGCCGGTCCTCGGCAAGGCCATGGGCGCAGTGCCGAGGAGGCTCAGATGTCCCACATCGAAGAGAGCTTCCCCCACTTTCAACCTTATAAGCTGTGAAGCGAAGGAAGTAGTGTACCATCGTATTCCGGTATTCGAATACGAGAATACGATGGTACACTACTTCCTTCGCTTCACAGCTTATAAGGTTGAAAGTGGGGGAAGCTCTCTTCGATGTGGGACATCTGAGCCTCCTCGGTACTGCGCCCATGGCCTTGCCGAGGACCGGCAACATGAGCCTCCTCGGCACTGCGCCCATGGCCTTGCCGAGGACCGGCAAAAATAGTCCCCACAATAAAAGGAAGGTGTAGAGACGTGCCCTTCAAAGGTAACAAAAACCGTGCGGGTATCATGCGGTCGAAGCAAGTCTCAAAAACTGCCACCCTTGCCCAAAAACGGACAATACCGATGATGGGCACTGCCCTCAAGAGCTTCCTTTTATTGTGGAGACTATTTTTGCCTGTCCTCGGTAAGGCCCTGGGCGCAGTACCGAGGAGGCTCATGTTGCCGGTCCTCGGCAAGGCCATGGGCGCAGTACCGAGGAGGCTCAGATGTCCCACATCGAAGAGAGCTTCCCCCACTTTCAACCTTATAAGCTGTGAAGCGAAGGAAGTAGTGTACCATCGTATTCCGGTATTCGAATACCGGAATACGATGGTACACTACTTCTTTCACTTCACAGCTTATAAGGTTGAAAGTGGGGGAAGCTCTCTTCGATGTGGGACATCTGAGCCTCCTCGGTACTGCGCCCATGGTCTTGCCGAGGACCGGCAACATGAGCCTCCTCGGTACTGCGCCCAGGGCCTTGCCGAGGACCGGCAAAAATAGTCCCCACAATTTTAACTATCAATTTTGTTTCCTACAGACTAATAATGTCTTCGGTGAACTGTGAACATCAAATTAGAGTAACATTTTATTCAAATCATCACTATCCCACACGCAAAGCCTCTTAAGCTATTGCCAAAGCACGTTGGGTCAGAATAAGATGCAACCTTATATGAATAATTCGAGATAATATTGATATATATATATATATATATTATATTTATTTAGTAAATGAATCAAATTCAATGATTATATTAGAGGAAATTGCACTTTACCCACCTGTGGTTTGGCCCGTTTTAACAGTACCCACCCGTGGTTTAAAAGTTATCACTTAACCCACTTGAGGTGACTTCCGTTAGACTCCCGTTACCCACCTCTCCCTTTTCACCGATAAAAATAGGGGTAAATGTGTCTTTTTCATTATATTTTATGTCTCTCTCCTCTTTTCTCTCCTTCTTCTTCTTCACATAAAACATAAAAGAAAACTAATACACCTACAGTCACAAACAAAGCCACAAATCTATGTGAACATACACCCACAGATTCGCTAGCCTTCCACTGCTAAATCCAAAAATTGACTACAGAATTCTTCAGAGTACAATCACAAAATAAAACTCAAACCCTCTTTCTTTTGCTGGGTTCTCTAAAAAAAACCCAAATTTGCAAGTAAAAAAAAATCTACAAAAAAAAAAAAAAAAAAAAAATCCAGCAATCTGCTCAAATTTTTTGGGTTTAGTGGATTTGTGGGTTAATGGGTTAATACTGCTACAGCCACAGATCCAGCAATGAACCCAACTATGTTCAAAACGGCGCCACTTTGAACCGGTCCAAGAGCTTCAGCAGGTGGAGTACTGCTACGTTGGCGACGGCGCTGAAGCTTTAGAAACAGGTGCTTGTGTTGGCGACTTTGATGGAGAGTGTGAAGGAGACTAGGCTAAAATTAAATTCACTCACCTCAAATCTTACGATTCTAAGCAGTATTTCGCATCGAGTATTTCGCGATCTTTTGGTCGTGTATCAAGCACCTTTGCTCCATGGCCCTAATATTTGCGTGCTTTGACGCCAAGACCTAAGACTTGCTTGCAATTCTCTCTCTAACTGCAATCATTTTTTCTCCTTTTTTTTTTTTTTTTTTTGGTGTGGTGAACACTGGTTGATAAAATTAGGGATTTACTCTTGTTTGGTTGGTGAGAAAAATTATAAGAGAGGAAAACCCAAGTTTCAATACACCTCCTTGCTTGCAAGTGTTCAGATTTCACTTTGGCAATCTAAGTGAAGAGAGAAAGGCATTATGGGTTTGGGGATTTTTAGGGATTCTAGGGTAGAGAAAAGGAGAGAGCTCGTTCTTCCTTTTAGGGTTTTATTTGGGTTCTAAATTTGGCTTATATAGTAAATGAGACTTTCTAACGGAAAGGGTAGAGGTGGGTAACAGGGGTCTAACGGAGGCCACCTCAAGTGGGTTAAGTGATAACTTTTAAATCACGGGTGGGCACTGTTAAAACGGGTCAAACCACAGGTGGGTAAAGTGCAATTTCCCCATTATATTATTTTTATGAAAAGACTCATGATTAAGAGTTTTTTTTTTTTTTTTTTTTTTTTTGAAAATGTGATTAAAAGACCCAATTAAAGTATTTGTTATATTTAATATCTATATGTACATTTATATATAAAAATGTACTTGTATAGACTTGAAATTAATTATGTAAGTACGTAAAAAAATTCATAAGACATCAAATTAATAATTGCAATTCATTAGTAACTGTACGTGGTAGATTGGTTTTAGGTGGGGTTGATAGTCACTGGTTTTAGGTTAGTTAACTACCCAAACATTTGGTGCCATATAAATAAAGAGAACAACACAAAGAACACTCACTTATCAAAAAAAAAACACACACACACACACACAAAGAACACTCTAATTTTACTTGACCCCTTTGCATGAGCGAGGTGAAACACCACGGTTTGAAGTAGAAGGAACTCTCTAAAACCAATCACTGTAGTACTTAGAAAATAATGACTAGTGTAATGAAGAGAATGTTGTGCTCTCTAGTTCTGTGATTGTGTGTTCTATAGAGGCCAACCCTTCCCCATTTATAAAGCCAAGTACAAAGTTTGAAGCTTGTCAAGCCCTTGCTAGCAGCATAGTGCGACAGGGAGCCCTTTCTTTTGTCTTAATCTTAGCAAGCCCTTGCTGCTGATTATGTGTAATTACTTCCGCCTCTGACTCTGCTGCTTCTTAGCCACTAAGGGTTTTTTTTTTTTTTTTTTTTTGGTTGTCGATGTGTGCGCTACTGAGTAAGAAAAAAATAATTTTGTTTAAATTTTTTAAAAGGTCAAGTTATTTGTTTGGGTAAAATTGGTTGACTAGGCTTAATTTTTTTTAGTTTTACTATAAGTAATTTTTCTTGGTGGACTAATTTGTTTTGGGCTTGTATATCTTGTTTTAGATTTTAGATCTATAAATTTTTATATGATCTTTAAAATAAGGAAAATGCTAGAGTTACAAACTTTTTGACAAATTTCTGATTTGATGAATGGTTATGGTAAGTAAAAAAATAATGGAAGTAGTCAACCCAAATGTGAACTAATAAGAATTTACTACCTTAATAGTTTATAAAAATATTGTAGAAAAATTTGTGTCTATATAATGATATATTTGGCAAAAGTGTAATTTTATAAAATAAAATTGCTAAAATTATACCCATATATATAATAATATTTAAAAAAAAATAGGGGGGGCATTGCCCCCAAGTCCAACCATGGCTCCGTCTATGCATGACTTCAACTTTTGATTACACCTGAAGAACATTTTTCCATGAACATCTACAACTACCCATACTGAAATATCCTTATTTTGTGCAAATGTATGGCCTTGATTTAATGGCTTCTTGGGCATGTGGATATGTTTGAGATCAATTCTAGGCTTCCTTAAATGAACCAAAAGTAATGACCTTGAACTCAATTCATGTTTGAAATTAATTAAATGAATTAATTTTGAATTGTTAATACTTGACTTAGTTCAATTCATTTACAGTAAAAAGAATGAGATGATATATGGTGTATTCGGCATATCTAATTACCATTTCACACAGGGGTGGATCCTTCGCTTGTTAGTAAGCTAATAAGAATTTGCTACCTTAACAGTTTGTAAAAATATTGTAGAAAAATTTGTGTCTATATAATGATATATTTAGGCAAAAGTGTAATTTTATAAAAAAAAATTGCTAAAATTAATACCCATATATATAATAATATTTTTTTAAAAAAAATTGGGGGGAGGGGGGTAGGGGGGGGGGGGGGGGGGGGCATTGCCCCCAAGTCCAACCATGGCTCCGTCCATGCATGACTTCAACTTCTGATTACGCTTGAAGAACATTTTTCCATGAACATCTACAACTACCCATACTGAAATATCCATATATTGTGCAAATGTATGGCCTTGATTTAATGGTTTCTTGGGCACGTGGATATGTTTGAGATCAATTCTAGGTTTCCTTAAGTAAATTGAGTACCATACCCATGCCATAAATTCATGTTTGAAAATTAACCAAAAGTAATGGCCTCGAACTCAATTCATGTTCGAAATTAATTAAATGAATTAATTTTGAATCGTTTATACTCGACTTGATTCAATTTATTTACAGTAAAAGAATGAAATGATATATGGTGTATCCGGCATATCTAATTACCCTTTCACATAGGGGTGGATCTTTCGCTTGTTGGTAGGCTACCAAGTATCTATCCAAACACATTTTTTTCAATGTCAAAAATAGTGTTTTAGTGTTAGAACACTTTTTAAATGGTGCAACCAAATAATGTTTCAAGATCACTTATAAGGTAATCTTTTAAATAAATAATTTTGTAATAAATGATTCACCAATTTTTATTATTTATTATTTATAATGGAAAATGCTAACAAGTGCATTTAGGGCATTGGTTAACAATCTATTTTAAGAAAGTTTTGACATCACTTTTATGGAAAATGAAAAAAGCTATCAAAACATTAATTGTTTTTTTTTCCATAAAAACTTTCTTTAATTGGATTGTTAACCAATGCCCTAAGAACACTTGTTAGCATGTATAAATATGATAGTTGGGACATGGAACCCTCTATGTTTGCATTGGAAACAAGGGAAAGAATTGATTAAATTGCAAGACACAATTGATACATTTATTGTTAAAAAAAACTATTAAAAAGTGCAACCAAACAATGTTTCAAAATCACTAACAGAGCAATCTTTCAAATAAATAATGTTTTGATAAATGATTTACTAATTTTTTTTATTTATAATAATTTGATAGTTGAGAGAAGGAAGATTTTAACTTTATATATTTTTGTTGGAAATACCTAAAAATTTACTTAACCGACAAAACTCTTGGTCACCTATGCCTAATTATTGAAGCTATGGCTAAATTAACGGACAAAATACTACTGCATCAAATAAAGGACAGGATATTGTATTGCACCTACCACGTGATGATTCTTGTTTTGTTTATGCAGCGTATGAGATAAGCTTAAGTTGATTCCATCACACAAGGTGTCAATGGAAATGGAATTTGTTTTGGTGAAATCGTATCCAGCAAATAAGACCCATAGAGCTATGGAATCATTGATTTTTCTTACATTTCACGGATATGTTCAGCCGTTTTAGATATTGAGCAAAAAAAAAAAAATTGTGTACAAGAAAGTTTTATTTGTATTATTAACCATTACTAGTTTTGCAAATAAGTTAATAATTCAAATGATATATATAATAACTTACTAAACAATGTCTCAGGACAAAGTCATAAATATATTTATTTATAACTTATTACCAAGATATACATGATAACCTATCCTCATGTAAATCTTGGCCACCAAATTGCCAACCTACATTACAGACTACTGGGTTTTTTTTTTTTTTTAATTATAAATTTTTTTATAATTGGGTGGTTTGGTACTGCCAAATTGGAAGATATTGTTGGCCACATCTTAGTGAGTGCGCCAGATCACAACAGGAAGGAGCATTAATGTCGCATTGAATAGAAATGTTGGCCGAATTGTTAAGTAATTTCTATTATAACTATTATTTTGGTGTGAATTTTCATTAACTCAACTAATAAGAGATTTGATATTCAATTCTCGCCCCTGCAAAAATTAATTGATGTTTTTGTTTAATGACAAAAAACACAATAATCGAATATTATAGAGAGGCATCCAATAAATTATTCGGATGTCACTACGATTTTGAAAATATATGCCAAAGTTGAGAGTACCTTCCTTCCATGCTCTCACATTATTAGCAGCCACAACACCGTCAAGGAATTCAATTTATACGCATGTAAAAGTAATAAAACATGCCTAAATATATTTTAATTTAATACGCAAAAATAAAAAAGATCTAAGTCAAAGATCGGTATCGTGGCAAACCACGATTCTGACACCAGGCCAAAAAGATAGCAACAAAGAGCGAGAAGAAGCATTATCCTTAAAAGGAAAATGAAAAACAAAAAGAGAGGGACACTGGCTTAAGGAAAGCCACGTGTCATCCTAATCAGTTCCACATGGAAATCCGAACCGCAAAGCAATCTTTCTCATCCACACTCACCACCCAAATGTTTAAAGTCTCGTCCTCATCAGCATTCACCACCTCCCACTGACCCAGTCTCCCCACGGCCCATAGTTATAATCAAATTATAATTCTAAACATAAAATATTAACAATAATTAAGTAATTATTTGAGCTTATTAAACAGTGACTTTTGCGCGTGTAGTGGGGCACTGTACAAACAGTTAAAACCGTCACATACTCAATTCATTCATTTCATACACACACACAATTTCAGCCTTTGTCTAAAGTCTAAACATGTGCAAGTTGGCCTCAACTGAACTCAACAAAACTCCGTCAAACCCCCAGCCCTTTCTGGCTTTGACGCACCGTCCATGGCTTCACGCGGCTATGATGCTATGTCGATTCTGTGCGTAGCGTGCAATTAACTATTATTAAGTGCAAAACTTAGACACGGCTTGGTTAAGACTAATTGTAATTGTAATTGTATTTGAATTCAACAAACATCAGAGCATAAAAATATAGACAGGAGAACAAGTTTTGATTGAATTGTAATTTATAAAATTTATAACATTAAAAAAAAATTAAATAATTGAATTACCACCACCACAAACTTAGCTGGGTAAAGCGAAACAGAGTACAAGGTTCTAACTTGTATGTACAGAAAAATAATATCTGATCCCCCACCAAAATGAAAGAACAAAAAAAATAAAATAAAAGTAAGTCAACTAATTAAATTCCTGATGAAGCTTTAGATTGGAGTTCCTAATTTTACTAATCTTTTAAGAAATTTCGAGTTTCAATGGCATCAAGAAGCGAGGTTTCTTTGTTGGCAGTGGAGACTCGACCTCGTCTTCTCCGAAAACGAACTTAGGTGAAATCTCAGGCAGAGCGGGGAGGTTGAGATCGAAGTCACGCTTGTGGGTGTTGGTTTGGGTGGATCCGACACCTTCCGAGGTTGTTACGCCGCTGTGGCTGGCGTTGCCGCCTTCGTAGTGACAACGTTTGTGTCCACCCAAGGCCTGTCCGGTTGGGAAGGACTTGTGACAGATAGAGCACTCGTGAGACCTACCGCTGCTGTTGGAGACTGTGGCTGTGGCGGTGGTGGTGGCGGTGGCAGAGGTTGTGGAGGAGGTGGAGTGGTCGTCGCCGACGCCGACGCCGCCGCTGGCGAGTTTTCGGTGGCTGGCTTTGTGTCCACCGAGTGCCTGGTAGGAAGAGAACGCCTTGTTGCAAACTGAGCACTTGTAGATAAGATTGGTGGTGGTGGCGGCGGAAGATGTCACCGTAGGAGGTGGAGTTTGGTGTCGGGGTGCGGTGGTAGTGGTGGCGGGTTCGTTGGCGCCACCACGAGCGAGCATGATGAGGCAAAGAGCGAGGTACTCTTCCTCAGTAGGTGCGTTCTCAAAACGTGGACGCTTTGAGCGCTTGCGCTTTGTCCATGAATCAAGACTGTGGAGATTAGCGTCGTCGAAGTGGAACTGAGGAGTGGCTGTGGTTGGAGAGTTAAGAGCTTCTAAAGCCATATCTCTCTTCGATGCTAAGTTTCTGATCTGAATAAAAGAGCTATACACCCCAAAAAGCACTGCGAGTCAGTGAGAGAACTAGAGAGAAGACTTAAGAAAGAGTGTTTTGAGATTTTTTTTTTTTGTTTGGCTGAATGAAGTTTTGAGTGAGGAAGTGTGAAAGAGTGTGGGAGTATTTAAAGAGTTAGACAGAGAGCGAAGTTGCGTGACAAGTGGTGGGAAAGTATGCGAGGTGCGCAAGTTATAATAACATAAAAATATTAAAAAATTATATTAAAGAAGGGAGTGGAGCACGTTAATTTGGTGTGCGTGTGAGAACGAAAGAGAGAGAGAGAGAGAGAGTTTTTTCTTGGTGGCCAAGGTGGACTGAAATTGGTCAAACAGAAAAGTAGTAGGAGGAAGTGTGTGTGTGGGGGGGTCTAGGGGAGTGAGGAGTGAGTGTTTTTTTTTTTTTTTTGGAAGTATTCTTCAAAAGTGAAAGACTCTTTCCTAGTCAAAATATGTGAAATATCAAAAAACTTTTCTAAAACAAAAAACGCGGTCTTAAAAAAAAAAAAAAAAAAAAGAAAGATACACACGTAGCCACCGGCAGCCATAGGTAAGCAAAGAGACTTTTCTTATTGGGGCCGACCTCGATTTATACCGATTAATTAGGCAAAATTGGATGGGGGAGGACCGAATGACCTGTGTGATTCATTGTATTAGAGAGTGTATTTAGAACACCGACTTAGTTAGTAGTATTTAGGTAAATTACATGCCAGATCACATGTTTGGTTTTCTTAGCTTGGTGGACAAACGAATGTCCACAAAATGCTAGAAGAGGAGTGGGGACATTTGGGTTTCATTTTTAGCTTGGCGGCATATAAAGCAAAAAGGATAAAACAATATTCTGTTGCTTCAAAATTGGATTTGCAAAGCAAAGCAAATTCTTGATTTTTTGGGAATCAGATTATAGTGTAAAAATTCGTTTCTATTGTAGTGAAAGACTGAAAGTACTTTTGCAAATTTTTATTATTATTTATATATATATATATATATATATATATAACTTGTGGATCAAGTTGGAACTCTTTTGTAGTTTTAAGACACCTATCATGAATTTTGCTTATGTGTTTGAAATTTAATTAATAGCAATCCAAAAACTCACGTGCACATAATGATGACATCATTGCTCATCTCAAATTAAACGGGAGATTTATAAGATTACAAAGTTCATTTCTTCGAGAAGAAACTAGTGGAACTAGGATGCTTTTTTGAAGAAGAGCCCAGTCTATGTTTAAGTTTTACTAATAAAGCTTCAAGAAAGGCGGTTAGAAACGTAGAATATATGGAAGTATTATCTCCATTCCTCTTCGTTTTGACTTAAGCTTCCCATTGAATTTCTTATCCTAAAACTAGTTCGGATTTTTCTAGAGTAAAATACAGGAAAGTACCCGAAGCATCGAGGTAATTACAACCTTGCACCACCCAACTAATTTCGTTTTTTTTTTTTTGGGTCCCCACAGGTCATTCTTAATTAATCTAATTATATAGCCGCCCAATTCCAATGTTCAATAAAAATTAGTTAATCATTGAAAATTAAGCGTGGATAAAAGGAAGAAGACAAAACATTCAAATGTATTGTTTTAACTTATAAAAATGTATCAAATGCAAAGTATATGCATTAATCCGAATGTGCTCAGCTGACATAGCTTAATTGTGGGCTGTATCTGTAGCATAGTACTTATTTAACTATGCAGGGAATTACCTAAATTAAATATCTAATTCAGTTTAAGGTTGTGGTGCAACCCTGATAAGGAAACAAAATTTTTTTTTTTTTAAAATTATCTTCATATAGCCTTTACACCTTTTTAAACATTTTACATTTATCTTAAAGTATTATTTTGTTACTATGTATAGATGTATTTAGTTTCATTCATTATTAATTTTTTATGTGAATGAATTTATATGCTTATTTTTCTAAAAATTACATTTGAAACAGTTTACTTGGACTACTTATTGTAAATAATAATAATAATAACAAATACTGCTTTTTTATTTAATTATAATTCAATAATTAGGGAAGGGAGATTTGAACCTGGACATCTTTTGTTATAAATATCAAAAAATGATAATTGAACTACAAAACACTTGGCAAAAATAATAATTTTTTTGAAATATGACATTAACTTGCTCATGTTTAGTTGCTCCAACAACAATTGAAACAAAAACAATTAAAACACTCAAGCAAAATTAATAATACATAAAATCAAGGATATAAAAAATTTAATAGAGCATTTAATTAGTTAGTCTAAAAAAGTTAATGTTTGTTAATGCACTACAGTAATATGTTTATGTCTTTAATTATATTAATGTTTAACATTTCACATTTATTAACTCCTTTTAATGGAATGCCATATATATAATCAAAGATGTAGTAACTTAAATTTGTGCTATGTCATTAAAAATAACACTAATATGGTAAAATGCATTTATGTCATATATTAACTATCTATAAATTGTATTATAGTTATTTATTCAAAATTAATATATATATATATATATATATATAAAGATCAAAACCAATTGATTTAGAATATGACATTCTTATTCAAATTTAGTTATTTTGACAACAATTGAAACAAAATCCTAAAAAAAAAGGCTAAAACAAATTTCATAACATGCAATTAGTAAATAATTTACCCAAACAACAAGTTAATATTCTTATCTACATTAATCTTAACAATTAATATTTCCCCTCTTACTAATGACTTGTAATATAGTTACAGCTATTTTCCCAAGTTTATAACACATAATGAGTAATTGAGTATTATACTTGTTGGCGTTGCTTTTGTACTCCTCGGCAAGGCTCTTGGTATAGTACCGAGAAAACTTATGCTTGTCCCACATCGAAAGAATCTTCCCCCACTTTCTGCCTTATAAGCGAACCAACTAATGGTATACTACTTCTTCGCTTCATCACTTATAAGGCAGAAAGTGGGGAAAAATTCTTTCGATGTGGGACAAGCATAAGTTTCCTCAGTACTATGCCCAGAGCCTTGCCGAGGAATACAAAAGCAACGCCCACAATACTATACATCTTTTTTGAAAAAAGAAAAAAGAAAAAAAAAAAAAAAGAGTATTATACTATACATGGTACATAAAGATAATTTGTTATAAAATATTTCAAAATAAATCTATAATGTATTCGCACATCTTTGATTTTTTTTTTTTTTTTTTTTTTATTAACTTCCTCTAAGCTCTAAGTTTGACATAAGTTTTTGAATGAGCACATTTTTTGCTAAGAGTCACTGTAATATATATATATATATATATATATATATATATATATATATATATATATGGGAAGTATGCAGCAATTGTTGCGTACAGGGGTATATGGCAGTAAAGGGAAAGAAATATGTGCTTAAGCGTATTGTACATAACCAGGTAGACCTTAGACACTTGTCCACTTCTTCTTCTTTTTTTTTTTTTTTTTTTTTGCTACATACCCATGTATGCAGCAAAAAAATTTCCATATCTTTTATTTGGTTTTGAGAGCTACAAATAATGTTAAATTTTTTTAAAAAACCTAGTTAAAACTTACTATTATTTTTATAAAACAACCCAATACCAAACAAAACCTAAATACATTACATTGACCTTCTCTAAAGAAATTCTAATTAAATTATATATGTTCTTTTCATTATTTTTATAATTTGACTTTTTATTTATTAACAATTTTTAATTAAATATGCATGTACCACATTTTTTTTTTTTCTAACTTTCTTGTGTGTTGCACAAGTTAACAACTAGAAATATATATAAAAATGAAAAACTCTATCTCTTTGTTGAAATCTAATAATGTTGTCACATACACCTTTGTAAGCTCACATTTTTTTGTCTTCATCATTATACATATTTTTGATTTTGGGGTTCAGAGTTGTTAATAAAAACTTTTTTTTTTTTGTTGACTTCTTTTACTTTTGTCATTTAAGTTTTTGAGAGTTCATTTTTTCCACAACATCATTATAATATAATTTCTTAAATTTAATTTTTGGCAATCTAAATTTTATTAAACCCTAAACCCAAACATTTCAAAATTAAAAAAAAAAAGTTGATTTAATTAACTAGGTTTAAGCTTTTCAAAACGAATTCTAATAAAATTAGGTAAGTTGTTATCTAAAAATGCTAAAAGTTGACTTTTTATTTTCTAATACTTATTAATTAAACATCTATCGTATATACATATTTTTTGCAAAAGTTTCTCTAGTTGACTCTTTCTATTTGGTCACCTAAACATTTTTAAAACCCAAATTTTTTTTTTTTTTTTTTTTTTTTTTTTTTGAGAAACCAGTCTGGAATTCAGACTGGGGCTCTTATTAAAACAAAGGAAAACTAATGAACATCCAACAGAGTGAGGGGAATAATGTCCAAAATTTACGGGTCTGGGTTGAAAACCCAAAATTTTCATATCGTTATTATTGGTTTTATTTTTATTTGGTTTTTACTACAAATAAGTTTTTTTTTTAGGGATACATAGTAAGTTAAAACCAATTATGACTCAATGTTTTATTAGAATATAGCAGGCACCAACGTTTATAAAAATTCTAACTAATTATATTTGATCTTCCTTAAATAAATCCTAATTTAATTATGAAACATTTTGTCTACAAATTCGCTTGTTTCACTTTATATATGCGTGTATCAATCATCTACTTTCCATTTTTTCTTTTTACAGAAAAGAATTCTAAAATATAAATCACTTTCTGGAAGATGTAATATGTCACTAACTCTTTTTTTTTTTTTTTTTTTGGCATTTGATTAACCTTGAAAATGAGCTATTTAACATTTTTTATTGTTAGGCTTAAACAAAATTCATTAATATTGATTGTAACTCAAAATAAGTATATGTATAAAATTTTTTATTCATGACAACAACAACATACCTCAAATGGGAAAAATTATATATATTTTTTGGGAATGGAAGACATACTCTAAATTTGGAACCCAAGTTTAAAAATAAAAATTAAAAAAAAAAAGTGAGAAAAAAATTTTCACTTGTGAAAATTCAATGATCAAATTGGTTAATGGTTGGTTTGTGGAGAGAGAAATTACCATTTGGGAGTGGTTTTTATAGTGAAGTATATTTGTAATAGTATGTTGAGTGTGTAAAGTTTCGGAATGTGTTTGGCTCTTTTTGGGTTGTCTTCCATTGACCACAAATAAAAAGTTTTCCGTTGATTTGCATTTTCGACCTTGTCAAACATTAGAAGATGAGAAAAATATATATTGTCAAACAAACAGCATTTTAGTGAAAAGCTATAACAAAGCACGCATTCGATTTCCATGGAAGTAAAAGGTTAGATTGAGATTCTCGACTTGGAGGTAAAGTAAAGGTCATCCAAAGTTGTTTGTTTTGGTAAGTGTCGTCTAAAGTTGATAAACTAGAAACGTAAAAATTCAAGGACATAAAAATTGGGTCGACACCGGCCGAGCACCTAAAACCCTCCCCAATATTGTAACAAGAAACTATTTTATTAATGAGATAAGATTCAAGTTAGTCTTTGAGATTTTGGAGTAACGTCATATTGCTACGTGGCAAGATTAGTATTGATTCCAGAATAGTAGTTATATGGTCATTGCTGATGGCAATGGAATAAATGGATTTGGAGTGATCGGTGATGCAATGTGAACATGTAGCAAATTTGACTACTGAATTATTCTTAATATTTTGGAGTCTGTTCCCTTTATTTTCAATAATTTGCCTAACAATTCAGAAAGGTTTATCATTTTTGAAGAAAACAGAAAGGAAAGGCACCCTAATCTGTAGTATGTACTAGTACAAGTGCCATCGATTTTTAGGTCGGTTGGCTCTCAAATTCTTTTCATTTCACTGTCCATTTCACGTTGATTAGACAAAACGGTTCTGATGCAGAGCCTCAAATAATTATTAACGTAAAAAAAAAAAAAAAAAAAAGGGTAAATTTCAATGACATATCTTGAGAATTGAGATAATGTCATTGTCAGTAAGGTCCAAAACTTTTTAAAATGGATCAATTTGATTTTTAAAGCTAAAAGGGGCAGCCCCAGGTACTAATGAGGGTGGTCACAGGACCACCCTGATAATTTTTTTTTAATATACCTTAAAAAAATTTTGAGCTTTAAATTAATATGAGTCTTTTGACCCCCCTAGGAAAAAAAAAAAAAAAAAAACTTGACCACCCCATAAAAAGACTTGAACACCCTTAATAATAATTGAGCCCATTAAAAATAAAATTCAACCTCTCCAAAATTTTGGTCAATTGAATGTTGAACAAAAAATTGCAAGAAATGCAATGTTCACAATATTTTTACAATATTTTCGTAAAAAACTTTAAATAGCAGATTGTTATTAGTAAACAAAAATAATAATTTCAATGGTAAGTTCAAATTGAAACCAGTAAAAACTTATCACCTAGGCTTTGTTGTGAAAATGTTGCAAAAATATTGTGGACATAGCATTTCTCAAAAATTACCCAAACAAACAAATTGACCTAAAATCTCAAACCAAATATTTAATTGTGATTTTTTAAATTGTGTTTTCAAATGACATATTTTAAAATCGCTATTTTTTATATATAAAAAATGCACACTTTTTAAATAGCTAGTTTGTTAGTGCTTTTTATATAGCTAGTTTGTTAGTACTTGCTTTAGTCTTTTGCTGAATTGTTAGATTTATGTGATATATTTTTTCAAAAAGATAATGCATTTTGTTTATATTAGTACTTATTTAAGCAATATGTTAGTAATTAAATGAGAGGTCAATAGCTTAATAATTGTTTAATTATATACATTGAAAAAGATGTAACTGATAACATTGATAGTGAAACTATCATATAACATAATAATTTCAAAGTATGAAAACTTGTGAAAGGATATTTCAAAACTTTATACATTCGCATATGTTTTTATTTTGTGATGTTAATATATTCAAGTTTTTATTATTATTAAATTTTTTTAATTTAATTGTCTTTAATGACCATCCTTTCTAAAAATTTCTTGAGCCGCCACTGAAAGCCAACTTATTCCCTAAACTGTTAATTATTTTTTCTCAACTATTTTAGAAACTAAGTTAACTTTAGGGACTAAATTGATTAGTTTATGAAAACTCCTGTATTTATTTGACATTAACCCAAATCTCAAAGTATGTTAATGAAAAAAAAAATTTTGAGATGAGTACAAGTTTTATTTTACAATTTTAAGTTCACACTATTGCTCACACGGTACGTAACAGTAAAGTAGATGCCTTGAAGCAAATAAGAAAGTTTCCTCTAAAAGCCTAGAAGATCACTCCGAAAGTATCCAAAAAGAAAAAGCCAGGGAGTGAACATGTACGTGAAGTCATTGCTTGCTATTGCATGATGATTCTTTCTTCGAGTTTATCCTGCGCAGCCAATACCAAGTGCTAATACTTAAAAACAGGGTTTTTATCATACAGTTGTTAACTTTGATCCACCTTTCCATTGCCCAAAAAGAATATACTTCCCCCTTTATCAAAATGCAAAACACGTGAGCTTTTTTAAACTTTAACGGGAAGCAATAAAGTTAAAATTCCGAAAATTCTTTGTTTTTGATAAAGATATAGTAAGCAAGTTCAAACAAAATTGACTTGTCCAAAAAAAAAAAAATTCTTATTTTTCTCGTACTTGATAAAATGTAATGAAATATTCTCGAAGCACGATAAATAGTATTTTATCTTTTCATATTTGTTTTGGGACCAATAATTAAATTCATGGTGAGTTTAATAAAAGAAACGAGCATCATTTTACTATAGTACTAAGAATTTTCCTTAGGTATCAGATGCGAGGTTTATACAATGGAAGAAATTAGGAAAGGACCTGTCACTCGGTCTGAACTTTTAATAGAGGGGCGGCCTATGCTGTCCATTTCTTTGTCGACGCAAGTGCTAGGTACGTGTGGGGTTGGGCCGGTGGACTTGGTCTATTGTGGCTGACATCAACTTGCTGTGGTGTTGTCCCATTAATTAAAGCTAATTAATTCAGTATGGGGCCACTTTGTCCCTGGACTTGATATATGACAAAACGTGATTTAGAAGTCCAA
This sequence comes from Lithocarpus polystachyus, assembly GCA_033629205.1. Lineage (NCBI taxonomy): Eukaryota > Viridiplantae > Streptophyta > Magnoliopsida > Fagales > Fagaceae > Lithocarpus > Lithocarpus polystachyus. Next base: position 40,562,870 of record CM066173.1, read on the forward strand.
AATCCATTTATTGTGGGCTTTTGCCGGCCAATTGACAATTGCTTCCTAGGCCTATGTGGGCTACACGTAGTTTCATTATTGCAAGTAGATACTTGGGTTTCGTTTGGGAAAGGTTAATGGGCTGCTCGTTAAGGATGAGTTACTGTAGAGTTTAATTAAAAAAAGTAGTATAATTAATCAGGGGACTAAAAATAGTACTAAAATGATAAATAGAACTCACAAAGTTAGTTCATCTAGTTCCACGCCCTATACAGCTGGTCAAAATTTTGACATAAAGCAATTTCTTAGCAAGCACTTTAGAATGCTCATTAACACTATAAAGGGGAATATTCACGAAATTCTCAGATCTGTGAGATGCAAAAAAAGAGAAAAAAAAAATCCGCCAAAGAAAACAATCACACAAGACAATATTTACGTGGTTCGGTAATTTGCCTACGTCCACGAAGTTGCAAGGATTTTACTTTTTTCAGAGAAAAATACAAAATGATGCAGTATTGTTTTCTATCTCAAAAACAATAAAAACCCTAATCTTCAAAACAACAGTTTTTCTATCTTGTGCACAGAGCTTACAATGGACTACAATTGGCCAAGCCTTCGCTCTATGGACTAAGCCTTAGGAAATCTCCTATTAAAAACCATAATAATATTATTTCAGATTAGGTTATAATTCGGATCAAACACAACTAGGCTTTAAAAAACCTAACACACTACCCTATGATTATCTAAGTCTAGGACCCAAGACCTCCTAGGCTTATGTGGGCTAAACGGAGTTTCATTATTGCAATTTAATACTTAGGTTTCGATGCAATGTGATTATTTATGCCAAAGGGCTAGAAAGTCATGTATGTGGATGCATGTATTTAAAATTTAGGTAGAAATATTATTGTAGGAGCATTGGGCCCGGGAGTTCATTATCCATATATACGTTGGATCTAAGGCCTAAGCCGAGGACTAGGAGTCGTCCCAGGATAAGTAAACTCTATCAAGCGAGTCCATGTTAGTAGATAAGGAAGTTAGTTTTAGTCATAATGGCCTAAGAGGGAGTGCCGAGGATGAATGCCACCTCAGCTAACCAAGGCCGAGGTCTGGGTAGGTGGTCTATCATTCAGGAGAACGCTTCAGAAAGTTTTATTTATATGGATAAGCATTGCAGAAACGTATAACAGGGGAAAGTCCTAAAATATTAAAGGAGAAAGTTGCTACCACCGCATTAAATGCTCTGCAGCTAACCCTCTGACCGCATTAATGTAGAGGTAATATCTGAAAGTGGTTTTTAGCCTTACAGCTACTACACAAAGACTTCTGGAAGATGCTGATGGGACAAGTATCAGCACCAACCATCTAGCCTGCATGTGGAAGGCAAAGAGGAGAGGAAAAGAGAGTATAAAATGGAGGAGATACCCAGAGAAAAGGGGATTGAAAAATAGAGAAAGAAACACTGTAGCAACCTAGAACTGAAATTGTAATCAACTTGTGGATCATTATATAAGAACTAGTCCCCTCAGATTGAACCGAAGACGTTTTTATTTGGATAAACCCATTCTATTCTTATTATTTTGGTTATCTAGATCTATTATATTTGTTCTTTAACTCATTAGAGCCCAGTTTTCTAACACGCTCTCTACAAATTCATTGTTTTGAGTTTTTTGGGCTTAAGTTCATCCATCTTGTGGGCTAGGAACTCAAATTGTGTCATTACAATTATTTTTGTCTTTGAAATTTGCACAAACTTTATTTTTGCCATAAATTTTGATAAAGGGTTTTTCTCCCCTAAACTGTTGAAGAAAATTTTATTTTTTTCATACTTACTTTTAAAATATATTTATATTTCATGTTGTGCATGTGTCAAATAGTTTCATATAACTTGTTCAATTCATATGTGTTTTATTTTTGATTTTCTATTTTTATATGTAGTGGTCCAAGTCAAACGTGTCAAATTCTCTAATATTGAAAGGACAAAGTTTAATCACAAAATTAGTTGCAGCCTAAGGCTACAACCTTACTCAATAAAATAAAAATTAATACATGTGGGGACTATTTTTGCCGGTCCTCGGCAAGGCCATGGGCGCAGTGCCGAGGAGGCTCATGTTGCCGGTCCTCGGCAAGGCCATGGGCGCAGTTCCGAGGAGGCTCAGATGTCCCACATCGAAGAGAGCTTCCCCCACTTTCAACCTTATAAGCTGTGAAGCGAAGAAAGTAGTGTACCATCGTATTCCCGTATTGAGAATACGGGAATACGATGGTACACTACTTCCTTCGCTTCACAGCTTATAAGGTTGAAAGTGGGGGAAGCTCTCTTCGATGTGGGACATCTGAGCCTCCTCGGAACTGCGCCCATGGCCTTGCCGAGGACATGCAACATGAGCCTCCTCGGCACTGCGCCCATGGCCTTGCCGAGGACCGGCAAAAATAGTCCCCACAATACATATTTTGAAAATCTAATTGTTGAATTGCATGTTCTTTACACTCTTAATACACGTATCAAATTTTGTTTCAATCAGATATTATTTACTATATGATCTATAAGTCTATAAGCACTTATATTTTATACATAATTTTAAACTACAAAAACTTGCAATTTAAACAATTTATTGATGACATAACTAATAATTTTCAATTTTCTAGAAATTTTGCAAACGTAGAGTGTATAAGAAGAAGAAGATGTAATCTAATAGTAGATTTGTCAAAATTCACTTCTAATAAAAAGATATTGAGTAAGATTGTAACTTAAGACTACAACCAATTTTGTAGCTAAACTTTATCCATACTAAAAATGGTATTACCACCTAGTTAGACACGCCCGATTAAAGTTAGCATTTTCAATAAAAAACAACATTTTCAATAGTTTAATGACAAAAAAACAGAGAGAGAAAATTTAATAGTATTGGGATTTAATATATATATATATATATATATATATATCAAGTAGGCGGTATAACAATTAATAATCAAAATAGTTTAAACAATTAATAAGGCGGTAGAACCAGCCAAGCAGTATAGCATCAATAATCAAAGTAAATTTAACAATTAATAAGGCGGTAGAACCAGCCAAGCAGTATATCATTAAAACAATTAGTAAACATGAAGTAGAATAATCAAAGTAGATGAATATGAAAGTACTTGATTAATATTGAAAGTAATGAACAAAGTACAAGATTAATAGTTACAGGATTACAAGGTGAACAAGGATAAACAGTGGTAACTTACAAAGGTAGTGGTTACCGGATTGTCAACAGTTCCTGAGAGGGGTTTAGGAGAGGAGGTAAGCTCTCGATTATCTAAAACTCACTCTAGGAGAAGTAGGAAACTAAGGCTTAAAACCTTGAACAAAACCTTACTAAAACCTTTAATAAAAACCTGAATAACAATAAGGGACAACCCCCCTTATATAGGAAAATTTTTCAAAAAGTGAATAGTGAACAGTAACAGTATATATATATATATATATATATATATATATATATCTCAAGCAAATGTTAAAAGAGGGGAACAATATTTGCCCCACAATTCTGCTGGTATTGTAACTTCTCATGACATTTAACTCTGGGTCTTCCTGGATTTGCATCAATAATTGATCACAAGGGTGTTGAGCGGTGTGCAACTTGTGAACTATCTACTGGGAGACCTTGACCTCCTTGGGCGAGAATCCTGTTTGTTTTTGGTTATCCTAGACTTAGGCTTAAAGACTCATCTCACGGGTCCAAAGTCCGTAGAGTTTTTATTTTTAGTTCAATTGTTTATAGAAAAATTATGGATTTTAATATTTTGTTAATGAATGACTATTTTTTTATTTCTATAAAAAAAATAGTATCAAAATTTTCTTCAAATGCTTTATTAACAAATGACTTTTAAGTTTGACTAAAATAGAAAAATTATAGAAAACTAGATATAAATGCTCTTTTGTTTGACCTAGGTCTCTGGTTAAGCATGTCTACTTGTTGCCCTCATTCTTTAATATTGGCTTGCCCGTCTGAATTGGCCACGAGAATTTGACTGTTTTCAATTCTTTTATGGTTACTTTTTTGGGACATGTGATGGGTGCAATAAACGTGGCCTCTGATTCCAGTTAAAGACAATGTGAAAGGGAGTCTTTTTCAGTTCCCAATTTTTTTTTTTTTTTTTTTAATGAATTCAGGTCCCAAATTGAGTGCATGCCAAGAGACTCACCTAATATAAATGGGTTTGGTAAGACTTTTCTTTTCTTCTTCTTTTGTTTCATCTTTTGAAATTCCCAATCTTTCAAGTCCTTTTTGCGCAGCCTCTCCTCCCTTTCCTTCATATTACTGTTTATTGCATCTAGTAAATCCTCCAATCTCTTTTACCCTTGATCCTAAATCAAAACAATGTCTTGAACATAGACATCGCAGTCAACCACTCAACCGATGACTGATCAATGAGAGAGAGAGAGATTTCATTTTTTTTTTAATCTAGAGGGAGAGAGAGAGAGAGAGAGAGAGAGAGAGAGAGAGAGAGAGAGAGAAATGAAACAATCGTTCACTGAATATGTATATTTAGCGCGCATTTGCATCCAAACTTAAGTTCCGTGCACTGTTTACAAGATTCACAAATCACTTTTTTCAGCAAAATTTTTATTAAAAATGAGTCTCACAGTACTTTTCATATATTTAAAAATTATTTTGCTACAGTATTTTCAATTTTCAATAATAAACAGTATCTAAACAGACCCTTAAACATTACTATATCATTCTGTAAATGTTTGAACAGTTATAGGGAGTTTTTTGGTAAAATTGTAGCTATAGTACTCTATTCTAGAGAAAAAGTGAATGCTTTGAGAATAAAGGCTAATCAAGAAGCAAAAGACCAAATTCGAGGTCATGCTTCTCTTCCCGTGTTACTTTCGTCTTTATTTCTAGTGCTTTTCCATTGGTGTCAAAAGCCATATGATGAGCATTGAGTAGAGTCGGATAGCATGAGATATGTAGGTATTCTCCATGTCAATGTGATGGCTTTTGATTCCACCGCATCGACAACCACTCAAAAAACGAAAAGAAAAAGACAAAAAAATGTATAATTAAAAAAAAAAAAAAAAAAGAGAGAGAGAAAGAGAGAAAGAAACAAAAGAACCAGAGCTTCATCAATGGATCAATGTAAATTGAGTATCAACTCCTTTTTCTGCTACATATTTCACTAAATTCGCTTCACTTATTCATTGCTCAATATTGTTACTCCACAATTCCTTCCACCATTTAGGCCATTCTCGAGGGGATTAAGGAGTTTTTTGGCTGAATAATGCTGTTTTCAGAGTTTATTTGCGTTATAGGTTCTGTTCCAAGTTATTTGGGACTTTGAGGAGAGAGACTAAATTTCGGCAACTGTGTTGCCGAAATTCAATCAAAAAGTTGGAGAGAGAAACAATTTCACTGCTGCCCACCCGTGGTGTGCTCGGGTGAGAGGGGTGCCCAAAAAAATATTTTTGCCCCCCTATTTCAGCAATGGCATTGCCGAAATAGGAGGGCAAATTTTTTTTTTTTTTCTTCCTATTTCGGTAATGCTATTACCGAAATAGGAGGGAAAAATTAAAAAAATTTGCCCTCCTATTTGGCAATGGCATTACCGAAATAGGGGGTTTATTTTTTTTTTTTTTAATCCTATTTCGGCAGTGGCATAGCCACAAACTAATTGCAAAATTTATTTTTTCCCCTCTATTTCGACAATGGCATTGCCACAAACTAATTGCAAATTTTTTCCCCCCTCTATTTTGGTAATGGCATTACCACAAATGAATTGCAATTTTTTTTCCCCTCTATTTCGGCAATGGCATTGTCACAAATGAATTGCAAAATTTATTTTTTTTCCCCTTCTATTTCGGCAATGGCATTGCCACAAACTAATTGCAAAATTTATTTTTTCCCTCTATTTCGGCAATGGCATTGCCACAAACTAATTGTAAAATTTTTTTTCCCCTCTATTTCGACAATAGAATTGCCACAAATGAATTGCAAAATTTATTTTTTTTTTCCCTCTATTTCGACAATGACATTGCCACAAATGAATTGCAATTTTTTTCCCTTTATTTGTCACAAATTAATTGCAAAATTTATTTTTTCCCCTCTATTTCGGCAATGGCATTGCCACAAATGAATTGCAACTTTTTCCCCTCTATTTCGATAATGGCATTGCCACAAACTAATTACAAAATTTATTTTTTTTCCCTCCATTTCGGCAATATCATCGTCACAAATGTCACAATTTTTTCCAAATTGCAAAAAAAAAAAAATTTTCCTCCTATTTCGGTAAGGGCATTACCGATATAGGATGAAAAAAAAAAAAGTGGCCCCCCTATTTCGGTAAGGGCATTACCGAAATAGGATGTAAAAAAAAAAAAAAAAAGGTTGCCCCCCTATTTCGGTAATGCCATTACCGAAATAGGAGGGTAAAATTTTTTTAATTTTTTTCCTCCTATTTCGGTAATGCCATTACCGAAATAGGGAGGAAAAAAGATTTTTTTAGGCACCCTTCACTGACCTTTCTCACCCGAGCCCATCCACGAGGAGAGCAGTTTTTCTCTCTCCAGCTTTTTGATTGAATTTCGGCAACTGTGTTGCCGAAATTCAATCTCTCTCCTCAAATTCTCAATTAACTTGAAATAGTACCTATAACGTAAATAAACTCTAAAAATAGCAATATTCAACTAAAAGACTCCAGAATCAAGACTCAATTCTAGTTCATTGGAACTGACCCAATTTGGACACACGACAAAAATCAAACAGCTCTCCGTATCAGCACTAGAGGAGTAGAGGTATTGCCGCATTGGTCCCCGAAAATAATGAGAGATGGCCCTTTTTAGCGTCCTAATGGGTCGCCCACTGGTTGGACCAAAATGCCCTTCGTTATTACCAAATAATCAAGGTATAATCTCAAAAATCAATGGGTATTTACAATGATGCAAATTAATTAAGAGGCGGCCTGCCACTTCTAAAGTTATATAGGCAGCGCCAGTGGGACTCCTTTTTTAACTCAGCGAAATGGAAATTATGCACAATGCCTCGTCAAGTCTCTCTTGCAAAATTTCATTCTTTCCATCACCCGACAACATCGACTCTCCTCGAACTCTCGCCACTCCGTTTCGACATTCCTCAGCTTCCTCGAACTCTCAACAACTACAACTACAATTGAATCGCTCGAACAATCACCGACCAGCTCTCTCCCCACTTCGCTGTACTGGTAATTTTCGAAGTCATGTTTGATCCGATCCTTAATTTTAGTTTGGATCACTCACTTCACTCGTTGCTGTATCTACATACGAGATCTGTTTCTATTGTTTCTATATTCATTGTCTGATTTTAATAATAAAAGTATTCTTACTAATGTCAAAAAAAAAAAAAAAGGGCAAGAGATCATGTAATATTACTTTTTATGGTAAAGAGAATAAGTTAATAACCATTGGTCATTTTTGACTTTTCCTTAATCAACGCGTCGACACTTTAAAAGGCCAATTGTAGCGAGAGTTGGTGGTACAGGCCTCTCTCTTTCTCTGTGTGTGTCCATTTCTCTCTCTCTCTGACGCTGTCATTGTTGTTGTCATTGTATTGGGTAGCGAGTGACTCAGTGAAACCTCAAGAAATGGCTAGTAAAGATGGTCAAGACCCTCGCATACAGAAAATTTCCTCTGCAATCCGAGTCATCCCTGACTTTCCTAAGCCAGGTTCTTTTGCTCTCTAGTCTCTATTCTGGCTAAATATGTGTATGATTTATTTTTTGCTTATTTACACTGCTATTTGAATTGGAGATCCAGAATTGTTATCTGGGTAGTGAGTATTTTTTATTTATTTATTTTTTTGTTTGGCGTAATTTAACTGTAGCATTTGAATCGGATTTGGCAGGTATTATGTTCCAAGATATAACAACCTTGCTTCTTGATACCAAGGCTTTCAGGGACACTATTGATTTGTTTGTTGAGAGGTACAAAGACAAAGACATCTCCGTGGTTGCAGGTATTGTCTCATATTTTGTGTTTTTTTTTAAATAAAAAAAAATTTGGGATCTTGTTCTTTAATTTCAATCACATGATTCACATCTTATATATAATAAAATCACATCTTAATTTCAAGCTTAAAGTTAGAATTTTGGTTTATTGGACTTCAAAAAAAAAAAAAATTGGGGAAAACTAGAACTGTAACTAGAAGAAAAAAAAAGTTTTTTATTTTTATTTTTTTTAATATAGTTATAAATCAGTCAAATAAGCTTAGAAAAAAAACACAACTAAGCAAACTGACGGGCTATGGTGGTGTTTCTTTGGTATTGTTTTAGGAACTAAGCCATCGGCCATCGGTGATATGTTATGTTAGGGCGGTTGTCTAAAATTATTGCTTAGTTTTTTATTAGTTTTTCATTGATTGACTGGTTTTCTGGCATGTATGGTAAAAGGGATTGTTAAGTATTTATGTATCCTAATATTGGAGAAACACTGCAGGTATTGAAGCTAGAGGTTTTATCTTTGGCCCTCCCATTGCATTGGCCATAGGGGCAAAGTTTGTTCCTATGAGAAAGCCTAATAAGTTGCCTGGTATGTTTCTTTGCCTACTTTTTGGCTTCCTCCATACGCAATTTGATTATTTTCTGTTTTTTTTTTTTTTTTTTTGAGAAATTCATGTTATCCTTGATCAGTAATCGGAAGGACACAATTGATCTCAATTGATCTTTTATTCCGGCTCAGTTGCTGCATTAGTTTGGTTGTAAAAGGCTTCTAATTCTAATTGCTTCTTGTTGTGCTTTAGATTTTATCAGTTGGGTTGCAGATCCATTTATAGCAACTGTTTCAACCTCCTCAATTATGCAATTTTCATTACATGATTATAGTTAAAAGTATCACAAAGTTGATCGTGGTCTATGCCTACTCTCTGAATATGAGAGTGATCATTCATCAGAAAAAGAAGGGGAAAAATATGGTTATAGCTTGAAGGATGATTGGTTTATGAAAGAACATGGAAGGAGATAAAGAGGAAAGTAGTCCTCCCAACTAATTAAAAATTGCCTCATTGTTGCTTGTAGTTGAACAAATACACACAAAAATAAGGGACTTGTGGATAGATGCTTAAACATCAACACCACACCCCCCCCCCCCCCCCCCACCCCCAAAAAAAAAAAAAAAAATCAGAAGAAATATTTCTTCTTCCTTTAGTATATTATTCGAAGTAAACTAATTTTAGTTATCATTTAATACCGTATAGTATACAGGAGGGTGCAGCTGTAACCTAAGGTTCAATATCTGGATATTTCTTGGAAAATTTCTTTTATTTTCATAAGCATTAACTGTTGTTTCTAAGCTTAGTGGGTGTGTTAAGTTCCTTGTTTGTGTGTGTGCATGCCTGCAAGGTGTGAAGGAATTTTGAACCTTTTGGTACGCTCCTGTGTTGACGTCATAACTTTTGGGTTGCCATAAAGGATTCAGGAATTATTAACAGTCTGATGGTTTGGCAGGGGAAGTAATTTCGGAAGAGTATTCGTTGGAGTATGGAACAGACAAAATGGAGATGCATGTAGGGGCTGTAGAAGCAGGAGAACGTGCACTGATAATTGACGATCTCATTGCAACTGGGGGAACCTTGTGTGCTGCAATCAGGCTACTAGGTAATTATTAAAATTTTACTTCACTCACAGGTGTAGAGGACGAGATGTGTTTTAGATAGAAGCATATATTGATTTGCAGTCAATAATAGTACTTTTCTTTATAAGGTGTATGATGGATCAGGAAGGTCCACGGGCATTATCAGGGGCTCTAAAAATGGCAATTGGTCTCTAATGGGACTGGTGAAAGAGATTGTAGCTACCTTTGGACAGGCTTAGTGTCTTTTCACTTGCATTTGTCTATGAGAAATCACTTAGTCCCCTCTATCTAGTTCAAGTCTTTCCTCTAAAGAAGCATGCTTGGTCATATCTGTTATTCACACCTGGCTTAAGGAATGTCGATCTTCTACAATTCCTAGTGACTTTAAGTCTGCCTTTCCATTTTGGTTGCAGAGCGGGTTGGAGTGCATGTGGTTGAATGTGCATGCGTTATTGAATTGCCGGAGTTAAAGGTATGTCCCTAATTATATTTGATAATCTAATGATTTACTATTGAGCTTAATTCTTGAACCTCACTGTCAAGATTGGTTGAGATTGGAAACCTTATCAATTATCCTGCTGAGTTTTATGTAGACCTACATACATGAGTTTTGAGTCTGCTCCTGTCATGATCTGAACCTGATGTGCCTCAAGTGTTTCCATGAGAGACTTGGTTTCAAGGCTAAATAGTAAAGTATAAACTTCTCTATATTAATTTTTTCTTTGAAGTTTAGGAAATAGTCAGAGAGGCACTAACAAGCAAACAAGAGTTACTGTTTGTAAATTGAAGTCATGCATGTCAGCATATCAACTATGGATTTAGAAAATCTATGCATCCAAAGTAAGATGAGAATTATATTTTGTTTCCAATGTTTGACTAAATTGATTAATATGCTAAACATATACTCTACTCCCTATTTATTATCATGTATAAAAAAATTTATTATTATTTTTGTGTGTTTGGGAGGGAGGGGGCGGGGGGGGGGGGGGGAAGGATTAAGTTGCATGTATGAGACTTATGGCCCATTTGGATTGAGGGGGATAGAGTAGAGTTGGCCAAAAATTAGCCTATTTCTGGCCAACTCCTCTCCCTCCCCCTCAATCCAAACAGGCCCTAAAGGTTTTGGTTAACTATGTAATTATAAAATAGTTAAGAAATTTTCAAGGTTTAGAAAAAGGATAAGAACTGATGAACAAACATCAGATTTACCAAAAATCAACGAAATCCTATTACAAACCAAATATGAATTAGCCTACGCTTACAATTCTAATATCAATGAATAAAGAGAGGCAATCTAGAAAGTAATGAAGTAGGCCAAGTTGTTGGAAAAGTTTAAGTTGTATCTGCAGAAGAAAAATGAACACTATGCTAAAATTGAGCGGTACAGAAACCCAGAGATTTTCTTACCAAAATCGTCTTAAAATCTGATATGAGGTACTCTGTATTTTAACCCAGAATACAAGAAGAAAAGCTATCTTTGGAAATGGATTATACTTGCCTGCACAACATTGGATATAATATTAATTTAAAACTTGAAATTTGAAATGGTTGAAAATCCTCCGACGGTACCTTGTGTTGAATAGAAAGTGAGGGGGAAATGGACCTTAATTTTTTTCTTATGTCTAGCATCAACGTGCATTTGGGAAATTGATTATAAGCTGTTAGAAACATAAGTTCTCAGCCTTTTGATGTGACAGTATCTGAGAGCACTCACAGACTTATTTAGCCGAGTTAGGTTGATCAAACATCCCTTTTAGTTTGCGGTTCATCGTAGTTTGATGCTTTTGAGCTATTTCTTTGTAGACAATATAGAGTTAATTTATATACTTAACTAATGCATAAATCAATGACTTTGAATATTAAGTCTAAATTGAAATCACATACGGGGTGTGGGAGAGGTGATTGGTAGCTTTTCTTTTAATTGTTTTGGAGAGGCTGATTCCTAGACTTGAACCTGCAACTTTTTGTTCAGTGAAAGCTACTTGCAATTACACCAAAAGACCTGAGTGGATGATCAAATTCCCATTTCAGTTTGGGGTTCATTGTAATTTGATGCTTTGGAGCCGTTTCTTTGTAGACAATACAGAGAATTAGTTTAAATAGTCAAGTAATGCATAAAATCAATGACTTTGAAGATTTAAGTCTAAATTGAAACATGTGCTTTTATAAAGGTCGTAGTTAATGCACAAGACTCCCACTTTTGGGGGGTTTGGAAGAGGTGATTGGTAGGCAACTTTACCTCCAATTCTTTTGGAGAGGCTGATTCCCGAACTCATACCTTCAACTTGTCTCTATTGGCAGAAAGTACTTGCTATTGAATCAAGCCCCAAGTGGGTTAGCATTTGCTCAATGTTGTAGGAGTGGGTTAGCATTTAGAATTTGTATGTGTGTGTGTTTTCCTGGATATTTTTTGTATTTTTATAGAATTAATAAATACAGGAACCAAAACTTGGATTAGAAATGTCCCCATCTACTGCTTCTAGATTTAGAGCCAAAATATTACTTCTAAGACCAAGTCTCATTTAAAACAAAATGGGAAAATAATACTTAATGACGGGTACAGCTACTGAACTAACAGAGACAGGCCTTTCTCTCTGCTTCAATCTTATGTTAACTTATTCGCCTGTAAACTTTTCTCTTTCTTTTTCCCCTTTTAATTAATGCACTGATGGAATGAATTATTGGTTTATTTCAGGGTCGGGAACGGTTGGGAGACAAACCACTGTTTGTTCTTGTTAACGGAGCTTGATCTCAGGATGTCTGAGGTAGTACTGCTTGTTTCTTGGCCATAAGATTTCATAAATGCTAGAGCTCTTCATCAAGCTAGAGATTTTAGAAGACCATTTTGATGGTTGGCAAGCAGTAGATATTGAATGATATAACAGTAATAAATGATATATGCACCCGCTTCCCCTTCTCCCATTGTGACCGTTAACTGAATTTGATAGAGGAACTCGAGTCTTTTTATTGGATGAATAGGATCAATGTTTTTCAGTGCAACTTCTACTGTATTTTTCTTGCCGTTTTGTTTTTCACCAGATAGTTATGGAAGAACTCAGTTTAATGCTGCAGGCACTTGACGCCAAGCCAAATCTCTTTTTATTTTCTATGCTTTAAACTTAAACCACATGCTGTAGAGTAAAAGGGCTAGGTGAAGGGAGCGGATCAACGTAAAACTTTCCAGTGATGTTACATTACATAACTATGAAAGATTGTAATGATCTGGCTCCAATTATCAATGAAAATTTTACCAAAGAAAAGCCTACCTCATTGGGATTCCCATGAGGCCAACCAATTGAGTTACCCCATGTGGGCCTTTTATCATCATCATCATCATCATCATAATTGTTATTACTTAAATTCAAATATTGCATAATTACTGAAAGGACAAGGATTTCCTGCACACAAGTGTGCAGGAATTGCTACAAACAGGGTTAGGTGGCAACAATTCATGGTGACACTTGAACTAGTATCATGTGAAACGTGCATGATCAGTTTTAGTTTGTATTGTCCGTTAGGTTGCAACGTTTCTCACTTTCTAAACGTCAAACATGCATATCCGTATCTCTCTCTCTTTGAAACCATCTCTCTCTCTCTCCTTTCTCTTCGAAATCATTAGACTCTCTCTCCATCTTTCTTCCTCACCCTTCCTCCTTTTTCGTTCTTCTCATCAGAAACCACAGCCACCTAAACTCATAAAAAAAATCTTGCTGCCAATCCCTCCTAAAACCTAAGATCCAACATTCAACGAGGAATCCTCCAAAAATTTAGATCCAATCTGTGCACAGTGAGGATTTTGGCTCCAATATGTGCAAATTTTTTGGAAATTTGGGTTTAGATTTGGTGCCATGTGTGCAACCTTGAAGGTACACAAGTCTCACTAATTTGTAATCATGGTCATAGCCAAACCCAAGATGGGCTTATAAGAATCTGGGACATTAACAACAAGGATTGGAAGGGATATGGCTTTACAAATAGAAGGGTTCCTGAGAATTAGAAAAATGACATGGTCACCACTGGGAGCATCATCCGCCAGACAAACTAGGCCATTACATGAACCAGCTATGAACAATTTGTTCAATTGGGTTTTATGGGGATATTTATTTTGGGATTTTGGATTCTTGCTGTTTGGATGCCAAGAAAATATTCAAGATTGAAATTAAAGTACTTTTTGATGAATGAAACTAATTCAAAGCTTCTTGAGATGAAGGCAGATTTATCTTTGGTTAGTTTTAATGCTTGAGATGGCTGAGTGTTTTTTTTTTTTTTAATTTTTATTTTAAGTGTGAGATGGCAAAGAGCGAGAAGGGATGGACGAAGGAGGTGACGAAGAGAGAAAAAGGATCTGATGGCTTGATGGGTAAAGAAGAGAGTGATTTTAAAATCCTCATTGTGCATAGATCGGAACGAAAAAGGAGGAAGAGTGAGGAAGAATGATGGAGAGGGAGTCTGATGATTTTGAAGAGAGAGGAGAGAGAGTGATGGTTTCAGAGAGAGAGATATATGGATATGCGTGTTTGGCGTTTAGAGAGTGAGAAACATTGCAACTTAACGGACAATACAAACTAAAACTGATCATGCGCGTATCATATGATAAATTGTTGCCGCTTGATGGGTATAGAAGAGAGTGATTTTAAAATCCTCATTGTGCATAGATCGGAACGAAAAAGGAGGAAGAGTGAGGAAGAATGATGGTGAGGGAGTCTGATGATTTTGAAGAGAGAGGAGAGAGAGTGATGGTTTCAGAGAGAGAGAGATATATGGATATGCGTGTTTGGCGTTTAGAGAGTGAGAAACGTTGCAACATAACGGACAATACAAACTAAAACTGATCATGCGCATATCATATGATAAATTGTTGCCACTTAATCTTGTTTGCAGCAATTCCTACACACTTGTTTGCAGCAAATCCTTGTCCTTACTGAAATCCACTCCTTCTCATTGATACAAGTCATACAACAAAAATAACAATAAAGATTTTGTCCTAGATTTTTTGGGTCGGTTATCATATCATCGTCTATTGCCATTAATGCAAATTCAAATGTTTCTTAATTACTAAAATCCATTCCCTTCCATAGATACCAAAACAATGAACGCTCAACAAATTAGTTGAGGTTGATCACATGTATTATTTTCTTCCATTTATTTCCATTGATAACCAACCATATAGTATGACTTTATTCACAATATTCTTAAAGGTAGAGTGGTGGGTCAACCCCACAATCCAAAAGCAAATACGAAATTTGTCCAAAGAGCATGCATGATCTCAATTACCGATTTTGACTATTGTTCTTGATGACCAATCTCGATTATCAATCTTGATGACTAGTCTCATCCGTATGTATCTTGGGGTTGCTGCCCTGACATACATCTCTTCAGTCGACTTAAAGAGACGATTAGCTGGCAGGTCTATTGCCAAGCCTCAGACTAGCCGGTAGGTCTTCTACTAGGTTTTTCGCCAAAAATCTCTGCTTAACCTCTATAAATACCCCCTCAATTATCAGAAAAGGAGGAGGCCAAACAAGATTTATACACTATAATTGTTTCATTCTCAACTTCTTCATTGGCTTTTTGACTTAACCATTGGAACCTCCTTAGTCACCCCCTTGGGGCGGCCTTGGTTGATTTGAGGTCTTCTTCTTTGGCAGGTGACTGGCTTTGTCAAGAAGTTCATCATTCTTGTAGTAGAAGTTTTTGATGGAATTCCATTATTTCTCTCACCTACATGTACCTATCAATATATATATATATATATATATATATATATTGAAAAACAATACCAATAGTCTAATACTTGAAAAACAATACCAGTAGTCTAATACTTACAGCCTGTTTGGATTTTTTTTTTTTTTTTTTTGATAGCTCATCACTCATCACTCAATTTCCATCACTCATCACTCATCACTCAAAATTTCCTAACTCCCTACACCCCACTTGTTTGGCACCATCACCCAGTTATCATCACTCAATATTTTTCAACTATTTGTGAGTCCCATACCTGTCATTTAGTACAATGTTTTTTTTTTTTCAGTGCCCAGCTCACCCGAGAAAGAATAAAAAAAAAAAAAAGAAGAAGAAGAAAGGAGATGCTGAAACCCAGAAGAAAGGAAGAAAAAAAAAAAAAAAAAAAAAAGAAGGAAGAAGACGCTGATCAGAAGAAAGGAAGAAAAAAAAAGGAAGAAGACGCTGATCAGAAGAAAGGAAGAAAAAAAAAAAAAAAAAAGGAAGAAGACACTGAAAGGAAGAAAGGAAGAAAAAAAAAAAAAAAAAAAAAAGAGAAGATTGAGTCAAAAGTTGCGGCTGTGGGTCCCATTGTGTAAGTTTAATTACAAAAATGTCATTGAGTAAGAGTTATGGAAACTGAAAACAACTAAAATGTGTTTTCAGTTCCATAACTCATCACTCAAAAATCAGAGAATTGAGTGATGAAAACAGAGTTATGGAAACAGAGTTATGGTGCTCCCAAACAGACTTTGAGTTATGGGTCCCACCATTTTTAAGTTATGAGTTATGAAAACAGAGTTATAAGTTATAAAAACTAGAAATCCAAACGGCCCCTTAGTCACTCTACTTCCTACGGTGGAATTAATATTTGGGGTACAAGGTTTGATATAGTGCAGCCTCTCATAGCATGGCTAGCTGTAGGTCCAAATTGAGGTCTTTGTTTTGTTTTTGCTTTTAAGAGTTTTTTTTTTTTTTTTTTTTTCTTATTATTATTTTTTTATCCTTCAAGTTTTTTGTTCTTTCTTTGTTTATTCTTCAAGTTGCGCTTAAAATCAAGTGAAACTCAAATTTTCTCTTCAGAAAGGAAAATTTCCATTGCTTTGCAGTCTGCAGGCTATTAGTGAGGTCCCTGTCCTTAATTGGTTATAGATTGTCTAATACTACTCTAATTTAAATCAAGGCTTCAATATCTAAACAAATTTATAATTAATAATTTTTTAAAATAAAAAAATATATTAGAATACATGCCTATGTGAATCGAAATTCATGATTAAACACTTAAGAAAAAAGAGAGTAAAAAATTGTTATAGTACATGTGATTATATATGATACAAAATTCATTACGAAACTCGCTTAGTCAAGGAGATATTCATGGTTATGAGGAAATTTATTATTTTTGATGCACATAATACTAACTCAACGAAAAAGAAGCACGAAATACTATGTATACATATATGCACTTGTGGTCTTTCTAGAGACATTCTAATTAAAAGGAAATGGTGTCCTAGAGTGGCCAATCCATTTCGCTCCCTGATCATAAAATACCCTGAAAACTCCATTAATTAATAAGATGGTAAGCTGAACTTAAGAACTCCAAGTTTACGTTATACCTTAGACTAATGAGCCTACCATCTAGATACTTCCATGAAGTCCCATATACACATTTTATCTATACTTAAACATAAAAAAATTTTTAAAAAAATAATAATAATAATAAGGAAAAGAAAGGCCTGACTATATGACACATTCCTCACATAAATTAAGTATTAATAATTTATATATATATATATATATATATTACCCTTTCTTGGACTGAGTTTGGAGAAGCTATCTCGTAATTGCATGATTAATTATAGTTTTCCTTTCCTGCCCTGGTTCATTGATCAGTCTACGGCCGACTTGAACCAAAAAAAAAAAAGACCGACCTTGAAGTTGGAACTGGTCCCTAGCTATCTTCTCTGTTCTTCAGTAATACAAACCATGAAAATAATTTCTTTTTCTCGTGAAATGATATTATATATATTGAAATACAGAAAAAATAATGCTTAAAACTTTGACAACCAATTAAGCATTGACTTCGAAATGTTATAATACATGTAATAGATAAGACATCATTATTACATAAGCAATAATTGTTTAAGATGAAACTCTTATCTTTTCTTCAAAAATTAACACAAATAATCTATCTTAATTTTTTTTCCTAACATGCTGTTCAAGAGTACGGATTTGGATATCAATGCTGTTAGTTTTGCAGTTAGGCCTTTAGGGCCAACAAACTCTATGGTTTATGATTAGAGAGAAGCCCAGAATTTTCTATTGTTCAAGATTCCCATAACATTCAACTAATTATCAAACACGTTTAGTCATTTCATCCCACAAGAATTAGGTAAGGAGTAAATCTAGGAATTTTTTTTTTTTTAATAAGGTAATAAGTTATGATTAGAATAACACCGCTTTCATATCAGAGCTCATTATCAGCCATACTATTTTCATCATGCACCAATCACAAAGCTACATTTAATTTTTGTGAAATATTTGTCTTTTAGACTTATATTCTTAGGTAACAAGGCACTTTATCCATGTTAAAGAGCCCAGCAATATTTGCACTTAAGTTGGATATTTAATTGTTTGTTAAGAGAGAATCAATTTTGCTTAATTTTTATGTTTATTTTTGCGAGTTAAGAGAGACAGACACGTGGGGGTGTGGAGGGGGGGGGGGTTGGTTGATTGTGTATTGTCAATTTGTTGCCTAGTCACAAAATATAAAAAAAAAATGAAAAAAATATTAATATCAAAAGGTTTTATATATTTTTATTTGGGGTTGGGATCATATAATATAAGCATATACATTTTGATATTAATAAAATAACTAGTCGCTAACCCGTACAATGCACGGGAAAACTTTGCATGAATGTATAATGTATCATGTATAAGATTCAAAGCTAAAATTATTAAAGCATAACGAAAATATTTGATCACACAACAGAGAAATATAAGAGAAAGATGTGGCTACACTCAAAAGACTAATCCATAGCTATATAGTTGACAAATTCAGTTATTGCAAAAAATGAACCCAAAAATTCAAATGTTAAAACTTTCAAAAAGCCAAAAAAATTAAAGAATCTGAATATTCTGAGCCAAAAAATTATTGAAACAAAACAAAATATATATGTCTATGTAATTACATAGAGAAAGATGAGTTACCTTCAAAAGAATAATTTGTGGATATATATAGTTATTGAAATTTGTTAGACAATTTCAGATCTTGCAAAAAAAAAGTGAGAAATCAAAAAATCAGATCTGAAAATTTCCAAAAGTCCAAAAATAATAATAATAAATTAGATGATTCAAAACCTAGAAATCATTGAAACAAAACAAAAGAATATATAACTTCACAAGATAGAAATATAACAAAAAGATTGGTTGCCCCTAGTGAAAATAGCCATAGCAATAGTGGAGACAAACATAGATACATACATACATACATTCAGATATACTTATCATCAACTGCAATGTAACCCTAGCCAAACAATGTGAGAAACTATAATTCTACAATAGATTAAACCCTAAAAATAACTTCGTTTTTTCAAATACAGTAAAAATTTCGAGTGAATTGCAATAGCAAAAAACCCAGAATTCAAACCAAACATATATATGTATATCATCATCATCATCATCTAGATCCTAAATTCAAATTTATTAAACCAAAAAAAAAAAAAAATAGACGATCCTAAATCGATAGCCCAAATAACAGAAATCGTAATTCTAACTTGAGTCTCTCTAATAAATCCTAATCCTAACATGAGTCTCTCTAATAACTCCCAATATTGTAGTCTAATTAAAGAAATTAAAAAATAAAATAAATTATAATGAGGTGTAAATTTGTGAAGCAAATAGTTGTAGGTGAAGATACCCTCAAAAGAGTAATCCATGATCGTTGGAAGTTCCAGAAGGCATAAAGAATCAGAAGATTATAATCCTAGAATTTATTGAAACAAAACAAACAAAAAAATATGTGACTACTCAATAGAGATCAACCTTCACTGCGCTAATAACAAATCCCTATGATCAAAACCATAATCTTCTTAAAGAGAACTATCAGTAATATGAGTTTCCAATAATGTCAATAATGTTGCTCCAAAAGGATATATGTATAAAGATAACTATCAATATCATGAGTTACCACATCTAGTTTGGTCTATTGCGTTAAAAGAAGCTCTCATATATCAGAAGTTAGGTTGTATGTCTACGCAAGCACATGAGTAGAGCGATCATCAGAGGACAAACTTTTAGCGATAATGCTGCTTCAGATGGAAATACAGCCGCTGGTTGTGTGGTTCACGTAGGGGTTTTTTGTTTTTTTTTTTTTTGAGTTTTTAAGGGAAGATTTTTTAATTAGTTTTTTTTTAATATTGTGTTAACGTGAAAAATTGTGTAAGTTTCAGAGGTTTCGGTTTTATATATATATATATATATATATATATAGATTACTTAACTCAAAATAGTGAACTTTGATTGGAAACAAAAAAAAAAAAAAAAAAAAAGGAATTAGGAAACATGCATATGATATAACATGTTATATATTTTTGTTCTTTTATAAGGACGTGCCTAAGAATGTAATTCCTTAACTAAGTCGGTAGGTTCAATTTTTTTTGGCTGAATAGACACAGTTGGTAGTTTGATAAGACATAAGTAGCTGTCTCTTTTAGTGTTTTTTTTTTTTTTTTTAAATAGTGAAAAGTCGCAAACTTTTGTGAAGCTAGCCGCACTTGTAGACCAACCTAACGATCCCATAAGTCCATAACCTAATCATGCGAGCCGGCTAGAGCATATTAACCAAAAAAAAAAACTTCTGAATGAAAAGAATAAAATCAGATTTCAAAGGTTTAAATATCTTCATAACGTTTTGTACTTATAGATTTTATTCCATTTGTTTATGGGGTTATAATAATTTCAAAGTTTTTGGGTATACATAGGGTTACGTTTCTTTTCAAAGGGTCGTGCAGTAATGGCCGGTGCAATTTTATCAAAAGAACAATATATGAAAGACCTAATCGAACTTTCCTCGAAATGGATATATAAAAGAATGTACAAAAAGCAGTCACTGTCTGACGCGTTAGATCAAAACGCAAGAGTCGGCAGAATCTTAGGGAGGCAATAAGGGACAGTTTTTGTGCCTGTGTTTTATGGTTTTGTTCAGGTCATCTAATGGGATTAGTGCAAATTTTGGGTTCTGTTCTCTGTCTTCTTGAACTGGACTAATCTTATTAAGTAAGATTTCACAGCTGGGTTTTGAGTTTTTTCATAAATAGTGGCCTGGTGTGGGGGGCATCTGGGAATCTAGTTTCGTGAGATTTAGTGCCATTTTACTTAAAACATTTTTTTTAATCTCTAGCCATCCATTTTTAATCCCAAAAGAGATGATGTGTTATAAGAATGACTTTACTGCCATTCTGGATAGATTGGCTTATCACATATTTTATACGATTTTGTTAACGAATGTTTTAAGAACATATTTTCAATAATATTAAAAATTTAAGCGGAATGGCAAGAATCACACCTAGCTATTATACTCAATCTTTAGGAAATAACATTGTTCTCTCTAATTCTAAAAATAATTAACACCATACCTCCTTTATGGCCCTATTCCCCCTTAAAGTTTAGTGGGGTTAACATTAACTGTTTCTTTTTAAGGTAGGTAAAAATGCAAAAACACCTCATAGGGTTTGGGTCAGTTACAAAAACACCCATATAGTTTTAATTCTTCTGTACAACTTCATGAGGTTTTCATATTTGTTAAATTAACCCGAAATATTAACCTTCATCAACTCTTATAAACAGAAAAATGAAATCCTCAAGAAGTTTTAAGAAAGAATTGAAACATCATGAGGTATTTTGCAACCTTAAAAGAATAACAGATGTCAAACAACCCAAATGAATTTTTCTGTAGCCAAACACTCCATCCTTTTTCTTTCCTTCTTAATTTTATACTTCTACACATTTATGCCCAAGCCAAGAAGTTAACTAGCATGACGTTCATGCCAAGCAAGTTGGAGAGTTATAGAGATAAGGGTGGGGGATACATTTTGTTGAAATTATACATATATATCTTTGTGAGAGTAAATTTAAACCTAGCGAAATTAGACGCAAACCCTGAAAGGAAACCACGGGTATGGGTAGACATTTTGGGTTAACTCTATTTGACTAGAAATGGGAGGTGGTTCATTGGGTGAAGTGTTGATTAGTTTAGGAATTAGGGAGGATGGTGTTATTATCTGAAAATCGGGTATAATGAATGAATCTAATTTTACTATACATTGATTCTCAAAAAATTAAAAAATAAATCACTATACATTGGGGCCGGGGTATCAATTAATGTATTATATCCTAAGTATTTATTTATGAATTGCTATGAAAACTTTTCAAAAGAATAAATGCATGTGTTAATGATTAACGAATACAAATTTTTTTGATCCATTTTGTGTATTTTACACTTTTATTTTTTATTCAACTAACTATAATATACCATGTTGTCCTTAATTTTTTTTTTTCCATTTTAAACTTTGATTATGTTATAATGACAATAAAAAAAAATATAACAAGTTGTAATTGGTAAAAAATGTGGAGTATAAAGTGGAAAACAAAAAATATGACACAAAAAGCATAAAAGAGTGATTTGTATTCAATGATTCACCAATTTGTGCACACAAATTCAAGGTCATTGTCTAAGTTTGTATTTTTTTTTATGTGCAATTTAACTTTTTTTTTTTAATATAATAAGAAGTTAATAAAGCATTAAATGCATATTAACATGTGTCTTTAGGACACTGATCATTATCAAAATTATTTTCAACAATTAGCCCTAAGTTGTGTACATAAATTAATAGATTAATTATTAACAAATGTATTTATTCTTTCAAGAAATACATTGTGAACTTATGATATAATATTTAATTTTAATTTTAACTTGAAAGTTGAGACCTTAAGTTACCTATTAACAAGATCCAAAATAATTACAGGGCCGCAAAAAAGGGTGCCGAAACAATAAGGTAAGAAAGGTTGACCAAAAAAATAATATTACTATATAGCACTAAAAATAAAGTCGTATGGAAAGATGCCAAGTACAAAGTTGCAAAAAGTCTTCTTCAAATAAATTAAAGTAAAGAGTGATGCTATTTGTGCAGTTAGAACTCATAAATAGGTTGCGATATGAGCGTTATTTTATTATGTCTTTGGTGTGTTAATTGGGACATCTGTTGTTACACAAAAAAGGTCATATAATAGTGTTTTGCTTTACATTGTTTGATCACAGGTAGCAGAAGCCAAAGATTCCAAGCTGCTTAATTTCATACAAAAAGTTAGTTAAAGTGGCTCTTTTAAGTTTTAATTTGATATATATATAGGAGCATAAACTGAATGATGTTTTGTTTGATTTGAGACTGAAAGTTATGCAGCATATATGAGCTGCATTAATGCAAATTATATGCAATTCCCACTTCTGAATTGGTAGGATAGTCACATCCCCCATGAGAGTGGGACATCTTATTATAGAGAATTCATCGATATATATATTTATCAGAAGGAAAACAAATAATGCACGAGCGTTGTGTTGCATGTATAATCTATATTGCATGACGTGGATTCATTCTCACCAATACATTCTTTTGTATCCTCTCTTTGATGTGTATTAAACCTTTTTTTTGTTTTGTTTTAAGCATGTATAACTTTTATTATACGTACAATATTCATTTCTAAAATACCCAGTTATAATAAGAACAATTGTATTATCCTATAGAATATGGTATTAAATTTCACCACATGCATATGATGATGATGTGGTGTAGGTCATGTTTTAACACGGTCAACTATGGGAGAGATCAGACATTGCACTATTTTTTTGCTTCATTTAGGGTTATATTAAAATCCTCGTCATACCTCAATTAGGTTCATGCTCTATTTTTTCTCAAAAAAAGAAAGAAAAAGGTTCATGCTCTACTTCAAAATGATATACGATTAGGAGATTAAATTTATTGAACATATACGAAATCAAAACCTAAAGATACGATGCTATAATGAGCCTATTGTAGGAAGTTGTAGGAAGAAGAGAACCTATCAAAGTAGGGTCATATATATCTTGAAAGAAACCAAGTTTGCTCTTGCACCTTAAGGATTTTGAGGTTTGTTCTTATCATGTGGATCCATTCAGATGCTAATGAAAGCTGATCACTGTCTTGCAAAAATGGCCTGTATCTTCTTAGTTTATTGTTCCAATCAGATTTCATAAAAATTTTATAAAAAATAACTAAATTTTATTTATTTTTTATTTTGCAAAGAGTTAGGGCAAGTAGACATGGATGCCTCATTCCATGCCAGATATGCTTTAGGTTTACTTTTGTACTGGAAAAATCTTAGAACACATGATATGTAGATTTCACGTGTGCCACAAAAATAGTTTACTATCTGTGTATATGAGACATCCACAAGGACCACAACAATGTCATTGGGTAAAATAATTTTGATAGAGAAAATTACGGAAGAACCTATTCCATGTCTGGGTATTTAACTATTTATTGCTTACTTTGTTGGAATTAATTAGTTGAAAACGCGTGTTATTTTCAACTATGATGATGTAGACATTTAAATTATAAAAGTTAATTCTGTTTTGCCAGAAGATTTTACTATTAAAAAAAAAATTAAAGTCATAGGCTAGTATGATCGAAAGGCAAGTGTCCTTCAACCTAGATAATTAATATGAATTATGAGATTATCAGTAGATAGAGTTGAATAGTTAGAAAGGTTTTTTATTTTTTAAAAAAAGACAAAAAGTTAGAAAGGTTAAGTGTGGTAATTAGCATTGGGATGAGCTTATTTTATCTATTTATTTTATAAAAATCTACATTATGAAAAAGTTGATATTATTTTTTAAAGTTTATTTTATAAAAAAAGATTAATATTTTGATAAGTACTTATGGGTTGGGTCTACAACTGATTATGCCCTAATACACAAATTTTTAACTAACTGAAGAGACAACCAGCTGACAAATCTATTATCTGGTTTTATCGTGATTGGGGTTATTGCCCATACACACATTCCCCTTACCTAAAACCAACAACAAATCTAAGTTTTAGGGTGATTTCCAACCGAAAAACTTCCCCCCCCACACCCCCCCCCCCCCCCCAACCCAAAAAATTGTTACCCCCTCACTCAACAAAACAATGTATATGTTGTGGAAGATACATGCATTGTAACTCTTCGATTTTCACTTTTCATCTTTTTCATTGATTTTTTGGCTTAATTACCCCACTGGGTAGTCTTGGTTGAATTGAGATCTTCACCATTAGTTGGTGACCAATTTGGTAAGGAGATCTACCATGTTCGGTTGGGAAAGTCCATCACAGTTTAGTAGAAATCAAAGTCTTTGCCAGCAGTGGTTCCATTGTGTATCCCAAAGTTTATCTACTCGCATTGTACATTTTGTTTTAAGATAAAAATAAGATCTACCTTGTAGGGAAATTAAACTGAAATTCCCAACCTGTGAGAAACAAAAATAGAGAAAACACACGCCAAAGAAAAACAATCACACGCACAAGACAATATTTACGTGGTTCGGCAATTTTCCTACGTCCACGGAGTTGCAGGGATTTCACTATTATCAGGGAAAATTACAGAGTGCGGCTACAGTATTTTTTCTCTCTTAAAATACAACAAGACAAAACCCTAATCACAAAAAAACGGTTTTTATATCCTGCGCACAGGAGCTACAAAAACGGGCCCAAAAATTTTGTCCATGAGCGCTCCGGCTTGGGCCTATTGGCCCAAGCCTCCGCTCCATGGACTAAGCCTCAGAAAATCTCCCATTAAAAACCACGCAACATTATTCGAGTCGAGTCGGGTCGTCAACCGGGTCAAATATAAACTAGTCTCCATAAAGCCCAACACTACCTTGCAAATGCTAAGAAGTTGTCCATTATACTAGTTCACAAACAACTGTAGCCAAGGAACGAACAGTATACTTCGAGTTCAACCAAGAAATTAAACTTGTTAGGTTCAATCCTTAGAGCAGACAAGGAACGAGCCATGCGCTTACTTTGTCGGGTTTAAAGTACTTCATAAGAACTTGAAACTCATCCCCACGATCTGGCCGACCTTTTGTTGCATTTTTTTTTAATATGCCAACATAATTCCATCTGTTTATTATATTCAAGAAGAATTCCACGTTCTCACAATGTCAAACACTTGAGCCTTAATTTTTCTCTAACCTTTGCTTTTACTCTCAATATGATTATATATTTATATCACCCTCACTAAATGACCATTTAGGTACCAATCAATTGTAGTTAGTCACCTATCAATGATTGCTTTGACTCTTTTTGTCATGCTAATGCATATTTAGCAAGTCTAAAATTGATATTTAAGAAATTTAAAGCATTCCAATTTTTTAATTTATCATTGCATGTACTTAGCCCCCTCTGAGTTGTCGTTTGCCTGGTTTTTGGCCCCACCCGTAGACTCCTGAGATTAGTTACATGGAATAAGGACCTAACAATGAGCAATGATTACGAATTAAATATTCAGTATACAAATGAAGTCAAATTGTTAGTAACATTCTGTGCAGGGTTCGAGTATAAATTTGCTTCTAGTCTTCGCTTGTCCTGATTAAGCAGAGTTGAGCTTCCCTTAGCAGCAGCACTAAACAAATATAAGATATTCATTATTTCTCCACTGGTTCCTATCAGTTAAAGAAAAAAAAAATGGAGCATATTGGAGCTTTTCCTGATGGAGAATGGGACTCCTTGAGCAAGATGTTCACTTCTGAAGAGCTTGATTTCACATCTCAATTGCTTGGTCAATGTTCATTTCTGCTAGAGAATGATGAGGGTTTGAATTCTCGAACCCCATCAAATTATTTTTGCGCCACTTCTGAGGCTGAGAAGGGCATGTCTGGGGTTAATGATAGTATACTTTTTTCTTTAGATTATCTCAACTCTAATTTGCAATATGTTTCTCAAGAAAGTAGTAATAGTAGTCATTGTAGTAGCAGCGTCTTCATTGCCACTCCTAGCCATGAAAACTATAATTATTTTAGTGATGCTACTAACCATGTTCCTGTAACAAATGGTATCCCTTTGTCCATGAACAATGGCATAATGGATGAGAAACATGTTGGCTCGTTTTTACCTACTATGCCTGACATTGTAATGGGTGAGAGTACTGTTTGTATCAAAAAAGATATGAACCCTGAAGGATTGGAGAAGTTAGATGATGTTCCTGGCAACAAAGAGTTGATTCTCAAAAGGAAGCTTGATATGCCAGAATCATACACAAAAGCAGAAGACATAATGATCGCGCACACGTCTGAGAATTCGAAGAAAAAACCCCGGGTTTCAAGAGATGTAAGTACTTCAAAATGTGATTCTATTCAATGTAGCAGAAATTATTTTTCTTAAGTAGCTTCTAATTTTTCATTTCTAAATTCAGGTACAAAAGAGTAAGAAGAATGTACAGTCAAAAAAGAACCAGAAGGCTCGTCCAAATGGCAACCATGAAGAAGAGAGTAATGCCGGACCTGATGGACAGAGATCCACTAGTTATAGCTCGGAGGATGATAATGCTTCTCGGACCACTGATGGAGGAGCTACTTCAGAGTCCCAAACTCCTGCAGCTCTCAATTTGAGTGGGAAAACAAGAGCCAGTAGGGGGTCAGCTACTGATCCACAAAGCCTCTATGCAAGGGTAACAAAAACTTCCACACAAAAAAGCCTCGTTGAATGTATTAATCCATAGGCTTTAGTTCAAAGCTAATTAAGTTTTATTAATTTGCCTTCTATTTAATCTTGCAGAAAAGAAGGGAAAGGATAAATGAAAGACTCAGAATCCTGCAGAATCTAGTCCCTAATGGAACAAAAGTGAGTGATATTCTTTCAATTAGTACATATGATTTCTAGTCATTATTATTTGTATTTGTTAAAGGTAGATGAAAGTGAAACCCTAAGCTCATATCTTCATTGATGGTTTAACTTAACAGGTTGACATTAGCACAATGCTTGAAGAGGCAGTCCATTATGTGAAGTTTTTGCAGCTCCAAATCAAGGTAAATAGCAAATGTGGATTATACAAACTTTTCACCAAAAATGTTAAATTTCTTACTAAAAAAATTGCAAAACATATTGACTAATTAATCCCTTTTTGTCATTGTCTTTGTAGCTTTTAAGCTCCGACGATCTGTGGATGTATGCTCCCATTGCTTACAATGGAATGGATGTTGGTCTCCTCAACAAGATTTCTCCACCTCTATGACTTTGAAGAGAGCTATTATGTTCATTTATTTAATGTTAAATTATTATAACAAAAGAAAGAGAGAATGTATAATATAATTACTCGGAAGATTTATTATCCCAAAGAGTTCCAATATTTTCGCTCATAAAAACGAGAATCCTCATTTTTTATCACGGCTATCCTGTTTCTTATGTTTGCAAACACTAAATCGAAATTAAAGGAGGTTCCTCATAAAAGGTTTTCTTCAAGATTCACAAATTTTACCTCACATGAAAGTAATAATAAACAAAGAAATCAATTCAATAGATATTTATAAATACGTTGATTGTTTAGTATATAGGGAATCAATCATCAGATAATTATCCAAATACATTAAGTCGTCATCAATTTATTGGTTCATGTTAGCTTAGTGTGAATGATTGCTAGATGGCTCTCAGTTGAAAAATACAAGCATTAGAGTCTCTAAAAATACGATTGAGCATTGTAAAATTTCACTTATAACTTATAAGTGGCTAAGTGATAGGGTGATTAAATTCTATGTTGAGTAGTAATATTAGATATATTATGGATCAAGTAGTTCAAACCAATTGTAAGCTTATGTATTTGTATATCAAAATTAACTTTAGGTTAGTCTAGAACTAGTCAAGTATTTTCTAGTATATAAACCTTACATTGGATTAAATGTAATACAAAAAGCTTGTTAGACATATATAGTTGTCAAAAGCTTTTACACCACAGATATAGGCCGTCAGATCGAACCATGTAAACTTTTATATTTGCTCCTTCTTTCATGCTTCTACTCATCTTACACAATCATATAACAACTTTAACAATAACAAAAATGAGTCGCTACAATAAATATTAATGAGCCTAAAATTATAGGCTTGACTATGAGTCCGAAATTTTGTAGGTTGATTCAATCAATCCATGAAATAGTTTTATTTATGGAAGAACGGAAAACAAAATAGATTGAACAAAAATCAATTCATAAAGTATTCAAGAACCTTATGACTTAGGGATATTATTCACTTATTATAAAAACTAACATGTAGTCCGTGCTTACGCATGAAAATATTAACAATAATGATGAAAAGATGTTCATTTTAGTAGATTCAGTTTCCACATTGAGCTTGGAATCTTCTTGAAGGTGCCAATGAAATGGTACTGTATGAGAGTGTGAAGCAAGGAAGAGTGGGATTAAACATTATGTTTGAACCAGGGCTTGCTCTTAGAAATCCAAAAGGAGGAGGAGGAGAAGGTAGTGTGTGGATCTAGTAGGTAGAGGTTGAGAGAGAAAGAGGAGACATGAGATGATAATATGACATTAGGAGGAGATAATGTTTTACTTTTATAGTCTTTCTCATTGAACTCCTTGGTTCTGGTTAGGGGTGTCCAGACCCGACCCACACCCGCCGGACCGACCAAACCGCCCGATCTCCACCCGATTTCAGCTCAAACCGATGCTCCTGACGGTCGGTTACGGGTTTCCGCTCCCAAGACCCGACGCCGACGGGTCGAGTGGCGGTTTTCTTCTCCAAAACCTGAGCCACCCGACCCGACCGATGTTACATACAAATCCGGCCAACTCCGGCAAGATCAAGCTTAGATCTGGCGAGATCTCGACCGTATTTGGTAAGATCGAGCTTAGATCCGACAATATCTCGACCGTGTTTGAGGAGATTCGGCTATATCGAGCTTAGATTCGGCGATATCGAGCTTAGATTCAAGGAGATCCGGCGATATCAAGCTTAGATTCGAGGAGATCCAGCCAAATCCCAGCAATTTTTAGCAAAAAAAATGCAGAATCCGGCGAATATTTCCAGAATCCGGCGAGTTTTCCAAATTTCGGCAACGCTTTTTTTTCAGATTTCAATGCTTTCATTATTCCGGAAACCGACCCGGCCCGACCGACCCTCACCCTCACCCGAAACCGACTCGACCGAGTTTTCCGGCTGATCGAGTCCGGGTTCCTCCGCCCTCCACCCGACGCCGGCGGGTCGAGTCCGGGTTGGGTCCAAAACCGACCCGGCCCGACCCGTGGACAGCCCTAGTTCTGCTAGTGGACAGGTGAGATGTTCACCTATAAAAGTGTGCAGGTGAGATGTTCACCTATAAAAGTGTGCAGGTGAGATGTTCATGCTTAGGCCAATGAGCATTATCATTATGATTTTCTTGGCTTCCGTGTTAAATGTTAATGCATCATTTATTTGGGCACAAAAATTAGAAAAATTAGATAAGATACATGACACAAAATTGGAGTCCAATTTATAATCTAATTAGATTTTTTTTTTTTTTTGAGTTTTGGTTAGAACAAGTGGCGCAAAATTGAAAATTCAAATCTAAACACATGGCACAAAATTGAAACTCTAATTAATAATTTTATTTGAGTTTCTCTCTACTTGACCTATTATTATTACTAGCGTGTAACTCGTGCATACGCACGAGAATCTGAACAATATTAATAAAAAGGAAAAAAAACATTGAAGAATTTTATTAGTTATCTCTATGTCCTCATCAACTTAAAAAATTCTTGTAAATAATGTTCACTGGATATAATATCATGATACTATCTTCGTCTTTTTACACGTTTATATCTATGTTCTCATCAACTTCAATATGGGGATTTTAACACCTCAGCAAAATTTCCTAAATGTACAACCTATCCTGAATATGAAAGATTTAAATAATTTAAAAAAAAAACAACAAACAAAAAAAAAATTAGAAACAATAATGTTGTTGATTATTGCAAAAAATTATTTTATTCTTGAAAAGTATTGATTAATAAAAATAATAATAATAATAATAATAATAATAATAATAATAATAATAATGATAATAACAATAACAATAATGTTGTTGTTAATATTTGTATAACAAATATAATACTTAATTTATATTGCATTTTGGGCATCCTAGTTGCCAGGCTAGTCATGAAGATTGCATGGTGTAGAGTGGCTATCCAAAGGCCATTTATTTACAATCTTCTACTACTATACAGATCTATGTATACAAAAATAAAAGAAACCCAAATTCGCTACCATACTAATCTATTGATTCCAAAATAAAAGAAACACACAACAAATCAAAGCCAATGGATCTTACTCCATAGACTTCTTCACTCGAATAAAAATTACGAACGATGTACTTCTTTTGCTTCTTTTACTCATTTTCGGGTTTGTCTCTTGAGTCTCAAATAAAAATGTTTTTTTTTTTTTTTTGTGTGCTGAAACTATCAAATAAAAATGTTAATGCAATAAAGAATGTGAATAAACACATCCTTTAACAATGGAAATTTCTCTAGAGATGTAACATTAACTCTAACAAATTGCAAATTGAGTCAAATTCTTAGCTACAACATTAATAGATTAGTAGCGTAGTAGATATCCCAAGTATGAAAGGAACATATAAGGACTTTTATCTCAGCATAAATATGTCCACAATATCATTTAGGAGAAGAGAAAATTGCTTGAAGAAGTTCATATACAATGCCTTCCTATTATATCAAAAAAGTCAATCTTATAAGCAAAAGCACAAACATGAAGTACCAATATACATCTTTTGGTCTAGGAAAAATGAGAGTAGTTGTTTAACTCCTAATGGACAAAAACTTTGACCCAACACAGGAAACATTCTCACACCTCTCTTCTTGCAGCTCTTGAGTTTGAAGTTCATGCTTATTTCCTATTTGCAACCACTAATTTTTCTTGAAAATACAACCACTTCAAAGTTCAAACTATCAAATTATCCCATCCAAGAGTATGTAAAAAATTAAGATATTGATGTTAATAGCCATCAAAAGCCAGTAATACCACTATTGATTCCAACTTCATTACTAAAATATTTTTTATTTCAACATTAAATTGAGCCAAGGTTTGAATATCCTATGCACATGCTATGCAACAGGAATACCCAATACCACTTAATTGCAAACATTAAAGTGATGTGTACATACAAACTGATAGATGTCATTAAAAAAAAAGGGAAAAAAAGAAAAGAAAAGAAAAGAGAAGAAAGATTGTAGAGAAAAAGGTAAACCTTGGAAGAGAACTCAAACCCTGTAAAGGGTTTTGCACTGGTGAAGAATGATATTTAGAATAGGTTGAATCGAAAATTGTTTGTGAGAGAAAGAATTGGTTATGTGTATATATATATATACACATATGATAATTATAGATGATAGATAAAGGGAATCGACCTAAACGTTCTCTTCTTTCAAGATCATATAGTCATAAATACTGTATTGAGATTGGTAAATATTATTATTGAGATTGAAAATATTGTATTAAGATTGATAAATATTACTATTGAGGCCATAATGCTTATTGGCAAGTCCAAGACCAATCAAGTGATTAATTTAGCACCAGTAAATAATTTAGAACATGTGGCACAAAATTAGAGCTCAATTCAAATCTAATTTAGAATCTAATTGGATTTTCTCTCTACTTTAGCTATTAATATATATAATATATATATATATATACACACACACACATATAGATATAGATGATATTATATTTAGAGAAACATTTAAGAGAGAGAGAGAGAGAGAAGAGCTTGAGAGTCTACATAAAAGTGTCTAGGTAAAATGTTCTTGTTTAAGATATTTTTGTGGTCTTCTTGGTTTTTGTATTAGGTGTTAATGTATTCTTTATTTTGGCACAAAAATTTTAAAAATTTAGATAGGACACATGGCACAAAATTGAGAATCTAATTAACTCACTTGACAAAAAAAAAAAAAAAAAAGACACGTGGCGCAAAATTGAGAATTCAATTGAAATCTAATTGGATTTTCTCTCAGCTTCACCTATTATTATATATATAGATTATATATATATATATAGAGAGAGAGAGAGAGAGAGAGAGAGAGAGAGAACACCTAATAGGCCAATAGTTATACCTAGGGTTTTAATCAGTTCCCCGGAACCATGAGTGAGACACTTGAAAGAAATTCAACAAGGCGAGTACATTTTGTAATATATTTTTTTTCCCCAAAGTGGTTCATGAGAAGAAAGTGAAAGCTGAGTAGGTAAGTTTGTCAGATCCCACATAGAATCAGCTCGAGAAAATATCTATAGGCTGGCCGGCTATATTCTGATCAAATAAATAGTTAATTACTTAATTATCTACAGAATTGCAATGAGGTGTAAAACTTAAAAAAACCAAAATAACTACACAACCCCCAATACTTTTTTTTTTCTAGGTAAATGCGGGCTCGCCTGGAAGTGGCGGTGGTCACAACCCCCAATACTTGTTCATGATTATTTATAAATACGCATGAAATTCATAACAAACCTATTACTTGAGTTCATTGCTGCAAGGAAAGCCTTGCAACATTGGGTGTGATGATATTTTGGTCTCCGATATATCTATGACCACAAAATTTTTACCACTTTTTTCACATAGTTTTTTTCCCTTTGTTTTGTGGTGGGTCCAAAGTGGGATTGTGTGAGAGAGAGTAAGTAAAATTTTATGTGAAAATTTTTTACTCTAGTGAAACAACACTTTGTTCTCCATTTTTTAACTTTTCCTTTGAGTCCTTCTTCTTTTTCTTCTTCTTCTTTTTTTTTTTTTTTTTCTTTTTTTATACTTGTTGAAATGGTTAAGTATGAGCAAATGATACAATTTTTTTTATTTGAACCTATCAATTTTTCTCCACCACTTATAATCGACTACTTCAACTTTAGTGGAAAATGTTGTGAAAAGAATTGCGCATGTAGTATAAATGTAACCTATAATAGATTAAAACTTGGTCCTTAACCCATATAGAAAAAAACCCTATACAGGAGCCACACAAAAATAATAAACCTCATACACAGGAAATAAGAGATATGCCAAGCCAAATAACAAATAATTCATCATCATGATTCATGAGGTCAATAGCCAGGCCATTTGGCCCACTCTCTTAACCTTTATTCTATTCCAATAAATATAGGATTTTACAAATAAAAAATATTAATGTCTACGTTGCCCACATTAAGTTAAACATACTTCATTCTCCCACGTGGAAAACATAACTTATTTACAAGTTTGAAACGTTTTAAGTATCATCTTAAGGAACCCATTAGCAAACTCAATTGAGTGGGGGAAATATCATCTTAAGAGGAACAATTAATCTATGCCTCTAAGCCTATTTCAATTTTTTTCCCATTGATTTCTCCTCAAATTCCCAACAAGCTTATTATAATATTGGAAGAGTTGGAGAAAAGATTTGAAGTGATGAATATATATATATATATATATATATATATATATATAGAGCATTCTAAAGATTCAATGGAACATAATTTGAAGGAACAAAAGTCGTTCGTTGGCAAGAAAAATGTGATGCTTCTTTTTCATTATAGGTTCATTGAAAGTAAGATGCAAGATTGAACAGAAAAGATCTGAGTTTTATGATTCAAGATTAATTTGATTTCAAATTGAAAGATCATATTTTTATGATAGAATTGTTGCATGAATTGTAAAATTTATATTCAAAATTGAGAAAATATGAAATAGAAGCAATCTGAATTGGTTAAAAATGCTCTTGAAAGAATAATCTCAATAATCCCAAACATCAATGGTTAATTTATTGAAGGAATGAGGGAGAAAATGGGCATTTTCTCCTTTCACCAAAACTTTTTAGCAAAATATCTCAAATCTGAAACTATTTAGAGAAATACTCCTATTTTGAAACTCGATTTTCTAAAAATCGAGTTTCAATTTAAAACTCGATTTTTGGACAATCGAGTTATACCGAACTGAAATTAAAAAAAAAAAAAAAAATTTTCTGGAACTCGAGTTCCATGTGAAGTACTCGAGTTTCTTGAAAAAATTCAAGTGGAACTCAAGTTCCATGAATTTGAGTACTTTACATGGAACTCAAGTTCCAAAAAAAAAAAAATTCTAAGTCCACGTTCACTATAACTCGATGTTCCAAAAATTGAGTTATACATTTGAAACTCGATTTTTAGAAAATAGAGTTTCAAAACAGAGACATTTTCCTAATTAATTTCAGACATAGAGTATTTTGCTGGATATTTAAAAAAAAAAGGCAAAAAAAAAAAAAGAAGACAAAAGCCCATTTTGGCCAAGGAATGAGTATTAATTCATGTTTGTGGATTCTTAAAAAATCAAAAGAGAAGGGATGGTAGCAAATGCTATTCAGGAGTTAAGCCATGTTCAATAATATGATGTTTAGTATATCATCACAGTACATATGGATATTTAATGAACGATTCGATTCTATTGCAATGTTTGCATATGTGCAATGACAATATGAAATTGGTATTCAAGGATTATGAAGAATTCAACCAATGAACAAGGGTTTTAGCTAACGTTCTTCATGCACCAAGACATTAAAATATTACTCTAAAAAAAATTGAATTAAGCTTAATAATGAATGAGACCATTTTCAAAGGATAATTCTAATAATGGTTTGTATAATTTAATATTTTAATAAGATTGCAAAATCTTTTAGTATTTTTAAGTAATTTTCCTTGTGGCATGGTATCATCATTGTGGCGTTGTTGTTTAGCATATTTAAATTTCAGTAGTTGAAATATGTCTTAAGCATAGTTAATTTGTTTTATATATGATGACAATGCAAGCAATGAGGTTTGATTTTTTTATAAGCATGATTTTAATGTATTGTGTGAAATGTGTATTCAAACCTAGATGACTAGAAAGTAGAAACCATTCCTCATAGTCCAAAAAGATTCATGAATTTTAGAATTAATACATTTTGATGTATGTGAATATGTGAAATGCGGAACGGTGGAAAACCCAAAATTGTGGGGGTTTTAAAAACTCTAATTGTGGAATTTAGAAATCCAAGAGGTGTGGGGGTTGTATAAGACTCAAAAGAGTTTTAGACTCAGTATCATATGAGGCTACTATTATCAATATTTTCAAGAACTTCAAAACTTGTGGGGTTTATCAAACTCGCACATAAGTCATCGTCAAATAATTTGTGAGGTGGTTCTTGGTGATGGGAAGAGACTCCTTATTCTAGAAATGGTATTTTTAATGTATACCAATTATGACGTTCACATTCTTTTCTCAATTATAGCCCCACTGTAAACATTAGGGGTGTACATGGGTCGGGTTGAGTCGGGTTAAAGAGATTTTTTGACTCAACCCACCATGGTGGATTAAAAAAAATTTCAACCCAACCCAACCCACATGGGTCAAGTTGGGTCGGATTAAACCCATGGGTTAGACAATTTTTTTATTACTATTATTATTAAATTAAACAGAAAAAAATATATCACACCTACCACCTGGGTTGATAACAAAATATACATTAATATATGAACTAATATTCCAACTCAGTTATACATTAATATTGGCTTTTATATAGGATAGGA
The DNA here is from genome assembly GCA_033629205.1 of Lithocarpus polystachyus. Lineage (NCBI taxonomy): Eukaryota > Viridiplantae > Streptophyta > Magnoliopsida > Fagales > Fagaceae > Lithocarpus > Lithocarpus polystachyus. The sequence continues at coordinate 40,598,787 of CM066173.1, forward strand.
AGAAGAGCTGGTTATTTAAAAAAATTAATTAATTATATAATATATTTTAAATATATATTAAATATATGGGTAGGCTAGGTCGGGTTTAGTGAGTTTGGAATTTTATGACCCGAACCCAACCCAACCCGCTATCAAAATAAAAATTTGTAACCCAACCCAACCTACCAAGCCCTAAAAACTGACTCAACCCGGTGGGTTAGGTTGGATCAGGTCAGTTTTGACGAGTTGGCTGCACACCCCTAGTAAACACGTAGTCATTCTACCTTGGATAGATTACCACCCACTCATATATATCATCCACACACACCACGCATTTTATATTTGGAGCATTATGAAGTGCACATTATCTAGTGTGTAAGAATATTTTCACTATTATCAAGATGGTTGATCGAATCCACCAACTTATTAATTGAAAGTTTTTTTTTTTTTTAACAACTTATTAATTGAAAGTTTGAAACTTAAGTACATTGTGAGCTACTGACCAGTGATTGGAAACAGGTTAGGACCCAAACTAGTGTTTAATTAAAACGTTTTTTTGTTTTTTTGAGAAGATAGACAAGTTAATTGCGTGAATGACTTTAGAATATCTTTATGTAACTTCATATATTCCATCTGTAAAATGATTTTTTTTTAAATTGGAAATAACAGATGAAAAAAAAAAAAGATACTCCGTCTACAACATTTTCACAATAAATCATATGTGGTTAGTTGTTATTGATTTAAATTTGAACTTAATACTAAGTATACGTTTAGATACCGCTTATTTTGCTGAAAACTGAAAACTGAAAAAAAAATAATAATAATAATAATATTTTTACTGTTTGCTATAGTGTTATGCACTGTTCATCGGCCTAAAATCACTGTTCATGGCCAATAAACAGTACACAACACGCTGGACTTCAAAAAAAAAAAAAAAACGCCCAAAACGCTGAAAACGTGAACGCCCAAAACGCAATACAAACAGGTCCAAGATTACTTTTTGCCCCAACAATAACAACCTACCACTTAAGATTTGTTATAAAAATATTGTAAACATATCATTTCTATAAAATAAATTAGCACCCGTGAATTGTCATGTAAAAGACTAATATTTCTTTGCTTGGTCCGCAGTATAATTTCATGTTTAATGCGATCTTCGTTACAACAATTTTAGTTAATTCGCATTATGCCCTCATTGATTCATCTTTGAACTAGAAACTTGTGAACATATGATTTAAAATTATGGGCATTTGAAGATTATTAACCACTAAATATAAGTACCCCTTAACGAGCATTCTGAGTTGGAATTTCACAAGCTCCTAGAAACCTAAAACAATTCCTTGACAGGAACTTCATTCCATGCGAGTGCTCACTTAAACTGAAGAGCTTCTTTTGGCCTTCCTAAGAGAGATAAGATTGTTGCTGAAATATGTCTTGCGGAGAGCCGAGCTTCCTCAAATATGATCTCATGAGGAAGCACCATTGCTCTCAACTGCAAAGAAGGCTCTAAAACAATTAGGATCAGGAAAAAATAATATAAAAATTTTGCATCAACAATATAGCCTTGATCCCAAAATCTTAAGAGGGAGTATGAAGAATCTAACATTGAAAGAAATTACCTCGAGGGGTCCATCCAAAATACCAGTTAAGCTTAGGTAGTGCAATAAATGAGATCCATAACCTCCAATTGAACCCTCTTCCATTGTAATTAGGATTTCACGCTCATTGGCTAATTGCTTGTTGAGATCTGCAACCAAAGGTTTACAAAATTTTGCATCAGCTACTGTCACAGAGATGTCTCTGCTTTTCAGCATACTTGCTGCTTGTAGACATTGTTGAACTATAGAATTGTATCCCAAAGCAGCAACTCTGCATCCTTCTAACATTATTCTGCCCTTTCCAATCAATTCAATTTTTGAAAAAGGAAAAACGTTTAATTTATTTGTTTGTTATGTATCCTTCTCTTTGTATGTTTAATGGTAAGTTATGCTAACCTCAGGAGGTGTTCCCTTGTTATTGGAAGGAAGAGCTGCTCCAATACCATTGCCCTCGGATACCTGAAGCAGCTGGGTCTGTCTGTCATCTACGACTGCCGCTGTGGCAACCATGTGCATCAGTTCAGCTTCATCAAATGGAGCCATGACCACCATGTTAGGCAAGCAAGCAATGTAAAGAAATAGCAAGTGCTCCACAATTGGTGGCTCCATCTGCAGCAACCATACCAGCCTCATAATCATCTGGACTTGATACACCAAGAGCTTAGAGTTTTTTGCCCTTCAACATTGAAACCATATAGGATCAACTTTAAAAGAAGTATTATGCTTTGATCCAACACTTCTTAGTCACCATTTCTATGAACTAAATTAAACAAGGCACAAAATTAATGAAGTTTGAGATAAAAAGACTACAGATAAGATCCACTAGCTGAAAGTAGGAAAAAAGGAATTGAAGAGAATAATCTTAGATGCTAGAAGAACAACATTTTCAGCACAACAAAAAACTGAAACAATTCCAGTAGTCTTTCTAAAAACGAAGTTTGAAATTTGGTGTCGCATTGTGACTTACTGCACCAGCCATCTCAGAGGACATGAGCAGCATGACTGCTAAACTATAGCCATGGCCAACATTTTGAAGGCCTTAGAGAAGGCCATTTTTCTGTTGTGGTATTAGAAGATGAAAGAAACACATGTTCAAGACTAGTGGAACAAACACAGCTTTGGTAATGTGATAGGCCAATCAAACACAAGAAATATATGCTGCTGCAGGCTAATAGTAAAGGAACTCAACCAGAAGTTATGGAGATTATTAAAGAACTCAGAAAAAAGATAAATGAACTAATGCATTGGCAAGAACTTATGTAGGAACAAAGATCAAGAAGGGCATGGCTCTAGGAAGGCGATAAAAAAAAAAACAAAAACAAAATTCTTCCCCTCAAAGCTACACAGAGATGTATAAATGAGATAAAAGGAATCAGAGGTAGCCAAGGAAAGTGGCATGAGCAGAATGGTAAGGTTATAGAAGTTGCAGTGAGTTATTTTACAAAAATATTCTCATCCTCAAACCCACAAAATGTTGAATATTTGTTAGGCAAGGTGGCCAGGACAGTCAAAACTGAGATGAACAATATGCTCTTACAGGAATTTGGGTAGAGGAAGTAATTCAAGCTCTTGCTTAAATGCACCCAACAAAAGCCCTCGGACCAATTGGTATGCCCACTCAATGTTTTTAGAAATAATAACATGTAGTAGGAGACAGTGTACTAGAAGCAATATTACCTTGTTTAAATTCAGGGAGGTTATCAAAAAGAAAATGTTTAAAATCAGGGAGGGTCTCAAAGAAAATTAATTACATCCAAATTGGATATTAAAAATAAATAGAAAAACCCTAAAAAAATTACAGACTACAGTCCTATTTGCTTGTGGAATGAATATACAAAATTAAGGGAGTGTTGAGTTGATGAAGCAAAGGAGGCCAGCATATCAGTGTTCATTACAGCAGAGTACACAAATGATTACCTGCAAAACTTAGAAAACAAAGAAGCAGCAGGTACTAGAAGGATCATAAAGTGCAAAGAACCACCACCAAGTAACTAGTATAAAGTAAACTTTGAAGAGGTTCTCCTCAGAAATAGGAACATGGCCAGAGTAGGAGCGGTTATTCGAGAAGATCAGGGGAATCTTAACTGTTGAACAAGATGACTAATGATAGTGACAGGTGGAAGCAGTTGCAATGAACCCAATCCAGAATATGAACCATAAAAGAAATTATCGATTCAACAAATCACAAGAATACCAATTAGCATCAGCCATGCGTCCCACATCCCTCCAAATTCCATCAAGCGGTTAAGCTATACACATAAACAGTCATAAAAATTATGAGAAGATATCCTTTTGAATGGGATAAGAGGATTCCTAATATTCTGCTGTTTACTACACTCTTTTCTTCTCTCAATTGAATAAATAATTGGATAATAAAACAGCAAGTACAAAAATGAGTGATAACGCCCAGTAGAACAGTTCAATTTAATTCAACATTTTGTTTGTTCAGGTTTGATTGTGTCATAGATCTATAATTTGAGAAAGATTTACTGTTATATGAACTGCACTGCTAATATTGAACCCAAAAAAAAATACAGAGTACATACAGTTAGTCCATAAACAGCAACCATTGCAGTGTAATAATTGGATAGGTTCTATCTATGGTCATTGGCATGTTTTCTTTTTCTAATTTAGTTGAGCTTATTGATTTCTGTAATTTTAGAGTTCCATTGTGATGTTCTACTAGTATATTCCCAGTGTACTTGCATTCAGTTTTATTACCTGTCAAAAAAAACATTCTATGGTCATTGGGGCTTCCTTAAAAAATCTGATAAATTCAGCTAGTTGTTCCAAATTATCAAAACGGCCAGTTATTAATGGAATTCAGTTCAGCCAAAAAAAAAAAAGAGAAACCAGTATTCAGTTCAGCCAGTTAGAGACTATTTAAGATATAACAGAAAATATCAGATCAAAATGGGCAAGTTTGTGCATCAACATGTGTAAAAGGTTAGTTTATGCATGTGTCATAGAGATGAAAAAATTCATGGAGGCATACATTCCTTTACCTTAATCATCTGTCACATCGATAGCTCAGCAGATCCAACAATATTCAGTTCAGCCAGTTAATAAAACAAAATTTTTCATTCAGTACTAAGGATAGACCAGAGCACCCTTCCTCAAGTGTTAGAAAAAACCCTACTGCCTGTAAAGTCATAAATAAAAGTAATCAGAAAGGTTAAATAGTAAAACAGAAACTAATCATGAAGACAAACATCAGTCTCCATAGATATTCCAGGAAAAGTATTCTCTCACTTTATATATTAAAAAAATGATAACTAATGTATAATTCATTAAAACACTATTCTCGTACATGGGAAGTATACAGCAGAATAACAGAAAAAACAAAACAAACAAACAAAAAAATGATCAAAGATAACACAGTGCAATTAAAGCACATTATCAATTGAAAATACATGGCTAATTTGCTGCTCTAGTTGCCCAATCTTTCTTTCCCAACATTCTCCATACAATATATTATTTATAATTTATTCAGTCTTTCTTTACAACTTAGTGAGTTTTCATACAATGTATAATTTAAAATTTATTCGTAATTTTTTTTATATAAAAATAATTTATTCATAGTGAGTCTTGAACCACGACTCACTCTCCACTCCCATTCTTATAATAGAAGGAGGTGGCATTTGAGCTTAAAACTTATAAGCTTATTTAATATTTGATTTATTTATTTATTTATTATTTCTTCCTTTTTGGCAGGATTATTTAGTCTTGAGATGAGTAAACTTGGCTGTGGCAGCTCTGACTCACACCTATTCTCTGAGTCCTCTCTGATACTTCCTTTTACTGATGTATTTTATATGTTTCTTGGAGTTTGGGGTGATGTACATGTTATAAGGGTGATGTTGCTTACACCAAAGTTGGTATAGAGAGTGGATTTTATAGACAGTATGAAAACACTACTTGTATTAACATTTTATAGATGATTTAAGGAGAGAAGAGTATCAGGGAGATAATCACTTTTTTTTTTTTGATAGATAATAAGAGTTTTATTGATGAAAAAGAAACAATGAGTTTACGGTTGTAAACTCATTGCCCTTGAAACAAATACAAACAAATCAAACGGAAAAACTTAAAGAGATAAAGGAAATCAGACAAGGAACTAGAATTCGTGAGGCCCCAAACACGAGACCACTCATACAAAGTCCTAGCAAGCAAGATCTTCAACATATCTATAGGTCTCTCAACGTCCTCAAAAGTACGGGCATTGCGTTCCTTCCAAACTAACCACATAAGGCAAGCTGGTACCATATTCCAAACCTTTGAAGAGTAAGTTCCCAACCAATTCCTCCAAGCAAAAAGAAGAGAAACAATAGTATCTGGCATCACCCACTGAACCCCAAACATAATAAAGACCTCACTCCACAAAGCAGATGCAAACTTACAATGAAGCAAGAGGTGATCCACAATTTCCTCATCACTCCTACATAGACAACACCAATTAACAAGGGGCAGGTTCTTCTTAACAAGGTTATCTATTGTCAGAATCCCACCCCTAGCAGCCGTCCATAGAAAGAAAGATACCTTTCGAGGTACCTTAACACACCAAATGCTCTGCCAAGGGAAAGAAACAGAAATGATGCTGATCTATCGGTGCTTCAAATCTTTCATGGCAAGTACGTCATCACTTTAAACTTGTGCGCGTGCACACACATATTCTATAAGCATCACTGTTATTTTCAGGAACATGCAGTGCAGCAATCCTTGCCATGCCACAAACAGCCCAGATAAGATAACAGAGAGCTATCATATAACTTGGTGAACACAATCATAATTTATAATGTGCTTGCCTGACATATATAGCATAATAATCGACATATCCCAGGATATGGAGTGCTTATTATATCTGTGTTCATTTCACTATATAACGTAACCAGTCATAAAATTTAGCATTCAAAATGCTTAAGTTTAAAGGTGTAAGCAACAAGCCTTCACAACACATGTAAACATTATTCCATCAAATGTAATTAATGGTTTTCAAAGGTAAACCATGTGAAAACCTAGCTCATTGAGTTTTCTTTCCAGATCATGTCAACAACATCGTGAATATCAGAATAGATTGGCATCAATTAAACATTTTCATCACTAACAAGAGAGAAAAAAAAAAGTAGTAAATAACTACTCAATCAACAAGGCAAGATTAAAAACAAACAAATGTATAAGCCAGACAAAGATTGTGAATTGAAATTCAAGAAAATAATCCTTCAAGCCAGTAGAATCTGAGAACTTATTCTTCCTTTTGAGATTCCACTTAAAGAAACTGTGATCAGAATTTTTTTATAAAAGTAAAAGCAAATGTACCAGGAAAAGAACTGAAGGATTTACAAATCAGAATTTGAGGAAGGTAAAGAATCACTTGCCTCCCGATCTTCACTAAAATTTGTTTGCTGTGTGGTGCTACTGCTACAGAAAGTTGAGAGAACATCCAAATTTGTGTCTCTTAGAAAACAGATCTCTGTTACTGGCAAGTTGGCATAAAGCTTTCAGCAAGAGCAATAGACTTCCTATTTGTTTTGAAATTGTGTCTAAAGAATCTGATGTCCCATTTATATACTCTAAGCCCCATTGTCAAACCAAATGAGTATTTTCTTTTTTGGATAGGTATTGTCAAAGGAAAAGAGTAATGGAAATAACAATCAATATATCATGTCGTATCAAGTCCCTCAATCAACATCGAAAATGTTTGAGGATGAACCTGGCAACCCTTTTTTTCCATGATATCATACAGTTGTGAGCATCTATCAACTAGCCCCCTCTTAAGTAACCCATCAATAAGAAGTTTCCAAGCTACTTCATCATGATTATACCCACAATGAAGCAGTTGGCAAAAAACTGCTTCAGCCTTCTCTTTGTTTCCCTGATCGTATAGCCCACAAATAAGCAGCCTGTAGGATTCTAGATGCGGTAAATGACCAAGCTCAACCATTGTATCCACCAATCTTACAGCTTCATCATACATTCCCAACACACAGCAACAATTAAGAAGCGAGTTATAAATATCTTCAGTAGGAGACATTCCTTTTTCTTGCATATGATTAAATAACCTTTGTGCCACTTCAAAGCGCCCGATTTTGCAAAGTCCTATAATGAGCTTGCCATAAGTATTAACATTGGGTACACAACCCCATTCAACCATTTTCTCAAAAAGCTCCAAAGCGTTTTCAAATTCCATCATCTTCCAAGCATCCGCAAAATCAATTGATGCAGTGATTGAAACAAATTCTAGTCCTACAGCATTGCTGTTTTCTGTCACCCGCTTTTCATTTGAGAGACGCTTGATCAAACAGATATAGGTATAATGTGAAGGCTCACAACCAGCATCAAACATACGCTTTAGCACATCAAATGCACTATGTATTAATCCCAAGCGTCCATATGCATCTATTATTAGTGTATAAGTCAGTGAATCTGGTAATACTCCTTCTCTGTTCATCTTAGTCATCACATCCTCCGCTTCTTTCAATCTCCCTTGACTACAATATGCATGAACAAATGTAGTATAAGTAAATACATCAGGTTGATATCCCGATGAAACCATTTGATTGAAAACCCTATGAGCATGGTCAAAGTCACCTTCTTTCAACATTTCTTCAATGAGAATTGTATAAGTAACAGCTGTGGGCTTCACACCCATCTTTACCATCTCGTCCACCAGCAACAATGCTTCCCTCACTTTTTTCTCTTTGCACAACCCATCTATCAAGACATTATAAGTGACTGAGTTTGGCAAACAATCCTCACTAAGCATTTTATTGAGCAAATATTGAGCGCCATCTATTCTACCAGCCTTGCAGTACCCGTCAATCAAAGCAGTATATATCACTTCATTTGCTTTTAAATTTTTCTCCTTCAAAGAGTCAAAGAGGGCACGAGCTTCTTCTACCCTCCCTCTTTTGCAAAGAGTGTCTATGAAAACACTGTAAGTCCACTTGTCAGGAACTAAACCATCTTTATTCATCATATTAAGCAACCTATAGGCACTATCTAAATGACCTGCTCTACACTGCCCATGGATTAAAGAATTATATGTGACCAGGCTTGGTGACAGCTTACTCTCTAGCATCTTATGAAGCAACGCCATTGCCTTATGCACATTTTTATATTTACAAAACCCATATATCAACTCATTGTATGTGCGAGCATTTGGACTGCACTTATGCAACTCCATCAAACCCAAAATTTCTAATGCAGCCTCAGTCTGTCCCTCCTTGCAAAACCCATCAATCAAAGCATTGTATGTGACCACACTAGGAACCATCCGTTTCTCCAACATCCTATCCAACAATTTTCTCGCCTCGTCAAGCCTATATTCCTTACACATGCTATCAATTAGAACAGTGTAAGTATGAACATTCGGCTCACAACCTTTCTCCGTCATCACCTTAAAAAACTTCAAAGCTTCTTCCTTCCTACCCAATCCACACAATGCACATATAATAACTGTATACGTCCGGACTGTTGGATGACAATAATCCTCCCTCATTTGTGAGAACAACTCAAGAGCATCGTCAACCCGTGTGGCTTCACACAGCCCATGAATCAAATTAGTATACGAAACCTCATTTCTCCGACAACCCTTTTGCGGCATTAGGTTAAAAACCCTATAAGCTCTATCTACATCCTTATTCCTACAATGCCCCAATATCAAAGAAGTGTATGTAAACGTATCGGGATTCAACCCCGCCTGCAATATCTTACTTACATACAACTCAGCCTCAACCACATTCCCCAATTTACAAAACCCATTAACCATAGTATTCAAAGTGTAAATATTAGGCGAAATCATATCCCCCAACATTTCTAGATACACACATTTCATTTCTTCAATCATAAGGAACTTAGACAATGACATTAACAGCATGTTATAGCTCTTAAGAGTAAACTTAAACTGAAATTCACCGTTGTTTTTTTCGCCGTTTTCGCGACTCATTCTTCTTAAGGCGTCCAGGACGAAGGCAGCGTCGTCCTGGGATTGACAAGATTTGATCATCGAGATTCGAATCTTCTCGGCGGCGCTAATGAAATGGTAATGTATGAGAATGTGAAGCAGCAAAGAGTGGGACTGAACGTTGTGTTGGAACCCAGGTTTGTTCTGCAAAATCCAATAGAAGAAAGAGAGAGCGGTTTGGGGATCGAGCTGGTGGAGATTGAGAGAGAAAACGGAGGAGACATGGGATGGGGATATGGAAGGGACTAGTTTTTTGAGAGATGGGTGTTTTCGCCAATTGGGGCGAGAGAGGATTGAGAAGAGTTGGGTGGGGAGATCGGGTTGTGGTGGGTCTGGGTTTGGGTTTGGGTTTGGGTTTGGGTCGTGGTGGTGGTGGTGGTGGTCGACGGGAAGAGAGGCGATGGAGGAGAAAGGTTTGATGAGGAGGAGGAGGTGGAAGTGGAAGTGGAGAGACTCAACTGGGTGGTTGAGAATGGCCGTCGGGAATCTCATCTTGGAGCATCGGACGGCGGTGAGGAATCCATTCATGAATAGCTCATGGGTGAGCTGAACAAAGTGTGCAGACTAAAAAATGAAAAAAAACAATTCGTCAGAAGGAGGAGGGGAGTGGAGTGGGTTTGTTTTTGTTTTTGTTTGGGGCAATTGTGCTAGTTTTCGGGGACTTTTTTGCAATATAATGTTTTTTCTAATATTATCGATGGAACAGTAACTTTTTAAAAATTATTTTAGATATTTTTCTAAAATTGTATTTCCAAAACATGATTTCAAGATGCCTGTCATCTTTACAAATTTGTGTATTAAATCCCAATAATTTGAAAATGTTGCTCGTTTGGTAAATAGATTGTAAAAAACATTATTTCCCAAAATTTTTCAAAATTTTTTTGTGTTTTATTATTTATTGTTTTAGTTTGACATTTAGAGGAAAGGAATTTAAACTATTGATGTCTCTATTAAAAATACTAGCATCATCACATGCGTTTCGCGCGTGCGAAGCCTCTTAAATAATAATATAGATAAAAAAGTGCTAGATAAAGTATAAACTGTTGGCAAAATCCCCCTAAACTTATGTGATAAAAAATTGTTTTCCCCTTCTTCTTCTTCTTCTTTTTTTTTTTTTTTTTTTTGAGTAATTTAGATTTTTGAAACTTCAATTTTGTTGTTATTATTATTTTGATCCCTTCGGTTTTAAAGTTTTCATTTTAGTTCATCAAATTTTATTTAGTTTTTTAAATAGACATTTAGTACATCTTTGTTACTTACTTGGTTGTTAAGTGCCAATTCATGTGACAACATTACCCATTCTTGTCTAATTGTCTTGCCATGTCACCTAAATAAGAAAACCCAAGGGGAAGGGGGGGGGGGTGTGGGGGGGAACGTAATCTCTCCTCTTCCACCAAACACAAAACCCAATAGCACATTACTAAACAAAAACCACAAAAAAAAAAAAAAAACATCACACGTGCATTTTATATATATGACGGTCAAGTTTCTCAAAATATGTGTGTGTGTGTGTGCGCGCGCGCGCGCGCGCGCACGTGTGATGGTCAAGCCATCGCCAAACTTAAATGACGCACATATTACAGCCATCGACACAATGTCTGAGCCATCATTGAACTTGAATCACCTACACACTACCAATCCACATATCCGACCACGATTCCATTATTGTTTTTCGAAGTGGCAATCTTTTTGTCAGAGCTCAACCGATGAAATTAAGTATTGCACCAATCTCAAGGGTGTGACAATAACTAGAGAATGTGAGTGAGTTAAAGATAAGTGAGTCTTGATTGTTCCGCTTGTAGAGATTTCAGGGCAATTCATCTTGGGAATGATGTTCATTGAAGGATATAAGATGCTAGATCATGGTTTGAAAGTTGAAGGGGCCCGAGTTAGGGTTGTTGGAAATATTTTAGTGAATGGAAAAACTCATAAATAAACCAATTGTAATCCATATAATCAACAAAAATAACAAAAAAGCTAAAATGAGTTTCATAATGATCTCATTGTGCTATAAAAATCATGTGAATGGGTTGTCCTTCAAAGTTGATTTTGTGCCACCCAGTGTAAAACTTGATGCAAATTGATTATCATGTCAAAAAATCCCTTATGATCAAACTATAACATCAACCTTTATGTTATACGCACTTTCACACACAAAAGTTTATGAATAACCTTGTAATAGTGTCTTTCCTCTATTCCTCAAAAAAAAAAAAAAAAGTTGTGTCTTTCCTCTAATCAATCAAGCAATAATACCAATAAATCCAGATTAAAATATACGAGAGAGCAATAACACTTTCAAGATAATAAAGGAACAACACTTTAATGTTATGATTGATACATCAATAACAAGTTTAAGTGTTGTGATTGTACATTAAATAAGCCACTAACTTGGTCAAAATAACAATAAAATAATATATTAGCCTACAATGAAAGCTAAGCTACAATGGATTCAACCAAAATTGTTATTGTACGGTGCAGGGGTGTCCAGACCCATTGAGACTTTAAGCCCATCCCCACCCAGTGGCCCATACAGTCTTGGGCTCGGGCATTGGGCTACCCTGAATCCGTCAGTTGGGTGGTGTTCGACATGCATCACGCCACATTATTGGACTTATGTCCAGTAGACTGCCTCCCAAGCAATGGGATTACTTGCCAGGTGCTCGGTAAAGCCTTAAGTTGTGTTGCACCGAGCAAACTGCTGAGATGGGAACTAGTTCCAAGGCCACTCGCACCACGCTCCACTCCCACCTAAACATCCACTTAGCCACGACCACATTGGACCTCTCATTCCACTAACCATCAAAGTAATCATAGCACCCCACCAGGTTTGGGGGTATAAATATGAGGAACTAGGGAAGAAGAAAGGGGTCTTTTTGGGTGGGAAAGGGGGAGGGAGCAACGGATAGTGGATGGTAGAAGAATTACAAGAGCTAGGAGGGAGTGAAGATATTAGAAAAGAAAGGGGTGGAGCTAAGAAATTAGGGTAAAAAAGGGAGCGCAGTTGAGAGGAGAAAATGTCGTTGAGCCTCAGTACTAAGTATAACCCAATGTAGGAAATCCTGAACTCATTTTATAAGTAAGTTGTGAGCCCAAGCCCAGTTTCCTCTCTTTGGCGTTCACAGTTATAACTAGCTATAACAACCCAAAAAAATAGAAAAATAAAAGGTCCAGTGTAAAACTTATCTATGTCCACAAACTTTTGATGAGATTGGGTAGGGGTGGGGCGTGTATGTGACATAGATAAGACCCATGTCTATAATAGGCTCATCTCTTAAGATATTAAAATATGTCTACAATAGTTTATAAACACAAGAATGAGAACACTAGTAACCAATATGAGACTCACAATAAAGACCAATTGTTTAGAACACACCCATGTCGTTGCCAAGGGTTGATTATGACAATGAGTTGCACTTGCTGCAATTGAGTCAACTCGAGATATATTTGAAAAAGTTACATTTTAGGTTTCATGCCTATCACTTTTCTTGAGAGAGAGAGAGAGAGAGAGAGAGAGAGAGAGAGGATTATTTGCGCTATTAGAAAACAAAGAGGAGAAAGGTTTTCAGCCATTAAAGGAGAGGGGGGAAATGAGTTTCAATGTTTTCTTTTATTTCTTATAGCCTGATTTTTATTCACTTAATTATTTTAGGGTGATGTGGCACAATTAGGTAAAAATAGGTGATGTGGATATATGACTACTAGCTTATTTGGCACTCGAAGCAAGTCTAGCTACACAAGGATAGAATGTTGTTTAGCTATTCTCAAAAAAATAACGGGACTTAGTCCCACATCGCTTGTGTGTTACCGAGTCTAGTGGTTTAGAGCCTTGCAAGTTTCTACAAGAGTTAGCGCCTTTTGTTGAGACTTGTAGTGTCAGTCTTTGCCATCTCCCCAACCCCCTGTGTGTGTGTGTCTTAGTTTAGCTATTCTCAAAAAAAAAAAAAGAAAAAAAAAGAATAGAATGTCAATTTTGAAAGTAAAATCAAACTTTAGAGAATAAAATAAAAAAAAAATCCTAAACATAAGGACCAAAATGAAAATAATCCTAAATTTTCAGGGTTAAAATTGCAATTTAGTTTTTATTTTTTCAACATCTTGAAAGTTCGGATTACATTATTCACAGTTACATCAAAAAGAGAGCAGGAGACTTTGTGCCCCTAGACTCTCTTTTTGTCTCTCTGGCCATGGCGTCGGCGGAGCAGCCTCTGAAGAAGCGAAAGCTATACGAGCCCTTATCAGAACCGCCTCTTCCTTCTTCTCCTCCACCACCACCACCGTCGGAGCCACCTTCACAACCACCTCCACCACCACAATCCCTACCTCAGCACGAGGATAGCCCCGTAGCTCCACCGTCAACACCACCACCGCTCTCTCAGGAGGAAATTCTCATCAGAAGGAGAAACAGAGACGAAATTCGAAGCGTTCACGAATGCTATAAGCGTATTAGGTTTTGCCTTTCCCACAATGACTCTGCTGCTTCCATGCCCGACCTCGAACAGGCCTATCTTTCCCTCATCACCGCTTCCAGAGGTTAGGGTTTTACAATTTCTTCTATTGCAATTTTGGCTTCAATTCGTAGCATACTAGTATCAATTTCAGCATTGTGCGCTTGTTTTGGTGGAAGAGTTTTTAAGCGAATTTATCAATTAATTCTCTGTTTGGTTGCTGAGAATCCTAAAGAAAAAGAAACGAAAAGCTAGATATAGGATGAACTCAATTCAGTGCTGCCATTTGTTAGATGTTAAGGGAGTAGTACCAACCAATAGGCCTACAAAAAAATCATTACAACAACAACAACAACAACAACCATGCCTTAATGCCAAATTATTTGGGGTCGGCTATGGATCCTCAATAGGTTAGTTAGAGTCGGCCACACACACACACATAGGCCTACAAAAAATCATTACAACAACAACCAAGCCTTAATGCCAAATTATTTGGGGTCGGCTAGATCCTCAATAGATTAGTCAGAGTTGGCCACGCCCACTCACACACACACGCACGCACGCACATATATATTCTCCTTTTGCCATTGGAAGTACTTCCTTAATTGACATGTCCATTTTCACTACTTACAATAAGCCTCATTTCGAGTCTTATACTGCCGTGGCACTGCACACATTTATGAATATGTTGCTTCTTTTGAGCTGACTACTTTTATATTGACTGCTAGCTTTGCAGGTTGTTCTAGTGTACAACGTATAGTGGCAGAACTCATCCCTCGATATGCATCACATTGTCCAACTGCTCTTGAAGCAGCGGCAAAAGTTGTTATCAACATGCATAACTGGACTTTGGCAGTGGTAAATAGAGGAGAGGATGCTGATGGGGTTGCATTTTTGACTGCTAAAGCCTGTATCTTTGGTCTAGTTGATATCTGTTGCACCGCTTCTTCAGAGGCACCAACGTCGTCTGTCATTCGAGGCATTTGCTTTGCGGTTTTTCAGAACGTGCTTTCTTTCTTTGTATCATCGTTTGAGGGAAAGGATATCTTTCAGATTGTTGACAAAGAAATTTTGAAGATGCAAGATTCTGCAGACATCTTTGCTGAGCTTAAGCAAAAGTTTTCAGATGAAGATGTATCTTCATTGATTAAGCTATCCAAATTCCGTGTGTTAAGTTTGCTCTGTATTTTCTTTCGTTGCCCTAAAAACTTGCTTGCAGCATCTTTTGAATTATTTAACATCAGTGTAGCAGAGGGAGTTAATAAAGAGGGTCAATATTTTCTAAGTCTGGTGACAAGCAAGCTTGTTGAAGATGTGGCTCCTGTGTTGGGTAAAACTAGTGATGGATCTAAACAATGTACTGGTTCTGTTGACAAAAGCACCGGAAGCAATGAGGAGCTAGTATCAGATGGCAACCATGTTTCTGTAGATGCATCATCACCTATTCCAAAGAGCTGCTTATTGGCTATGGTAATTATTAATTCTTGTTGTATGTGAAAAAATATTTTTGACTACTAGATTAGGATTTTGTTTTCATTAGATGAACAATCTCTCTAAGGGTTATTGCATATCAAATACCTGTACTCATACATACATACATACATACGTATGTACGTACATAGTGTCAACTGTGATCTCTCTCTCTCATTCTCTTAAATGTCAGGTTGGTGGCTTTGTTAGATATTTATTTAATGTATTTTCCCCTTATTTTTAGCGTTTCATGTAGTGACTTTTGTGGAAAACATGGCATGGTGCATATTTCATGAGAGTTGCTATTCACATATGAATTTGTATGACCTCAAGAAAATGTGTATTTGAGTCTATTATAGAAGGAAAACGTAAATCTTATGGAAAAAAAAAAAAAAAAAGGTTCTGCAGAACCATAAACTAGGCATAATTGATCTTGAATCCCATATTCACCTGGAAGTTGGAACTGGAAGAGCAAATAAGTTTGCTTTGATAAATGTATTAATATGGAATTACTCACGACTGATTGACTCCTTGAATCTTTTTTTTGAAAGATGTGTCCCATTTTTTTACATGATTCTGATGTGCATAGATAATTTTTACTTCTAATTATATTCTTATATTAAAAAAAATATTAATTTTAAAAATAAAAATAAATGCTTTTAATTAATCTAATTGGTTCTGAAAATTGGTTGGCATTGGTTGGCTTTTTGTTGTTGCAATTGACAAGATGATGGTGCTCCTTTATGCGCTAGTATTTAATCATAAAAAAGTATTTTTTTTCCCTTTTCTTCTTCACTTTTTTTTTTTAATTTATTATTTTGTAAATAATTTTTTTAAAGAAAATAAGCGCATAATCCTTGCCTTATGAATGGCAGATCTCCAAAAGCACAGATATCTCAAATTGTGGTTGAAGATTAGACAAGTTTAAAGAATTTTTCAATTTTCTGTTGAATTTCTAGTACACATGTTCAGTAATTTATGCTGTGGACTAATAATGTCTTCCACTGGGACTTCTTTTGTGCAGGTTCTTGAAAAAGACCGATCATTGCAGAGATGGATTTTCTCAAAGTACAAGAAATTAACTAATGTATCGTTTTCTAATACTATTTCAGAAATTATGTCAGATATGAAAAGAATCATTCAATCATATGAAGAAGTAATGTCTGTAGAAGACAGTCTGGTAGACAGTGATGCGGATGAATCTGATTCAACTAAGTACATCAATCAACAATATCTGGTGCCTAGGATCTCTAATCAACGTGAGCACTCCAGTGATCTATCTGGTAAGAAAGGTAATTTAAGAATCCATGATTGACCATATATTATACATTTTCTGTTAAAGTTCGCAAACATATTTGAAACTTTGTGGGTCTGTAATTCATCTTGAATCTGATTGCTGCTTAAATACAGGTTCTGCTCATGATATTGGGGGCTTGAGGTCCATGGATTTTGAGTCTGGTGAGCATGGAGATTTGTCACATGGCAGGTCTTCCAGGGACCTATTGAACCACCAAAGGCTTTCACCCAGAAGAACGCCATCAGACTTCAGGAGTAATTCATTTGAAGGTAGAAATAATATTTTTCATGTCGAGAAGAATCAGGTTTCAAATATGGATTTCAGTTTATCTACCATGAGATCCTCCAGTGGAGGCCTACATAATTCTTTGGCATCTCCTAAACATAACTTGGCAATACCATGTACTACCACAACAACTCAAATTGTTTGGTTCTCTGATGGGGAACCAGCAGCCATGGATATTGTCTCTGCTTCCAAACAGCTCTGGGTAGGTTTTTCAGGATCTGATGCATCTGAAGCTCAATTAAGGTTTCAGTTTGAGAGGTTTGGTCCAATAGAACAATTTTTCTTCTTTCCAATGAAAGGATTTTCCTTGATTGAGTACAGAAACATCATGGATGCCATAAAGGCTCGGGACTATATGCGACGGCATTTTCCATGGCGTGTAAAGTTCATGGATGTAGGACTGGGTACTAGGGGTTCTATGAAGGGAGTTGCAGTTGGTTCTAGTTCTCATGTTTATGTTGGAAACGTTTCAAGCCAATGGGCCAAGGATGAGATCCTGCATGAATCAAGGAAAGTGCATTATAAGGGTCCTTACATGGTTACTGAGCTTAGCAATGAAGGTGCTGTACTGATGGAATTTGAAACTCCTGAAGAAGCTGCGTCTGTAATGGCCCATCTCAGACAGCATCGTATGGAAAGAAGTAATTATCGGGCACCTCCTGCTAATGTTGCAGTGCCTATCAATAACCTTGGAAACATGTCTAGTAGTAGTATTGGATCACCTCACACTCGAACTATACCAGGGAGCCCTGCTGACAGCTGTAGGAAGAGGATGTCTCACTTATCTTCCTTACTCTCATCATTACGTACTAAATTTAATATCAATCAAAGCTCAAGCTACTTTGACAGTTATATATCTGGAAACAGCCATACTGCTATGATGAGGGAAGAAGATAAAGTGCCATCAAGTACTCTTAGGATTAATTTTCCTAATATTAACTCCCCATTCCTCACAGATGATGAGCTAATGGCCATTTGTAGTCTTGCTGTGGGCAATGTTGGGTCTGTAGTCAGGTTGACACGAGCAAATATGCAGATGGGGTGTGGTTGGTTTGTTGAATGTAGCAGTGTAGATGCTGCGATTACAGTTTTGAAGAGTCTCCGTGGTTGTCCTGGAGTGTTCTTTCAGATAGAATTCAGGTTTGAATTTCTTCAATTGTTTTTTCATTCAAATTCTTATCTTTTGATACTGAATCATTATGGCATATTCAACTTGATTTGTTCATGTGTTATTTTCACCCTTTGTATTGTTATAGAAGTTAGTGATTCTTGTCCATAGTTTCTTCCATTGACAAAGTATTTGGATTGCATAAATTCCTAATATATTCCATACTTAAAAGATTGGTCTCTCCACTTCGTAGTAAAAAGTAAAAGGAACAATATAAATCACTAACATATGGCCAGTGAACTCTAGCTCAAACGATACTTCCTCCACTTGTTGGAAGATGAGGTTGTGCGTTATAGACCACTTGGTGTGTGTAATTTTCCAATCAGAAAACAATATGAATCTAAGGAATAACTTTTATTAAATCCTTTATGTGAAAGTAGAAACTAGAAAGTCATGTTCTGTGTCCTCTAAATAGTTAATTTTTTTCATTTTGACCAAGCCATGGCCTACAAGACAACAAAAACAACAGTCAAGTCTTAGTCCCAAAATTTTTGTGGTTGGCTATGGATTCTCAACCGACTATTTAGGGGTGGCCACATGTATTTTTCCACCATGTTATTATATCTGGAAATTTTCTCTGTTACTTTTATTAACATGTCATTTTTTACACCTAAGATTACCGTTAGTTTTGGTCTTCCTTTACCTTTTTTTGGTTCTGAACTAGACTAACTCACTAGTTCTCATTGGTACATTAATCGCTATTCTCTAAACATGACCAAATTATCCAAGTGACTCTCCTGTCTTTTCATCAATAGAGCCACCCCTACCTTTGAGCAAATTTCCTTAATTCGAATCTTATCTTACCTATCTTAACATTCTCATTTTAGCTTCACTTATTTTATGAATATGTTGCTTTTTAACAGCCTAACATTCAATACCATAGAGCATAGCATACCATAGAGCAGCTAGGCTTATAGAAATCTTATAAAATTTTCCCACTTATAGCCGTGGCTTATAAAATTTTCCCACCTATGGATTCTCAACCATAGGTGCTCATGCTATAATAGATGCTCATGGCTAAGAGGTGACAACGTTATAATATGTAAACTAATTCTTAGGCAAGAAGCAAGAACTAATGAGCTCCAACAACTCTAAACTCTAGTGTTGGTAAATGTGCCAAATACACTAAGGCTCCGTTTGGGAGTTTATAAGGGAATAGAATGGAATGGAATGATCGCAAGAGAATGGAAAGGAAAGGAATGGAATGGAATGTATTTAAGTAAGGGAAAGGAATGGAAAAGAATGGAATGGAATGGAATTAAGTAATCTTGATTGGATGTTTTAAAACGAAGGAATGGAAAGGAATGAAAATGAATGAAATGTAAGTAATCTTGTTTGGGAGTAACATGAAGGGAATGGAATGGAATCGAATTATTTTATGACAATATTACTATTATACCCCTATTTTAAAATAAAAGATTGAATATATATGAGTATTTGAGAGTTTTAATAAAAATTTCATTAAACTTAAATCCATTCCCTCCTATTCCTCCCAATTTTGAGGGGAACAAAAATTTGAGGTTTTGAGGAAAAAGGGAGGAATGAGCATTCCCCCCCAACCATTTCATTCCCTCTC
Source organism: Lithocarpus polystachyus (assembly GCA_033629205.1). Taxonomy (NCBI): domain Eukaryota; kingdom Viridiplantae; phylum Streptophyta; class Magnoliopsida; order Fagales; family Fagaceae; genus Lithocarpus; species Lithocarpus polystachyus. The sequence goes on from CM066173.1 coordinate 40,618,568, forward strand.
ACTTAAACCCCCAAACAAGATAATGGACCTTCCATTCTCTCTGTTAAAACTCCCAAACAAGGGGAGAGAAGAATATTCTAAAAATATTCCTTTCTATTCCATTCTATTCCCTCCTCCTAAATAGACCCTAAAGCACACAGGCCTCCTGGAGCTTAGATGCAAAGCACAAGTGCACGCTTGAATAAAGTAAAGTGCACATTTTTCAAACATTTTGTATAATTCTCTCGTACTTTATAAAGATACATAACCATGATGAGGTTGTGGCTCGCATTTTTCTTGTTTTTCCTTCCCGCTTTATTTGATCATTGTAATTTTGGTTCTTGATTTTTGCCCCCACAATACATCCCCAATGTACTAAGGTTGGCTAGTTTTTTCTTAATAAATTTTTTTTTCGTTACCTATAAAAAAAAAAAAAAGTTATGAACCAATGAGGTATATGGTTCTATTGACACATATTTAAAAAGCAAAGACCAAAAAAGTACAAGAATGGTAATTAGCCTTGAAAATAAAAATATTGCTTGTGTAATACAACACCTTAAGAATAGTATTTCTATAATAAATCTATGGTCCATGTCATAACCTCAGGATTGAGCAACTAATTTTAATGATTTATATCTTTTTTAGAAATAAAATAAACAAGTGTGCCTTGGTTCTAGTGGATGGGGTCAGTTGGCCATAGGTTTTTCTACTAGCTAGAGGCGAGCCCAAAGGGCTCTTCTTTAGAAAGGCTCTCTATGTTATCAAAAAATAAATAAAATAAAAAAGTGTGTCTAGGCATGCTTTGTGCTTCTTCAAGAAGTGCCAAAAAAGCATGCCTAAGGTGCACTTCATTAAATGAGCTTCGCTCTGGCCAAGCAAAGTGTTTAAGACCTTAGGGCTTTGAGCTTTAAGCACAGCTAAGCGTGCTTTTAACAACACTACTGGCCTCTCAACCCAGAATGGGTTTTAATAAAAATAAAAAAAATTCCTGATTCTGTTCAGCCAATTAACTCTTGCTGACAACACATCTCCTCCCCAATGAGAACGGTATGGAGAGTATGGTAATGGGTACAACACTCATTGGTTGCCTGTGTAACTTACTTTGTTCAAGTACATTTAAAATTTGTTGCTTCATGGAAATGTGACTCATTCATTCTAGTATGTTTTGCACCTGACCTTTCATTTGGTTTATTTGTTTTGATACTGTTATTCTTTGCTATTTTATCCTTAAAATTTAAAGTGTTCCATGCCCTATTTTTAAGATGAAATATTGAAGTATGCCCAAAACTACATATTTTTTATTGAATTTGGAGTTGAGAATGAAGCATTGTTCTTGTATTTCTGTTGGTTATTTCTATCTTGCTTAAAAACTCTTTGCTTTTGTAGCAGTATGTAATCTGCCAGGATTAAATTGTTTGAACTTCTAGAATTATGCCTATATTTCTTGTCACATCCTTTTGAGTTCTTTAATGAGATGATTTGCCCATGCTAACCGCTAGATGATTTGGTGAACTTTCCTTCTATGAACAGTCAACCAGGAAATCACCATCCTGCACCTTTCCCAGTGAAACATGAGAGCAGCTCTAGGGAGCTTGTATCCCCCAGAATGAAACCTGATAATCATATAAACACTGCGCAAGGTGGATATTCATTTCAGTCAAACTGGGCAGTTTCTGGTAGTACAGAAATGCCTGAAATTGGAGCAAGAAAAGTTGATGGTTATGACAATAAAGTAGTGGTCGATCCTTCACAAGGAGGTGATAAATTATATATAGAAATACAAACAAAAAGTTTTTTTTTTTAAATAATTTTTTCCCCCTCCATATCACTGAAGGATTCTATATGAAATGATTTTATTTTAGGTAGTCATGTTGTTTCTGGCACTGCTGAACAAATGTGGACATATAAGAAACCTGAAGTCGAGCTACATTCTGCTCCTGGGAACATTCCATGCATGCCCTTGGCAACACGGGGACCTCCAATTCCACCACCACAGCAAATTCATTCATCTCCATTTATGCGACCTGCTTACCTTCCACCAAATAGTCCCTGGGATGCACGGGGTTTAAATCATCATATGCCTTTGAACCCAGTCTCTCCAGGTGTAATGCCTAATAATTTTCATGGTAATGCTCCTTTTATACCTGCCTCTGTAACTCCACTTGCACAGATACAAGGAACTCCATTGCAGCATTTTGACCAAATGTTTTCCTTGCCTGTAGTTCCACCACCTTTAATGTCCCTACCACCTCCTCAGCCTGAAATGCCACCTCCATTGCCTCCATCTCCACCTCCTTTGCCTCAGTCACAGCCACCTCCACCTCCACCGCCACCTCCACCTAGTTCTCCTCCTCCCCCTCCACCTCCACCTGTTTCAGAAACATCCAATATGGAAAGTTCTGGGCAATGTCCGGAATATCAGTGGCAGGGCACATTATGTAAAAGTGGGGTTCATTACTGCACAGTTTATGCACATAAATTGGACTCCGATATTTGCAAGTATTCAAACCCCACTTCTGAGCCTGCTGAGTAAGGACTTCAATTCCCTTTTTTAATTGCTAATCTGATGAAGTTTTATTTGAATTGGGACAAATTTCTAATGATAAGTTTTCTTGATAATGCTTGATGCAGATGGCCTGCTAAATTAGACATGTCCAAACGCACAGATTTCCGTCATGTGAAATCAACATTCACTAGTACCCCACCACATAAAGTGAGTCCTTAAATAAGTTTCAACTTTTGGATTTTTGTTGAGAATAAATTTAAGTGCATGTGTATACCCCTTCACCAACCCCCCAAAAAAAAGTTCATATTCTAATTTCACTTGTAATTCTTTTTTGCTTTGACACATGATGCAGAGGGAGGTCTGTCAGCTGCTTCCATCTTCTGCTGGCGACCGCAAAGGCGTAAGTTTTATTTATCTTGGCTCTGTATTTCTTTTACGAAAGTAATCATACCTCAAAGCCAATGCCACTCTCTGGTGTAGTGGTTAATTATATCGTGTTTGGGGAGACTCAATTCTAATCAAAGCTAATTTAGATTTTGTGAATCACCCAAAGAGCAATTAATTGTTACCATAAAAGCTCCTTCCAAATATGATGTTTTGGATTAGGATAGGGGCCGTTGGTTGGTGTGATGGTAAAAGTTTTTGGTTGGGGATTCGATTCTTGAGAGGAGCCACTTCATGCAGGAATGCTGAAGGATAGGACCATATCAAGATCTCCCCTCCCAAGACCCTGCTTTGGTAGGACTGACATAAGGTACTGGGCAATGCATAGAATTTATGATATCTCCTATAAATAAACTCTAATAAGAGCCCTAATGTGCTCATGCAACTACTAATTTCATAGTTTGCCTTCCTAAACTTTTCATTTAGCTAGGAGATGTCAGTTATATTGCATTCATGAAGTCGTGAACTCCTTAGCTTTGCTCAGTATCCTAATCTAATGTGTATCTAGTTCCTTCTGAAGTGTAACGAAACCTGGTTCTATAATCAGTGAGATGCTGTTGCAAAACCTTGTTTATCTTAAAAATGTGTTCTGCAGTTTCAGGATTTCATATCATACTTGAAGCAGAGAGAATGTGCAGGAGTAATCAAGATCCCAGCTGCAAAATCCATTTGGGCAAGGCTTCTCTTCATACTTCCCTACTCGCATGATGCATGTTCCATGCTCTCCATTGCACCTAATCCATCCGATTGCCTGATTGCGTTGGTTTTGCCTAAGGAAACAAACTTGGAATGGGCATAAGTTTGACAGGTTGGAAGTTTAGAATAGAGCCATTCATCTCCAATCAATGGTATTTTTTACAACTTCAGAATGGTGTTTGACTTATGTTGGAAAGCAGGTCATACATGCATGTAGAAATAGATACTAATTGGGAACTTTAAGAAACAAAAAAAGGTTGATGCTTCATTCTGCTTATCAATTTTGTTGTTACCACAAGCTGGGACTCACTTTTTTGTCAAGACGGAAATTAATGGGTCAACAATCCATATTTTTTCGAGACAATTATGTATGTCTATATGGTACAAAATATGTTCTTGTATTGTACAGTTTTCAAAGATTTCAGCACCTGCGAATGATAATGTTCATAGTATTTTGGGTACTTTTCAGGAATTTAAAGTTGAAGCATAAGAAATTCAGTTGGTCGCAGCAATCTCCAGCAGTGACCGATTTTGAACTTATAAGAATGTTCAATTTTTGTTTTAATATGTTTAAATATTCTTATTCCCATATTTTAAAAAGGAGTAAGATTGGATTCTGAAAATGATCCCCTCCCCCCTCCCCCCACCCAAAAAAAAAATTTCCAACAAAGAAATCTCTTGTTTAAGTCTATCATTTATTATCTCTGTATCTTTTTAATTATTGCTAATATGAATCCTTAAAACAGAATTGTCACTTCTTTCAATTTTTTATATCAGCTTTATAAATGTATAATATAAACTTTGTTTTTATTTTTCGACAAATTCCATATAACAACTTTGTAAAAGTGATCTGATATCTAAAATATGAAGTTAATTATCTTGTCGTGTAAAAACTTGCATAAAAAAAGGGAAAAGAAAGTCTCAAACAGTCAACTAAATGAAAAGACTACTTGCATTAAAAAGTGAAAAATTGGTGTGTATCTGGTAACATCTTATTCTTTTAGCTTTTTAATTTGTTTGCTTACATGATATATATATATATATATATATATATATATTTACATCTCACTTCTTCTAGGTCCAAATATACCTCAATCAATTTTCAGTAAATTAACAACAAAACTTTAAGCAAAATGGTAAATCTAAATGCATGAAGAAAAAAATATATTCCAAATTGACAAATTACATTGAAGGCTTTAATAAAAGACTTGCATTATTTTTGTAAGGGGCTAATTCAACGGCCCGCCCCAAGTTAGATGGGTAGGGACTATATGGTGGCCCAGTTCAATTGATTTGTAGAGGTAGGTTATCGAGGCCAATCTTTCAAGCCTTGTTGTTTTAGCTAAAGGATTTAAAAAGATGCCAAACACTAAAGTTATTAGATTTAAGAGAGAATAATAGTAAGAAAGGCAAAGATTTCTATATCAATTCTTCATCCGAGGATCATTAGTACATATAATATTCCCTTCTCGATTACAAAGTTCTTGATTAGACTTTATACTTCTCTCCTTTATATTTTTTTCTATCCCCCATTTTGGAGGAGTCCATTTTCCTTATATAACTACCTGGATTGCATTTCAGCCTTCCACTTAGATAATTACTAATCTTCACTTGGATGCTTGTCCCATTAGGGCCTTGATGGAAAGTGATAGAATGTGCTACAAGCTGTTGGAACATTATTCAAGGGTCATTCCGCCATTAATGTGGCCAGTTGAGTTGGTGCAGTGCAATAAATGCAGAGGTGATGAATACTTTACTTGGAAACTTTCCCCTTTCTTTACTTGCTCGTCTCTCCTTTCCTCCTCGGCTCTTGGCATTGTGGACTTGATGGTCAATCTCTGGTCCCCCAAAGAATACTTGTCCCTCAGGCTCTTTGGGCATACCGCTCTTCTCAGTTTCTCAGACAATCTTATCCAAATTGATCTAGCCCTGTCCTGATATATAGTTAGGACGTATTGCCCCTTAGGCTAGTTCTATTCTATAGTTCTCCCTTTTCAGTTCCTCATCCCCCACAATTTTATTTTCATTTTATCGCAATACTTATTTTTTATATTTGTGTCTTTACTAATTAACTAAAGAGCAAGACTTAGGTATAGTATTTAAGTGCTGTTTCTTAGGTTCTCTTTTTAAGATTCTGCCACGTGGATTTTTTCTCATGGGATGGAAGTGTATTTTTTAGTTAAGCAGTCACATGACTGAATCTTAAAAGAGGAACCTAAGAAATAGCACCTAAAGTACTATACCTAAGTTTTGTCTTTAACTAAAATATAAACTCATTAAAAGATTGAGTTAATTATAAACCATATAATAAAAGTTAAAGTCTTGAAAACTATGGTAATGTCAAATGGTTATCTTTTTTATAGAGCAAGTGACTACTTTTCTCTACGTCAAGTGGCCGCCTGAAGAGTAATGACTTTTGCCAAGGAGATTAGCATAAAATGGCAATTTTCAAAGATGATTTAGAGATAGTGACGATATTGAGGAAGAGAGCTGCATGACATTCTTTGGACATATTATAAATGATGTTAAGTGGGGTACGAATGGGTTCGATTTGCACGTACACAACACAAGGTGTTAGGAGCATTATGTGTTGCTGATGATGGCATGAGGAATGAGGGTGCTTAGGCAGCATTGGGTTAATCACTTGGCTTCATGTTTTTTCAACACACTCATGGTTCCTCATGCCTGACTAGTGATGCTCCTAAGGGCTCTTTGAGGGGAACCTGCCCAGTCTCCCTACTTGAGTTGGATCGATGAGCAGTGATGAAGGGTAGCATGTGGAGGCACCTTACTCTACATAATGCCCCAAGACCATGGCAGAGGAGGGAAATGGTGGGCAGAGATGGTTTTGATAATGGGTAGCAGCAGGTCGTGCTAACCCTATGTGGTGGTGCATGGCCTTGGTGGCTTAGTTGCTGGTTTCTTGTGTGTGGGCTTGGTGGCTTGAGTGCAAGGCAGGGCTGAGCTGGGCTGCAGTGATGATTAAATGCTGTGTGCAAGGCATTAGGCTAGTAAGGCTAGTTGAATGCATGGACAAGTGCTAGTGGGCTACTGGCAGTTACTTTGTATCTTGTATGTGGGCATGCTGTGTGGGCTGTAGTGCTGATAGGAGGCCTTGAGCATGGGCCAAGCCTCTCCAAAACGTGTGGGAACATGTTGTGCGGGCTGCTGAAGGATGGGCAGAGGCCTTATGGTCTGCTGAGACATGGGTTGTGCATGTGCAGCATGTGCAATGGCAGTTACTAAGCAATTACCAAGCAGTTCTTAGTTTTCCTGATGATCAAATCTGCTGTGTAGGGGCTGGAAACGTGGAGAGCAAGCCAAAATAACATCAGTTGAAGGTGTCCTAAGTCAAAACACAAGTGGCAGATTGTCCAAGACCCAGATAGGGAATATGTCAAGACATTCAGTTCTTTGATGCTGGATATCAAGAACATGTCAGAGGAAGATAAGTTGTTCAATTTCATGTCTGGCTTGCAACTTTGGGCATAGTTGGAATTAAAAAGGCAAGTAGTGAGTGATCTGCTCATTGCTATGTCTACTGCAGATGCCTTAGTGGACTACAAGTTCAATAAGCCCAGTAAAGATGATGAAAAACATAAGTCCAAAGACAAAGGCAAAGACAAGCAGAAGAAAGATGGTAAGAAGAACAAGGATAAGCAGAAGAAAAATTGGGGTAACAAGAGCAAAGGAGAGAGTTCTACCTCTCAACAAAGCAACGAACAACTCGAGTTAAATGCAGGCTGCTTCATATGTAATGGCCTTTATCGAGCAAGAGACTGCCCTAAATGTGAGAAGCTTAATGCAATGGTTGCTGAATATGAGAAGGGGCAGTCCGATGAAGAAGTTCCCAGCAGGGTGAACCCTTTACAATTGCTGAATGCCCTTAATGCAGGAGGTAATTCTAAGGGGTTGTCTTATGTGCAAGTAGAGATGAATGGGAATGGGGCTGAAGCAATGCTTGATACTGGTACTACCTATAATTTTGTTGATGAAAGTATGGTCCAACAGCTTGGTCTAAAAGTGAGCAAGTGTCCAAGTAAGATCAAAGCAGTAAACTCTAAAGCAAAACCTGTTTCGGGAATTGCTTTTGGTGTGAGGTTCAAGGTTGGCGAGTGGACAAGAAATGTGAATTTCCTAATTATGAAGTTGGATGACTTTGATGTAATTCTGGGTGATGAATTCTTTATAGCTGTCAAGGCTGCCTTGTTGCCATTCATCGGTGTGATGTTCATTTTCGATGAGAAGCAACCATGCTGTGTTCTTGTTAGGCGAGTGGTAGAATATAGCAAGACTAGCAAGGTGAAAGAGCTAATGGTATCAGCCATGCAAGTTGAGCAAAGGCTGAAGAAACGGGAGATGACTTACTTGGCTACAATGATTGAAGTCAAGCAAGACAAGTTTGTTGAAGTTCCAGATGTTATTGTTGAACTGTTGGAGGAATTTGTTGATGTGATGCCTCCAGAATTGCCTAAGACCCTTCCACCAAGGCGTATTGTTGATCATAAGATTGAGTTGATTCCTAGTTCAAAGCCTCATTTGAAGGCTCCATTCAGAATGACCCCTATGAAGTTCGCTGAAATGAGAAAGCAATTAACTGAATTGCTTAATGCAGGCTACATTTAGCCCTCCAAAGCCCCTTACGGTGCCCCTATTTTGCTCCAAAAGAAGCAGGATAGATCATTGCATATGCGTGTGGACTATAAAGCCTTGAACAAAGTAACGATGAAGAAAAAGTACCCAATTCCTTTGATTCAAGACTTGTTTGACAGATTGTGCAAAGCCACTTACTTCACCAAGCTGGACTTGAGTTTAGGATACTAGAAAGTGAGGATTGCTGAAAGGGATGAATCAAAGACAACTTGTGTAACTCGGTATGGTTTTTATGAATTTTTAGTTATGCCTTTTAGTTTAACAAATGCCCCTGTTACATTCTGCAATTTGATGAATGATGTATTTTATGAGTTTGTAGACCGTTTTGTTATGGTTTACTTAGTATGCATTTGGATACCGCTTATTTTGCTAAAAATTAAAAACTAAAACTGAAAAAATAAAAAAATAGTTTTTTTACTGTTTGCTACAATGTTTGTCACTGTTCATTGGCCTAAAATCACTGTTCATGGCCAATGAACAGTGACAAATACGCTGACTTAAAAAAAAAAAAAAAACTGGCAAAACGCCCAAAACGTGCCGCAACCCAAACAGACGCTTAGATGACATAGTGGTATATATTAAGTCTTTGGAGGATCACTTGGAACACCTTAGGAAGATGCTGTCCAAATTGAGGGAACATTAACTGTATGTCAAGAAAGAGAAGTGCAAGTTTGCTTAGCAAGAGATTTTGTTTCTAGGGCATAAAGTCAGCAAAGGTCTTGTGATAATGGATGAAAGGAAGGTGTAAGGTGTTTAGACCCCTTAAACCCAAACAGATTAACCTAGATAATTAGCCAAGTGATTAATTTAGGTAAATTAAGCAATTCTAGGTTAACACAAATATATCATATCATGCAAATATGCGGAAAATAAATAACACACGATATGATAACCCAGGAAACCAAACCGGTAAAAATCTGGGGAGGATTTAACCTAGCTATCCTCAAGGTAAAACAAATTCACTATGAAAGAATCGAAATTTACACAATAGAGACTTAGACCACTAACATCCTATTGCTACCTGCCTGTAGGAAACTTACTACCACGACCACGTGACAGCTCCGAAACCACGGACTCCTTCTTTCCTTGAATTCTCAACAAAGCACAAGCACACCTGCTTGTATATTTTGAAGCTCTTTGATTCTACAACTGTATGATTTACCAATCTCTTGACATGAATCTAGAGTTTGGAAACCCTAAGTGTATGTGAAGGAAAACACCTTTAGATTTAACAATTAGATTCATAAACACAGCAATCAGAACTCTAAAAACGTGGCTAGGGTTTTCCCTTATATACTTAGGGCAAAACATAAAACCCTACATGTTAAATGGGCTAGGGTTGAGTTGGAAAATTCTGCAGAAAAATGATCTGCACGACTTTCGATCGGTCGAGTCTAATTCTCGATCGATCGAGCCTGACAGATCTGCACAGTGAATTCTGCAGTAACTCGATTTCAACTTTACATAATAAGACATACTTTGAGCAAGTCTAAAAACAAGACTAAAAATTGTTTTGATCATGGTTTACCAATATTACAAATTGAAGTTCTAATACATTAGTTCCTAATTCCTTAGAACCTAACAGAAGGTGTATGCTATCCTTGATTGGCCTATACCAAGTAAAGTTGCTGAGTTGCAGTCTTTCCGTAGGTTGGTTAACTATTATAAGAGTTTATTCAAAGGTATTCCAAGAAGATTGCTCCTCTTATAGATTTGCTGAAAAAGGACAAGAAATGGGTGTGGACAGATGCATGCCAAGAAGCTTTTGAAAAGCTCAAAGCTACTGTGTCAAGTGAGCTGGTGCTAACTTGCTGTTGTGGTTCATTGTTTGCTAACTTAAAGGGTGTATCTGCTAGACCTAAATTTGTGGTAAGGACCGATAATGTAGCCAATACCTTCTTCAACACATAGAAGAAGCTGTCTCCTAAGCAAGCTAGGTGGTAGGAGTTGCTGCAAGAGTATAATTTTGTGTGGAAGCACAAGCTTGGCAAGCTTAATTAAGTAGCAGATGCACTTAGCCACAAACAAGTGCAAGAGCATGTTTCTGCCTTGACCAGAGTTGAGTCAGATTTTGTAGAAAGGATCAAGGAAAGTTCTAAGCTTAATGTCACTTACCAGAAATTGGTGCAAGATGTGACTATAGGTCTAGTGTGTCGTTTTTGGCTTGAAGATAGGTTGTTGCATCCAAAGGGTGGTAAGCTATTTGCTCCTAGTGGGAAGATCCATAGAGAGTTGTTGAAAGAGACTCATGATCCACAATGGGCAGGACATCCAGGTAAAGAAAGAATGTATGCTTTACTGTCTCGTTCTTATTATTAGCCCAAGATGGAGTTAGACATTGAGTTGTATGTTAAGACTTGTCTAGTTTGTCAACAAGATAAGGATTTAACTCAAAAGGAAGCTGGTTTGCTACAACCTCTTCCTATACCGGAAAGTCCATGGATTTCTGTTTCAATGGATTTCATTACTAGTATGCTTAAAGTGAAGGGAATGGGTTTAGTTTTTGTAGTGGTTGATCGATTTTTGAAGCATGCCGTGTTTATGGCTGCACCAAGTACTTGCACAGCGGAGGTAGCTGCTGATCTTTTTTACAGAAATGTGGTGAAGTACTTTGGTTTGCTTGAAGATATTGTGAGTGATGGAGACTCTCGTTTCACTGGTCGATTTTGGACATTCTGTTTGGGTTGCTGGGTTCACAATTGAAGTTTTCTACTGCTAATCACCCACAAACAGATGGTCAAATTGAGAGGATCAATGTTGTGTTGGAAGATTACTCGAGGCATTATGTGACTGCAAGTCAAAAAAACTGGCTGGGCTTATTGGATTCAGCATAGTTTGCTTACAATCTGCACAAGTCTTCTTTAACAAGAATGCGTCCATTTGAGTTGGCAATGGGGTAGCAGCCACTAACGCCTCATGAGATTGCAAAACAGTGCTCAGGGGCAGGTGTCCTGCAACATACAGATTTGCTATTGCTAAATAAGAATTGATGCAGGATGCATAAGGAAGTTTGTTGAAAGCACAGCAAAGAATGAAAAAGTATGTTGATAAAGGGAGGAGACCTCTTGAGTTCTAGGTTGGGGATAAAATGCTGTTGAAGCTAACTCCACAGATTTGGAGAAAGTTTAGAAGTGAGAGTGTGCATCGAGGATTAATTCCAAAGTATGATGGTCCCTTCGAAATTGTGAAGAGAGTTGGTGTTGTTGCTTACAAGTTGAAATTGCCTGAAAGGTTGCAGATTCACCCCACAGTTCATGTGAGCTTTCTAAAGCCTTATCATGGGGATGAGCAAGATCTTGCAAGGAATGAGGCAAGGCATGTCCCACCTACTGTTATGGTACAATTTGATCTAGAAGTGGACAAAATTCTTGATAATAAGGTAACATGTTATCAAAAGGGTGGAAACATGATAACTTATTACTTAGTGAAGTGGAAAGGGGTAGTTGAAACAAAAGCAAGTTGGGAGAAGGCATCGACTTTATGGCAGTTTGAAAAGGAAGTGAAGGCATTTGAAGATGTTGGGGTTTATGTCCTAAAATCCAATTTATTAGCATGTTATAAATAATTAAAATTTTTAATTATAGGAGACTATTTATAAATGAACTAATGAGATATTATCTTAGTCCATGAGATGTATAGTATGTGATTTATGTGAAAAGTCACAAAAGATATAAATCGCAAGTTCTTTGTAAACTCATAATGTAGTTCGTAGTCGGTGATGAAATTGGGCGTTTCATCTACAAAGACTATAATATATCAACTAAGATGATTTGTCTTGATCGTGGAAGTGGAGACTTCTAGTTGATATATTGATATGTTTTAAGAGTTAAGACATATTGAACTGGACCGCTGTGAGATTTATTATTCTCCTAACGACTGTCAAATGAATAATAAATCTCACGACTTCTATTTATATCAACTCTAAATCCTGAGAGAATAATGGACCTGATCATGAGAAGTAGGTTGCTTTGATATATCAGGAGTGAGATCTATAAGTTACGGTCAAAACCTTAGTATGTTGGACAGTCGCATTTAGTATTGATGGAACATATATTCTCCAGATGGAATTCATAATCTCTTAACGGAGATATAAAATATTTCATTGAGATAAGTTTAATGGGTTTGGTTATTCAGAGTGTTGGACCCAACCACTTTAGTAAGAAGTTACTAAAGTATATATTTATAGAATTGGATTTCATAAATATATGATGAATAATATAAAAGATTAAACCGGGTACTTAAGGATTAAGATATAGTAATCTTCAAAATGGCAGTCTACATTCATGACTTTGTATTACTACGAATATTTTAATAAAAAGGTTGTATGTATAATAAAGTCTTGGGATATAATTTATTAAAAAGGTCTAGAGTGCAATTATATTCTTATAGTGGTATTGAATATAATTAATGGTAACTTTGGACTTGTCAAGAGTTGACAGAAAAGCCCAAGACCCCTTAGAACTAGAGTCTTATTTATTCCCTTTTAGTCCCACTCCAAACCACATACTAAAACCCAATAGGAATGGCCCAAAAGACTTGCCCTATTAGATAATCAGTTATATATAAGGAGAGAAACATACAGAATATTATTAAGTGATTTTTATAAGATCATATAAGGAATGAAATGGTGTATGTGAGTGTTGGACACTCTCCTATTCTCTCCTTGGAAACTAATTGAGAGACCACACTTCTTGGGCATTTAGTGGAATTGGAGTGAAGATTAAAAGTGTTCCCAAGTGCTTCTAATATTTTGTTTTGAATTTCACCGAACCAAGGTACGCTTTCTATTCTTTGTTCTAGAATTCAAGGTTACATGTTATCTCTCATGAATGAAGTAAATCCGTGTTTGTTACTTCCGCTGTGTGTTTTGTATGAGATACAAAACCAAATTTCCCAACAGAAGATACCCTATCGATGAGGACGTTGGCTTATTTTGGTGAGGGTGGTTTGTTAAGAGCATTATGTTTTGTTGATGATGGCATGAGGAATGAGGGTGCTTAGGCAGCATTGGGTCAATCGCTTGACTTCATGTTTTCTCAATACATTCATGGCTCCCCATGCCTGCCTAGTAATGCTCCTAAAGGCTCTTTGAGAGAGACCTACCCAGTCTCTCTACTCGAGTTGGATTGATGAACAGTGATGAGGGGCAGCATGTGGAGGCACCTTACTTCACATGATGCCCCAAGGCCATGGCAGAGGAGGGCCATGATGGGTAGAGATGGTTTTGATGATGGGCAGTAGCAGGTGGTGTTGACCCTACGTGGTAGTGCATAGCATTGGTAGCTTAGTTGTTGGTTTCTTATATGTGGGCTTGAGTGCAAGGCAGGGCTGGGCTGCAGTGATGATTTAATGTTGTGTGCAAGGCATTGGGCTAGTAGGGTTGGTTGAATGCATGGATAAGTGTTAGTGGGCTGATGGCAGTTACTTTGTGTGTTGCATATGGGCATGCTATGTGGGCTGTAGTGCTGATGGGAGGCCTTGAGCATGGGCCAAGCCTCTCCAAAACGTGTGGGAACATGTTGTGTAGGCTGCTGGAGGATGGACAAAGGCCCCATGGTCTGCTGAGACATGGGCTGTGCATGGGCAACATGTGCAGTGGTAGTTACTAAGCAGTTACCAAGCAATTCCTAGTTTTCCTGATGATCAGACATGCTCTGTAAGGACTGGAAATGTGGAGAGCAAGCCAAGACAGCATCAGTTGAAGGTGTCCTAAGTCAGAACACAAGTGGCAAATTGTCTAAGACTTAGATAGTTACTAGGCAGTAACTGCCATAGCAGTTAATTCTGTGTGTTTAACCCTAAGGCTGTTGGGAGTGTCAACAGTAGAGTGTATTTGGCCTTGGGAAAATTATGTGTAATTCTCTAGGCTTGTAAAAGGGTTTCCTTTGTACTTGAGACTAAGTAATAAAGGTTGGGGGTGGATTCCTTGTAAATATTGTGTGTGCTGTGTATTTAAAAGTTCCTATATAATTTGTTCTAAGTGTTATTGCAATGTGTGTGTGGTGTTGGCTGAGACTAAGTTAGGGATTTAGGGCCATCACAAGCAGAAAATTTGAGTGAAAAATTGACCATGTGACACAAGGACAACTTGATAGCCCATGCATTAGCAAGAATGGCCAAATGTAAGAAAGGAGTACACGTTTGGTTCAATTTTGTTCCAACTAATATAGCCCATGAAGTATGAACCCCAAGTTGATTTACATCAATAAATTTTTTTTTTTTTTTAAATCTCCCTAGGAGCCAAATCACCAATAACTTTGTTATCTAGATGGGGTTTAATGATACCTTATGTAAGGTGAAAATGGCCAAATACCACCATTTTCAGAAATTTGTAGCAATTAAGCACTGTTTCTAAACTAAATGGGAATGTACCACTTTTTATGTACTCGAGCTTACTAAACTTGAGTTCTAAACAGTACTCGAGTTTAGTAAACTCGAGTTCCTAGTTTCATTCCACTATGGCTCTGCTGACCTGGAATTTGTGCAATTAAAAAAAATAATGTGGTACTCGAGCTTGCTAAACTCGAGTTCCATGCAACACAATACTCGAGCATACTAGGCTCGAGTTCTTTGTAAATAAAATGCTTGGTATTTTTTTTTCTACGGTACTTGTAATTTGGAACTCGAGTTCCTTATAACTTTTTTTTTTGGATAATCGACAAATTAACATAAACATAAAAATAAGTAGTTTTTATTTTGTTTTTATTTATTTAAATAGAAGTATTGTAAAATATAGATATTTTAATTTCAAAATATGAATTTTTAGGCCACTCATACCCCTTGTTCATTCATTTTTAACACACTCATCAATTTCTTACTTCTTGGAAGCGTTATGGTCAAATTAGTTAAAATATTAGGGTTACAATGAGAAATTAGAACAACATGTAAAAGAAAAATCTCACTCAATTTTTAGCCATGGGCACACCAAAAGAAGTTTAAGCTACATATTGTTACTTTATCAATCCTGTTCAGAATTACCGTATGGTCAAATGATTGATAAGGATTGTAGAAAGAGTGGACCACTCAGATATAAAGAACTTAAGCTTTACCACATCTGGATATGTAAGTTCTTGACTTATAGTGTTTCTAAGAGGAATGTGAAACATATTTTTATGTATATCTAAATGTTTGGCTGATGATGTGAAATTCGCTTTACAACTTTTTTCCTTGGCGAGTTGTAGCACCCCATGTTTAGATATTATTCATTGTTTTCTTATAAAACACCTCCTGAAATTGTATTCTTTAAATTTAAATACCAAATCTGTATGCTTTTTTATGTTTAAATTTCACAATAATCGATGCAGAAAAAGAGTTTCGAACCCCAATGCCCAGGCATCCTAAGAGGTGATGGTACCCCTGGGTCCCTTGAACCCCATGGGTGCATGTGTAACTTACCAATTAAAAAAAAAAGGTTTTCTTTTTGCCTTAATTTCCCATTTTGAAGTTATTGTACTTTGTTAGGCAATATGTGCTTGCTGTTTTTTTCCTGCTTGTAAAATGGTAGCTTCAATTTGTTAGGCAATGGAAAGAACAGAAACCCCATATTCTTTTTATAAACGTAGCAATTTAGACTTTTTTGTCATGCAAAATTTGAAATTCTAATCACCTCCTAGTTGTTGCTTTTCCACCCTTAAGGTAGTTGCCTAGAAGTATTGTTCTAATTAATGGTATTGCATTGATGATCTCATAGATAAGTGAAACAACTTTAAATATATATTTTCAATTGGATCAAGGCCTGCACCATAGAACTAAAGTTAGGAATTACCTAGTTTTGATAGACGATAAAGGGTTGGCCCAGCAGTTGAGAAACTACGTGGGCCAAAACCCCACCCAATAGGATTAGGCGAACTTGGTGGTTCAGCTTCAATACTCTGAAGTAGACCTTTGTAATCTTCTTCCACTGGGGAAGGGGAAAAAAAAAAGAGAGAGTAAGCCTTTTCTATTATATGTACATAATATGTAACTTAAACTTCTTTTGATGTTTCCATGGCTAAAAATGGAGTGAGATTTTTCTTTTACATGTTATTCTAATTTCTCATTGTAACCCTAATATTTTAACCAATTTAACCATAACGCTTCTGAGAAGTAAGAAATTGATGAGTGTGTTAAAAATGAATGAACAAGGGGTATGATTGGCCTAAAAATTAATATTTTGAAATTAAAATCTCTATATTTTACAATGCTTCTATTTAAATAAATAAAAACATAAAAAACTACTTATTTTTATGTTTATGTTTATTTGTCGATTAACCAAAAAAAAAAAAAAGTTATAAGGAACTCAAGTTTACTAAGCTCGAGTTCCATATTACAAGGAACTCGAGCTTGGTGAGCTCGAGTATAGTAGGAAAAAAAATACAAAGAACTCGAGCCTGGTATGTTCGAGTATTGTGTTGCATAGAACTCGAGTTTAGCAATCTTGAGTACCACATTATTTTTTTTTTAATTGCACAAATTCCGGGTCAACAGCGCCACAGTAGAATGAAATTAGGAACTTGAGTTTACTAAACTCGAGTACCATTTAAAACTCGAGTTTAGTGAGCTCAAGTACATAAAAAGTGGTACATTCTTAATTAGTTCTGAAATAATGCTTAATTGCTACAAATTTCTAAAAATGGTAGTATTTGGCCATTTTCACCCTTTATGTAAACTAGTGTGTAATCCCATGCATATGCACAGATACATTTAAAAACAATTACAATTACATATATATAATTTAGAATCTAATTAGATCTAAACTCTTTTGTTTTTGCATTCAATAATTTACTTGCCACAAAAATTAAAAAAAAATTGATGGAATACATGCGCAAAATTAAACTTCAATTAAAATTCAAATTAGAATCTAATTGAATTTAGACTTTTTAATTTTTGCACCTAATAATTCACTTGACATACAAATTTAAAAATTAAATGAGACATATAGCGCAAAATTAGACTCCAATTTAGAATTTAATTGGGATTTCTCTTAACTTTGGCTATTAATATATATATGACTTATAAACTTGAATTGTTTATAGTTATACAAAAAAAAGTCTCATAAATATAAAATCATTCAAAAATTATATTTTTTATAATTTACTTATATTGGACTTCTCGTTTTTTACACTAAATTAACTCATTTGACACAAAGATTACAAAACTTAGATTAGATGAGAAACATGGTACAAAATTAAACTCTAATTGAAATCCAATTTTTACATTGAATTAACTCACTTGGCACAAAAATTTAAAAACTTAAATTAAATGGGACACATGGCGTAAAATTAGACTCTAATTTAATTCCAATTTGAAATCTAATTGGATTTTCTCTCTGCTTTACCTATTATTATATATATAGATTTTAATTACTATTTGGTTTTTATTAATAGTGACTTATAAAGAAGGACAAATCAGAGCAATTTAAAAACTTAGAAGTTTTTATCACTGCGCACTTTTGGTGCGATGGTCTCTCCACAAATATAAGTGCTTGTGGGGTGTAAGAGGTAAAAACTGAGATTCAAGTTTTCAGGAGGGAATTTCATGCATATATACACCTAGATTATGCTAAAGTAGAATTTTTATGTTGTATAAAAATATTGATATTTTTAATTAATTTTTTTTTTAAATTTAGGATTTAATTTGAACCATCTCAAAAATGATGGGAGGTAAAATACTAAATAATGTAATTTAGCCAAATTTTGTAAGTTGGTTGTTACCACAAGTCTATTAAGGCAAAAATGTCGCCTTATCAAAAGCAAAAGTGCAAAACTCGAGGAGTCGACGCCGGTTCCCACTTCCCTTATTATTCTTCAAAAGAATGTAATGGGAGAGAATCGAGGGACCAAAGATAATCAGAAGCCTCCACTTTGTATGGCTTATTTAATCACTCTCAATACAAATTCACGATCGGAAAAAAAAGCTCTCTCTCAGTCCCAAAAAAATGTCGAATCGATATGCTAACAATAGGCAAGACGGAAACAAGGGTTTCACTAAAACCACCCAGAAGAAATTCGTCCCCAAAAATCACAACTCAACTCCAAAAGAACCAAACCCCAATCCCACGCTCTCATCTTCTCTCAGGCAATCGCTTTCAAAGCAATCGGATGCGGCGGCGGCGGCGGTGGCGGCGTCGACGTCGACGACAACGAGTAGGGAGACTCGAGAGTTGGTGTCCAGCAGAGCTGCGAGTGGCAATTTCGTAAATTACTTGCCCCAAGACGAGGCGGTGGCGGCTGGGCTCGGCCCAAACGAAGCTGGATCGGATGCACTGTTGTCTCAGAGTGTTGTCGATCTTTTGAATAGAGAGTTGTCTCGTTTGCTCAAGCTCAATCCTAGAGACTTTTGGAGAGAAGGTATCTATTGCCTTTGTTTTTCTCTTGTAAAATGATGTCTGTACTTTTTGTTGTAGAGTTGATAAAATGGTGTGGGTATTTGAGTTAATAACATTCGATTCTATTAGCCTATTATAGACATTGATGCAAGTACCTCTTCACAAACTGGGGGAATTGATCTTAGTTGGTATGTCTTGGTTGTATTCAGAATCTTATTGGTAATGGGTACTTAATTACTTATATGGGGTCCTGACAACTAGTTTTGGTGGGGTGGGGTTAGTTGCTCGTAGGTTTTACTGGCTAAAGGCGAGTCCAAAGGGCTCTTCTTTAGAAAGGTTCCCTATGTTATATAAAAAAAATGTGGGTCTTTCATAATTGGTTGTTTTGTGTGGGAGGTGATTGGCTTTAAGAATTGTGGATTAGGATAAACAGGGCATTGTGTATATGGTACCAGCTACCGTGATCGCCTCTCTAATGAGAGTGATTATGGTGTTTGTAAGTATGTTATATAATATTGGCTTCATGCTCTGAAAGAGGTTATGTTAGTTTATCTACAAATATGCATTTGGCTCAAAACTTGTCATTGTGGTCGGGTGAATCTGAATATTCTTTCTGTCTCTCACACTTCCCGTTTTTCTCAGTGGCTAGGGACTCTTCATTGCATGAGTTTTTGGATAGCTTCCTACAGTTTAGGAGCCGATGGTATGACTTCCCTCATCGTGGAGCAAAGGGAATAGTTGCAGGGGTCATTGTTGGAGAGCTTGAGTTAAGCCGCCGTGTCTTTATGGTATTGTATCGCATGTAAGTTTCAATTTTTAAGTGGTGTCTGTGTTGAATTATAATTTCTATTTTCTTGTTCTCTCTTTGTATCACCAACTAGATTGGAATTTCTTTTTGTTGCAGATCTTCTAATAGAGATCCTGGCGCTCGGGCTGCTGATAGCCTTAGTCCAAAAGATCATGGAGGTGGGTCGTCTCTCTTATACTCTGTAATTTACATGCGCAGTTTTTTCTAGTTGATAAAGGTATTTAGAGGCGTGAATGGGTTAGTTTGTTTTGGTTTGGGGGCTTTTTTAATCTAAATCATCCTTTGTGTGTTGGGAATTTACCCAACCCAAACCAAGCCATTATTATAAAAATAACTGAAGCAAACGAACCCACTAGTGATTGATTTGAGTTTGTAGGGTTGGATTTTTTTGTCAGGCCCATTAGGCCATTTATCTCCAATATTAAAATTGAAAAAAAAATTTTTTTGGTCAATCAATATTTTAAAAACAAAACTCAAATGCATCAAACTAAACTAGCAAGTAAAAGGTTTCCATTTAAACATCTAATATATAAAGTGAACAAAAAAAAAAAAAAGAAAGTAATTACAAGACTAAAAATGTTTTATAATATTTATGTAAAAGAAGGATTGATGGTGGTGTGGTGCGGGTGTTGATGGACAGCAATTCAAACCCAATAGGGTTAGATTGCGGGTGAGGGTGTGAAAATTTTGGGGTGTTTGTGGTGTATAGAGTGTAATGAGAGCACCAATAAAAACAATACAAAGTAATTAAAAATATTATATAATATGTATATGTAAAATGAGGGGGTTGGTTTGGGTTCATTAATTTGGAAAAAGGGCCAAATCTAAACCAAACCAACCCCATGTCTTTTAAAAAATCAACCCACCAACCTGTGAAGAACCAATCTATTGCCTTTGTGGTGGATTGGATTGGCCTTGTAGCAATTCTTTATAGTTTTTTTTTTTTTTTTGAATTACGTGATTTATGATGTTGAGCATTGTAGTGGCTGAGAGTATAATGAACACATGTGACGTGCCAATGAACTTTTGTTTAAATGGTACCTCCTCCCCATGTAAGAGCAAGGTGGAGGATGAGGTTGTGGATCCTAGATCCACTGAGTGTGTGACTTAGCGATATAAAATATCTATCTATAAAGAATCCAACTGACACACATGGCTAGTTGCATACTTATTGACACTCTACACCCTTTCTCTTTTGGTGACAAGTTGCACCCAATTATGATAATGGCACCTTTTTTTTTTTTAGGTTACTCACAATCCTGAAATATCTTTAAAATGTCTTTGTTAATATCAGTTTATGTGCATATATTTTATAAATATTTCTGCTGATTTGTGAAGAGTTTTTGAGTATGTTGATGTGTATAAAGCATTGTATTTGCATCCAATATTAGCATATCACTCCAAATTAACTGCCCACAATCGTTGTTTTATTTAACCAATAATACCAGTGGTTAAATTCTTTTGCTGATAAGTAACATATTTTGGGTGGAGTTTTGTATTTTCTCTTTCTAATATTGTTTTCTGATACACTGTTGTTCACTAACTCTGCTTGTAGTTATTTTGCAGGAAAAGAAGTTGCTGGACTTGCCTAAATTGTTAGATATATGTGCCATTTATGGTCATGAAAACGAAGACTTGACCAGAATATTGGTAAGCTATTTCCCTGGAAAAATGGTCTATTATATCGGAAATCTTTCTCGCTTGGTTTTACTTATGACCTTTTGTTTTTATATATTTTTTAGTTTGCTTTCTCTATAGAAAAGTTACATAATTATGTCAGAGAAGAGGTAAATTTTGAGGGATGAACTAGATCCTTAAATTAGTAAAAGTTACACAAGAAAGCCTTGAAGACATGAATAACATCTGGTTGCTAATGAGGGTTATATATATACATAAAATTCTGCCCATAAGCTCTAGCTTAAATGACACTTCCTTCTTCCATAAGAATGGTTAGAGGTTTAGGTCATGGGTTCAAAACTCACTGGGTGTGTGAGTAACTTACCAACAATAGAAAATAGACATAAATGTCCATTTCCTTGGGCAAATAGAGGCTTGTTTATTGGTTGATTGATAAAACTAAAGTGTCACATTTACTCTCCAAGGTGACGAGTTAATGAAGGATCTTTCTCAATTTGTTGATATCAGCAAGGTTTTTGGGTGAGTTGATTATGAACTTTTGCTGCCTTAAACCTATCAACTGGTGTGGCCAAAAGAAAAGCCTTAATTGGACTGGGATTTGTATGTGAAAAAGTCTCCGGTGTCCAATTTGAATGGATATAATTTTCATTGGTTTGATTGCCTCAACAAGGTCAATTAAACTATACAATCTTGCTTTCCTTAAACCTGTCAATGGGGCTTGATTTTGTGCTTGGTAAGCCTCTGGTATCCTTGATGGAGATGCTGCACTTCCCCAAAAAAAAAAGTCCTAGATGGAGATGTTTCAAGATAATATTTGTTCAGAAAACAAAAACAAAAACATGATAATTTTCATTGAATTGGCAAGGCTATAGGGCTTGAGCAGATGGTTAATATGGCAGTCACTCCAACACTGTGGACTTGAGAAGCTACCAGTTCTATTCTGATCTTTAAATTGAATGTTAATGTAGAGAGGTAGGGGATTAACATAATGGGAGCAGTATATCATACAAGAGAGTGATGTGGGATATGCCAAATGGTGTCTGTTTTTGTGATCTGTTGTTTGACTTGTTTCTCTAATTCATTAATAGAAGGATTCATGCCTTAAATTGAAGTACACGCTCTCTCTCACTCTAATACATTATGTCCTCCAGGTTGAGAATGCTTTAAAAGCACAGCCTAGGATCCATGATAATTTGACTGCAGTAATGTCACATTTCCTGAGCATTGTTCACACAATGAATCAACGTTGCAGCTCATCTTTGGAGGTATTCTTTCCAAATCTGCAAAGTTCTAATTTAGCAAACCTGTGTTGGAAATTAGTTGCTGAGTGTTGTGTATTGCTGTGGGTTCCACTTGCAGTGTTGTCCAACTCTTGTATTGCATGTACTTATGTCCCATCAGTCATGAATTGCTTGTTAATTTTATAATTTGTGGCAGATTTTGTGTTCAAGCAATTTTTAAGCTTGCATGCCTATGTAAAGATGAACTATATTATTTTTCATGTAAAGTTCATTTGACATGCTTGTTTTCAAAGACCTAAGGTTTTCTGCGTTCTTACATCTTTTGGGGTAAGATTGTGAAAACTCAAAAATTCTTTTTCAATGAACTAGAATCTGCTTTTTTGGATGCACATTTTTCCTTTAATTGCACCAGTACTTTCTTATGGAATTTTTATGCAAATATTTGAGCCAAACAATAAAACTATTGAGGTGGTTGAGCATCTGTGTGGATGAGTTCTGCCGCATCACAATCTTTATTTTGAATCTACCTAGTATCCTTTGTGTAAAGATAAAAGTTGTTGATGTTTTTAATCTCATGCGTACTACTTTTTGTAGTTTTCATTTAAAACCATGTCTCAGTCTCCCCCCTCTTTTTTTTTCCTTCTAAAAGCTTCTTGCCTCTTAGGCTGATAAGGGATAAAAGAGTGAGTGTTTACTTTATCTCAAACTATATATCTTTTGAGATTTAGATTATTATTTTACATCAAGTCCATAATTCCCCTCCCCCTTTCTTGGCTGTTGTTAATTATTGCGATATGTATTTTAAGTCATATAGTGAGAGTTTTGGTGTTCCATGAACTGGTTTCGTACTTTTGCACACAAAGATAAGGTTAAACTGAACTGGTTCACTAATGTAGATGGACGATTTTATTTGGTTCTGGGTCTCTTTCTCTTGTGGGAATTTGAATGAGGGTATATTTAAGTTAATTTGATTACATTATAATGGAAAATTTCTACCTCACATTATGTATAGGTCCTATTTTCCTCTGGAAGCAGTGAAGACCATGGAACCAGTCAACTTCATGCTGATTATTTAGAGGTGATTCTATTTGGTGGCTTCTTGTTGTGCATTAAATCATTTCCCTCAATAGATAAAAAAATGCTATTATATCTGTGAATCATATGTATCTAGCGTGTAGTTCGCTTTATGCTGCATAAATGTGGTCAAATCAACTGCCACTCAAAATTTTCAATTAACACTGTTGTCCAGATTGATAACATGGT
Organism: Lithocarpus polystachyus; assembly: GCA_033629205.1. Classification (NCBI taxonomy): domain Eukaryota; kingdom Viridiplantae; phylum Streptophyta; class Magnoliopsida; order Fagales; family Fagaceae; genus Lithocarpus; species Lithocarpus polystachyus. The sequence goes on from CM066173.1 coordinate 40,642,102, forward strand.
ATGATATTAAACAAGTTGTAGCTGTTAATTTGGTAAATTAGATGAAAGATTTCTTGTCACAGATTGATTTCCAAGACGGCAAGCGGAGCCTTAAATTCATCTTTTTTTATTTCTACTTTTTGTGACATATTGGCAGGTGCATGATTATGTGCTACTCAATCATGTTGTTTGCTTGATAGGTGATGGACTTCATTAATGATGCAATTGTATCCATGGATGCTTTTGTGACCGCATACAAACCCGCAGCTGTGTACTTCACTTGCCCTGTTGAGTTAAGGTACCTTTTTATCGCTAGGAATTTTTCCCCTAGATGTGTATAAGGTGTTTCTACAATAAAACCTATAGTTTGTCTGGGGTTGGTTATAACTGATATCAAGGATAACAGTTACACTTACTTTCTTTTTCTATTCACCCCCATCCGCTTGTTTTTTTTTTTTTTCCTTTTATTTCTTTACTTTTTTGGGGGTGGCGGGGGAGACAAAGTTCTGTTACCTTCTGATATGAAGTTTCTCTGTTCATGTAGTTCAGGGAATGAGGAATTGCTGAACACACTTGCAAGGTTGCATGATTCATTGCTACCATCTCTACAGCGGGGGTTCAGGATCATCTTTAAAGCTGATGAAATTGAAATGATATCTAAAGTTGCAATAAGCTTGAAGATGTTATCAATGAGAATAGTCAAGTTTGGTTGGAATTTATTGGACATTTGCTATCTAAGCTCTGAAGTGTTCGGAGATAGCTTTCCTGTTCCACCTGCCACAAAGATGTTTCCAGCCAATGTAGAGGATTCTTTCATAAGGGCAGATATTTTAGTTCAAACTTTTAGGGAGATCAATGGAATTTCGCTACAATTTCAGGAGAACCAGAACAGGGAAACTTTTCTTCAGAATGTTGAAAAGGTTCACAATGTAATGAGCAAACTTGAGAGTTTACAAAATACTGGTTAGTGCTTTTCATACTTACAAGGTTTTTACTAGCAGTAATGCTTCTTAATTATCAATTTATAATTACTTGGTTTAGATAATATAGTCACAGACATGCTGAGTTGCTGATCGTAGACTGCTGGGTGTGTACTGTGTGTATAGCTATTCAGATGATTTTATTGCGTTACATATGCTACAATGATGGATAAAAAGTTTTTAAGTTTGAAAAATAACTAGATCTGTAAGTGTCTTGGGGTTTTTCTGTCTTCATAAATTGTGTATTTTTTCCTCTCCACTTCTTTCTGTTTTATAAGATGGGGAAGAGTTACTCTGATTCTGTTTTGATTGGGTCTACATTTGTATGAAAATGTGCAGCATCTCTCTTCATGAAAAATTTTAACCAAAGGTCACCAACTTACTGGCACAAAAAAAGGGCCAATTGGTTGCTATTCATTTGTTTCAAGTAAAGGGTTAGTTTTGCCTAAAATTGGATTTTCTGATAATTTTGCTGGAAACTATAACAGAAAGTGTGGGTTTCCAACAAGTGGACAGCGTGATGACTCTAGAACAGCATCTTATTGAGGGATATAGCCTTTTATGGAGACTGACTTGTGGATGGAAGTTATAAGATGGACATCCTTAGGACTTGCTAGACAGAAAATTATAGATTTAGTTGCAGTATATACTATACACATGGGTTGGGTTAAAAAAACGTATATTATGTTTAGGAAATTTTTACCTTTTTTGTTTTTTGGAAACTTTCTTTGTAACGCGTAAAGAACCTGCCGTTTACTGGTATACCCCATACGTTTGCTCTAACATTATTACCCAATGTTTTTTTATCCCCTTGTAAAATTTGAAGAATTGACAGCTACCATAATTTCAGATGTTCCTAAATATGGATGTGGTGGTTATTGCATGACTATTCTCTCCTTATGTGTTTCATTCTTCTTATTTCTGTGAGCATATCTTTCTTGGGCCATTCAAGTGTGATTTCAGACCTTGTAGCAATTCATGTTTGTTTAAACATGGTGCAGGATGGATATTCATGGAGGATGAACAGTTTCGGTATCTATCTGGGATAATGCAGTCTCCAAAGGCAACTACTAAGGAGCCATCCTCTACAAGAACCCCTATCACAAGTAACAAAGCACAGGTGGATGAAGATGCTGCAGTAATGGAGTCCAAAATCAGTCAGATAAAGGACCTCTTCCCTGATTATGGTAAAGGTTTTCTTGCTGCCTGTCTTGAAGTCTATAACCAGAATCCAGAAGACGTGATTCAGAGGATTCTAGAGGGAACACTCCATGAAGATCTGCAGTCCTTGGACCCTTCACTAGAGACAATTCCAATGCCTAAATCTGCTTCGACTGCAAACTTGAAAGATAAAGGGAAAGGTAAACTCGAGGAACCTGCATCACCAAAAAGGAAAATTGAATCTACAACACCATCATCTACTAGTTCAGTGTCTGTAACTAGGGAGCCACCGGTTGAGGGTCCCTCATTTTCATCCTCATCTAATCTTGGGAGATACGTCAGGAAGTCCCAAATGGACTTGCCTGATTCCAATATCCTTGATAGAAAAACTGAAACAGATTCAACAAGGGTTGCTGCTTTAGTTTCACATTATGAGTATGAAGATGAGTACGACGACTCTTTTGATGATTTGGGTCTGAGCATAGGAGAGACAGGAGGAGAGGAGAATGAGATACTGGGTGACAAAATGAGGTCGAATTCAGGGAAATCTTGGGGACAGGAGACTGAAAGCTCTGCTCAAAATGCACCTAGTTCAAAGTGGGGTTCCAAGAAGAAGCCCCAATACTATGTCAAGGATGGTAAGAACTACAGTTACAAGGTTGCAGGTTCAGTTGCAGTTGCAAATAGCATGGAAGCATCATTAATTTCACGGGCTCAACAAGAATCCATTTATGGCCTCGGACGAGGTGGCAACTTTCCTCTTGGTGCAATGAAGAAGCTGACCGAGTCATATGAGGAACAAGACAACCAATTGGATGTTCCTCAGGCAGAAGGGAGAGGAAATGCGGGGAACATGAGGGGCAGGGGAAGAAGGGGTGGCGGGGGAAGACCAAGGGAGTCTCACGAGGAGCAAGATAAGCAGCAGCCTGATGCTTCTGAGACAGAAGTGGGGGGAAATTTGGGGAATTTTAGAGGCAGGGGAAGGAGGGGAGGAGGGGGGAGAAGCAACAATTTCAGAAAGGACCGTGCCATGAATAAACACTTTTCCGGATTGACTGGAATTTAAATATATATATATATATATTTATTTATTTATATATAGGCTACTTTATATACTTTTTTTTTGAGGATTTTGACGCAGGAAAAAGAAAGTAGGGGATAAAAAAAAAAGGGGATCATTGAACTTGGCTTTGTTTGTTTTAGAGCTGCAACTGTATAGTGGTTCGGTTCCTTCCAAGTTACCAGTTACACTGGCTGAGGTAACTTTTTAAGATAGTTGCAAATTTGTAATTTCTTTTCTTATTTTTGATAGGTAAGATTTATATTTTCTATTCAGCTTTTTTTTTTTTTTTTTTTGATAATTCAATAGTTACAACAGCATAGGGGAATTTGAACCCTAAATGTTCACGTTGGAAATATTAGAGACCTAATGATATTATGTCTATTTGGAATCTTGGATGCAGTTTTTCTTTTTCTTTTTTGTGTTGAAAGCTTGCCTAAAAAGTCTGATTCTATTAAAGAAAAATGAAGTTTAAAATGAAAATTTAAAATTTAAACATAAATAAGTAAGCTAAAAAAAAAAAAAAACTAAAAGAAAAAGCTGTTAACATACACAATTGTGTATTTGAGAAGAATCAAAGGTCATAAATGATGGAATCCAAAGGCCATAATTATGCCTTTACACAAGGTTGTCAAAATTAGGATTTTACGTTGAATTATAAGAGGTAGATAGAATTGTAGATTGTAAGATTTTACATTATTTGAGAGAAAAAAAAAGAAGAAGACATTAGTATGTTAAATAATCATATAAATTATATATTTATTCATAAAGAACCAAAAACTTGCATTCATTTAATTTAATTATCATACATAACAACATCCATTTATAAGTGTCATTTAAAGAGGCCAAAAATCTCAAAACATTACATTTTGTTGGTTTGTTATTCTTCATTTAGGTCTAACTGACACTCTATCTCTCTATCTTAGAATATCAAAATTGAGTCTATTGGGATGCTATTTTTCATTTGGATCTAACTAAAGCTTTCTGTCAAGTTAAAAAAGATTACAAGAAATTAAGATCATTCGGAATTGTTAGAATCGTACGATCGTAACAATCTTACCAAAAATCTTTGAAAGATTCAGATTGTTTTGGATAGTGAGATTGTAAAATTATAAAAGACAAGAGCAATGTTAGGAACAACAAAAAGAAGTTGTAAGTTTACAACTTTTATTATAACTTGCTTATGGTGAGTTATGAGTTGTGAAAATGTGGACTCACTATTTTATCTCTACCAGAACTAATCACACGGTGAATTATAGCAAAAATTGTGATTTTTTTTTTTTTTTTTTTGCCCTGGCATTTTTCAAAAACAGTGTATGAAGGAACTTTACCCCAGCGCAATCTCAAAGTCAAACAGTCAAATTCTTAACAACTATACGGACCTTTTGACTGCGCTTTTTTTTTTTTTTTTTTTTTTTTTTTTTTTTTCTTTCTGATTCTGAACATATGCTTCGTTAAACTGAATTGGATTTCATACGGATTACGTCATGTTGCACTTGTGCATACATATGAGGTGTGATTGGAAGCGCAGTCACATTTTGACTTCGCTTTCAATCACGCATGTAGGTTGGTTTGGTTGGATGCTATTGCGGTCCAACCAATGTACTGCCTAGTACCAATAAAAAGTAAAAACCTCACGCACGCACAGCACAAGCACAGAACAAATTGGGTATTAAAAAAAAGGAAGGGGAATAAGAAACGAAAAACAAAGATAACACGTTAACCTCGTGACTACTCAAACTCAAGTTCACCAGTTGTAGTTAATTAACACTTAACTAATAAAATAAAAAAGGGGGTTACGTAAACATTCATATTGGCCAAATTCTAAGTCTTGCTTGTCTTACTAAGCTTTCTATATTTGACTTCAAACGGAAGAAAGATGCAGGGATCGAAGCCTAATAACTTTTACTACAAAAAAAAAAAAAAAGTCTAATAACAAATCTAAACCACCTATTAACAGGTAATTGCTCTTTCATTTGAGAAAAATTACTAGGGTGTCGAAATTGACTGTCAGTAAATTCTGATATGAAGTAACAACAAATGACAAATCACTTTTCCACGCAGTCTTCGACTCCAATTCGGCAACACTGCTTTGTTTTTAGGCCTCCGATATTTTCACAATAAATTTTAAGCGGTAGATTATTATTAGTGTGATAAAAAAATAATTTCAGTAGTAGGTTTAAATTAGAGCTCATAATAACTAACCACTTATAATTTGTTGTGAAAATATTGTAGACATGTAAGTTGCGTTTGGTATTTCCTTAAAATGTCAACTTTTTTTATTATTTAACTTATTTTTACTACTATTCATCTTATTACACTTTTTGGTACTATTTATAGGTCATACTGTACTATTTTAGCTACATTTTAGCTTTATTTACAGTGCTTTCAGTAAAAAATTTTCAGTTTCAACTAAATAAACTGTTTCTAAATAGACTCATAATTTCTCATTACTTTAACATCACTAGTGGAAAATGTGTCAAATTTATATATTTTTTTTCTTAAAAATGATGTATATAGAGTCTGTTTAAATACCGCTTATTGTTGAAAACTGAAAATATTGTAGCAAAATAATTTTTAGATGTGTAAATAGTGCCACAAAACCTAGTTTTAAAGAATAATTTGCTAAAATTTGTATTTATAAGTCTTATAAACAGTGCACAGAACCCATTATTTAAAACGCAAATGCAGACGTAGCCGTTTTCAACGCAATCCAAACTAACGCTCAAACTGTCATTATTTATGTCGTATTTAGTTTTTTATTTTTCTCTATGTATTTCAATGATAAAAAATGATAATAAATAGTGATTGTTCTGTGTAAAAAAAAAAAACTAAAAAAATATATTTTTTGATATTTTAATGAATCAATTTTTTGTACGAATCGATAGAAAGAATCTAAATTAATCCAGGCCCAACGGTGAAGGCGAATGCGATCCTACTGGAACCGCGCCACATTTCACTTTTACACGTGTTCTCTTATACGCCGCGTTTTCTTTCTCAGACCTCTCATCCATGACATGAGGCGAACACATTTCTCGTCGACAATCTAGCCGAGCCAAATCTAACGGTCGTAAAGCTGCCACGTCATGATAACCTCAATTAACTCCTCTACCCTTTTTTTTTTTCTCTACAGTCTAACACTTCGCCACGGAATATTCCATTTCCATTCCACCCAATTTGAAAAATTCTCTTTTTCTTCTCTTACCTCACCACACCTCTCTGTCTGTCTCTCTCTCTATCTGTGTTTCTCAAAACTCTCTAGTTTCTTGTCTCTCTCTATAAAACCCCCAAAATTTCTCTACCGAAGAGATTTTCTAATTTTAATGGAGTATTTGTCCTGCGAAATTCAATCCCCAAACTCCTCCTTGTTGTTTTTCAAGTTTTCTTTTCCCGTTTCAATTCAGCTCAATTCCTTCGATCTCATATTTTCTAAATCCCCAAAAAACCCTCTGATTCTCAATCAACCTTGTAGCTCTTTTTGACACACAACATTTAATAATAATAATAATAATAATAATAACAACACCAACAACATCAACAAGCCCTCCTCATCAATGGGAAAGAGTAAGCCTCTATGAAATTCCTTTGATCTTTAGGGTTTCCGTTTGAATTTCAGCTCAAATTCAAAAAACCCATTTGCGTTTTCCTCTTATTGTTTATATTTTACCTTTAATTTTAATTTTTTTTTGGGTAGATTGAGGTAATTATTGATTGGTGTTTGATGTTATTGAAACTTTATTATTATTACAGGCAAATCTCAGAAAAAAAAGACAGCAGTTTTGGATAGCGACGAAGACGATAATAGTAGTGTGAGTTCGACTTCGACTATGCGGTCGGATAAAATGTCGGTGTTGGGGGCTGAAGAAGTCCAAATAAATAAAGATAATTTACTTGACCTAGCTCTAGATGCTCTGTACGAGAAGAGGTACAAATTTGGTTCTAGCTAATGTTGTGTGGGTACTATTATTGTTGTTTTGTGTTTGCATTCTTTTGCTCTTTAAAACAAACACTTAAAACTTGCTTTGAATTTTAAGTACGAGGAAGTTGTATCTGAGGTGCTTTGAATTGTTTTGTTGTCAGTTTGTTGCTTCTGTAGTTTAAATTTGTGACTATGAATGTTGTTTCTTTTTTTGGATACAGGCCTGCCATAAGAGAGAAGGCTTTGTCATCAATTATTGATACTTTTAATAGCAGCTTGCAGCATGAGTTTGTGGAAAAGAAGTAAGCAGCTTTTGTTTGATTTTTCTTTCTTCTTTTGAAATTTTGCTTCCTTTTCGGTCTTTACCGGTGATTTAGGTGCTGTAGGGCAAGATGATCTGAAGATAAAAACGTTGTTTGATGTATTATGTTTTACATAAGTATTAAATACAAACACCCACTTAGGAATGGGATTCATTTAGTTGATTTATGACAAAATGCAATTGAATAGCAACTTGAAGAATGAGCATAAACTGCTTAGCATGTCGGGTTAATGCCCTTTGGGTTACCTGGCAACTGGTATTGGTGGGTGGGGTTAATTGCTCTTAGGTTTTACTGGTTAGAGTTGAGTCCAAAGGGTTCTTTTAGGAAGGTTCCCTACGTTATCAAATTGGTATTGAAGAAACTCTAGTGTAACCATCTATGTTGTTTGTGAGATCTAACTGATGATATACATATTTTTTTGTCCGTATTTGTTGTTAAAAATATGTATTTATGTGGACAAAAGAAATTCATGAGAAAACCCTTGTTCTTCAGATGTACTACTTTACTTCACCAGTGTGTGAACTCCATTAAACGAGGGACTTCTAAAGAGATAGCTTTAGCGTCTCATGCCATTGGTTAGTCTCTTAATTCTTCTTGTTGACTTATTTGAATTTTCTCCCAACTTTGAACCGGTTACAATTTTGTAATATATATTTGTAGGATTGTTGGCCCTGACTGTTGGCTATGGAGATAAAGCACATGAAATATTCAAAGAGTCAGTCACTCCTATTTCGCAGGCTCTCAAATCTGGCTCTGAACCAACAAAGATATCATCGGTATGTAGCATGATTGAAATTCTATGAGGTTTTATGTTCATTCAGTCCCTGACTATCGGGAGTCTGCATTTTGTGGTTTGTGATTGTAGTTGCTGGAGTGTTTGGCTGTCATCACTTTTGTGGGTGGAAATGACACAGAGGAAACGGAAACGTCAATGCAAATAATGTGGCAAGTGGTTCATCCAAAACTGAGCTCCAATGTAAATATTGTGCTCGATACTTTATAATTCAAAGTTTCATTCCTATTTTACTTGTGCCTTAGTTTATATTTTTCAATTTCATTCCCACTTTGAAGTTAGTTTATTTGGTTTGCAGCTTCATTTTGAGGCTTTATATGATGAATATGATGTGACATACAATCTTATAACATCAATCTAGGATATTACTTGTTCTGGTCGTTGGCCTTGTTATGTGAATTAATTTTATTTCACATTTCAGGTTGTTGCAACCAAACCTTCAGCAGCAGTTATAACTGCAGTGGTGTCTGCTTGGTCCTTTCTGCTGACTACTGTGAATGGATTGAAACTAAACCCCAAACATTGGCAGGAGTAAGTCGTCAATTTTTGTCTAGAACTCTATTTTGCATTGCAACCCTATAGTGGAAGTTGATTATCCACAATTCAGACCCACAGTACAAACCTACACCATCTGATTATTGGCACCTTAGAAGGTTATGTTTGCTACCCAACTGGTGCTAGAGCCTCGTCAGAGATGACATCTGCACAATGTAGATGCCATAGAGCAGAAAAGCCCAAAAGTGGTGCTTGGCTGGTTGCCATCTTAATAAAGAAAAACAACTTATATCTTTGGGTAATGTTGCAGGTCTATATCATATTTATCTAGTCTCCTAGACAAGGATGACCGGTCTGTACGCATTGCTGCTGGTGAAGCGCTTGCTCTAATTTTTGAGATAGGAAGCGTGGAGAAGTTTTCCGGGGAAGTTAAAGGTTCAATTGATGTCTCAACTCCAGAAGGAAGTAAAAACCGGGAAGGATTTTCACATGTGCAAGGATTGAAGGGGAAAATCATAAATAAAGTCAGAGACCTTTCCGCTGAGGCAGGTGGTAAAGGTTCTGCCAAGAAAGATCTTAACAGCCAACGGAACTTGTTTCGGGATATTTTGGAATTTTTTGAGGTACTTATTTTGTTCTCTATAAATCTAGATGTCATATTTTTCATGTGGGGTTCAATACTGATTGTACTTATTATATTAGGATGGCTATAGTCCTGAGAACACAGTGAAGATTGGTGGAGAATCATTAAATACATCATCATGGTATCAAATGATACAGGTTCTAGTTTTACCACCACCACCTCCTCCTTTATATATATTATTGTGAATGTTCCCAACTTCAAATGTTCATATCAGTCCAAATTTTTACAGTTAAACTTTTTGAAGCGCTTTCTTGGGGGAGGCTTCATTAAGCATATGCAGGTTTGTTTCCTTCCCCTCATGGTCCTCTGTCATCTTCTAGATTTTCTTGTTGTCTATTGTCAAATTAATTGCTTATCTGAGTGATCATGGGAAATTTTTTTAAAATGATGAAAACAGGAAAACGAATTCCTTCAAGACGTCTTTGAGTTCACACCAAAGAAAAAGCATCTTCTGGATGATGAATATCGTATATCTAGTACCGATAAGGTTCATTCTTATCAATTCCTCCTAGCTGCATGTACCTCATTGCTTTGTGTTATCTTTGGAGGGATAAGCATCATTTTAAGTGGTTACCTTTTCCATATTGTTTATGTACCTTTTTGTTTATATATTTATTCTTTTTTATTTTTTCTCTCTTTCGAACAGAGGATGTATAAGTCACCAAACTCAATTGTGAGCAAGGCTAGGACCCAACTACTTAACAAACAGAGAATGTTATCTGAGGTGGGTCTTTTCCTTATGAAAGACTTCAGTTGGTTAGGTTAATTGATGCAGTTGTTTGATTGGGTTTACTTATGCACATAAATTATATTTTTGAGATCATATAAATTAGAACGTTAGACACACTTGACTTGTACATATTTTTCCTATTGGTACTTAAAGGCTGCTATCTCCTTAAAATGAAAAGGAAAAAAAAAAAAAAAAAAATCCTCTTTTGCTTCTTTGAGTCCTTGAGGGAGGGGGAGGGGCTTGAGTGGCAAGCTCTCACCAGGATATTCATGTCCTGGGTTTGTGATTTTGAACCTGCCTTTGTGACTATCTACCCAATCAGGGATTAACCCTGTCTTCTTATGTGGGGTGTTTTGAGTGCAGATTTAGAACCCTGCTTGTCCAGATTTGAAATCTGTTCATATATAGTGAAATGCTTTTGAATCCAATTATATATAATGGAATGTGAAGTCCAATATAAATCCAATATGTATGAATTTGAGACAATCTAAATATGTGAATTTAATTTGGATGTGTAGTTTTGCTCTTACATTGTAAACAAGGACTAATGATATAAATTACACATAAACAAATTAATGCTTTGAGATCCAGATTTGATTTGTTGTAGAAGCAAATCTTGATTGGGAGTCTTAAGTAGGTAAATGTTGGATCCTGACAAGCTCTTTTTGTGATTTTGAGGCGTCTGTATGTCATGTGAGCCGTGCTCTGTGTAGCTTATGTACCAGCTTTATTTAGGCAACCTGAATTTGTTAACTGTGTACTGAAAGATAGTTTTTATCCTTAAGTCTTCCAGATTGTTGGAGCCACTTTTACTTGTAGCAAATAGGATGGTAATGAATATATAGCTGCTGTTGACATGCCGATGCTCTTGGTTGTTAAGTTTTCCATTTTGTGATCCATTTTTTTATTCGTTCTTTTTGGTCTGTGTACAGGGTAGAAACGCTGGCCACTATGCTGCCAATGCGGGTGATGAGGATTTCTAGACATATTTTGCTACAGTATAACTCTGGTGTAATCATAAATGACATAACGGGCTCATATCATTCTGTTACAAACTTTTTCAATTTATTATGGTCATGCCCACGTAGGAATTGTGTTTTTACTTGGTGGTGGGTTCACATACGCAGATCAGATTCGTCACATTGTACTTTGTAAAATAATTATTTATATTGTTCTTATAAATGTGGCATGAATGATGTGCTTCATGCCCTTTTATTTTGATCTTGATACGCTTTAAAGGAACTGCTAACAATTTTATTGTTGGTTACATTTACTTTTATGGGATGTGCTAACGGGCACCGTAACTTGTTAACAACACCTTTTTTTCTTTTCTTTTTTTTTTTTTTTTGGGTACAGTTTTTTGTCCTATTTTGAAATTTTTTGCAACTTTATACTATTTTTTACACATTCTTATAACTTTTTGCAGCTTTTTGAATGATGTGCTTCATTCCCTTTTATTTTGATCTTGATACGCTTTAAAGGAACTGCTAACAATTGGCGAAAATGCACTTTTCGTCCCTGCATTTTGGGTCAATTCTTATTTTCGTCCCAAAATTGATTTCTTTGCAAATTTCATCCCTAAAAAAAGAAAATCGTTTTTAAAATGGTCCCTACTGTCAACCCACTGACGGAAACCTCTTACGTGGCAGACGGAGTGTCCTTGCTGACGTGGCGCTGACATGATCATTAAAATATTATTAAAAATAATTATTTGGCATTTTTTAATACCACGTCAGCGCCACGTCAGTTTTCTCAATTTTAATTTTAATTTTATTAATTATTAAAAGTAAAAGCCAGATTTCTCAATTTTAATTTTAATTAAAAAAAATGAAAAACAAACAGAAAGCATCCCAAAAATCAAAAACAGAAAGCAACCCAGATTTCTCCATCGTGTCCTCATCTCTCACTCTCTCACACACACTGAACATCACTCTCTCACACAAATTGAACACCTCTCTCAGTCTTAAGAGCTAACAGCATGACCACCCAAAAATCAAAATCAAGACCCACAAATTGAAGACCTAAAAACGATCTAGCTCCGGCGTTGAGACCCAAAAACCCATCCCACGATCAAACCCAGCAACCCAAGACGAGTCAAGTTTGTTCGTGATCGTGCCGATCTAGCTCCGGCGTTGAGACCCAAAAACCCATCCCACGATCAAACCCCAGCAACCCAAGACGAGTCAAGTTTGTTCGTGACCGTGCTGATCTAGCTCCGGCGTTGAGGTTGTTGCCTTTTCCAGTGAAGAAGAGCGCCGCCGCTTCGATGGTTTGGGTTTGTGAACGATTTGGAGACGGATTCTTATCCACCACGCACCGCCGATCTGACCCAAACTCTCTAATCTCAAAATCTCATCTCCGCTTAATGAGAAAAATTTGGATCTGGGTCTGTGTTTGTGTTTGATCTCTGTTTCTTTCTCTCTTTTTTCCGTTTGAGTTGTTGTGATCTGGGTGTGTTTGTGTTTGTGTTTGATCTCTGTTTCTTTCTCTCTTTTTTCGTTTGAGTTGGTGTGATCTGAGTGTGTTTGTGTTTGTGTTTGTGTTTGATCTCTGTTTCTTTCTTCTTCTTTTTTTCGTTTGTGTTGTGATCTGGGTTTGAGTTATTGGTTATTAGGTTTGTGTTCTTGTAATCTGGGTTGAGTTCTTTGTTGCTGGGTTTGATTGGGAAGAACAGGAAGAACAAATGTTCTTATGAAAAATTAATAATGATAAGTAATTATTTTTTTAATTAAATTAGATTTAAGGTTTTTTTATAATTTAATTTTTTTTATATAAATTTTCTGACGTGGTTTTGTTTTAAAAAAATTAAAATGCTGACATAGTATTAAAAAATGCTAAATAATTATTTTTAATAATATTTTAATGATCATGTCAGCGCCACGTCAGCAAGAAGGGCACTCTGTCTGCCACGTAGGAGGTTTCCGTCAGTGGGTTGACGGTAGGGACCATTTTAAAAACGATTTTCTTTTTTTAGGGATGAAATTTGCAAAGAAATCAATTTTGGGATGAAAATAGGAATTGACCCAAAATGTAGGGACGAAAAGTGCATTTTCGCCGCTAACAATTTTAATGTTGGTTACATTTACTTTTATGGGTTGTGCTAACGGGCATTGTAATTTGTTAACTACACCTTTTTTACTTTTTTTTTTTTTTGGTACAGTTTTTTGTCCTATTTTGAAACTTTTTGCAACTTTATACTATTTTTTACACATTTTTATAACTTTTTGCAGCTTTTTGAATGAAAAATACATCCTTAACCAGCACACCGATGTCATGCTGATTAACATTTGCCTACTTTTTTTTAATTGGAAACATATCTAACCCAACTGAGAGCATTTCTTTGCAGATCTTTAATTTGATTGGAAGCAATTACAATTATTAGAACGGTGCTTACATGAACTTGCTGGATGCATATTTTTACAAACACATCTACCCCCAGAAGATAAAAAACTTAATCACTTCTTCATTTGAAAAGGCAACCGAATTAATAACTTGGGTTACATCAATAAATATCATTTTGGTTCTCAGAACTTTAAGATCTTGTCGAAATGTTCGTAGTCGTGGTCCGGGTCTTGTATTGCTTATGTTAATATGGTGTTTTGATATTTCCCAGTTTTTCTGGGAATTGGGACGGTGAATACATTGTAGTGGTCTTCCTCCACCTGGAACTTTCCTTCTGATAACGTTGTGCAGATAAAATTAGATTTGAGGCCCAGCTTATGGATAGATGGGCAGCTGCAGTTGAAACAAATAATTTGGGTTTGGGAGCCCAATTCAGTTTAACCTCAATCGACAACTGGCAGTGATTACTTAGAAAGTTCGAATGAAGATGCTGAGATGCATCGGAAGGCCAGTGTTAATATTTTCATGTATGTATTTCTCATTTGCTCTTTCTTCTGGGAAGTTTTTCCGATCAGAAAGCAGTGTTGTCCTATTGAGTTTAATGTAGGGACTAGGGTGTGCCAAGGATGCTTTAGAAATATCAAGGTCTAATACTAGTTTAGTCTTTTTTGGAGTACCAAAAAAATGATCCTAATTTTACCTGAGAGGATTAGCAAATTTTTTTTTACCTCTCAGCGTAAATAATAATAATAATAATAATTTTACAGTATTGTAATTTCGGACTTATCTATAACCAATTTAGTATCTAGTTACCATTCAATAGGTTCATCACAATACCTATATCTTATAGTACATATATGAGCATACAAAGTTTTCCGCTGTGTATTGAGGTTTTTACGTCATGTTAATTCTAAAAGAATCTAATACTATCAGTGAAAGAAGAAAAACAGAGAGCAATAGAGCAAGAAAGATGAGAAATTTCTGATTGTATTAGCATAAATGATTCTGTACATCAAGATCGTATTTATACAAGAAAACTAAGCTAACTAACTTGCTAAGCACTAACTAATTGTGCACATTATAAGGAACACGTGTAAGAGATAGTTACAATTGATTATGGCACGTGTGAACACTAAGAAGATAAATAAAGTAACAAAACGACTTGTAGCTCTGTTATATGTACAGAATACCCATGTTTAGACCTTCTTATCTAATGCTTTTGAACTTCTTGCTTTTGGGTGCTAAACTTTGACAATCCTCCTCAAAATGAGAACCAGAACTATGAATATTAACTATGTTCATCTTGGTAAGTAAGTATTTGAGTTGTTGACCACTTAAAGCTTTAGTGAGCAAATCTGCCAATTGTGAATGTGTGGGAGTATAAAACAATCTAACAACTTTATCTTGCACTTTATCTCTAACCAAGTGACAGTCAACTTCAATATGCTTGCTTCTTTCATGAAAAACAGGATTTTATCCAATGTGAATGACTGTTTGATTGTCACTAAAAAGTAGAGTAGGCTGTGGGTGATAAATTTCCAAATCCTTCAACAAAACAAGTAACCATGTCATCTTACACACTGTCACTGCCATTGCCCTATACTCAGCTTCAGTAGAGGATCTGGACACTATAGACTGCTTTTTAGACTTCCATGATATTAAGGAATCTCCCAAAAAGACACAATATCCAGTAGTGGACCTTCTTGTATCTGCACAAGAAGCCCAATCAGCATCTGTGTAAGCCTTCAAATGCAGATCAAACCTGGTTGGTAACAAAATGCCTTGGCCAGGACACCCTTTGATGTATTGAAGGACTTTATAAGCTGCATCTAAGTGTGGTTTCCTAGGCTTAGAGACAAATTGATTGAGTTTGTTCACTGCATAACCTATATCTAGTCTAGTGATGGTAAGATATAATAATCTTCCCACCAGTCTTCTATAAATCCCTGGATCAGAAAGTAGTTTTCCATGAAACTTACTTAACTTTAGATTTTGCTCCATTGGCACCTTACTAGGTTTGCATGCTGTCATACCTGCTTCCTTCAAAACTTCTAGAGCATATTTCCTTTGGCAAATGGAAATGTCCTTATCTGATCTTGCCACTTCAAGTCCAAGGAAATACTTTAGAACTCCAAGATCCTTGAGTTTGAATTCTTGATCTAATGAAACCTTCAATTTATCAACAGCCTGAATGTCAATGCTAGCAATTAATATGTCATCTACATAGACAAGTAATACTATGAATGAATTATTGAACCTTTTAGTAAACAAAGAGTAGTCTGCCCTAGACTGCTTGAAACTATACTTCAATAAGGTATTTGAAAACTTAGAATACCATTGCCTTGAGGCCTGCTTAAGACCATACAAGGACATCTTGAGCTTGAGCACTGTATTGGCCCCCTTGTTGTGAAGCCTTGAGGAATCTGCATATACACTTCTTCATGCAAATCACTATGAAGGAATGCGTTATTGACATCCAATTGACTCAAATGCCAGCCTTTCACAGCAGCAATAGCAAGTACAGTTTTGACAGTAGTCATCTTAGCAACAAGAGAGAAAGTTTCAATAAAGTCCAACCCCTCTTGTTGAGTAAACCCTTTTGCAACTAGCCGTGCTTTGTACCTTTCCACAGACCCATCAGTCTTGTACTTCACTCTATATACCCATTTACAGCCTATAGCCCTTTTATGAGGAGGCAAAGGAGTAAGAGTCCAAGTATTGTTGGATTCTAAGGCATTGATCTCAGCTGACATTGCATCTTGCCATTTGGGGTCTTTAACAACCTCATCATAGAACTTAGGCTCAGGAATAGCAACAATTAGGGAACAATAAAGGGAATAAGAAGAGGACAGTTTAAAGGAGTCAAGATAGTGAGATAAAGGGTATTTTGTACCTGAAGTGATAGGAGCAGAACCAAACTTGTTGGGAAAAGTGGAAAGAGCATGATCATCACAAGTAACATTGCTGCATTTATAATCTTGTAAGTAAGCTAGAGGTTTGGAAACTCTAGCAGATTTTCTTAAAGGAGGATTAAAGGTGAGTGATGGAGAAGGGAAATCTACAGAAGTTGTAGGAAGATGATTGAAATCTGTAAAAACACTAGGATTAGGAACAGCAGGTAAAGGTAAGGCTGTCTCAGAAGATGGAAGGATGGGTGAAGCCATTGGATTGGATGCACTAGAATCAATAGAAATGTCTATATGTGAAGAAGGAAAAGATTTAGGGACAATAGGAGATGTAAAGTCGGGTTCAGTAGCAACTGAAGGGAAGATATGAGGCAAAGAAAGAAAGGAATTGGGGGGGGGGGGGGGGGGGGCAGAAACAAAAGGAAACACAGTTTCATGGAAGAGTACATCTCTAGAGATAAAAATTTTCTTAACCCTTGACACCAAAGGGATACTCAAGAAAAACACAAGGTATGGATTTAGGTTCAAATTTATTTCTGTTGTGGGCTAAAGTGGAAGCAAAGCATAGACAACTAAAGACCTTCAAGTGATCAAAAGATGGGAGTTCACCATAAAGCTTCTCAAATGGTGTTTTATTCTCTAAAACTGAAGTAGGCAGTCTATTGATTATGTACACAACAGTTAAAATACAATCACCCCCAATAAGAAATAGGGACATTGGATTGAAATTTCAATGCTCTAGCTATATTAAGGATATGTTGGTGTTTCCTCACCACAACTGAGTTTTGTTGTGGGGTAGCAATACAAGAATGTTGGTGAATTATACCATGACTAGCATAGATATCTTTTAAGAAAAATTCTGGAGCATTGTCAGACCTAATGGCTTTAATGTTGGTATTAAACTGTGTACATATCATATTATAGAAAGAAATCAATAGAGGCCTAGTTTCAGATTTAGATTTCATGAGATATATCCATGTAGATCTAGTGGCATCATCTACAATAGTAAGGAAATATTGAAAACCATCATGAGTAGCTTTAACCAATGGCCCCCAAACATCACAATGAATAAAATCAAAAGCAAGGAAAGATATATGATTAAAGGAAGGGAAGGGAAGTCTTTTCTGCTTAGCAATAGGACAAATAATGCAATCTTTATTACTGCGTAAAGATGGTACATCTAGTAAACAATGATATAAAGCTTAAAGCTTAAAGCTTATCATAAGACACATGTCCTAGCCTAAGATACCAAAGATATGGCTTAGAAACAGTAGAAACAAAATTAACAAAGGACTTGAAAACTGACTTTAGAGTAGAGAAAACTTCTGAAATAGAATCACAAATGTTTGAAGATTGCAGCAGGTACAGATTGTGATGTAGTTTACCCACTCCAATCGTTTTCCAACAAGTAAGGTCTTGTATGAAACAATAATTAAAGAGAAAAACAAGACAACAAGATAAAGACTTAGTCAATTTACTCACTGATATGAGGTTGAAAGTAAAGGTTGGTACACAAAGCACATTCTCAAGAATTAAAGTAGAAGCGACTTGAATAGTACCTATGTGAGTGACAGTAACCTTCTCACCATTACATAATTGAACAAAAGTAGAAACACAACTGGTAATTTTAGTGAATAGGGTAATAGAATGAACTATATGATCTGTTGCCCCAGTATCTGGAACCCAAGTTTCATTACCAAAAGCAGTTTTGTTGCTTGAATTAACAGCAAATATTTAATGCTTCATGCTTAGGCACATAGATTTTTGAAACAGTTCACAAGAATTACTTGAAAGAGCAGAATTTGCTGAGTGAATTGCATCATTGGAAGTTAAAGCAGAAGCATGAGAACTTAACATTGACAGAAGCTGCTGGCATTGCTCTAAAGTAAATGGAAAAGAAGTAGGCTGATGAGTGAAATGAGTAAAATCTTTGGGCTTGGTCTCCTGCAACTGTGACCTGATTAGCCATAGAAACTTTGCCCTTTTGCTTGTATCCTGGTGGAAAACCTACAAGCTTGTAGCACTTTTCCATCACATGACCAACTTTCCCACAATGACTGCAAATAGGCCTTCCTTTCCCTCCATTACCTTTGACATTCTTGCCAGCATTACCAGAAAAATTCGAGCTTTGAGTGAACCCTTGGTTCTTGATTGCTAAAGCAGTAGACTCAACAGAAGATTGACATTGAATCCCAAAGCTCGTTGTCTCTCTTCTTGAATGACCAAAGAAAAAGCTTTATCAATGGAGGGAATAGGCTCTATCATCAAGATTTGAGTTCTGACTTGTGAATAGGCATCATTCAATCCATTAAGGAATTGCATCAACGAATCTTGATGTTGAAAAGATGTAATTTTGTCATTGACTCCACAGGTACATTTACCTCAAGCACAATATGGCAAAGGCCTGAAATTCAACAACTGATCCCAAGCTGTTTGAAGACCAATAAAGAAGCTTGTTACTGTTGAATCTCCTTGCATAACCGTGGATATCTGCTTCTGAAGCTGAGAAATTCTTGGTCCATTAGCCTGAGAGAAATGATTTTTGAGAGCATTCCAAACTTCAAGAGCCGTATCTCTGTAAATCACACTGGCTGTGATGTGAGGAGAAACCGAATTCAAGATCCATGATGAAATCATGGAATTGTTCTTGGACCAAGCCAGCTTCTCAAGAGGTGTGACTGCCTTAGAAGCAGTGATAGATCCATCCACGAATCTAAGTTTGCTTTTGGCATCCAAAGCCATTCGCATAGCTTTGGCCCATGTAGAGTAATTCTCTTTTGTCAAGGATTGAGAAACCAGAATCACACCAGGTGATTCACCATGGTGAAGGAAGAACGGACGTCGTGGATCCTCCATTGGAGAGAGCTCACGTTGAGTAGAAGTAGAAGAAGAAGAAGAAGAGGAATTTTGATTACGGTTTGATGCCATTAATAGAGGCTTTAAGCTCTAATACCATAAAAGAATCTAATACTATCAGTGAAAGAAGAAAAACAGAGAGCAATCGAGCAAGAAAGATGAGAAATTTCTGATTGTATTAGCATAAATGATTCTATACATCAAGATCGTATTTATACAAGAAAACTAAGCTAACTAACTTGCTAAGCACTAACTAATTGTGCACATTATAAGGAACACGTGTAAGAGATAGTTACAATTGATTATGGCACGTGTGAACACTAAGAAGATAAATAAAGTAACAAAACGACTTGTAGCTCTGTTATATGTACAAAATCCTTTTTTGTCTTATAGCCCATGTTTAGATCTTCTTATCTGATGCTTTTGAACTTCTTGCTTTTGGGTGCTGAACTTTGACAATTCCCTTTATTCTTTCTCTTTCTATCTCTCTCTCCCTCGGTCCCTTCCCTTTAGTTTTCAATTTTGGTCCATTCGGTCAATTTTTGTCTATTTTTGTCTATTTGGTCTATTTTGGTAATTTTCTGTCCACTTTGGTCCAATTCAATTCATTTCGATCCACCTCAATAATACTTTGGGAGGATAAGTTTGTATAGAAAGAGAAACTACTTCAATGACAATTATGTCACATTCTCAACATAATGTGGAATGCTCCTCACAAGCATGTGATCCCCCACATGCTTGCGAGAGGTGCACTCCATAAGACGAGCGCATAAGATAATTTTTCTTTTGAAGGCCAAATCTTTCAAACTTTGTGGCAATTTCCCGAAATTCACCACTTGAGGGGTGTACAAGCTGATTGGTAGTTTGATTATGAAGAGTTTTTTTTTTTTTTTTTTTTTTTTTTGGATAAGCGAATTTTGGCCCCTAATGAGAGAGGCAAACACTTTCTTTTTTGAAGCGAAGTTGAAAGAGTTTTATTGAAACTTAAGAGGAAACATCAGAAGCAAAGAATATAATACAATTGAGCCCAGAGTAGCATCCACTTCATGAGCTATGGTTACTCCTTGAGATTAAAATTGAAATAATGTCATGTCTTTTATAAGGAATTATAGAAGAATTAATGCGAATACAGAAGAAATAAATTCTGGGCATGATTGCCATTAAGAGACTAAACTGAGGATTTAGGTGAAGGCTAAAATCAACGAGAAATTGCACCTGTTCATCAATAGTAATTGCTTAAATGACATAGAGACAAGAAAATTGAATGCCGACAGCAATTTGTCTATTCCATCACATTTGTGACAGGTGATGATATTCATGAAAGTCGAAATATTCATGAAAGTCGAAATGCCGTGCATTTTCGCGCCAAAATAAAGATAGGACATGAACTTGAAGCTCTCTACATCGGCCCAATTGATTAAGACTACAACGAAAAGACTTATGAAATGCCAACATAAGACACTCGCACGATTAGATGAATTGAGATCCCATGCAAATACCACGTCGGTATTATACATTGCAATAATTTTGACGGGTGATTGAAAGTTGTTTTTGTAACTTAGAATCTATACTCTTTGAATAAAAAAATTTCAAAAGAGTAAAAAAGTAAAAAGGAAAAAGAAAAAATGTTGTAAGAGAATTGTACTGTGCAATGCACTAGGATATTGCACAAGATTTCAATCCTAATAAGATAAATCTTAATTGTTTTGAGTCATTGTTAGAGATAAAAACAAGTTAAGGTACAAAAGTGTTTCATGAAATTCACAAATGAACTCAAACGAATATTTTGTTGAATTGTTGTGGAGACTAATTTGAACAGCTTGTTTCTTCATAAATGAAAGAGCATTTAGGAAAACAACAAACCCTTTTTCTCAAGTTTGGTATATTAATATAAGATGCTAATAGTTTTGTAGTCCACCAGTACTGTTTGGTCTTCTATATACGAGAGAGCCAAAATTCTTTGAGGTGGGAGATGTACCCAACAGGCAACAACCACATTATTCAACCCGCTTTAGCTTAGCTTAGTTTAATTAGATAGGTGCTAATCTAACCTTGCAGCTAAACATCTAAGATGAAAAATAGCTGGATATATAGTGGAGACTAATTACTTACAATTAAACTGTCAGAGTCAGGCAAGGGGTCCATGAATTATAATTAGAATATGGGCATGGGGAGTAGCTGAGAATTCTCTTATCTCTCAATTCAATGAGTCCCTGCTGGTAACCACACATCTTGTCACGTACTCCTTGTTGTTTTGTGGTGTCCAAGCGCCAAAACTCATTCAATATAAGAGGCCCATATGTTGGAATTGAACTAAAAAGCCCGAACCTTTAATTTTTTTAAGGGTGTGAGGGCATGGTATATATGCACCCATGTGAGCACACTGCCCGGAAGGGTTTTTTGGGAGTGAGAAGTTTGAATGAATCATATAGGCAGGGCATGCAGTCAAACCATTGGGAATCGAAACTCTTATATACTGATTTCCTGACTACTTCCCTGCAGTAAAATACATGGGAAGATTAGCAGCAAACTTTTGTTGAAAGAGATGGCATGGGAGTTAGTGTGTGGGCGAGTGATGATCAGTGATATGTGTTTGTTTGTAGGGTATATAACCCAACCTCTATGTGTGTCAGGAGTTTTTTTTTTTTTTTTCAAAGGCACCAACAACAATCATGCTTCTTTACTCTCCATCTTTCTGTTCTCTTACAAGCATCATAATATTGGGTGTTATATCTTCCTGACACCACTTTCCAGTTTCAGAATTCTATATAACTTGCTTCACCAAACTCCAGTTGTATCTTTAAAATTTGGGTTTTTTTTATTTTATTTTTTAAGGGTCATTTTTTAATGCTTATACTTGGAAGGGTACTAATACTATTCGACATAATAACGATAAACTTTCCCGTTCTAGGTGAACATGTTTTCGATGTTTCTTCTCCTTTTAGTATAAGAAAACACTAATCCTTGGTAATAGTGTAATACCACATTCAACATAGGCTACTTCAAATAGAAATTACCGTAAATATTATCTCACACGTTTGAACACACAATATCTACAATTGCATGCATCAATTTGTGTATATTATATTTTTTTAAAATGCAAAAAAGTAATATCTACATTTAAAACGTGAAAAGTGGATATATATATATATATATATATATATAGAAGATGTGACGAAATAAGTTGTGTGAAAGATTTTTATCTAAAAATTATACTAATTTCGATAATTCTCCCATAGTTTTTAAAGGAATCAATGAGCTAAGACATATTCAACTATCTAACTATATTTTCAAGATAAATCATTTCTTATATTTCTTATCTTTTTTTTTTATTTTTTTATTGCATTATCATAGTAGGATTTGCCATTTTATTTTAACATTCGTCCGTAATTTAAAAAAAGACTTACGAAACAATGTATTTTGATTCACTATGATGTATATAATGGCTGGTGTGCTAACAAGTGATCACTGTTATACATATAAATGTTCTCCAAATTTGTTAACTTATGGTTTATTAAGGGAGCTGTTATCCTTTATCCAATCAACTCTAGCCTAGCAATGTTACTGCTTAAAAGAAACTAGTGATAACGAAAACTGTTTTGAGAATTGAAGCTTAATTTGTCCTTCAATTCGTAACCAAGAGAATTGTAAATTCTTCATTTTTATATGACATAAATACCAGTAAGGAAAAAAATTATAAAAATCTTGCGTGGGTGAAATACCAGAAACTTTTTTTGGCTCTAGTGTTAAGTTTATCCGATTAGTGATATAAATCTATCATTTGCTATTTGAAAAAACAAATAAACAATTCTCAGAACAAATATATGTTATAGACTCAAGATAATTGCAAAACAGCCCTCGACCATCAACACAATACTATATTGCTAGGTGGGTGCTACCCAAAATCTGAAAATATACATTCCTTTGGTAGAGATTCCGTAACAGTAAAAAATACATTCAAATATGTGGCACATAAAATATTCATTAAAATATATACCAAAACAAGCTCAAATCGAAGATGCTCAGTTTTGTTCCCTTTTGTTCTTTTTCATTTTTTTTTCCCTTTACCTCTACAATCAATATGCTTCTCCATGCATGGCTGAAGGAACTGCGATGAAAAACTGTAGCAGGATCACCACCACACCTAGCTGTTATATTATACCAAAAATTAAAACCCCCTTATATATCAATCACCAACTCTATCACTCAAAACCACCACCTTAGCTCGACGCACAAACCATGATTAATTCACTGGTGTGTGTTTTCGGTGGTGGTGATTTCTTTGGTATGCATGCATGGGTGAGTTGATAGTGGAGGTGGCAACGCACACTCTTGCAACGCACACTCTTGTATATATGCAAGTAAAATTGACTGCTTGAAACTTTGAATACACGTGTAAATACGAGTAAGTTGCTTAAGATCATCCTACAAATTCCTCCCAAAAAAAATTCATACAATAAAATTATGAGGGATTAACATAATATAATTTTGAATTCAATGGTTAAATTCATAAGCATAGTTAATAATATATCGGATATGGAATATGTATGTGTATCATTTTGGTTCAAGATTTTAAGAAATTTTTTAAAATTAAGATTTGTTTAATATAATTTAATAATAAAAAATGAAGAATTTGAACCTTAAATATTCCATTGATAACATCTTAAAATACTAATTAATTAAACTACAAGATTCTTAATATCTTTAAAATTGGAA
This sequence comes from Lithocarpus polystachyus, assembly GCA_033629205.1. Lineage (NCBI taxonomy): Eukaryota > Viridiplantae > Streptophyta > Magnoliopsida > Fagales > Fagaceae > Lithocarpus > Lithocarpus polystachyus. Next base: position 40,666,005 of record CM066173.1, read on the forward strand.
AAGACATGACAATAGTCATAAATACAAATTCTATACTAACTTAAATAAGAATTTTTTTTATTAAATTAGCAATAAACAAAGTGTGGAATTTTTGTTCTAAGAGACCAAATTTTGATATTGATAAACCGGTCAAATTAAACTCAAAACATATACATATATGCTTATAAATACATATATATATATATATATATATGTGTGTGTGTGTGTGTACGTGGAGAACATATAAATCTAAATTCCTAATATTAGAGTAAGCCATCTCTCATAAATATATTTTATACTATAAAATTATTCAATTTAATTACACATAGAACTATTTCTTTCTCGCACACATGCAGCTAGCCAATGTTCTTCTTCTTCTTCTTCTTTTTTAAAGGGTCATTGGATTAACTCAAATTTTTGAAAACACAATCTCTAAAACGCTTAAAATAAATTTTTTTGGGTATCAATATGTGTGGCTCCACCACTGATTAAAAGAAAGGTTACATATGTAAAATTAGTTTAATTGCATAATTATGTTAGAATTGTTAAAGTTGTTTGGGTATCAAACGCGTGCTATAATACCATGAAAAGATTTAATGTCTTGGTTGTATTTAACTGTATTTATTTGTCAAAAAAAAAAAAAAAAAAACTGTATTTAGAAACCTTTATATATAAATCCTAAAGAGACAAGGGTACAATACACAGTATAAATGTAGTAGACAGGTTCGTACTTACAAATTATACTACTGAATCTAAACAAGACAATAGGTTTGGGCTTAGACCTTAGAGTCTTAGACCTAGCTATATTCTAACAAGAATTATGTACCACAGCTCAAAACATTTCTAATTTCACTACCCTTCCAGCTTCTATCTGATCAATATGCTTTGGATCCGATCGTATAGTCCTACCATTTGACCAAAATGTAACGATTGAATGTGCAAAAATTAAGTTTTAACACACAGGCTAAAATCCAAGACTTTACAGTAGCCAAAAGAGATGTGGATGTACAATCTCAAAATGAGTAACAACTAGATATATACTTTTTTCTTTCTTTCTTTGAACTCCGAAGTGTACCATATTGTACAACATATGCTATCAATGGGCATCTAACAAATCCTCAAAGAAATTTTAATCATGAATACTTATATAAATGCGAGTTCAATAGGGGATATATATATATATATATATATGCATGTGGTATTCATAATTTCACTTTGCTGCTTTCTGGAAATGAGTCCCCCTGAGAACTTTAAAGTAGAGGGTAGTAATGAACCTCCTAGCCTATGAGTTAGGTTTTATTAAAATCTCAACAACAACGACAAATATTCAAATTTAATTAATTGTCACTTTGCAAGGTCCGGATGGTGATGGATCATTTTGACTCCCACCAAAAAATTTAAAAAAAAAATGGACAGTATTTAATTTGTAACCTGCTGCATAAATTTCTATGTTGTTCCAAATTCAAGTCACAATCCACATCTATATGGCTTATTGGCTTGAATTGAGATCATATTAAATGCTATTGAATAATGTGATAAACATTTCAGCAACAAAACAGGAAAATTGTAAAGAAATGGGGCTAGACAAATTGGGTCCCCACAAGTTCATAATAAAAACTCGAATAATGCTCAAATTTCTATGGTCAAGTCCACCATTTGTACGTTGAGTTCTTAAAGTCATCCTTAATAGCACCGTTTTAAAGAATCGAAGAAAAACGATAAAATAGAGGTTGAGGGCTGGTCCAATCATTTGCTACCCTCATTTCATTTTCTCCCGTCTACCTTCTCTTTTACCTTTGCGATTAAATTTTCTTTGATAGAATGTATTAAAAATCCAATTAGGAACAGATAAAAATCATTATGCGACTGCATTAAGAAGATTTATCATTTGATTTGTGTCATTGGTCACGTGATTTTAATTTTTATTCAAAAAAGTTAACGATAGTTAGTCACAACTGTAAATTTGACGGATATGGAAATCTCATGCGGTTATAAGAAATAATTGAAACCCATAGGAAAGAAACCAACCCAAACCCCAATGAGCATTTTTGTATTTAGGCCTAAAACAAAGAGTAATTAACGATACGTCAACAATATTTTCATAAAAATTTCACAATAAATCATAAGTGACAAGTTATTATTGGTTCTAATATGAATTTACTACTAAAATTACTTTTTTGTTCATTAATAACCGCAAGTATCAGTTTGTTATTCAGAATTTGTTGTAAAAATATTATGAACGAAACATTTTTCTCCCAAAAAATAAAACTTTGGGAGCAGTGTTTTCTTATATCTTTTATGGAGAATTCCAGCATGGCTTGTCACAGGAAGCCGCCCAGCTGAAGACACTAGACAACATAAATGCATAATAGAGAATAAGAAGCAACCATTGAAGGATAGTGCGTGCCAACTATTGGAGTTAGATTTGCCTTTCAACATTTCATCAATATAGAGTTTTTAATTTTTATCAACAGAACGAGAAAAAAATAAATCGCAGAGGAAATGTTTCAATTTGGGTTATAAGTTATAAATCCTACAAGTCAAAAAGGTTGCTGACACTATGAAAACACAAGAAGCATACAATACAAGCATTGTATTGTCAATCCAGTAGTAGATGAATCGTGTAGCTGGGATGATAATTCATTTCATGTGATTGGTAACAGTGTTTCTGTGTTGTAATTATTCCTCCCTTCCAGATGATGTACTGGGCTGTTTGGAGGAAAAGACTTTTTTATTTGTTTCTTCTGTTTAATGGAATTTGGATTGAGCTAAGAAAAAATAATTCATCACTTGGGACACCCACCAAAAAAACTGAGTGCTAAACTCGAATTTGGACACATTTGATGTGGTTTAAATGATTAGGGGAAATTTTTCATCATATGATCATGATTAAAACCATTACCTAGGCAGTTTTGACTCTTGATTGCAGTTAGGGAAAAAAAAAGTGCTGACAAAAAGAACCAATAGAAGTAAAGTGAATCAACTTTGTTAACAATGTCAAAAGTACAAAGTTATATTTAAGAAAAAACTGAAAAAGAGTTTAACTTCAAACCGGCTTGAATCTATCTATTCTCTTGTCTTTTTAAATGAATCATGTAATCTGTTTAAATGATATACGTAGATAGTTTTATAAACCGTCACGTATTAATTTGGGGTAAAATGTTGTTCTTTATTTAATATTTTATTAAATGATGTTTGTTTTAACTTCTTATTTTTAAGAAATAAAGTCCTTTTTTTTTTTGAAAAAATTTTAAGAAATAAAGTCAAATTCTACATGAGTATCAAGAAAATCACAAGTAATCATCTTAATTTATTCATTGTAGCATTACAAATAAAAAATAAAAATTTCTTCTAAAAGAAGTACACTATAATAATTGAACATTTATTATTCTTAACATTCCATCAAATACACTGATATATAATTTTTGTGTAAGTTTAAGGAGCAGGATGACAAATTGTAGGCGGAGGCGGCTTCAATACTTAGGCTCTGATTTTTCTTGTTGGAGTATAGAAATGCAATCTTTGACAATGGAAGGCTCAAGTTTAAGTGTATTCTCTTTGCTCAAATCTGGTGCTCATTGCTTCTCTGAGGCTGGGGTGGTATTAGATGAAATTCGTGAAGTGTTTGTGGTTTTTAGAAATATTACTTTTAATTACATTCCAAAAAGTTCCCAGTTCTTGTTGGGGCTATAGAAGAGGTTAAGGTGACATTGGTCTGGACTTTGGATTGAGATTGAGAATACCCTCTCTTTTTTTCTTTTTTCTTTTTTCCTACGATATAGACTACAGTCGGTCCTGTGATACAGCTGGATAATTGCTTAATGGAATAAAAACTCAATTGTTTTTATCATACAAAAACAAAAATTCAAGATCACAACTTTTACCATAATTTGTTTACTTTTACCCACATGACAAGTTGTGAGTGAAAAAGTAAAAGTAATGAGTTTATGTGGGTCCACAACTCTACCGCTCACAACTTGTCATGTGATACCATTGTGTCAATAGTTGTAACTCTAGCATTATTCATACAGAAAATATCTATAACTTAGTCAAATTTCTTATGTTTGGCAAAATAGAAGGAAAGGGAAAAGAAGAGAAGAAAGTAAGAAACGGAAAAGGTGAGTTACATTCATGTTGTTTGGTTTGCAAGTGAGAAAAAAGAATTATGATGTGAACCATACGTATAAATCTCACTTCTTTCTCATTTCCCTCTAATTGGAAGGAAAGAAAAAAATGATGGGGCTAAGGGAAAACCATTTCCTCCCTCAATTTATTTCTAACCAAACAACAAAATTTTCTTATTCTCACTTTTTTTTTATCCCTCCTACTCTCCTTTCCTTCCCTTTTCCCTCCAACCAAATATAGTGTTAAGATTTAACTTGAAGTTTTAATGGTTCTGTACTAGTTAGTGTAAGAGCAGCCCAAAACTCGGATCTAGTTTGATTTTATTTGTTTTCTTAATTTATTTCAACAACCCAAAAAAAAAAAAAAAAAAAAAAGACGTAATAGATCCTTAGTTTAAAACAAATCCGGGTAATTTGACCAATGACTTGTAAAGGTCAAGTTTAATAATCTACTCTAATCATAAACCCAAAGTTTTCTCAAGCCTTGCCAGTTAACCGCATGATCTTCCATTAAAGCTTCAATTAATGTGGCGAATTTTAATTCATTATCAATGACAAGCAATTCTGGCACGCTTAGCCACATGTTGGAGAGCCAATCATATTATGATTATCTGGCTAAAACTAACTAACTCATGCACCTAAAAACAATACCATAATCTATGCCTCTGTGGCGGACTCGTGCGATTAATTAACAACTCACCCCCTCTCTTAAGATGAACTTAACGAGCTAGCTATGATATTTTTGTCAAATATACTTGTACTTTAATGAAAGATAACATTTCCTCTTTCATAATTATTCCAATACACCCCTTAAGCAAAGGAAGTGAGAGACCACTTAACTACTAGTATCGGAAAAGATTTCTCTCCAAACTAGTTTAGAAAGAAACTTTTTTTTTTTTTATTGGATGTGAATTTCAAAAATGTAAACGTTGGATTGTATGTTCTTATTATATCTTTTATACTTACAAAATTTCAAGAAAATCAAAAATCAACAGCTATGTCATCAATCAAATATTTAAATTTCAAATTTCTGTGGTCTAAAATTATGTATAAAAAATAAGTTTATTGATCAAATAATAAATAACATCCGATTTGAACGAAATTTGACATGCGTTAAGAATATAAAGAATATGCAATCTAATGGTTAGATTTTCAAAATTTATATCCAACAAAAAAATATATGAAGAGTTTGAAAAGTTTTTCCAAACTAGTTTCGAGAGTAACTTTGTCCATTAATTGTCAATAATCCATGTTTTTTTAAGTAACAGGGTTTTAAAGAAACCATGAACTAAGGATTTTTTTTTTTTTTTTTAATATAGTAATCATGAACTAAAGGTTGTAGCATGTTGGCCGTTGCTTAAAAGATAAAAAGTTTGCTTGTCGTGGGTGTGTGCGTATATATATACTTCTTCCCTAAAAGTTTACAAAATTAACATTGCTTTTCTAAGTTACAGATCCAGTTGTCGAAGACTTATTAGTAAGCAGGAGTTCAGCTCGAGTTAAAAAAATTGTCACATTTGAAGTTAGATGTGAGATGTGAGATGTGAGATGTGCATAATGCCAAGTATCATTTAATATTGACAGTTAAGTTGGCTGTTGGCTTTTGTATTTTTTGTTGTCCTCCAGATTTATATTTATGAATGACGGAAAGAGCTGTCTAACATGTTGATTTGACTATTATTTCCTTAGACATTTTTTGTATTTTTGATTTCATTTCCTTAGATATTATGTAAATAAACAAATTAGGTTAAGAAATATATATTTTTTAAAAACCTTTAGCGTTTTAGAAAGATTGCAGAGCGTTTAAGCTTTACTAATATCATAGAAAAGGCCTTTTCAACTTACTTTGCTACAACGGATGGTTAGCAAGGTGTCATGGTTTGTGGGCTTCAAGAACTTAGCGACGTGACAAGTACTATCAAAGTCAAAGATTAGGCCAAGCCATGACTAGTGGAAAGAACCCGTAGGATAATGCCGCTGAAGAGGGTTGACAAGAGCAGACTCATAATCGCGTGAATGCCTTGTTACACAACTGATGGGACAGATTTCCAATGGGCAAGTTGTTTCTCAAGAGAAAGATCGATATCGATGGACTGGTTTGGCAGACCATGATGGAAGGCCAAGGACAAGGGGTCGTGGAAGTGTTTTGAACTTATCTAATAGATAGGGGTGGCAAGCTTTAGGGAGTAGGGGTGAGGTTCCCATACTACAAAACACCTTTTTTTTTTCCGCCAAACAGTCACGCGCGCTAACCACCTTTTAAAAAAAAAAAAAATTTAATTCAAACATACGCTTCCTATAAATGTAGTACATTTGATGTCTACTTGGCAACAACATTTTCTTTCAACCTTTTTATCTTGTTTGCTAATTTATAGTTTTTTTAAACCTTGTATTTTAAATACAATATACTTTAACCAACTTTCAATTGATAAATAAATAATATTTTAGCAAAAAATAAATAAATAAAACACCAAAACATAAGTTCTATTCTCATTGATAGACTTGGCAAATGGGTTGGGTCAACTAGGTTCAGGTTCAAAGTTTAGGTTCGAGTTCAAGTTTGAGTTCAAGTTCAAGTTTAGGTTCGAGTTCATGTTTGAGTTCAAGTTCGAGTTAGATTAGGGTTTGGAGTAGAAACAAGTTGCAAAACTTATAACCTTCACTCGATCTTTTAAGGGCTGGGTTAACCCAATATGACCCGTATTTTTTCCAAGTGTCATAAAAAATAAAAATAAGAATAAAATATAATAATTAATAATATTGCCTTTGTTATCCTTTCAATACAAATAAGAGAACATATAAAAAAAATTAGAAATAAAAGTTTAATAATAAAGAAGTCAGCAAGTTTACATAATCAATGGTTCGTTAAAATGAAAACTTCAAGCCTCAATCTTGTTGTTGATACCCATTTTGGCGACACATTTTCTACATGCTAGATTCAACCAAGCTCAACTTCCTTGTAGACACAATTCATGTATTATATTATATTTTATTATTTTAAGCATGATCCAAGCTCATGCGACTTATTGGAGAAATTAAGGGAGTGTGGTTTAGAGGGTATAGGTCGGTTCCATTCAAATCTTTTGCATGAGCCCAGCCCACAAGTGCTACTAAGTGAGCTAGGTATGCAAGTAGCACCTCATGCTCATGAAGAAGTTTTTGTACCCAAAAATGCTACCTCAAAAGAGCTTTTATACTCTAGTTAACTGTGGCCCAACTTTTCTGCTCTACACTTTTTTGCCTAAAGCACATAGCTGACCCTAAGTGGCTGGTCTTGTCTCCGACAGCAACCAAATGCAACCTCCAAGGAACTACCATGTCTAGGAAATATCAACCCATGAATTTAGGCCACTTTACTTCCCAAATTATGCAAAAAAACAAACCAACCCTTTTACCCAATCAAAGCAAATCTAACCATAACCTCTTTGGTTGATACCTTGGGGTTCAAAGCCTCTTTTATTGACTTAAAACCAATCACTTAGAGCACCCCAAACTCAATACAAAAGCCCCAATCAGATTCAAAAGGAAAGAATCGCATTTTACCCTTAGAGTTGAAACTTTACATCTGTAAGGACACAATTTTTGTAGAGTGGGCCCACAAGTGAGATGAACTTAGGCCCAAAACATAAACAACATCCTTGCAATGAATTTGTAGAGAGTGGGCCAGATAAACTGGGCTTGAAGTGAGATTCGATGGTCCAGGTATGGTTATAAGCATATCAACAAAAACAAAGTGCTGATGTTATATAAAGCTGTCCTGGGCTTAATCCGAGGAGAAGTGTTTATACAGTTGTTTGAATATCTATAACTTTCTCTCTCTCTCTGTTAGTTGCCTCTTCTCTTTCTCTTCGGATTGTTCAATGCCCCTTTTCCTTGCCTCCAACTCCATTTATATACTCGTTTCTCTCACGTGCCATCTGGGTGACTTTCTCTTGATACTTGTCCCATCAACCTCCATTTATATACTCGTTTCTCTCACGTGCTATCTGGGTGACTTTCTCTTGATACTTGTCCCATCAACCTCTCTTAAAGTCTTTATACAGCAGTTGTAAAGATAGAGAGTCACTGTTCAGACATCATTTCCTCATTAATGCGGTCAGAGGGTTAGATGCAGGGCCATTAATGCGGTGGTAGCAGCTTTCTTTATAGTATCAAATAGCTTCCACCTGTCCTATTTGCTCGCTGGGTGCCCATGTACTAGAAGGATTCTCAAAAATATCTTATTAAGTGCTAGAGTGTACATTCTAGCTTCCTTTTTGACTACCCGAAGAGGTAGTCCTCCTCGGACAATTCTTCTCAGTGCACATGTTGGCCACACCTTTACGAAGATCGTGGCAACATATCTTTCTTGTAGCTTACCGTCCTCGGACGGATGTGGCTCCTCAGACAGGCTCACGGCCCAACATCTAAAATTGGGCCTTTAACCCCTACAACAGCCAAAACCCATTCAGTCGTATAACATTTTCACAATTCTGAAGCTTAAGGGTGGAAATATGGGTACAAGGGGACCTTCCCTCTCTTCCTCACGACCTCTCTCAATTTCCTATTCTCGCTAACTATGGGTCGAAGTTTCGAACCTATTATGTTTTTATGAATTTTTCAGCATTTTTATTATTGTCATTTTGATTTCTCTCTTGTTAAAGCATCATTAGCTTTTATTGACTAAATATTGGAATTTTGGGCTTGATACTTTCCACAAATAATCACTTCTAAAGAACTCAAAGAGAGATTTGGGCCGTTCTTGTATTTTTGGCTTATGTCGCAAAACATTCCCGACACTTGCGAAGAAAGAATATGTAAGAGCTTGTAAGAAGAACAGAACTTTGGAAAAATAAGTGATTTTAAAAAATATATAAATAAAATAAAAAGTAAAAAGTGAAACATATTTATACTAAGTCAGCAACCTAAATATAAAAGGGTAAAAAATAATAACAAGCCAACTCGTGTAAGACAACCCCACCCGAAGTTTTAGTGAGTCAGTCATATTTTTCACAAGTTCAAAAATCTTAATTTATACTAGTCTCATCACACGCGCTTCGCATGTGTGATGAGGCTCTTTATTTTATTTTAAATTTAATGTAATTTTTCAATTTGAATTTATCTATTATTAGTGAGGTTATACAAGAAGGGATTTTTAAGAAACTAAAATTTAGGATTTGAAATATAGTAAACTGATGGGTTTATTTTATGCTAATTTTTTGGGAAAAAATGTATCAAATGTGCGTGAGATATATGCTCTCTTTAAAATTTAAATAGAGAGTGTGCTCTCTTTTTAAAGAGAGTACACTCTCTATTTAAATATATCTCATGCACATTTAAATAAAGAATGTGTTCTTTCAAAAAAAAAAATTAGAGTGTGCTAATTTTTAGGAAAAAAATTTCTCTGGTAGTTTTCTTTTTTATTTTGTTGAATTATAATTTTAACCATATTTTTTATTTTTTAAGAATAAGGATTATCTAATTAACTTAGGGGTATTTTTGACATTTTCTGAAGGCATAACTAACTTTCTGAATCCTCTTAATATATTGAGATTAGTTCAAAAACCAACTAATATCTTAGTTGAATAATAAGGAACAATTATCATAGAGCAAATATTATATGGTTTTAGACTTAAAATACTATTTATCTATAATATAAAATACTATTTAAAAAATAATATTCCTGTAAATTCAGACTGCTTATAGGATCGGGTTGCAAATTTTATCAGTTTTAGAGCATTCACATCAAACATGTCAAAAAATATAGCATTTAACATCTCAAAACACTACTTTATCAATTTTAACACTCCATTTTATAATACATCATACATCAAAGGTTTTTTTTTTTTTACCACTTCATTAAAATATTATTTATTTATTATTTATAATTCATTTTTATTTTATCTTTCTCTTTTTCTTTGCGTGTGTTTCTCTTCTTCAAGCAAAGACAACCAACCCACCCCCTCATGGCCACCACCAGACACCACCCATTAAATGTCACCACCCAAGCCACCACCCACAACAAACTCACAACCAACCACCGAATCAATCAACCCACACCCACCAGAGAAAGAGTTCACCAGAGAGAGATCGATCGATCCACGGCCTCAAAACCCAGCAACCCACGACCTCAACCCACCAGCACGCCATAATCAACAACTACCACCAAAACCACAAACTCACCAGAATCTGCCAAATCCCAAAACAACAAACTCATCCACCACCCACAAACTTATTTGAAAAAATCACAACCACCATGATCCAAATTGGAACAATCACTTACCCAAATGACAATCACCTCCTCCGGCCCAATGCCCAATCCTCTGCCCAGAAAAAACAACAAAAAGGACTAGAGACCACCGACCCAAATCCAAATCCAAATCCACTGACCAAAACAATGAACAACCACCACCATAACCGTCGATATACACTTCATAGGATGCCACCGTGGCTCTAACAATCTTCAACCTCACCCATAACACATAACACGAACGAGAGAGAGAGAGAGAGAGAGAGAGAGAGAGAGAGAGAGAGAGAGAGAGTTGGAGAAAAGAAGATTGTGGAGACAAAGAAAGAGAGAGACCTGAAGAGAGAGAGAGAGCTGGAGAAAAGAAGATTATAGAGAGAGAGAGAGAGAGAGAAATAGAAAATAATAATAAAAATAAAAAAATATATAACAACTTACTCCAGTAAGGTGTTCGTTGTAGCAAGTTGCTAAAACTTTTAAGATTTGGCACATTTGATGTAGAGCATATATTAGTGTTTTGAGCTATAAAATAGCATTTTAGTACTTTTAACATCTTCGGTGGGAATGCTCTTATTACTGGTCTTTTTCTCTTATTTTCTACTATTATATATTGTGTAATATATTGTGTTCCTCAACCCAAAAAACAGAAATCTAGCTTGTTTGGTAAGAAATTTGTGGTAACTTTGTTTGTATTTTTTAAAAATATGTGTAGGTTAAAAAGTGTGTGAAAATATGTAATATTATTTAAATACTGAAAATTATTATATAAACAACAGTAACAAACGAGGCCATTTGTATACGTCGTGAATCAAATTTGACTAGTCACGGGACCAGCTTAATGTACCTCACACGATCCCACCTCCCTCCAATCACAGAAGACATCTGTTTGTGCCCCACTGCTTATGGCTTATGGGTACGACCTCATGTACGGCACTTACTGAGTTCTAGCTCTAAGAGTGGCAAAACCTCATCCCATTGGGGCGTGCTTCCACGCTCCTAAAAGTCGCGTAGTACCAAAGTCCCCAACCCCACTCTACGCCTAAACTATTCGTGGCGTGAAACAAAGGCTTTTTTTCTCAGTCAAAACAGTCCTCCTTAACACTCACTCGCGTACACAGTTCCAAACACACACTCGTTCTTACTCTTAAACTCTCTCACAAGTCTCAATTCTCAAAAATAAAAATAAAAAACTTCTTCTACATTCTCGCCAAGCCACATTTAGAGACAAATGCTGCAGAGTAAAGCTTAGCGTTTTACACTTCAATCTGTAACCGCTAAAAAGAGTGACTATCTTTTTGCTAAATTATAGGCTTATAATTATACCTCACCTATCCCCTCACCCACTTCTCCCTCAAGTTTTTGCTTTTTGGTCATGGTCGTCAACTACTTTTATCTCTCAAATTCCTGAATTTATCACTTAATAATCTCTCTCTCTCTTCCACTGTCTTAGATTTTCTGTTTGGATGCAGAGAGAGAAAGATAAAGAAAAATTAAAAAAAAACATGGATGATTCTATGTCTAGTTTACTTTGTCAAGAAAGTGAGACTTGTTTGGATGAAGAGTTGGTAAATGGGGATACCTTCATTAACTTTAAGAACTATGATGGTTCAGAAGATGAGCACCTGGAAATGCTATTTGAAAGAGAAATCCGTTCTGGGTTCAAACGGAATGAGTCTTTGGTGTTTGGAAACTGGGTCCAATGTGCTCGCTTGGAAGCTTTCACATGGATTCTGAAAGTTAGTCTCACTCCCATTTCCTTTTTTGTTTTTTTTTTTTTTTTTTTTTTTCTGAAAAGTACAAAATCAATACTAATTATAAAGATTAATTAAATTGTAATTGGAGTTGATTTTTTTTTTTCATTCATTTTATTTTGTATGTCAATCTAGACAAGAGCAGCATTTGGATTTCGCTTCCAAACAGTCTATCTGTCAATGACATACTTCGATCGATTCCTTTCAAGGCGGTCCATCGATGTAAGTTTTTGATTTCCTTTTCAATGCCGAAGTTTTCTGCTTCAAGACAATCATTTTGACTATCAATGCATGTTCTTTGTTGTTGAATTTGTTAATGTTGTGCAGAGTGAAAAATTATGGGCCATTAGATTACTGTCAGTGGCATGTCTTTCTCTGGCTGCAAAGATGGAGGAGTTAAAAGTTCCAATGTTATCAGAGTTTTTTTTAGAAGATTATAACTTCGAGAGCAAATTCATTCAAAGAATGGAGTTTTTGGTATTGAACACATTAGAATGGAGGATGTGCCTAATCACTCCTTTTGCTTTTCTTCATTTCTTCATCACGAAGTTGTGCAAGGAATCTCCAAGTAATATTTTGTCCAGGACTGTGGAACTCATCTTGGTTTTAACCAGAGGTACATTATGAACATTAATGTTTAATTTGATAATGTTGTACTAATTTTATTTTTTATTAATGTATTGATGTAAGTTTTTTAATGTAGAGGTCAATTTAATGGATCATCGACCGTCTGTTATAGCTGCTGCTGCAGCCTTGTTGGCTTTGGATGATAGATTATCACGAAAAGCATTGGAGTTGAAGATGAATTCCATTTCCCATTGTAGATTTCTTGAAATTGTGAGTGCCTCATATTATTTATTTATTTATTTTGCTTTAGAACTCATTTGATCAAATAAATAAAGTAGATTGGATTAATTTTGTTGGCTTTTTGTCACAGGATGATGTGTTTTCATGCTATAATATAATGAGAAGATTGGGTGCGGAGAAATTTAAAATACCTAAGGTTGTAAATTCTCCAGATCTTTCCCCAATCCAATTGGGGCCAATTGATGTTTTAGATAATTCATTGGTTACTTCTGCTGTTAGCAATAAAAGAAAAAGGCTTACACTCAATACTTGTGATCAAAGTTGTGTCATACCTGATGACAAGCGACTCTGCTAGAGAAGATTGGACTATTAGCATTTGTGAAAGATTTGGTAGCGGCTTTTTCAATAATGATTATTGATCAAATCAGCGTTCTTTAATCATTACTTAAAGGATATGATTTGGGATTGATTGATTGAATCTCCCTTAGGAACAGCCAGAGAGAGAGTGAGAGACAGTGAGGGGAAAGAGAACAGGAAAAGAAAAATAGAAAAGCAAAGCTTTGAGCTGCATATAAAAGCTGATTACCATTATAGGGCAATGCCACAATGTGGAAAAAGAGACCAGAAGAAAAGGGGGGTGGGGGTGGGGCTTGAAGGCTGCATGTATAACAGTCAGTCTTAGTTCATTCTTTTTTTCTTTTTCTTTTTGAAGGAAAGTTTTAGTTTATTCTTATTCAATATATTTATATAAAGTTTTTTTTTTCCCTATTTTGGTTTTTCTTTCTGGGGTTTGTGATGTTATACAACCAACCTTTTGATTGGATGCTTGGGATGCTTTGTTGGTGTCTTTGAAAAGACTGAAAGCAATGTAGACTGAGGGGTAAAGTGGGGATAAGGCTGCTCCGTTTGTGTGATTTGACGCATATGTGCTTCATTTTGGCTATCCAAAAAAACAGTTGTGTAAAGGGGTGAATGTGATTGGATTTGTTTGAATATTTGGGTAAATATCTTTTAAGCTGGGCCCCCACTCTTTTTTTCTTGTGAAGCCCTGGCTGAGCAGGTTTGAGGGGTGGGTCATGAAACCCAAGACATTGTTTGTGGAATCAAAAGGAGTTTCTGTGTTGATTACTTGATTAAACTTTATAAAATACAGTTTTGTGACTGTGGCTACATTTTTCCAAGCCAATTGAGTTCCATGTTGATTTTATGATGGGATAATTTTTTGATGAAAGATTTTATGATGGGCTATTGGTCCCACCGTTTAGTAACAGTACATAAATGTTAGCTCCATAGCCAAACGCCCTAGGCATAAAATTGTATTTTAACCTTTGGAACTTTTAGAAGATTAATATTTAGGATAAATTACACTAAACTACTCCGAGATTTGAGGAAATACCAAACACATCCATAACTTGTTAAAAATGGCCAATTTAATTCTTCAACACAAACAGTGTTAATATTTGCCGTTAATAACAAAGTTTTCCTAAAAAAATATGAAACTCAGATTTGGCTCTCTCTCTCTTTTTCTTTTTCATACTCTCACCATCTTCTTTTTCATTGCTTATCCAAATCTGAAATTATGAATAGTCCGTTTATGGACTCAAAGATTTATTCTCTGAGATTTCCTCCCCTTTTTTTCTTAAAATCAACAACATAGCAGTGGTTTTCTTTGGTTCTTTTTTCTTAAAATAAAATTTAACAAAAAAGCTAATTCCTTTCTGCTTTGTGTTTGGTAGCTAAGAAAATCTAAGAAAATCAAAAAGAAACGCCATAGAAAAAGTCTCATCTCCCCCATATAGTGTTTGGCAGTTGAGAAAAAAAAACTCCTTAAAAACAATTTCTTTTCTCCTCAAAGAAACCAAGAAAACCCAATCACACCATCCAAAGTTCTAACTCCACCACAAAATTGCCATCAACCACCAAGCAAACATCAAACTCCTAATACCCATGTCAGCCAAACCCAAATCTAGTCCATCACCGCAAGATCTCCACAGCGAAATAGAGAGATGAGAGAAAGCAGATCCATCATCCTTCATTGGTAAGATTCAGACAACCAAATGCAAAGAAAATTGAGGGAGAAAGAGAGTGTCTGATGAGATTGGGAAAAAAGAAAAGATAAAGAAAGAGAGAGAGAAGAAAGATATCAAATTTGGAGAAAAGTAGAAAACAAATTTTGAGAGAGAAAGAGAGTACGGTGAGACAATTAAGAAAAAGAAAAGAAGAGAGAGGGAGAGAGATAACTTTGTTATTAACGGCAGATGAAAACCGTTTGTGTTGAAGGATTAAATTGACCATTTTTAATAAGTTGTGTATGTGTTTGGTATTTCTTCAAACTTTAGGATGGTTTAGTGTAATTTTCCCTAATATTTATCTCACTTTCAGGCCTTTAAAGTGCATGAAGCATCCAATACAACCTGGATTCATCTGTGATCTTATGCATATACCTTTATTCAGGGTTTCTGGCCAAATTAAAGCACTTTATAAAAGCCCAAAGATAAGCATTTATCATATATTCAAATGTTTTAACAAATTGAAAGTTGATAAAATTTTTTTTTTTTTTTTTTTTATACAAGATAGAATTCTACTCTAGCCTAATCTAAGTGTATGTGTGTGAAGCTCCCTCCTGGTGACTTGAACCCCGGTCTTTGCCCCTCACACCCCACAAGCACTTATACTTATGAATTGACTATCGCACCAACTTGATCTGACTAGATCAAGTTGACGTTTCATTGGATAATAACATTTCATAGGTGATTCGGTAGTGAATATTAAATCTGTTCATGCTCAAGGACTAAACGAGATCATGTCTGTGTGGTCAAAACTGGCTAAATACTTAGTACTTTCCCTGACAATGGTAACCAGCTGCCTTCTTTGCTGGCTGGATAGAAAAAAATGGCATCTTGACTTGTGCTGAAAATCGCTTCGTACTGTATCCATCTTAGTTATTTTGGCCTTTATAGCCAACCCTACTCTCTTTTCTTTGCGTGTATGAATAGGCAAACATTTACCAGAGGTGACTGCTATTGCATTGATGACATTGTTTACATGAGCCATGGCATGCGTTGGGGTTCATAATACAACAACATTCTACGTTGTTTACCATTGCTCATTGTCCATTAAGTTCCAACTGCCAACTAAATGAAATAATCAATACAAAGAGACACCTTGTTGAAAAGCTTTTATTTGTGCAACTTTTTTTTTGAACCCGATATACCCTACAGAAGTGGGTAGGTTTGCCAAATGTTTCATAAATGATTTTGCTATATAGCTTGCATCAATCTGTAATTGCCTGTATGAACAAGCATTTACACTGGTCGTACAGTGTGAACAAGCTACTGGGATAGTCAGATGACCATATTGCATTCAGTTGTGATTATGATACCTATCTACCTCCATTTGGAAATACAAATACGGCTTGATATTAGAGCGTCTGTATGAATATCCATCACTATAGTTTGTAATGTTGCAAAGCAAAAACCTGATCAAATTGCCACCATTTATTCATTCCCACTTAGGTGCGGTTCGAGTTTCAAGTGGGAACTGACGTTTCTTGGGACATTCAGCTAAGTCTTTGACAGGCACTCTCCACTGTTATCCCAACTCCCCTAATAAATAAATTAAAAACCCTGCGTTGAATCTAGAAATACAGAAAGATTTTAATAAAATATTAGCAAAAAGTACCATGAATGGAGGAAGTGTACTAGAGTTATAGACTACATCCACAATAACAAATATCAAGTAATTTTTTTGCTGATTCAATTTTTGCGAGTGGAGGGGAATTCGAATCTTGGGTGTCTTTGTGTTGAACTATAAGACTCTTAGCATAAAGATCCACAAACTCCAACATACAGAACTATAGATCCACAAACTCCAACATACAGAACTATAGATAGGAGAGATGATCTTGCTAGGTCTCAGTTAGTCATTTTGTAATTGAGCTATCGATCATTTAGAATATCCTTATTCTCAGTTTTCATTATCCCCTACACCTTTAAAAAAAAATCGATGGTTATACTAACCAAATTCATCCCAATCTAAACTTGCATCAACTTACCAATACTTTAATCACAAGTCAACCAGCAAGGAGGCATGCAGACCAAAAGGTCCATCAAAAAATTCCTACTCACGTCTAGATCATAACGTCTCACCATTTTGTTTTTCATTCCTAGGCAACTCCAAGTCAATGGCTTCTAGAACTTCGCAAAACTGGAACTCTTTTTTGCCATTCTTTTTCCCTAGTCAAGAGGCAAGAATAAATTCATGATCATCCAATTTGGGGTCCTTTTAGAAAACGATATGTTACAGTAGTTGGTTTCCTTACCAAACATTTCTAACAGTTATTTTTAAGTACAGCCAGTTGACCCCTATCTTTTCCCATCATCATAAATGGCTTGATTCAAAAATCGCAGGCAGCACCAAGCAGCTATTTTTTTAATAACCTTCAAGCTAGCCATTTAACAGTCACCCAACCCAGAATCCTAGATGACATCCTTGACACTTCTCCTTTGTTACCATTTATTGGCCACTATGATTACCGAAGCATAAGACGAAATTGCTCGGTTGCCAGAAGCCTAAGCAAAAATCATTCAAGTATCACCACATCACTTCCTGAGCATAATTAAAGACTAAAATGAATACAGTACAACTTTCAGAGGTGATGATATATGGGCATACTTTAGGGAGACAATTTAAGACTCAACTCACCTTGAGCTAAACTAATTTTTGCATGGGATAGAGAATTTAAGATTTAGGCTTGATTTTCACTTTGTAGCCTAATCATGTACTTTAAAACCATATGTGTGACACCAGTGCTAAACCCTAGCTATGGATTCACTTCGAAACTCTCCGTTATATATACAAGCAACCTCACATGATAAGTGCACTTGGTCCTTTCTCTTTTGGTGGGGATATTCTTCAGCACTAAGAAGAACAATCATAATAGATGAACACAATATAATACAAAAATTCCTCCATTCATTTAGGGTTAGAATCTAAAGAAATAAGACAGAAAAGTACCCATTCACTTTGCCATGAACTCAGTTTAAACCCACAGGAACCATTTTTAAAGCTGCTGCTACTGGCATCCCAAGAGATCCAATTAAAATGCTAACAAACCACTGCTGCAAGCTGAGTGGAGTTGTGTTTGCAAATGCACCCAGGAACTCGATGATGATGATTTGAAAGACAACAGTGCAAGTAAGCACAAATGCAAACACATAGTTATCCATTATACCTTTGAAGACGTTTACTTTTTCCATCTCTCTAGAGCTGATCTCATTAAAAACCTGAGGAAGACATCAGAATTCCAGTGTAAGTCACATAATCCAAGCGTCACAGGTCTTAAAATGAGGGATTGCAGAATGCTGATTAGTTCAAATCCTACTTATAATTAAGACATTTTAAATTATCCTAACTATTACTTTGAGTCGATATTGTAACTAGAGTACTATCCTTTTATATACTTCCAATTTATAATATCAACTAAACTTAACAAGTTCATCCTGATGGAATTCCATTGATGATTTCATAGATTAAAAAAAATAAAATTCAAGCAATTAGATGAAGTATCTATCGTATCTGCTAGATATGTGAGGAATCCTGATAGCATGCTCCTACTATTAACAGTAGTGTGTGTAAGTATTAAGAATCAGCCTGGTAGATCAAAATTATTTCTCAAATATTAGCAGCGATAATAATGACAACATGCCTTCACATACAACAGCCCCCAAGCCTTAGTCCCAAAATTTTGGAGTCGGCTATGAATTCACAAACTCCAAATATGAAAACAAAAACTCTGGGTCAGATTTTGAATGTAAATTATACCATCAATGAGGGCCGTATAGAGCCAATACATCAAGGAAACACATTCCAAATTAGAATAAAATATCGTGATGGATTTAAAATTACCTGACAAAAGACAAACGAGTTGAAAATGATTGTGTTCAATATCAAATCAGAATTTGCGCCACCAAGATTAAAAACTGCTTTTCCTCTTGTCTGGAGAATCCAAATTATGACAAACTGATACACAGATTGCCCCAAGATATTCCTCCACATAACATTGCTGATGAAGTTTCCTTTCCTACCAACTGGCAATCTTTTCATCAAGTCATCATTCGGAGGCTCTGTGGCTAAGGCAAGTGCTCCTAGAGTATCCATGATCATGTTGACCCATAGAAGCTGAACAGCGGTAAGGGGAGTGTTTCCTGAAAGCACACATATATCCCCCAAAGAGAAAAGGGGGAATGAAAGAATAATGGTATAGTAAGTAAAAGGTTTATGCCAAAAACTTTGAATATGATACGGAAAGGAGAAAAGATCAGGATTTTCTTACCTGTCAAACAGGCTGAAGAAAAGTTGACAACTAGGGCAACCACATTTACTGTTAGCTGAAACTGAACAAATTTCTGAATGTTTATGTAAACAGAACGTCCCCATTTTGCCACAGTGACAATTGTGGAGAAGTTATCATCCAAGATTATGACATCAGCACTCTCTTTTGCTACCTGAAAAGCGTGAACAGGTTGTATGACATAACTTGTCAAGTAAGAAGACTTGAAAATGATAATAATTTGTCGACAAGAACAAAGACAGGCCTGGATGCAAAGACAACAATCTCAGTGACTAAGAGCCTCCAATCAGCAGGAAAGTACAGTAAGATAGTCCACACAGTAACACCTCAAAGGTTATGAGGTGGAAGGTGAGGCATCAGGACCTTCAATTGACAGAAGGAGAATCCTCATGGTCAGAATTTTAAGCCTCAAATCCTCCACGCTTAAAATGATAGCTTACATAAGACCAATATCTCTTTTTTATTTTTTTCCTTTTTCGATAATTCGATATAGGTGAAGGAGAATTTGAAATCCGAATGTCTCCGCTGGAAATACTTAGTGTTGGTAAAAGTGTGGGGCACACTTAAGTGCAAAGGTCTCTGGAGCCTAGGCGCAAAGCACAGACGCGAATTTGACTTAAGTGAAGCGCACATTTTTTAAAAATAATTTAATAAATTTGAAAATAATTATTAATGGAGAATACAACAATCAAGTGATCAAATAATCATTTAAATTGAAATAAAAAATCATATATAAGCTCCTTTTTTGCAATTTTACCACAAATAATGCAAGCCAAGTCATTTTTATTTTTTGGATCAGCTAGATATGAGTACTTCTATGCAACATCCTTTCTTAGATCTCCGATAGCCATAATGCCCTATGACTAATTACTAATTACTAATATTAGTTAATAATATATTCACTTAATGACTACAAGTCTATAAGAATTAGTCAATACAAGTTTAAGGGGGCATTTGAGTTGCGGTGATATTACATTATACCGTAATATTACATTATTGTAATCTTACATTGATATAATCTCAATATAAGAATACAACATTACATTATTTAAAAAGGAGATGAGATTAAGGTAATGTGATATATTTTGTAATTTTAGATTATAATAATGTTAGAAAAAATAAAATAAACCAAAACCTTAATGTCACATCATCGTAATGTGCATCACATCAGGAACACATCACAACGAACCAAATGCCCTCTAAGTGCTATGTTCAACATCAAAAACTGAAGTATCTAAAAAAGTACCACAGATAAATTATATGATACTTTTTTTTACATTAATGAATTAAGAATTTTAGGACATAGTAGTTTTGGTAATTGGTACCAAGTAGATATTTGAAGGGGAAAAAATAAAATAAGAAGAAGATGGGTGGGTAAATGTTTCAGGGAGGAAAAGAAAAGAAAAAAATTAAAAATTAAAAAAAAATAGAGGGAATTGTGAGTTTCAAGACAAGTTACACTAAAAATAAGTCAAATCAATGGGTTATATCAATAATACTAAGATCTTATAGTTACAATTTAGTTTAGATTTTTTTTTTTTTTTTTTTTTGAAAATATAAAAAAAGCGCACCTAAACCGCACTTCTTTGAATGCACATTGCTTTAGAGGCAAAAAGCATTGGAGCTTAAATGGTTGTCGCTTTGCGCTTAAGCACGCTATTACCAATATTAGAAACACCAAGAGGTGCAAACCAGTTGAGTTACAACTTACAAAGCTCTTGGGAAGACAACCATTGTCTATGGTCCCTTGTCCAACTCTTTTACATAAAGAACACAAATCCTAATGTCCTCTTTAAGGTTCCCTTTTAGAAATACAACAGCTGTATGATGCAAAAAGATAGCAGAAAACAAACCACAAAAAAGATTAAAGCAGATAAGAAATAGATTTTAAGATTCATAATTTCTTACGTTCATATAAATCCTCAAATATTTTTAATAGCTATTATTTGATATCTTGCAATCAAGGTCTTTTTTATATGGATTGGGTTCAAGTTACAACTAGTATAACTTTAAGTAAAGTTACAACCCTTAATATTTTTTGGTGGATGCAAATTTCGACAAATTTACTGTTAAATCACATTTTTTTTCTTATACTTTCTATGCTTGCAAAATTTCAAGATAATCAAAGATTAATAAATATCTCATCCACTAAATATTTATATTTCAAGTTTTTTTTTAACTATCAAAAAAAGTTTCTAAGTTTTTTGTATTTTAAAATCATACATAAAAGAAGGGTTTATAGATTGAATGGTATATGATTACCAATGATAAACATATACGATTCCTACCCTTTCTCTTTTCTATGTATAATCATTTTATTTTCAATTCTATGTGGTAGAGAGAGAGAGTAGTTAGCTCGCAAAAGTAATTTAAAGGGGTTGAAATTTCAAAGAAAAAGATATATTTTGGATAAAACCAAAGAAGTTTACTATAACTTTTGGAAGTTGGGGCTTGCATCAGCTATATTTCTTAAGCTAAGATATTTTCTCAGAAAAATAAAGAAAAAGCAACAACATAACACCTCAGTTCCAGCAATGCCCATTGCTAGTCCAATATCTGCTTCATGAAGTGCTGGAGCATCGTTTGTACCATCACCAGTCACTGCAACAACTTCTTGAAAGGTAGTTCGTAAGTGTTTTACAAGAGTATGCTTATCCATTGGTGAAGATCGAGCCATTACCTGCATATGAAGAAATCTTTTCGTTTAGCAGACAACTTTCTTTCACAGAAAATAGCCATTAATTGACAATTTCATATTTCAGTGATTGCCACTAGCTTCTAATGTCTATTGGAACCCATATAGCCCAGAACTAGAAATTTAGCAAACTCATTGCTTTATTCCAATCCTTGCAATTACATACTACTACTACATTGAGATGCAGTATTTCCAGGGCCAGAGAATATGAGGATAATTAAAGTCCAACATCACAGGAACTGTAAACTGGATATAAGGAATTTGCACAAAAAACGTGGTCTGGAAATATTTTTTGAGATATCTTAAGATATCTGGTAGAGGAATGCGGTGTCCATGGCAACCTCTGGAATGGGCCATTTAGTTCAATATAAAATGTCGTACCTTTTGTAGTAATCACATCAACAGTGGAAAATTTTAGATCAAACCGGCAACTAACCAGACACCACAACAATTTGCATCCTGAACTTTAAGGATATGTTTGGTTGGAGGTGGAATATGACAGATGAAAAATAAAAGAGATAATAGAAATGGGTGTTGTTTGGTAAGGAGAGAATGAGAGAATTTTTTTTTGGGGCGGGGGGAGGGGGGGGGGGGTGGTGGCGCCAAGCATTTTCCACCCGAGACCACAAAAAATCTCTCTCCAAATTGGAAAGAAAACAAGCATGAAAAGCTTGTTGCTTGCCCAATTACCAAATTGCCCCAATTTAATGAGTTTATCTCTCTCCTTGCTTCTCTTTTGTTTCTTCTGCACAGCCACAAGCCCACAAGCAACCACGTTGAACAATAAAACATGTCAGGTTTGTTCTTTGCCAATATTTTTTTTCTTTTTTGTTTCGAGCCACTAATATATCATATATAATATATTATAAATTACATTATATTATATATAATAATAAAGGAAAAATATAATGAGTACAAAAAAATAATAATCAATATATTATATTATATATAATGTTATTTTATTAATTTTAATTAAAAATAATTAATATTTTCTTCTTATTTAATGAGTACAAAGAAATTATATTTTTTATGACAAAGAAATTATATTTTACATATTATATACTAAGAACATAGTAGTAAATTTATATGAACTACATTTTCTATCCTCCCACTTTTCTCCACAACCAAACAAAAAAGATTTCTATCCCTCCACTTTTCCATCTCTCCAACCAAACACACATCGAGGGAAAACTAAATTTTTTTCATCCTCCCAACCAAACGGACCTAATGGCCAGGAAAAACCATTTACCCCTAGATTCCAGCCCAAGAATGCACCAAATATTGACAAAACAATGTAAATCACCTGAAGTGTTGGAATAATATCAAGCAATTCCTTCTCACTTTTCTCACGGAATACAGGGCCTTCAATTGCTTTACCCCCACTGGTCAAAATTCCACATTCTCGAGCAATTGCCTTTGCAGTGTTTATGTTGTCTCCAGTAACCATCCGAACAGTTATACCAGCTGACCTACAAATTGCAACAGACTCCCTCACACCAGGGCGAACTGGATCTTTAATACCTACAATTCCTATACATGTGTACCCTTCAATTGGTAGAGGACTTTCAGCAGAAAATTCATTTTCAATTTCCATATAAGCAAGGCATAGAGTTCGAAGAGCTTCATTAGCAAATCGTTCAATCGTATCCTCCATATAATCACGGGATTCCTCATTAAAGGCTACAATAACACCATTTGAGTCTATGACTTTATCACAAGCAGCTAAAATTATTTCGGAAGCGCCTTTACAGTGTACCCTGTGACCACCACCAGGGAGCTCTAGAAGTACTGCCATTCGCTTCTTAGCAGAATTGAAGGGCTCAACTTTCACAATGTTCAATGTTTGTCGTTCTGACTGAAAATCCCCACCGAGCAACAGCCCAAATTCCAAAAGAGCAGTCTCAGTGGGTGATCCCAGGATCTCAACTTTTCCATCTTTGTTTTTAACAATTTCTCCTCCGGTGTTATTAAATATTGATTGTAGCAGGATACTCAAACCATTACTAGGAATTTCAGAGCAAATACCAGAAGTCTCTTTAGAGCTGCCTACTTCCTTGATCTTCCCACAAATGCAAGCTTTCACAACAGTCATATGGTTAGTAGTTAGAGTCCCAGTCTTGTCACTACAGATACTTGTGGCAGATCCCATTGTCTCACAAGCAGCCAAATGACGGACAAGTGCCTTATCATTCATCATTTTCTTCATGGCAAAGGCAAGGCTTAGCGTCACGGCCAAAGGCAGCCCTTCAGGAACAGCAACAACAACTATTGTAACAGCAACAGCAAAGAATTCCAGAATTTCCTTTGCATCATCTCCAGACCAGGTCCAGTGGGAGCCTTCTTGCAGCTTGTGGCTAAAAAGTCCTTGCACCAAAACAGCAAAAGTAACAATGGCAAAATACAGTCCTATCTTTCCAATAATGGTTGCCACACCATTAAGTTTGACCTGCAATGGGGTCTCATCATCTCCTCCTTCACTAAGAGTAGCCAACAGTTTACCCCACTGAGTTCTCATTCCGACAGTAGTCACAAGCATCTTGCATGATCCATCCTGAACTTTAGTTCCTGACAGAAGAAATGGATTGCCATAATTGACATTAACTGGTTCACTCTCTCCTGTTAAACTGGATTCATTTATCAACACTGAAAACCCAGAAACAAAAAGTCCATCTGCTGGGACCAGATCTCCAATAGCAAGATGAACAATGTCACCAGGAAGTAAATCATATATTGATATCTTTTGTCTAGATCCGTTTCTGGTGACCTGGATTGTAATTTTCTTCTTCTCCCTGTCCAAATCCTTAAACTGTAAAGATTGTTTATAATCACTCGTGGCAGTGACAAATACAACAAGCAAAATGCTGGCAACAATTCCAAGTCCATCATGGGCACCCTTAGGCCATCCATCCACAGTTATTCCAACAAGAAGAGAGACAAGAGCACAAACAGCAAGTATCATAAGAGTCATATCTTGAAGGGCTTCCCACACAAAGACCCAAAAACCTCGTGCTGGGCTTTCAGCAAATTTATTAATTCCATAAATCTCTTTTCTTTGATCCAACAACTTATTAGAAGTTGGAATGCCATTGTTGACAGACGTTGCAAGCTTGTTTATAATACCCTCAACGCCACCATGTATTTTTAGTTTCTTCACATCACGGCCTTCAACAATGGATGCCAACTCATCGGCACAAATTTCAAAACCTGCATCTTGGACTTCCCTTGGTACGATGTATTCACTGGATAAAGTTAGACCTACAGGTGTTGAAGGTGGAGTCAACATTTAGAAGTATAACCATAATATCAAAATTTTTTATTTGAGCAGGTTAAGACTCTTACCATTGATAAACTGAAGTGCAGCTTGTGAAACCAAAACTGCAACTCTAAACTTCTCCTATAAGGTTCCAACACAAAAAGAAAGAAAAGAACATAAAAAAAAAAGGCAGGAATGTAATTGAAATGACCCAATCTATTTCTTCAATTGTCAAAAAAACTTGTACTTCCAATTATTCTAAGAAGTTCAATCTTGTTTCTCATTATTCTGCATTTGAATTAATTATTCTAATAATCATATAACCATAATTTCAATCCAACATAATTTCTTTTATGAATTTGATGGATCTGCCTGAAAATTTTCAAGAGACTGCAGACAAGTTCCCATCTGGAAGGACCATACAAGTATGATTATCAAAGAATCGAAGTTTGGACGCACCACGGTGCTCAAAATTCTTGGGTTCTCCTTAGAAGTCTAATGCAGCCAGTATCAAAATTAGTGGCAAATGCTTATGTGACTAGTATATCCTGTCAGCAAAATTCTACTGCATGTACTTGCTAAAAGGCAGCAATTTCTAAGTCAAGATTGAAGATAGTAACATCACCCACCCAATGGGATCTATAATTTCACACCTGGTTACAGTGATTCAAATATTTTATATGACTTACAGCATGCAGAGCATACAGTACAACAATCCTCACTATTAATCAAACTCCTATGAGCAATTGACCCCACCCACTAGAACCAATTACCAAGTAATCTAGGGGCTTTTCACTCCTAACAAGCTAAGTAGTTTATCCTCATGCCCAAGAGGTGCATATTGGAAAATATTAATCTTTTCTTTCCCCATTTATTTTATCACACTTATTGTAGGTGGATGAAATTTCAGAAAAGAGATGGAACTGCAACAAGGACTTTGACAACAAGCAAGCTGTGATGGACCTTTTGACTAAACCAAACTCCTTTTGACCAAACCGATCACTTGCTTGGGAAGAATACCTTAGACCACCCCAAGGGGGTTGAGCCAAAGAGGCTCTGATGGTTACCTCTTTCTTTTCTTTTGTTGAGTGAAGGGATATTTATAAAGCATGTGGGAGGAAATTTTAGCAAGAAATTGCCCTAAACCTAGGTAGTTGGCTGAAGAGATGTGTTTTAGGATAATAGCTCAGCAGACCTGCTAGCTGATTTTCTATCAAGTTGGGTCAGCCGAAGGGATGTTGCTTAGTAGCATTGAATGCAATGGTTAGTTGTTAGGGCGCAATAAATGTTGATGCAAGGGCTAGTGGGCACTTGTTTTGAGGATTACTAAATTGACTGGTCAACTTACGTCATTAACCA
Organism: Lithocarpus polystachyus; assembly: GCA_033629205.1. NCBI lineage: Eukaryota > Viridiplantae > Streptophyta > Magnoliopsida > Fagales > Fagaceae > Lithocarpus > Lithocarpus polystachyus. Next base: position 40,692,551 of record CM066173.1, read on the forward strand.
AAGCGAATGTTTGTCGCCCTATGTCGTCGAGCTAAGTAGAAGTAGTCAGTCGACCTACATCGTTGATCTAAGTAGATGTAGGCTGTATTTGTTTCGACTAAAAAGACTTTATGGAAAACATTTAACATCAAGTTAGGTGTTTGGGTTGATTGAAAAATTCGGTCAACCTCCATTGACTGGAAAATAGGGCCAGTTTTGGTGTAAAATGAATTACACTTTTATTTTCCCTAATTTCATTTTCCACCTCTCATTCACACTCACCCATCTGAACCAAAGAGAGAGAGGAGACTCACAAAGAGCTTGAACAAGATGAAGGAGAGAGCACAGAGCAATCGAACTAGCCACTGCAACCCACTCATGAGTCAGTCGGACAACTATGACCCACACAAAAACCGATCGGATCACTGTGACCCACCCACAAACGACAACCACCGGGACTACCCATCCAACGATCTAGCTGCCTCAAGCTCGGCGCCGTCTTTGCCAACTCTAGATTAAACCACCGATCTTGTCGTCGTCACCTCAAGCTCGACACTGTTGCCTGAAGTTCGTTATTACTACCTTCAAATCCAACCAACAAGATCTTGCCACCGCCTTTACCTCTCTTTCTCTCAATCTATCTCTCCCTCCCTCTCACAAACGGTGTCTAGTTCGAGAACGATTGAATTTTGTTTTGTTTTGGTTTTTGTTTCTTTGGTTTATATATTTGGATTTTCTATTATAATATTTGTTTGGAAGCTAAGAAAATGTGAGAAACTAGTAGAAAATGTGTTTTCTAGAGAATTTTCAGGAACACAACCAAACACCTTAAAATATTTTCCAAAGCAATTTTTAGGATGCAATCAAACACCTTAAAATATTCTTTGATAAGAACACTTTGAAAACATTTTACTTTGAGCCAAACCCAATCGTAGGTCGGCCTACGACGTTGCCCTAAGAAGAAGTAGTCAATCGACCTACAGCGGTGATCTAAGCGGACGTCGATTGATCTATGCCATCAACCTAAGTAGAAAATTACCCTCCTACATGGCTGGCCTGGTACACACACCTTCCTTATCCTATCAACACCAACCCCCCACAATAGCCCCCAATTTTCACTTGTCTAAGCCAAGCAAGGGAAGTGGAAGATGAATTTGTACCTACTTAGGTGGTTTCATTATTCTCCTAGTGCAAGGTTGTGCAGTTGAGATCATAGAGAAGGGCTTTTGTGCCTCTGCAAAAGAGGGATTTTGTGCTTCCTTTGAGGAGGGCTTTTATGCCTTCGCAAAGGAGGGTTTTGTGCCTTCTTGTGTGATGAGGTGGAACTGACTAGTGAAGCTTATCTGACTAGGGCCAAACTGAAGCTAATGAGGCCAATCTAGATCTTGAGGGTAACCTAGTTGGTGAGGCAGATTTGGCTGGTAAGTGGTAACGCTAAATTCACTAGTGAGACTGAGCCAAAGTAGGTAAGGCCGATTTGGCAAGTGGGTGGGGAGGCCTAACCGAAGCTACTAAGGTCAAACTAAAGATGGGACTTGTGAATTGAGGCCGATTTGGCTCCAAAGGGTGACCTAACTAGTCAAGCTGAACTTACTTGTGAGGCTGATCTAGCTAGTGGTCTTACTAATTGGTGAGGTTGAACTGAAGTTGGTGAGGCCGATTTTGTTGGTGGCCCAAATTGATTGGTGAGGTCGAACCAAAGCTAGTAAGGTCGATTTGGCTCCTAAGGGTGAGACTCGCGTGGGATAAATTGGGTTACCACAACATAGACCTTAAGTCGAATTTTTTTGACCTACGGTTTCTATAGATGATACCAATTGTAGGTGGGTAAAATTTCAAAGAAGAGATAAATCTGCAACAAGGACTTCAACCCCAACCAAATTGTGATGGAACTTTGACTGAATCGAACTCCTCTTGACTAACTGATCACCTACTAAGCAAGAAGACCTTAGACCCACCAATACCTCCCAAAGGAAGGTGGCCAAGGAAACTAGTGAAAAACTAGTGGAGAGGAGAGGAGAGAAACATAGATAAGAATCACAAAGTTAGTGTATAGATCTTGCCTCTTTCTTTTCTTTTGTTGAATGAAGGAGTATTTATAGAGCATGTGGGAGGAATTTTTGGCGGGAAATTTCCATAAAACCAAGTAGTAGACCTGCCAGTTGGTTGTCTATCAGGTCAAGTCAGCTGAAGGAGCATGTCAAGGCAACAAATCAATAGATCTGCTAGCTAGTTGTTTGTAAGGTTAGGTCAGGTGAACTGAAGGGATGTTGCTTAGTAACATTAAATGCGACGGTTGGTTGTTAGTACGCAATAAATGTTGAGAGGACAATTAGTAGGGCACTTCTTTTGAGGATTGCTATATTGACTGGTCCAACTAAGTTGTCGATCTAAGCAAATATAAGTCTATCTATGTCGTTAGACCTAAGCCGATATAACCTGACATACGGTCGACCTATGTTATCAACCTAAGTAGAAGCTGGATGAATCAACCTAAGAGAAAGCTAGCCTACCCACGTGGTTGGCCGGATACACCTTCCTTGGACCCCTTTCAAGACCGGATACACTCAATCTTACATGAGGATGTCCATTTGAAATTCATTTCTATTATGAACATCAATAAAGAGAAACGTTATCTCCAAAACACTTTCGCAACAAATCCTAAGTAGTGACAGGTTATTACTGGTTATTGTTGATGGCAAAAAAGTAATTTCAATAGTGTGTTTAAATTACAAACAATAACAATTTACCATTTAGGATTTAGGATTTGTCGCGAAAGTATCACCTAGGCGAGCAATTCTATGTCAACAAAATTTCTACCCTTGGAAAGGGGGAAATAAGTAGATAAACTACTAAAAATGTAAAGGTATTGGCAATTAGGCATGTCAAAAAAGGAAACCAATGGATTCATCTATTGTAATAAGAAGCAGAACTAAAAAAAAGACATTGATGCAGTTATTCGATATGCACTTCTTTTATTAACCATCTAATAGAAGAAAAACACAATAAATCAAATAAAAAAATTTTCTACCAAAAACTTTTTTGATTAACGAACCAGAAATGAAATTCAGCAAGTGTTAGAACCTGATTGGAGCGTCGAATAGCTTCAGCCTCAAATCGCTTAGGGAGATTAGCAGTGAATCGGAATCTCCGTTTAGGGTTCTTCACTAGCCAGCATAGCTTCCTCCATCTCTGAAGCGCCTCCTCTGACGAATTCTTGCCTTTCACATCCCCAAAGTTCTCGTTCAAGTAGTTCTCCATAGATCTCACGCCCTCCACACTTTCAGCAACACCAAGCTCTTCTTCTATATTATATAGACAAAAGCCTCGCTAAAAGCACAGTGATATCAAGGATTCCAGAGGAAGCTTTCAGAAAAAAAAAATTTTGAAGAATAAAGGAGTAGTATCACTTCTAGAAAACGAGTGTTTTAAACGTCTGAATAGAATCGTATTCCAAATTGCTATTTGATCTGACAAAAAAGAAAGCAACGCGTTAAGTTAACATCTGATATTACTTTTACCTAACGAGTAATGACTATTCTGATATTACTTTTCACATTTTTTCAGTTTTTTTTTTTTGGACAAATGATTTTTGTGTTCTCTTTTCTTTTGAATCTGTAATGATGCGTTTGAAACTTGGTAGAAGTAACGAAAGCGGTCTAGGATTGATAAACTGAAGAAATTTATAGAGAGAGGAGTCCGTATAATAAGCAGTACAGAGTTTCTCCACTGAGTGGGGCGGATATTTTAAAAGGAAATAAAATGAAAATATCTATTTCAAACCGCGTGGCTCAAAGTAGAAACCGCGTGATTGCATATTAAATTATTTTGTCCTTTTATTAAAGCTCGTATGGTCTGCTATCACTATGCTTGATTCCCGAGGGTCCCATGTGGGTGGGTTTGTGACCCAATTGCGTGTCCACAGAGTGTGACGTGCGTGGGAACGTTTTTCAAATTTAAATTAAGATAGCTACCTCTACCATCATTTTACAATATTTTTATAATAAATTAAAAATAATTAATTATTATTAATTTAAATTTAAATCTATCTCATCAAAAAAAATTTTAAATCTCCCACTAAAATTAATTTTTTACCCTTAACAATGATAACTATAATAATCCGTCCCTTAAAATTTATTAAAAAAATATTATAAAAATGCTACCAAAATATCATTTCTCATTTAAATTTTGGGCCAAATTACAACTTGTCCGCACGTTGTTTTGCCGAAACTTAAATGGTCTGTTTTAAAATTTGAAACTTAAATTAAAGCTTCGTTCGGATAGCGTTTTGGGAGGCTACGTCCGTGGTGCTTTGCTTTTTTTTTTTTTTTTTTAGTCAGCTTGTTTGTTACAGTTTATTAGTTATAAACAGTAATTTTATGCTAATAAATAGTAATAAATACTGTAATAAACAGTAAAAAACATATTTTTTTTTAATTTTTAATTTTTAACAAAATAAACAGTATTTAAACGCATTCTTTACATCAATTTAACCAAAATTGAAATTGTTTGCTTAGAATTGAAATCTGCAAGTATTCAGTTAGATTATTTTTGATCTTATATTTTTATATTTTTTGTGTTTAAAAAAAAAAACATAAAAAAGAAACAAAATTATATATTTAGTTATATTTTTAACAAAAATAGGTTAAAAAAATCTAACTGAGCTAATCTAAATAGATAAAATATGGAATTTCAAATCACATGGGAGCAACTCAAAGCTAACGAGTGAATAAGTTGTAATTTGGAAGACAATTTTTTTTTATTTCAAAATACCCCGATACAATACATTTAAGTAAACACAAAACTTGGTAAAATATCTTCGACGTAAAATATCTTTCTTTTTTTTTTGTTAAAATTCAATATGAACTACAAATTTATTTTGTCAACAACTTAATTTATTACCCTTTACCAAAAAATAGAAGATTATAGTTTAAAAACAGGACCTGCCGGTGCAACCGGAATCGGGTACAAATCTGGTTCAGTTATCATTAAAACCCGAAAAATGAAGAAAAAACAAGAAAAACCGTAAACCGCAAATTCAACTGAAAAAGAAAACCCGAAAACCGCAAATTCAACTGAAAAAGAAAAACAAAGAAGGATAAGAATAAAAACTAGAATTTTTTTTGTTAGCAGAAAGAAAAACTAGAATAAAATGGTACAAAACTACAAACTTCTTAGACCTGCACTGAGGAGATTGGGGAAAATCTCAGATCTGTGGGTGAAAATAAAAGATACTTCTTTCGGATGATATGTATGAGAAAGCTATGCTTTGAGCTTTGACTGGAATAAAATATTGAGGAAGACGATCAGAAACTTATCTTGAGAAAGAGACTTGAGACTTGAGACTTGAGAGAGAGAGCAGGTGAGAGGATGCAAACTCCGCTTCAGTATCGAAAAAAGTGTGGGGGTAAAAAAAGTGAAGTAAAAGGCGCTTTAATCAGATTTGATGGTAAGCAGGAAAAATATAGATGACAAGAGTAGACGTGTTTGACTAGGAAAATGGGATGAAAGTGAAAATGGAATAGTTAAAAGTTAAAGTTAAAGTTAAAGATAACAAGAGTAAACATGTTTAACAAGAGTAAAAGGAGTTTTAAATTTTAATTAGATTTGAATCATTTGACTTAGTTTTATGTTTGGCATTTCATATTTGATTCAGTTTTTTTTTTTAATTTATTTTATAGATTTTTTTATGAAAATTAAAAATTTGAAACATAAAAGCCTACCAGGAAGTCACAGCTAAATTGTTAAATTTTTTCATTCACCGAAAGTCATTGAATGGGCAACCAAGGAAATCAATTTTCATTCAACAAGATTTGTGTAGATCATTCTATAATTAATAAGATTGATTTGACCTCTTCTTAATACCCAATAGTGAATGAATTGTAATGTTGCCTCTGGGTTTCTAATTTTCTATGCGACTAGGTTCTTGTACTGGTGATAATTTTTTACTGGTTAAGATTACTCATCCATAGGCTCTCTAAAAGCCAATAATGGCGAGCAAAGCCAAAAAAAAAAAAAAAAAAAAAAATCCCTCCAATAGTCTCTCCATTTTCAATTTTTTTTTTTTTTTTTTTTTTTAGATTTGCTATAGTAACTCTCCAGACATGAAGAGTACTGTAGCATTTACTGTAACATCTCTAAACAATATTCTCCTTTAAAATAATACCTAGTTAAATAAAAAATGGTTTTTTTTTTCTCCTTCCTTCATTTCTGTTTCTTCTGCGCTCCCTCTCTCTTGCTACTCTTTAGAAAAAACTCTTTTTGCTTCTCATCAACAAATAACGGTGAAGCACAAAATTGACGGAACTCTCAATCAAAATACAAACTCAAATCACAATTTTAAAACTAATCAAATTAGAACAAAAATAAAAAAAGAGTAAAGCTGACCCATCTAAGCCTCGGTGAGGAGGACGACAAGCGATGGTGGGAGGAGAAAAAAGGTTGTCCTCTAGCCTTTGTCTGAAGAAAAGAGAGAGAGCTTCTTGAATGCTCTGGAGTAGACGTAGTGCTAGAGAAGAAAAGAAAAAAGAAAAGTGAAGATAGAGCTCCAGACGAAGTACTAGAGAAGATAAGAAAAAAAGAAAAGTGAAGATAGAGATAAGGGAAAGGTGTGGAGGAGAAAAAAAAGGGGAAAAAAAAAAAAAAAGAAGGACAAAAGAAACGTGTGGATGAAAAAAAAAAAGATAAGAAAAAAATAAAATAAAGAATAAGAATTTAAAATTAAAAATTAAAAAATGTTACTACAATATTCTTACAATATTTTCACAATAAATCTTAAGTAGTGGATTGTTACTAACTAATACTGATGAAAAAAAATATTTAAGTTATGTATTCAAGTTAAAATTAATAATAATTTATCACATATAATTTATTATGAAAGTATTATAAAATGTTAAGAACGTAATACTTTTCATTAAAATTAGATGAATGAAAGAAAATTAAAAAAAAATATTAAAAAAAATAAAAAAAATAATATTTAAATGAATAGAGAAATAAAAGATAAAATGAATCGTACACTCTCCAAACAGTACAGAGACGGCTGGAAATGCTCTTAAGATTACTCGTCAATCCTAGTGTTGTGAAGTAGCAATTAAGGCTTCCCCTCTTAAGATGACTTATCCATCCTACTGTGGATAAGAAGAAAATGCATCTTGTCGGGTGGAATAAGGTCACAAATCCAATTAGCTTGGGAGGTCTCAGGATCTTTGACATGAAAGCAAGGAATGCAGCTCTTTTGGGGAAGCTTTGTTGGCTGATTGCTTCCAGCTCGAAATTGTCGTGGGCTCAAATGCTCAACTGCAAATATCTCACCCCGCATCGCCTAAGGGGAAACTTTAGAAATCAAGCTGCCTCTCGGATTTGGATAGCTTGTAAGGAGGGAAGGACTATTTTTAACAAGGGTCTAAGATGGTCTATTGCTAACGGAGAAAGTGTGAGTGCTTGGACTGACTTCTCGCTCCCTTCCGGACCACTTAGGTAGCAAATTGAAGGTCCTTTAAGACAAGCTCCCGGCCAAGAGCTTGATGGATAGAGTGGAGGGTATCTCCTTCGTCCTTCCTGACAGAATCCTACAAGAAATTAAAGGTATCCCCAATGCTGCAAATCCATCCCATGAAGACAAGCTAATTTGGGCTTTCTCTAAAGATGGCTCCTTCTCCCTAAATTCTACATGTCTCTTAGCTAAAGGGTTTAATCTTTGGAACCTCGGCACTAGCCTTCATCAATGGGTGTGGAAAGTGCATACATCCCCTAGAATAAAATTTTTTATTTGGTTATGCACTCATCGCAACGTGCCTACTAAGGAAGTTCTTGGTTCAAGAGGGTTAAACCTTGACCCGACGTGTGAGTTATGCAGTGAAGGGTCTGAATCCATCATTCATACACTTAGGGATTGTAGGGTGGCTCAAGCGGTGTGGAAAGATTTGGGTTTTGAGGAGAATAACCAGGATTTTTTTGGATTGAATTTGGAAGAATGGCTGAAGAAGTTTTGTGGGACGTCCACCAGCTACCCGAGACCCTATGTACCATGGAAAATTCTATTTCCTCAAGCAATATGGACTATTTGGCTGCAAAGAAATAAGACCATATTTCAGACAGGTAGAGTGGCAGAGGGTACGAGTTCTATATGCCTAAAAAAAGGAGTGGAGTACTTTGCAATTGTTCCCAATGAACCAAACAAGCCAAGTAGAGTGCAAGTACAAGCGAAGTGGAACAAGCCTTCTACGGGTTGGGTGAAGCTAAATACAGATGGGACGATGTATGGACACCCGAGTAAAGTTGGTGGGGGTGGTGTTTTGAGAAGCAGCAGTGGAGACTGGATAGGCGGGTTTGCGAGGAAGATGGGCAGCACTTCGAGCACGGTGGCAGAACTTTGGGCTCTGAAGGACGAGCTCGCCATGGCAATGCAAAAGGGGATTGAGAACATTTGTATTGAAATGGATGCTGAGTTTATTGTTCAACTTGTTTCAAGGCCTTCAATGGCTAATCTAATGCTTGAACCTCTTTTATCTGATTGTAGGAACCTGATTCAAACATTCCCTAACTCCTTGGTGGTGCACGTGTTTAGGGAAGCAAATGGCTGTGCTGACCGTCTAGCAAGGATGGGAGCTGAACTTGATGTAACTGATTTTTTTTTTTTTTTTTTTGTTTGATCTACCGGATGTGGTGGCTGAGATGCTGGCTAGAGATAAAGCTGGCCTTATTTGTTGTAATAGACTTGTTGTTCGTTAGTTAATTCCAAGCGTCGTTTACCAAAAAAAGAAGAAGTAGCAAGTTAAAGTGTTTTATGTGTTTTATTTTAGCTGGATGAGTTGTTGAAAGAAATTGGGAAATTATACCTTAATAGACATAATTTGTAGCCCTAAATTTTTTGCCTAAAATTGGAAGTTATTCTTTAATTTACCCACATAAAGAAACTTTAACCCAAAAAAAAAAAATTATAAAAGCCAAAACTTTGTTTCAAAGTTCCTTACTTAAATACATCTTAATGAAAGATAGGTGAAATATTAATTGTATCAAAATTTGAGAAAATGTAAATAAAAGTGGCGTGTAAAAGAAAAATTCTCACACACACACACACTATATTTATCTCCAATCATTCTTTTATAAAATCCCAAACGATGGACCTTCAAACTGTGCATGTGATATGTTTGTAATTATATGCTATTAAGATCATAAATGTGTGTCTTATAAAAAAAAAAAAGATCATAAATGTGTGTCTTAGAAAATTAGAAAATTTATTAATTTAATAGAAATTACTAACAATTAATATTGAGTACCCAAAAACACATAGCATATCTTTTGAAACATGGACGTAAAAAAGGAACTATTTTGAAATCTCCACCACCCAACAAAAAATAAATAAATAAATAAAAAGAAAATCGAAAGGTTGAATTACAAATTACACTCTTAACTTTGGTTAGTTTTTGTTATTCCTCTAACTTTATTTTTTTTTTTTTCAATTCCAAATCTTTAATTTCATTTTTTATCAAGTCCATCTTTGTTAAGTGGGTTGCCACAAGTACCAAAAATGACATAAATTTGATATATTTTCTATTGTTTTTAAATTAAAAAAAAACTAATAAAAAATATTTTTTTAAGGAAAAAACAAAAAATTTATTTTGATTTCAATATTAAACCTAACCTGTTAATTAATGTAAAAACCAAGATAAAAAAAATAAAAAAATAAAAAACTGATTTTCTAGGATCATTCATAACCAAAGTATATTATTCCACTCAAAAATCCATACATTCAATGCAAAACCAAGATCACATATAAAAGAAGATAGGGTAAATTCTACTAAACCCCCTTGAGGTTTTGGCTAATACCATTTAAGTTCAAAACTTTTAAAAAACGACCAACTTGACCCTTAAAAGACATTTTTATCCCTGACTAGCCAAAATTTCTCATCTCAGTCCCAAACCCTTCTCTTTCTCTCTCTCAAACCTCTAGCTCCCTCGCTCTCTCTTAGAGCCACACCCACGGCGGCTCCATCTCTCTTTCACCCACACCCACAACAGCTCCCCCTCTCTAACTCATACCCACGACGGCTGAAGACTCCCTTTTTCATAGCCGAAACCCATATTTTCCACTACCATCTTCTACTTTCTTCTCAAATCAGTGCCATGGAGAGATTTGATGAGGGATTTTTGAGCTTCACATCACCACCACTGCTATTATTCCATACCAACAGCTCTAATCTGGTGCAAAACGTGCTTGGGTCTTCGTTTTTGGGTTTGGGTCACTATTTTTGGCTTTGGGTCTTTGTTTGTGTTTGGGTTTGTGTCTCAAATGCAAAGGAACATTTAACAAGACCCACGAGCTTTGCCACCACCATCGTCAACGCCAACACCGGTGGCCGGTGATCTCTATCCTCTTTCTCTGTTCTAATTTTTTTTTTTTCTTTCGGTTTGGTTCTTTGTTTGTTTGGGTCTTGGTCAATCTACGGATTGGGTTTTCTTATGTGATATAAGGATTTGGCGATTTTTTATTTGGGTTTGAAATGGGGTTTAGGTATGATCATTTGTTAATTTGTGGGTATATTTTGATGTAGGTTTGTATCAAAATGGTTCTAATTGGTGATTTTGTTAGTGTGTGCATTTGAATCTATCTATGATTGGCAATCTGGATGATTTTTGGGGGTTTCAGGTTTTGGTATTTGTATGGCTAAGTGTGTATGTTTGTGTTCTATGAGATGGCGCATCTGTGTAGTGTGATTTGTGCTCAAATCCATGCTTGTTAGTGTAATCACAGTGAATATAAGAGAGGATCTAAGAGCATTCACAGCAGCTCATTTATATCTCTTATCTAAAAGTTACTTTATCTATAATTTTAGCTATTACCTCTTCACACTCCACAGCAGTACATCTATATTTTTAGCTATTTGATTAAAATAATACAAAAAATTCATTACAATAATAATAAAAAATTTTACAGCAACTTCAGCACAGCCATCACCACCACCACAGCAAACTCCAGCACAACTATCACCACCACCACAGGTCCACAGCACAACCATCACCAGTTCACAGAAGAAGAAAAAAAAAAAAAAAAAAAAAAAAAAAACCAAACCCAAAGAAACCCATGAGATCGGCGATGAGGGAGAGATGGAGGACGGCGAGGTGGGACGGCGATGGAGGACGGCGAGTGGGACGACGGCGGACAGCGAATCGCGAACCCAGATCAGCGACGATGGCGTGGGACGGCGACTCAGCGGTGACGTGGGCTAGCGTAGGACGGTGAACCGCGAACTGCGACCCAGATCGGCGACGATGGCGTGGGATGGCGACTCAGCGGCGACGTGGGCTGGCGTAGGACGGTGACATTGAACAGATTGGCGAAGCAAAGAGTGGGTGAAGGAGAGAAAAAAAAATGTGAAGGAAGAAGGGAGAAGCAGAGAAGCCGGAGAGAGAGAGAGACCGGCGAAGCAGAGAGTGGGTGAAGGAGAGAAAAAAAAAATGTGAAGGAAGAAGGAAGAAGCAGAGAAGCCGGAGAGAGAGAGAGACCGGCGAAGCAGAGAGTGGATGAAGGAGAGAAAAAAAAAATGTGAAGGAAGAAGGAAGAAGCAGAGAAGCCGGAGAGAGAGAGAGACCGGCGAAGCAGAGAGTGGGTGATGGAGAGAAAAAAAAATGTGAAGGAAGAAGCAGAGAAGCCGGAGAGAGAGAGAGAGAGAGAGAAAGAAGAAAGAAATATTTTTTAATTAAAGTAGGAGAGAGGAAGTAATAAAATAATCTTTTTATTTTTAGATGTGATGAACAGTGCACATCTATTTATAGATGTGCACTGTTCATGTGGAGCTAAAATTTAAGGTTTTAGCTCCACTGCTGCAGCCATTTTTTTGTGCTAAATATCTATAATTTTAGCAATATGACTATTTAGCACCACTGCTGTGAGTGCTCTAAGATGAGAAAGAGAAGAGTGAATAGTGCTAAATAGTGTTAGGGATAAAATTGTCTTTTAAGGACCATGTTGGTCATTTTTTAAAATCTTGAACTTAAATGGTATTAGTCCAAACCTCGTGAAGGTTTAGTGGAATTTACCCAAGAAGATATAAGGGTAGGGTGTTAAGAATGTAAGATTTAGTTTAATAGTCTTTGTGTTGTTAAATGAGAGAGAGAGAGAGAGAGAGAGAGAGAGAGAGAGAGAGAGAGAGAGAGAGAGAGAGAGAGAGAGAGAGAGAGAGAGTCGTTATGTAGGTCATGATCTAATGCTCTGTAGCTCAAGACTCATTGTGACCTAACTTACTATTGTAGGAAGCCATTTCTAAAGTGCCATCGAATCCAACTAGTAACCCTTACCTTTTTGTGTTCTATGATCTTGATATTTATGATAATATTAATGGATTTAGGTAGTTTGGAGACTGTACATATATAGATTTTTGTGAGTTAGATACTATTAAATTTCTTACTCCCTCATCTCATCAAAAAAAAAAAAAAAAAAGTTATCAACCACTAGGAGCTTAAAATCCTTACTCTATTTGTATATATTCCACGTTTCAGTTTTTACTTTATTTGCACAAAAACTTTGATTTCCTCAATTTCTTTTTTCAATACTATATATGACTTAAATTTTAAAAATGTATAATTTGAAAATGAATGAAAATAACTAATTTATTCAATATAATGATTTAGAAAAATTCTTTTTCTTTCATATCATTGGTTTCACATAACACATTTCGACGTGGACTATTCTATGGTGATAACTTCACATAATACTCAACTGTAATTAAATCTACTATCCACTACTAATCTAATTTATGTTATCTTGATAGTAGATCTACAAATTGCATTCTCATATTCTTAGAGTTTGCCACATCATTGTTATTATCTATATATAATGTAAAACCGAAAATTTTAACTTTTTGAAAGACTTACGATAGAATTAGGATTTAAAAAAAAAATTTTAATTAGACCTCACGTTAGATTTTTTTTTTTTAAAGGACTCACTTTAGGTTAAAAAAAAAAGACTCACGTAAAAAAAAAAACACTTTAGGATTAAGGAAAAAAGAGAGAGAAACTCTTATTAGAACTTTCTTACTGTTTAGTTTAAAAAATTAAAATTTTTTAAAAATTAAAATGATGAGGAAAAAAGAGAGAGAGACTCCTGTTAGGACTCTCTCACTATTTAGTTTTAAAAATTAAAAAAATATATAAATTAAAATGATGATGTGAAAATTGTGGGAGTTTTAGAGATTTCAGTTATATATATATATATATATATATATAGATTATTACTTTGTGTTTTTCATTGTATCCGCCTTTTCTTTAAACTAATTTAATGTTTGATTTAATCTCCTGTTATTTATTTATCATAACTTTAATGTCTAATTTTCAAGTTCTTCCCACAATTCCATTAATTTCCTCTAATTTTATCTTACTATATATCATCCCCTCTTTGAGAAATGCATTTTTCTATTTACTTTTTAAACATTCATCACTCCCCTAAAATTTTGGTTAAAAGTTTAACTTAAAAAAAAAAAAAAAAAAAAATACCTGCTTCCAAGTAACTAGTGTATATATATGGATAGAACAAAACTTAGGTACAGTACCCTAGGTGCTGTTCCTTAGATTCCCCTCTTAAAATTCAGCCATATGACTACTTAACTAAAAAATATATTTTCATCTTACGAGTAATTCTACTGTACCCCCCCCAAAAAAGGGGGGGTACGGTACCCACTAGTAGGTAACCTGCTACAACATGTTACTTTTTTTCTCACATTTGACGGTTCCATCCTCACATTGGGTAGTTCTAACATCACATGTGACAGTTTTTTTCTCACATTTGGTGGTTCCCTTACTTTTTTCTCACATTTGACGGTTCCATCCTCACATTGTGCAGTTCCAACATCACATATAACAGTTCTTTTCTCACATTTGGTGGTTCTCTTACTTTTTTTTCTCACATTTGGCGGTTCTATCCTCACATTGTGCGGTTCTAATATCACATATGACAGTTCTTTTGTCACATTGGGTGGTTCCCTTATTTTTTTCTCACATTCGATGGTTCCATCCTCACATTGTGCAGTTCTAACATCATATGTAACAGTTTTTTTCTCACATTTGGTGGTTCCCTTACTTTTTTCTCAAATTTGACGGTTCCATCCTCACATTGTGCAGTTCCAACATCACATGTGACCGTTTTTTTCTCACATTTGGTTGTTCCCATATTTTTTTTTTCTCACATTTGGCGGTTCCATCCTCACATTGTGCGGTTTTAACATCACATATGACAGTTCTTTTGTCACATTGGGTGGTTCTCTTACTTTTTTCTCACATTCAACGGTTCCATCCTCATATTGTGTAGTTCCAACATCACATGTGACAGTTCTTTTCTCACATTTGACAGTTCCCTTACTTTTTTCTCACATTTGACTGTTCCACCCTCACATTGTGCGGTTCTAACATCACATCTGACAGTTCTTTTGTCACATTGGATGATTTCCTTACTTTTTTCTCACATTTGACGGTTTCATCCTCGCATTGTGCAATTCCAACATCACATGTGACAGTTTTTTTCTCACATTTGGCAATTCCCTTGCTTTTTTCTCACATTTGACGATTTCATCCTCACATTGTGCAGTTCTAACATCACATATGACAGTCCTTTTATCACATTGGGCGGTTCCCTTACTTTTTTCTCACATTTGACGGTTCCATCCTTGCATTGTGCAGTTTCAACATCACATGTGACAGTTATTTTTTCACATTTGGTAGTTCCCTTACTTTATTTTTTTCACATTTGGCAGTTCCATCTTCACATTGTGTGGTTCTAACATCACATGTGACAATTATTTTCTCACATTTGGTGGTTCCCTTACTTTTTTTCTCACATTTGACGGTTTCAACATCACATGTGACAGTTCTTTTGTCACATTAGGTGGTTCCCTTACTTTTTTCTCACATTTGATAGTTTCATCCTCACATTGTGCAGTTCAAACATCACATGTGACAGTTTTTTTCTCACATTTGGTGGTTCCCTTACTTTTTTCTCACATTTGACGATTCTATCCTCACATTATGCAGTTCCAACATCACATGTGACAGTTCTTTTCTCATATTTGGTAGTTCCCTTATTTTTTTTCTCACATTTGATGGTTTCATCCTCACATTGTGCGGTTCAAACATCACATGTGACAGTTCTTTTGTCACATTGAGTGGTTCTCTTACTTTTTTTTCACACTTGACGGTTCCATCCTCATATTGTGCAGTTCCAACATCACATGTGACAGTTCTTTTCTCACATTTGACAATTCCCTTACTTTTTTCTTACATTTGAAGGTTTCATCCTCACATTGTGCAGTTCCAAATCACATGTAACAGTTCTTTTCTCACATTTAGTGGTTCCCTTACATTTTTCTCACATTTGACGGTTTCATCTTCACATTGTGCAGTTCCAATATCACATTTGATAATTCTTTTGTCACATATAGTGGTTCCTTTATTTTATTTCTCAAATTTGATGGTTCCATTGTTATATTAAGCAGTATCAACATCGCATATGTTCTATTTTTGTTACATGTGACAGTTCTTTTTCTCACATTTCGTGGTTCTTTTATTTATTTATTTCTCACATTTGATGGTTCCATTATCACATTAAGTAGTACCAACATCGTAGATTCGCATCTGACTCTATTTTTGTCACATTCAATGGTACTCTATTTTTTTATTCTCAAATTTGATCGTTCCATTATTACATTGGGCAGTACCCACATTACTTCTGACCGTACTTTTGTCACATTCGATGGTACCATATTTTTTTCCTTACAATTGACAGTTCAATCGTCATAGTAAGCACTGCCAATATCACATTTGACCATAATTTTACATTTAGACTTCTCACTGAGGTCACTTTTTTACTTACTAATAACCGCTCATCACAAGAGTAAATTTTTTAACTAGTTAACGGGCTGGGCACAATGGGCTGGGCATAATGAGATATTAACTAGTTAACGGGCCGGGTTGGGCTGGACCGAAAGAGAAAACCTCATCCCATGACCTTGCCCATAGGCAATGCCCATTTTGTCTTCAGCGAGCTGGACTATCGGGTTTGGCCTAATGGGCTACCCATGGGCTTGTGTTAGCATATTATTTTATTTTTTTTTATAAGGAAAGAGTCAATTTTTTATAAGAGAATAATCAATTTATTTTTTTAAAGGAAATAATTAAAGAATTTAATACTTAATTACAAAATTTTTTACAATAAAATCTATTTTAATTTTTTGTTTTGTTGATGGAAACCTATTTAATTTTTTTATTAAGGCTTTAAATATTTTTTTTTAATAAAAAAATGATAAATGGTTAATTCAAATTTGCTAGACTACTAGAAAAATTTTCAAAGTAATCTATATCTAAAAGCTTATGATTCAGACCACGTTTTACTATTCTGAAGTAGAAGCAAAATTCTTATTCATCGCTCTAACTTCCCACTAAGTTCTTAATTTTTGATGGCAGTTGTAGAAATTAAGTCTAAACTTTCTAATTTCCATCCACGTTGAGGAAGTTACTAAACAAGTAACTACTTCAAAGCTCACTATAAAAGGACTCAGCCATTTGAAATCAAAGTAAATTTTTCACCACTTATAGAGTTAAAATTCCTGATTTCAAGAGAGAAACTAGTAACTTAAGCATTGGAGGATTCTTGGCCAGTTCACCCCAGTCACCTTAGATCTTGTGCTTTTTTCTTTTCAGACTTTCTAAGTAATCTCAAGCCCATTGAAACCCGAAACATTCAGCCTACTGATTTTAAATGCATCATCAATATATACTATAAAACCAAAGATGTATAACCTTATGTGCTCTCTAATTGTCCTTATGCAAAATCTGCAACTTAATTACAGTTATGTGTTTATTGTGGTGTCTAAGGTTGGAAATCAGTGACTATACAATTAGCAAATTATGCAAAAAATCCAATACAAAGATTGTTGACAATTTTAAAATTTTCAGTAAACACTTGAATTGACAATTTTAAAATTTTAATAGCCAATTATGTTCAAATTACATGTTCCACTAGCTAAGTTTGCAAAGAGCCCTAATAGCAATGAAATGTTTTCGTTGTTGACAACTTATTGGTGCCACGAAGCACTTCTCTCTCTCTCTCTCTGGGTTTCGCAAAATTTATACAAACTCGTCATTCTAAAACCATTTGGTATTTGTTCCTATAAATATTGGAACGTGTAATTTGAACATAATTGGCTGTTAAAAGGTCAATTTTCATTTCTATACTTCGTTCGAATTAGCATGGTGGCAAGTCTATAGTGTGTTTTGCCGAGTAACTCTGGTTCAAATCCTTCACGCTTGCAATTTTATTTTTTTGAATTTTCAATTTTCGGTCCATAAGCTGAAAAGCCCACAAGATCCCATGCCCAAGAAAAACCCTAATTCATCCCAAATCTTCTTTCCTTCAATGTTGGTGATAACAACCACCGAATTTCCTTTCTTTCTCTGCCTTTTTGTTCGAAGTCTCCACTGTTTCTCGTCACTAAAATCTCAGTACGTCTCATCCTTAGTCTTTAGTTTTTCATCTGGGGTTTTTGCCATTTGGCTTTTGGTTTCGCTGGGCCAGGGACAGACACAAGTGGGGGCCCAAGCCCCTCTGGCCTTTTTTTTTTTTTTTAAGTAGGTTAATTTTTGAAAAAAAAAAAAATACTTGGCCCCCCTTACAAAAAGCTTGGGGCCCTCTGAAATTGTAACCTAGTCGGCCAGCCCACATGTAAAAAAAAAAAAAATAATAAATAAATAAGGTGGTTAATTTTCCTAAAAAAAAAAGGATTTGGGCCCCTTACAAAAAGCTTGGGCCCCTTACAAAAAGCTTGGGCCCCTCTGAATGTAACCCAGCCGGCTAGCCCACATATAAAAAAAAAATAAAAAAATAAAATTTAAGTAGGTTAATTTAAAAAAAAAAAAAAAAAAGAAAGAAAAGAAAAGAAAAGACTTGGGCACCCTCTAAAATTGTAACCTAGCCGGCCAGCCCACATGTAAAAAAATAAAAAAAATTTAAGTAAATTAATTTTCAAAAAAAAAAAAAAAAAAACTTAGAAAAGAAAAGATTGGGCACCCTTTGAAATTGTAACCCAGCCGGCCCTTTGAAATTGTAACTGTAACCCAGCCGGCCCTTTGAAACTGTAACCCAGCCGGCCCTTTGAAATTGTAACTGTAACCCAGCCGGCCCTTTGAAATTGTAACCCAGCCGGCCAGCGGACATGTAAAAAAAAAAAAAAAAAAAAAAGAAAAGGGTTTAGTCCAGACGGAAAAACAAAAGAAAAAAACGAATAGAAAACCCAAGTGAGGCAAGACAAAGAGAGTGAGACTGTGAGAGGCGAGAGACTTTGCCGCTGCCCACGCCGTGAGTGAAGCTGATAAAACGCCGAGTGAGAGCTTGAAATCTTGCTGCTGCCCACGCCGTGACGCCGCCACCACGCGAGAGCAGAAAGACCAATCTCGCAGACCCACGCGACATTCACAGCCACCACACGACACACACACGGCCACACCTACCACGTGACACCCATCTCGCCGTGACGCCGCTGCTGGCTTTGATCTGCTTCAGCCTTCACACTCAAGTATTTAATCTATCCTTCAAAATCTCAAAATCTGTGCTTGTGGTGTTTGTGTTTTTACTGATGAGGAATCTGTGCTTGTGTTTTTTTTTTTTTTTGGCTTTTTGGCTCTGTGACTCTGTGACTATCTTACTGATGAGTCTGTGTCTGTCTTTGTGAATTGTGACTTTGTGCGACTATATTACATAGATAAGAGAGAGAGTAGAGTCTCTAGAGATTAGAGAAAATATTGGTGTTTGACTGTTTGTTGTGTGGTAGTTGGGCAATAAAACAGGGATAAGTTACAGGCTCACAGCAAAAGGAAAACTGATTCAACTTTAAAGGATAAAAGTGTTTGTCGGTAGTGCATAATAAGTTCATAGGGTCGGTAGTGGATTGGGTGACTGGGTCAGTGATAGGAAGAAAAAAGATAAAGGCAAAGATACACAGACAAAAGATAAAAGACAAAAGACAAACATAAATTATACTAGTGGGTGGTTCAATGGAAATTGTCAGTTCGACATGAAAATTGTATCTCCATGGTAAAACATTTATACTAGATCCTATCTACTAATTCATTTATACTAGAATGCCACCAATTCTATGAATGCTATCATGTCTTGCTTGAATAAGGAGCCTGCTGCACAAGAGTGAGTTGGAATCCAGTTGACCAGACACAATAAAAAACTACAAGTTAGAGAAAGAACATCAGGAATAGCTACAAAATGCAACATTAGCAGTGAAAATTTCTCTCTTTGTTCAGCTTCTAATACAGAAAATATAAGACTCACAAAGTTTTATACCCTCTGCTGTATTTTCAAACAGCGGAACCCTGGTTATCAACTCTTTTCCTGCTGACAAACATTTTACAATAGGAAGTAACATAAAACATAGGATGCAGACAGATTTATAGGCCACCTTAGACAACCTACTCCCTCAAAGCAAGAAGCAGAAGTATTTAGTCTTTAGAGAACCAAGCCATTGGCGTGGCGAATGCAAGCAGCTCCAACTTCTATCAAGGTTGAATTAAACACAGAAGATTACAACATGGAATAAGGTGTACTAGATTGTTACTAGTGAATCACATCACATCCACGGCAATTTGGGGTATATATCCCGCAAGGATTGTGATTTAATTCAAACATACAAGGTGTACTAGATTGTTACTAAAAAATGAGGAATCCAAACAGAAGAAGTCCTTTAAATAATAGTATAGATTATATAATAAATTGTCACACAAATTTATTAAAATAATAGTGAAAACTCAAAACATTACAGAAATGTTTACAGTGGATCATGATACAGGAATAATATATCAGTCCTCTTTATTTTTTTTAATTTTTTATTTTTATTAAAATTTGGACATCTTCTTTGTTTAGGAATAATATATTGGTCCACATGGATCATGATATGGAGACCGAAGGAAATACTGATTCCATTGATGTGGAAAAACATTGGAGCACTGTCCTCGAAAAAGGAATAGATCAATTGACTGATGCCCAAATAACTAGTTTGAAATTTAGTTCCCTAGATGATGGTGGAGAGTTTTATAATACATATGCAAAGTTGGTTGGGTTTAGTATTCGCAAAGATGAGATAAAGCGTAATAAAAATAACATTGTGACCTCTAGAAGATGGGTTTGTGCAAAGGAAGGATTTAGGAAAAATGAGGCCAATTTAAATTGCATGCGTGAGAGACCAATAACAAGATGTGGTTGCAAGGCCGCTTTTCGTATTAGGTTTGAGCGACAGTCAGGTGAATGGGTGGTAGGAGAGTTTAAAAGGGAGCATAATCATGACTTAGTTCCGCAATTCGAGACTCAATTTCTCCGTTCGCATAGGACTATTAAGGATTCCGATAAGGCTCAGATTATAGCATTGCATAATGTTGGGGTCAAATCAAATCAAATCATGGATCATATGATCCAACAAGCTGGAGGATACGAGAATATAGGGTTCACTCCAAAAGACCTCTACAATTTTCTAGCGGCAATTCGCAGCAATAGTACGCGAGATGGTGATGCTGAATGTGCTTTGGCTTATTTACAAGCAAAAGCAGACATGGACTCCACATTTTTTTTTCAATACACTGTTGATGAAGAAAACCGTTTGGCTAATCTGTTTTGGACAGATTCTCAAAGTCGCTTAGATTATGCATGTTTTGGAGATGTAGTCGCATTTGATACAACATATAAGACAAATGTATACAAAAAACCCCTTGTTATATTGGTAGGAGTCAACCACCACCGGCAAACTATAGTATTTGGTTTTGGACTATTGGTTGATGAGACCGTCGAAACATATACTTGGGTGTTGCAAAATTTGCTTGTAGCAATGAACAATAAGACTCCTATTTCAGTCGTGACAGATGGGGACAAAGCAATGAGTAAAGCTATTAAAACGGTTTTTCCAAAGTCTTGACATCGTTTATGTGTGTGGCATCTTGAAAGGAATGCTTTTGCAAATCTACAAGATAAGGAAGTATATGAAAGTTTTATTAGGTGTATGGTACGATATGTTACACCAGATGAATTTGAAGACATGTGGAAGAAGATGGTCGACAATCGCCATTTACATAACCATGAATGGTTGCATGAAATGTATGGTAAAAAAATGAAATGGGCTGAAGCTTACATGAGAGGTCATTTTTTTTCTGGGTGCAGGAGTACACAACGTTGTGAAGCCATGAATGCATTCTTGAATAGATTTCTAGATAGAAAGACTAGGCTTTATGAGTTGTTTCAGCAAGTTGATAGAGCACTTTCACGTATTAGACACAATGAGACGGGGGCAGATTTTTCTTCAAATTATACTGAACCTATTTTGATTACTGGGTTAGCTGAAATAGAGAAACATGCTGCTGCTATATTCACAAGGGAGATATTCAGCATGGTTCAAGAAGAATTGTTGAATGAACAAAAATTCATTGTGCTTTACTACATAGATAAGGAAGGTTATCGTACGTACACCTTATCTCAGTATGCATCCCCTGACTCAAGATGGGAGGTTGTGTATTGTCAAGATGACCAATCTATGAAGTGCTCTTGTTTGCTATTTGAGTCGTATGGATATCCTTGTGGGCACCTATTTGCTATTATGAAGGTTGAACATTTGAAACAGATTCCGCCGTCATGTATAATGAACAGATGGCTGAAAACAGCAAAGTCCGACCTGCCTTGCAAACTTGAATCCCAAATGTCTCCTGATATCATACGTTTGGCATGGTTTAGTGCATTGTCTGCCAGTTGTAGTCAGATGTGTTACTTTGGTTCAAGAACAACACAAGGCTTCGAAGAATTGAAGGTTGAAATAGCAAGGTTGACACGCCGCATGGAAGAACTTTATAACTCAAGTAAAGAAGCTGCTGAAGATGGGATACGCACTGCGTCCAACAAAGCAAACTTAAATGTTCGTGATCCAGCCATTGTCAAGACTAAAGGCGACCATGGTAGCACGAGCAACAACCACAGCCGTGTGAAAGTTAGGCGATGCAGCAGCTGTAACAATGCTGGACACACAAGGCGCACATGTCCATCTACACATATTCAACAAGGTGAACATGTTGATGGTGACAACGCCCCTGAATCCATGGAGCATCCAGCTGTTGGCTCACCTGATTTGGAAACAAATTATTATAATTTTCTTTAATAGTGAAATGTCGATGAGATATTTACTAGACAACATATGAATTTTTTTTCAGCTGTTAGCATTTTTGGTTAAACTTCATTTTTGGTTATTGTTATCACATTGTTAGTTATTGGAATAGAGTTACTGGATTGGAGTTGGTATTAAGTTCATCTTGTTGTCCCTGGTTCTTTTTAGTTGCTTGCTTTATGATTTCTGATATGAAAAACTGTTTGAGTACTGATCTTAGAAGCAAACCCCGAGTTCTTAGTCATGTGGCTTAATGGTTAGAAATTATCTGTTCTAGATTCTGTTTTTATTTTTCTTTTTTTATTTTTCTTTTTTCAGCTGCTAACTATAACAATATTTTTATGGAACTATGACATGAACATCTGAGGTAATTGATGTAGTCACTTCCTTTTTGCTTGTCTAATGTTTTCTGGTTTTCTGGATTTAGCAAGAATAGAAGCTCTTTTGCGTGGAAGTCTGCCCCTCTTTGTTTTATGTGGACAGTATGGAAGGAGAGGAATAACCGAAGAAAGTAACCATAAATAGTCAACTGGTCTAGAATTCTGTTTTATTTTTAATTTATTCACTTTCTCTTTAAACCTAATGATTGGTTTTTGTATTTTTTATGAGTATTTTTTGTGCACTCTTCATAAAGTCCCCCTCCCCCCCCCCCCTTCCCTCCCTCCCTCAATAAAGACAAAGTCATTACTTATAAAAAATGATTTTTCTCTCTAATCATGCTATATATGCAACATTAATGTTTTAGCATATATTATGTGTTCGATTTCTCTGTATTGTGATATTTGATGTCTTTTTGTTGACTACTGATGTTTAGTTCTGAATGAATCTTGTCTTGGTTGCAATTTTCCTCTCATATGTGAAATGATATTTGCCCATGGTTTTTTGTGCAATGAGTGTAACCTCGTAAACTCATTGTTATTTTCTTATCAATAAAGCTTTGATAACCTATCAAAAAAAAGAAAAAAAAAGAAAGATGTTTGCCCATGGTTTCTTTAGTCTCTTAAAAAAGGGATACATTTTGTTTTATTTTTCTAGGTAGAAGATGTAGTGTCTCGTGCTGCTGATGGGACTTCTGCAGTACAAGATACAGATTTTGCCTCTTTACGCTCCCAATTAGGTCCTTTGGCTGCAGTAAGTGCCCGCAATGTTAATCTCTATTCTCCTATTCTCAAATTCTGTGAAAGTCAATATTTAAATATCGTCCATGTGCTTATCAACTGATGTGTGTGTATTTTTTGCTAGATTCTTCTTTGTATAGACATTGCCGCTACTTCTGCAAGGTATGCAAAGATGTCCCAACAGCTTTTAAATAAGGTAATGATCAACACCTACAAACATGGAATTCTTACTTGGTGAAAGTATGCGCTTTAAATTCTACATTCTCATTCAGTTTGGGATCATAATCCATTAGTTCTTTCTTTTTCCTTTCTAGTGCTCTTAATGATTCTTGTAGCTTTCTATCTCGAATTAAAACCAAAACAAACCTGTTAGGAGACATCATTAATACCCCTTCTTCTGTTTACTCTAAACGTGCTCATTGACTGCCGGGACATTATGGTTGATGCCCAATGTGATGAAGTTTTGTACATACTTGGTTAAGTGCAGTGATCTTTAATTTCCTCGTATAATGTATTTATTCCTTTTAAAAAAAATCAATATATGATTGTTAAGTGCAGTGATCTTTAATTTCCTCGTATAATGTATTGACAATAATGATTGCATTGTAAATTTGTAATGAGTAAAGAAAATCATTACAAACAGATATATAGACAAATGTAGGACTTCATCAAAATGGTCAAAGAGTGTAAACATGTTTCTCCTTCAGTTTGATTCACGTGTGTCTTGAGTTTTCCCAGTCCAGACAGAAGGTAAATATTGCCTTTCCTGGGACAGGCATGGTCCACTTATTATTGCAGAAATCTAAAATTTTCTGTCTCATATTCCATTACGTTGTGGTTAGGAGGTTAATGTTGACCATGAATTCAACTATGGACAGATATACTGTGGGGAAAATTACTCCCATACAGAGGCGAGAAGTTCGGACATCAGATTTTGGTCCCCGTGCTAGCTTTTGGATGAATTTTCCTAAGGAAGGGTCCCAATTGACACCACCTCATCAATCAGAGGATTTCAAGTGGAAAGATTATTGCCCAATGGTTTTCAGGTTGGTAGTTGGCCTTTCTGTTATTGCTACTTAGGTTAATCTTCTATGCAGCTCATTTATTTTGTATGATGTGTTTATGAGGCATGTTTGTGATGGTTAATCCCAGTGTTTGGTAAGCTGCTATGTTTCAATTAGGATCATAGCCAGGCTAAAGTATACGGCTTAGAAATTTGTTGATACAGTGTTCCTCTTTTTTTTTTTTTTTGATAAAGCTGTATTGCATGGTTGTTTCTTATAGGTGGAGTGCTTATGTCATCCAAATTCTTTTCTTTTAAACATGGATAATCTTGATTTATATTGTATATCCTATTTCTTTCCTTATACATACATAGTGCCAATTCTGAAACATAATACTTAAGCCTCCATGTGGCTTCAGTCTTAATATAATATATTCTGAAACACCAGTGTCCCTGAATGCAAATTGCTAAATCCTGGCCGACCTAATGTGCCACAGTTGATACTGTCCTTGTGTAAAGTCTCAACACTTTTCTTTTTTCTTTTGAAAGCCCCAAAGCTTAAACATGAATGAGTTGTAGCATGAAGGCAGCTATGATACTTTTGTTTCAACTCTATGAGCACTTTTATAGGATGCTGACACACCATCCAGATTGTACATCCGAATCAAATGAGTTGGTAAAAAATGAGTTGGTAAAAAATGTTTCAACTCTATGAGCACTTTTGGAGGTTACTCTACATTTACCTATGATTTTTTAAGTCAAATGAGTTGGTAAAAAATGTATATGCAGATCATTATCAGGTGTCCTTATTTTTTTGCTTTTAAGAATTAAAGCTGTTTAATTTTATATATCTTCGATGTAATTGATTTGTAGGTGGACTTTTGCATTGGTCATGGTCTATTTTGCGGTATGTCAAGCACTATAAGTTTATCACAAGCCTATATATTTGTTGTTGTATTTCTTGTATGAATTTCCATTAGTTAAAAGGTCATACTCAGAGCACAAAGCTCTCACTTTTGCGATCTTGGTACTAGTAGGCAGCTTCACCGCCAATTTATTGGAAAGGTTGATTTCCAGACTTGAACCAGCGACCTGTCACTTTTGGTGGAACCACTTGCCATTACACCAAGGATTTCCATTAGTTGCTGTCCTAAATTCATTGCTCTGGTTTCCAATATATGCATAGGAAATATGGGTTTTTTTTTTTTTTTTTTTTTTTTTTTTTTTTTAAGTATTAAAAATCAACTAAAACCATACCCATTTGTTTTACACATAATGTAGCTGGGGACCATTGTGTCTGCATATGGATGCCGGTTGTCCTCCAAGAAACCTCAGTCTAAAAATGGGTATAGTGCTGAGTCTGTTCAAAGGGAATTGGAGGAGATTCAGCAAAAAGTGGGACTTTGGGGATATCTTATGCTAATTACAGACCAGGTTAGTCCATATTTGAAGCCTTTACTTGAAACTAGTGATGAGATTTCTCTAATGTAATGGATTCATTTTTCTTAGTTCCTGGATATCTTTTTTTTTTTTTTTTTTAATTGATAAGTTACCTCACCCTCCATCCCATTATTATGGGAGAAGGGTGAGTCACTTAAGCTATAACTCATTGGCTGTAGTTACTGAATTTCTTGTTAGAATAGCTTTAAATCCTTGTAGTTC
The DNA here is from genome assembly GCA_033629205.1 of Lithocarpus polystachyus. Taxonomy (NCBI): domain Eukaryota; kingdom Viridiplantae; phylum Streptophyta; class Magnoliopsida; order Fagales; family Fagaceae; genus Lithocarpus; species Lithocarpus polystachyus. Next base: position 40,718,500 of record CM066173.1, read on the forward strand.
CTTTAGGCTGATGCCTTCACTCTTACTTGTATATTTTACCTACCAACTTTAATGGTTGCTCTTCTTCTTAGTTTGTGGAATAATTTTTTTACACAAGGCATTAATTGTAAGCTAAATAGATTACTGGTTCTCAGAGTGCTACTAAGTGGCAAAAATAACTTCATATTTTAAATTTTTCGTCAGTTTCTGAAATTTGCTTTTTCAAATTTCAAGTTTATGTTTGAAGCTAATATTCTATTTTCGACAGACTTGTGTAGGTGCTGTGATGCTAACAGACATTGTGTTTTGGTGTATTCTTGTGCCATTTTTATTGGGTGATCAGTTTAGCCTAACCCTGGTGAGTGTCCACTTCTAGTGAATAATCAGACCTTTTTTTTTCCATAAAAAATGTTCTTCATACTATCACAATCTTTAGTTGCTCTCACAATCTTCTAGGTTGAGCTCCTTCCATGAAGAATCAATTCAGGGTCATTTTGATTCTACGGCCAAAAATATGCCATTGCCTTTTGCCTTTTGTTCACTCATCTATGTAATTTAAACTTATAAATATTTTGTAGGTCTTGATTTTCTGCTCTCTCTATATGGTGTAATCCAAATATCTTGTGCATTCCTTTGCTTAGTTACTGTTATCCTGTTTGGCTGTTACGTCAAAATTTGTTGAGGCAATATACAGTTATAGCTTGTTGCACATAAATGCCTTTATTTTCTTTACTTTATATGTTGTATGGCTTGTTTGCGTACTCTGGATCTTCTCTTCCCTCTTCTTCACTAATTGACATTAATAATACTAAAGTTTTGTAAATTTGAATTTACAACCAGCAGTTTAACTGTATTAGTGTGTCTGTGTGTGTGTTGTGTGCGCAGGCTAGGAACTGATTGTTTACATACATGGTTACTATGACACGCATTTGTTTGTTTTTTTCAAAAGTTTCCATCTTTTATTGATGTGCAGAAGTCAGAACAGTTTTTTCTTCTTTTGTTGTACTGTTTATAAGAAAATGCAGACAAGTTTATTAAGTTCTTCTTATCATCATTTTTATTTACTAGTTTATAATGAATATTCTCCTCACTGTTTATGTGTTTGTTTTCTTGGCAGTTGATTGGTGGCATCCATAGTTTGAATGCTGTTTTTCTTATTCTGGATACAGCTCTCAATAGACTTGTAAGTATTCGAACATTTAGAAGCTGAAAGCTAGGAGTGAACTTTCACAGGCTTTTACATTGTCCGGTAAAACACACGCACAAAATTAAAGTATATTTATATAAACAGCTTACTTCTTATGTAAAGGTGTCAGATTGGATGGCTAAGATTGCCTAGCCAGTATTTTTGGCATAGAAATAGAACCTCTTTTTTTTTGGGGGGGGGGGGGGAGTGGGTGGAGGATGAATGACAGTTTTTAAATTAACTCTCCTGTAATCTGAGTTCACAAGATTGATGATCCCATTTCCATAATGTTTTTCAGCCACTTCTTTGGTCTGGGTTTGCATATTTTGTGCTGTGGAGCTGTCTCTATGTTACCTTCCAGTGGGTCATTCGTGCATGTGGTTTTTTTACATGGTATGTATAATTTTCTTCTGTCCCCTTCAGTAGCTGTGTTGGATTAGGGAAACACTCTTTCTAATATCTCAGATATTGATTCTAGAGCTAGTAACATATTTTGAATCTCTCAGGTGGACATATCCTTTCCTCGAGCTTAATACGCCATGGGCTCCTATATGGTATTTTATCTACATCATCTATTCCCCTTGAATTGTAGATATGATGAAACTAACAAATGTGTTTGATTTACAGGTATTTATCCTTGGCGTTGGTTCACGTCCTGTGTTATTATGCTTTTTCCCCCCTCTAATGAGGCATTTATTGTATTTTTCTTTGATTATTATATTGGGGCGAATTAGACATACCAAATTTTCAATTACCTTTTCTTTACTACATGGATGACCTATACTGAGGGAGACAAGGTCAATGCTTGTGGTTGATTTTTTTTTTTTTTTTTTTTTTTGATTGATTGAATGCATGTGGTTGAATTTCTCGGCGCTTGCGTAAATTATATTTTATCTATTACTTGGAGTTATATTTAATTTAATTATTCCCAACAAGTCGTAGGATGGAGTCTATGCGTGCAGGGCTTCATCAAGTTAAGCAAAGACGCAAGATTTGGTTGGGCTTCAAACAGATTTGCAACGGTTACCACTTTTGGGGCACAAATTGAGACAATCAAACAGAAATTGCAACCTGAGAATGTTGCAATTTGGTTCAAATGATGTAAAGATAGTGACAATTAAAAAAGAAATGCAAATCACTCTTCAGTGAACTGATTTATTGAGTTGTTAGTGTTGATTAGTGATTAAGGGTTCAATATAGCCTCATACCCCACTGTTCGGATGTGATAAAAATAAACTGCTCCATCTGCTGTAGAAGAAAAATAGTTCCATGCAATGATGGTAGGAGTTCAAGAAGAATAGTTCATTTTTCATGCAATGATGGTAGAGGAATAGTTGATGATGCGTATGTAACACATGTAATACAATGCATTTTTATGTTATCATGAGTCTTTAGGAGACAAAGGGCGAGGAGAATATAAGTCCCTAAGAGGGAAAATATTGTAATATCATGAATTAGAAAAGAAATTTCATTTTTCTTGTTTGTTCCCCAATCAAAAAGAAAAATACCTCTCTCTCAACATATGTGAAATATTTTGAATCCTACAAGATTACAACAATACCATCCTTATGAGACTTCATTCATTATTTATCATGATTCAAGGATCTCTGGAAATTATGAGGCCAATGAATATGTTAAGTTAAAATCTTTTTTCCTTCACCCACATGCCTTGGGACTATTATTTTAAGTTAGCTTGCTTTAATGTGGAATTCACCCTAGTTATCAACAAAGAAAATAAGGAATATGTAACCAGTCACGTCAAGGAATGGGTTGATATTATTTCCATCAATATGCAATAGAAAAGAAAACGAAATTAAAAAGAATACCAACTTGACATAGCCTAGACTAATTCAAAAGCAACTTTTTTTTTTCTTTCTTTTGAACAAAACTCCAAATTGATTATATATCACGAAAATGACTTCACAGGTATTGAACAAGAAATATAAACATTAAACAAGAAATATAAACATTAACTCTAGTAATCGTGCAACACAGGTATTGAACAAGAAATATAAACATTAACTCTACTCACTTACAATCATGACTTCACAGGTATTGAACAAGAAATATAAACATTAACTCTAGTAATCGTGCAACACAAGTACCAACTCAAATTCACTTCTTTCCAGTCACTTCTTCACATTAAACAAATTATCCCACACCAATTCATAGTTTTCTTGACATATATCAAACAAGCAACAGGGAAGACACATTGTTCAGCATTCAGCCTTTCAAAGTTCCATCAATTTTACCCACCCAAGATATTAGCATAGCATTTTATTATAGGTACAACGTACACAACATTTTTGTTGACATCATGCAGTTTATGTCATTAAATCCCTCTGTTCAGAGGGTAACAAGCCAAAGAAAGGTATTATTGTTAGACACCCTAGTGAACTTGATAAAAGATCTTTGAAAGAAAGTGACTCATTGAAATCAAAGGCAACAAAGAAGAAAATCCCCAAGTCTAAAGTGCTCAGATAGGCGTCAAAGCCTACATTCAACTAATACATTTTCTTAGCAGAGGGGCCCATTGGCAACATCCTTCAAGAAGCTGAGTGATTTTAGAGACTTACAACCCCTAGAAGTTTGTCATTTTCACTGTAGCCCCTTGAAATATTCAGGCTAAAAGAACACCCAAAAGTTTCAGAGTGGCACTACAGTACTTCTCCTCTCTTTGTCAATTAACCACTATGAAAATTTAACAGTTAATAGTTACAAGTCACACAGCAATTCAATTTTTCTGGTCATATAGTGTCCCTAATATCTACTAATAGACAACCTTGCCAACCCAGATGTACTGTAGAAACTAGAAAGATGATTCTATACACTTCCTAAAAGAGTTTTAGGCCCTCCAATAGAAGTTTGATCCCACCAACCCCACCTAGAGGCTTTCCATAATTATCCAGGATTCTTGTTACATGGGTAGCATTTTTTTTTTTTTTTGGGGGGGGGGGGGGGGGGTGGGGGGGGGTGGTGTGTGGAGGTTAACAGTCTTACTAAAAGAATAGAACTAAATATAACCTGTAAAGGGTAACTACACCTTAGTAATTACAGTGCCAAACTAAGTAAATAGTTAGGAATAGTGAGCAGTCTGTCACATAAGCATTTAGTATATTACCTATATTGAATGGAAAACTACAAATTGATTCTAACCAAATAATATCTCATAACAAGACGAAAGTCTAACTTCACAAATAGACAACCATATATATAGAGTATTAAGAGAGATGCCTAACTAAAATCACAGTGCCAATCAGTGAAAAAGCTCTATATATATGCTGATCTAACTTTCATTGTCTAAGCCAAAGCCTGAACACAAACAAACTAACAGTTGATCTGATCTTCTAGACAGTGGGTCTTGCAGTAAGTGCCTTGTGTCTATGGAATCACAAAATGCATACACTGACAATAAGGCAACCTGCCAGCAACTTATATTGGAAAGCTTAAGCACAATCTACCGTGCATAGGGATGGTAACGACTACTGCCACCATAACCCGCTCTACTACCATACAATCCTCCTGGCCCTCCATAACTAGCACCAGGGGAGCCTGAACCACCATAACTTCCATAGCCCCCACAACAAAGAAGTGAATTTTGAGGCTTTCTTTGGTTCAGCCTTCTTGATCTCAACCTACAACAAAGAAGTGAGTTAACCTATCTTTTGCCAACATTAAATGAGTTTTGAGAGCCT